>JAJQJQ010000046.1:0-1200000 GCA_028622995.1 Panagrolaimus kolymaensis | reverse complement strand
CCACCATCAGTTGCTAATACTAACAACGCTAATAATAATATTCATTCACCATCATCATCAGCTTCGACTAACAACATAAACAATGAATTTTTACAAAATTTACATCCAACTAATCCTTTTAAGGAATCATTAGAAGCTCAATATCGAACTCATAATCCTGATAGTCCAATAAATCGACCAACAACAACGACAAATAATTTACAGTAAGTTTTTACTTAAATAATTCCAAACCATACTGCCGCATGAGGATCAAGCCCATTGTAAGCCTAAATTTTTTTAGAAATGAATTTGGGTTTCCACCATTTTCTGATGTATTTCATGCAGCAAATAATCTTCCAAGATCTGATCAGCCATCAGCTTCATCTCCCACATCTCGTTGATTATTAGCAGGCGCAGTACATATTTAACCATTGTTAACACTCAAGATTTTCGATCCAAAGTATTTGATCCTTCCATAAACTAATTTTAAAGCAATTTTTAATGAAATCCTTCTTTGCTTCTTCTTCTCAAACTTGTTAATATTTTTTTCAACCGTTGAAATTGTAGTAACATTTAATCCATTTTTATTTACATAATTACCTTCAACAACAGCAATTACTTATAGCCAGTGAAACGCAAACTTCGTTATTTTAATGTATTTTCTTTCGGTGTTTAATTAACTCATTTACTTGGTGCATTCTTTTATTTTATTTTTTTGATTGAACTGATATTATTGAAAAAACAGATACACGAAATAAAACTTTGTCTTTCTTTTAAATAAAAATCATTGATTGAAAAACACAAGAGAACAACAAAAAAAAGTAAGCAATGATAAGCTAATAAAAGAGAAGCAGCAGACAAAATTGATTGAAAACAACTAAAATAATTATTATGGCATGGGAAAAAGTTGTTGTTTATTTTGCTTTAAATTTTGCTGGATTTTTTGTTTTTAATGAAATTTGGAAACGTCTAAAGCGTGTAAGTTAGTTTGATAAATTGCTTACAAGTAAAGCTTAGCATTGGTGGGTGATGATGTCTTTTTCATCAAGCGTTCAATATGCTGCAAAGTTGTGAAAACGAATATAAATGAAATTAAAAATTATGTTACTTCCAAAGAAGCTTCTGTTGTTACACGATTGAGCCAAAAAAAAATCAAACAAAAAATGATGAATTCTTTTATTTCCACACAATCAAGCCATCTCAAATACAATTTACAATAAAGTGAAATAAGCTTACATTAACAGCATCCAGGACCATGTCCATTACCATTGTTGTTGTTGCTGCTGCCTTTATCATTATTATCATCTTCAGGTTTCTTTGGATTTGGTGGTGGTGGAGGAGGCAAAGTATGACCACGACAGTGCTCTGTTTCAGCTTCATCTGGTGCCCATGTTGAAGGATCATCCCATTTTCTTGGTGGAACATATATACAACAGCAATTACTTTTTAAACGTCCAAGATGTTCATTATCAATTGTATCAGGTGTAAAAGTTACACGACGTTCATTATCTAATTGTTGAGTTTGAGTTTGAGATGATGTATCAATTGATGATTCCGGACGAAGACGAAGTACAAGTTGTTGAGGTGGTTGAGATGGTTGTAATGGCGCTTCTTGTGATGATGACGTTGTTGCAGGTGTTACTTCTTGAGTTATTGTTTGAGTTCGAGAATTTTGAGAATTACCTCTTAACATCCTTGATTTTTGTAAATTGATTGATGAAGAAGATGACGACTGATTTTACTTGTCGGTTGAAATCGGAATGAATCTTTTTTTTGAAGAAAAAAATAAAAGCTTCTAAAAAATTAGCATAGCTTCATGAGAAGAATTGCCTCTTCTTTGATTGAAAAAAATGTAAAAAAAGCTTTGAAGCAAAGCCAGCGCTTTACAGTAATCTTGGTTTTCCCACGTTCTCTCTTCTCGAAAGCAAATTCGAAAATTTTATCATCGATGGAAATTGAAATACGAAAAAAATTATTACAAAAAATTAGTCGATCCACTTGCTAAAATTCTTCTTGCTTTCAGCCTCCACCAATCGATTACACAACAATTCCAGGATTGAAATGTCCAAAATTAGAAGAAACTAAAGAAGCCATTTCCTTTTCTCCTGGTGAATTAATAATTAAACGATCTTCAACTCGTGGATGTTTGGATCAATTTGAACATTTAATTATTGAGTTTGTTGTTTCATCCTTTTCTGGTGGATATTTGGAGGCATCTCGTTTTTAGTGAATCACATACAGATAAACCCATATTATTAAAAGTTCTAAATTATTTAAATTCAAATTATGGAAACATTTCGTCGATGTTTATTGGCCCTCGATATGTTATTTGCCTTTCAAACTTGCAACAAACGAAGCAGTTGAAAAAATATTGGAATAACAACGGTAGAATTTTTTTAGCGATTCACAAGCTTTTGTTACTATGTTGTTGAGATATGCTTGCTGACTATCCCTGAATCCATTTTTTGTTTTGTTTTTTAATTGCACCTTTTCAGCCAATGTTTGTCCATTGGCTTTTGGTTCAGTTATTCTTGGAGATCCATATTTTTGGGAATCCAAAACAATCCATCAATGGCATGAAATTTGCAAAAGCGATGAGAAACTTCAAGCATTTGTAAGCTTAAAAATAATATCATTAATTAGTGAAAGAAGCAATTAATTTATTTCAGCTTTCTTTCGAACATCAAAGTCATTTAATAATGGATTATCCTAAAACAGGGAATCAAACGTTTGATTTATTTTCCATTGAAGCGAGTGAATTTAGGAAATTATGAAAAAAGTTTATTAATTTCTTTTAGCAACCAACAACAGACAAAATTTCTGAAAGCACTGCTGTTTCAGTTTCTTTGAATTACAAAGTTTTGGTTTTTTCTTTCAATGAAGAAATTGATATTGATGGTCATTTAATACCGGCTTTTGTAAGATCCACCTTTAAAAAAGGAGGTTATCATAAAGCAATTTTTTAGATTCCAATACTTTTCAACGTTGCATCATTGCTTGATTTATCAAAGCATAAACAAATCCAAAACCGTTTGGAATCGCTTGAATTGATTATTGATAAATGTGTTTTTGGTGAAGGAACTATTTTGAAAGGATAAATAACAATAATAAAAACTTTATTAAAATTAGGGATTAACTGAATCATACAATATCACAGATGATTTTTCCATTTTTATGGAAGGCGTTTGTTTTAAACATGAAAACACCTTTATTATTTTTAAGCAATTGTCGCAACATTTCGAATGCTATGAAGTTTAACCCTTGATAAACCGCCTTTTTTTAAATGAACGATAGGTCCTCCCTTGCTTCCAAGATTCCCAAGTTGTAAAAATTGTAAAATGAATTTTCGATAAGGTAAAACAAAATAAAGAGTGGCGATGAAATCAATTATGGAATGAGTGGACATAAAACAGAAAAGCAAAGTCATAGTTTGTTGAGCAGCAAAATTAAATCGAATGCAAAACATAAAAAAATAAAGTGGAGTAAAAAGAAATACGCATGTTAGAGTTACTTGGACTAAACTTGATGCAATCAATGATGTTTGAAGGTGACTAATAATGAGATAATTATTTTTTTGAATTTGTTTTAAAAAATAATAAATTACAAAGCCAAAAAATAAATAAAGGATTGAAATGAAAGAAATTCCAATAATTACTGGAATATCATGATAAGAATGAGGAATCATAAAAAATGATAGTTCTTCAAAATATTTTTCAAGTGTCTCATCGTATTCCATTGCCCATTCCAAAATTGTTGATCGATCTAATTGAGACGCAGGAATTACAGTAAATGCATTAAAAATATGAATAATTATGTGAATAAACAAAATAAAAGCATAAAATTTTTTAGTGTTAAAATATTTTTTCAACTTTGAATCGAAGACTCCAATATATCGATTTCCTATGGTTAAAACTAATCCGAGAATGGAATTAACATAAAATGCAATCAGAATTAATGTTGCAATGGCGGTAGATTGTGACGAAGCTGATTCACGAAATATTCCTAGTTGAAACCCTGCACTTGCTGGCAATATTACTCGTGGTTTCACTAAACTTAAAGATATTTCCAAAGCCAACGACCAAATTGTGTGATTCAGAATTTACCATTTGTAACGACCAATGTTAGAAGATTGAGTAAAAATAGTATAAAATAATATTGGAGCTAATGCCAATGTTATGGCTAAAGTTATCCATGAATAATAAATATAAAATTTTACTATAAAATCACCATTCTCATCATCGTCGTTATTATTTTCAGTTTCAAACATTTGTTAATTTTACAAATGATGTTGAAGGAAAAAACCATAAAATTATAAATATTTTAATAAACGCTTTTACTTAGTCATTAACCATTTTTTTACAAAGCAGGTGTAGTAGCTGAAAATCCACCATGTTAAAAATTTGAAAGGTTTTTAGTCTCTCAAAAAGTCTGAGCAACAGCCTCATTTTTTAATTAAAATATGTAAATAACGAAATTAAGTTCCAATAATTTCTAATTTCACCTGTTTTTTGTTTAAATTATTGAAACGGATTGTATCATCATGGAATAAATTCTTTATCAATCATAACAACCAACAATCACAGCAAATATGTTTGGAAGGGTTTCAACATTTATAAAATTCATTTAAAAAAGTCAAAGAGTTTTTCTTTTACTAAAAAAATTTAAAAGCATCAACTTCAGCTTTAATTTTTTACGCCGAATAGGATAAAATAATACTTCCTTCATTTGATGACGTACAAAATCAACCATTTTTTTCCTCGGCAATCAGCCACTTATCTATCTGATTATGAGTATGAGAAAGAAGTATGAGATTTGCAAAATGATGAATCTTCTCTAATAATTTTATGGTTGTTGGTTTTGTTGTTGTTCTGTTTCTGATAACCGAAATTTTTAAAGCTACTGTAATTAATTTAGGATTGATTGATTCATTTTCATCCTCTTTGCACCAGCTTTTCTAATGCTAGAATTTCCTGATCTCAAGCTTCAAATACGCCCACTGATAATAATGATCTCTTGGCTTCTTGGGTTCACTTTTTCCATTTTTATAACCTATCTATTAAACAAAAAATTGCTACGTAATGAGTATATTTTATTTTTTTTAAATTATAGCTTTGATAACCATTTTATTTTGCAAACTTTTTGTAAAACATAATTAGATAGCACAGCACATAATAAAAAAAAGTAATTTTAAGGTTATTAAATCATTTTCATTTAATAAAATTGCAACTTTCTTTGTGATGGAAGAAAAATAAATTTAATAAACTTTTTTTGGCTGCTGTTGTTAAATTACATGTGTGTATTCATTTCAAATGAGATTACGTAGCCACCAGAAGTTAACAACAACTTTATTAAAAGTTTCTTGTTCTAAATTTGTTTAAAGATTTTTTAATTCCGCAATTTTTTGAGCATTTCCTCCTTTGAATAAAGCCCAAAAAGAGACAGAGCAAAAGTCATGTAATTTCTTCGGTAATATAAAAATCGTTAAAGCTAATGTTCATACCTTGATTTGCTGGCTTTTTACAAATTCTAATACTCATTTTTTTCAGATTTGCAAATTGCAACACAACCTTTAAAAATGATAATAAATTTGGAAGACGATGTCATGGTTGACTTTTATATTTTTTATTCTTCGCTCACTCTCGCTTTAACTTGGTGTTTATTGCCACTTTTATTGTTCATAATCTTTAAAAAATCTGAAAAACTTGGATATTTTAAATGGTTTATTTTAAATCAATCAATTTGGTCATTGGGTTTACAAACTTCATTGGGATTAATAAAGCCATATTTTTTACTTCCAGCTGCAGCAGGATTTCAACTTGGAATATTTCGTCTAACTGCTTCCTCTCAATCAACGGCAATTGCAACTTTGATTGTTACAGCTTTAACCATGAATTCCATTCTCGGATTAGTTTTAACCATTGGAAATCGATACATTGGAGCGTTTGATTCAAAATTGAGAAAATATTTTTATACTAAAAAATGTTATGTTTTTATTTTTGTGATTTATATTTCCACTCATTTATTCATTTTCGCAGTAATAGGCCCAGTTGCAACTTTAGATCGATCAACAATTTTGGAATGGGCAATGGAATACGATGAGACACTTGAAAAATATTTTGAAGAACCATCATTTTTTATGATTCCTCATTCTTATCATGATATTCCAGTAATTATTGGAATTTCTTTCATTTCAATCCTTTATTTATTTTTTGGCTTTGTAATTTATTATTTTTTAAAACAAATTCAAAAAAATAATTATCTCATTATTAGTCGCCTTCAAACATCTTTGATTGCTTCAAGTTTAGTTCAAGTAACTTTAACATGTGTATTTCTTTTTACTCCACTTTATTTTTTTATGTTTTGCATTCGATTTAATTTTGCTGCTCCACAAACTATGACTTTGCTTTTTTGTTTTATGTCCGCTCATTCCATAATTGATTTCATCGCCACTCTTTATTTTGTTTTACCATATCGAAAATTCATTTTACAATTTTTGCCTTTTTGTACTGCCACAAGGAAGCCTCGATTGAGCATTGTTTCAGCAAACAAATTTAATATTGTTTATAAATCTCGCAATTTTAAAACAAGTAATATAATTTTTTGCAACTAAAAAATGTGTGTTTTGTTGTTGATAATAAAGTTTTTATTAAACCTCCTTAAAATTCGATTAAAACAGAAAAAAATAATACAGAAAGCTTTCTTTGTGAGTGATGATGACTCATTTCGGGTTGCAAATTCATAGCTGAAAGCTAAATCCAAGCTTCAGCAAAGCGATAAGTAAAGTTCGATAGTAAAAAGATATTAAAAATTTGAATTTGCCATTTTTTCTTGTTCAAAAAAAAGTAACATACATGGATATGCATTGTCATCATTTTTTTAGTCATTCAAAATTTCCATAAATGCTTTCATAAATCATTATTGTAAATCAACGTCGCAAATAATCATTTGATTGAAAAATTTGTGAAGCAATGCAGTGCGCCGATGAATTTGAAGCTGATGCTGTAACTGTTGGTAAATATCTTACAACGTAAGTTTATTTTTGAAGTACATCCTCTTTTACTTATTACCATTATTTTTTTAGGCAGAAATGCAAGTATATTCTCACCGATGAATTAGGAAGAGGTGGCTATGGTATGGATTTTCAAATGCTTTTGTATCTCTTGATGATGATGTTAATGTTTTAGGTTGTGTATTCAAAGTACGTCCTGATCCATTTGATGGTA
The DNA here is from genome assembly GCA_028622995.1 of Panagrolaimus kolymaensis. Taxonomy (NCBI): domain Eukaryota; kingdom Metazoa; phylum Nematoda; class Chromadorea; order Rhabditida; family Panagrolaimidae; genus Panagrolaimus; species Panagrolaimus kolymaensis. The sequence goes on along the minus strand of JAJQJQ010000046.1, from coordinate 1,192,798 downwards.
GTGAATATGCTTTGAAACTAGAAAAGAAGCGTGAAAATCGATCTCAAGCCAAACTTGCAATGGAACAACACATCATGAGATTGATTCGTGAAAAATCTGCCAAACAACGAAGTCACTTTATTGATGTTGTTGATCGTGGGAAGAAAACAAATTTCTTCTTCTTGGTTATAACTCTTGTGGGTGACTCATTAGCTGATCTCAAACGAGCTCGAAAGCCTTCACTTTTTTCTGTCTCAACAACTTATTCTGCTGGTATTCAATGTTTAGAAGGTATTGAACAACTTCATTCTGTTGGTTATATTCACAGGTAACTTTTTTACTTTTAAAGCTCATGGATTTGTTTTATTTATTCGCAATGTTAACCGAACTTTTTTAGAGACATCAAGCCTGGAAATTATGCAATTGGAAGAAGTGAAAGTATACGAACCATTTACATCCTCGACTTTGGAATTGCTCGAAATATTCTCAACGCTGAAAAACAACTCAAAGGGCCACGAACAAATGTCTCCTTCAAAGGTACTGTAAGATATGCTCCATTAGCCTGCCACAAAGGACAAGAATTGGGTATGTTTTTTTTGTTGTTACTACAGTTATCTTTCACAATTAAATTTTTTAGGAAAGAAGGATGATTGTGAATCATGGATGTACATGCTTGCAGATATGTCAAATCCATTAGATATTCCATGGAAAGGTGAAAAAGATCGTGATAAAGTTGCTGTAATAAAAGAAAAATGTCGAACTGCTGAAGGAAGTGAAAGAACATTTCGTGGTCTACATGTGGAACTTATGAGAGGAATGTTAGCATACTTGGATTCTTTACAATATGCAGATGAAATTGATTACTCTTTTTTGTATGAATCAATAAAGAAAGCAGCAAGAAAAGACAAAATTAATCTTAATGCTCCATATGATTGGGAATTGGCTACTGAAGAAGAATCAAAAACAACAACTCATACTTCAACAACAAATGATAATAATAAAGCAAAAATTCAAAAAGGTGCTTAACTGGTCTCCTCTGTTCATCTTCCACAACCCTAATGATCTCTTTCGAATGAATGAATATGTTCTTTGCCTTCAAATAATTTCTTTCTTGTATATGTATTCTTTTATTTAGTGTTTAATCCGATAATAAATATAGTTTATGTAATACAAAGCTTGTGTAAAAGTTGTAAAGACCCATTTTTTATATCCTCATATTTTTAGAAATTAGATGTACGAAAACATCGTTTAGAAAGAAGCTATGGTTTATTCGTTAGTTGGAATAGCTGATGATTACAAACAAAAAAAAAAGAGTTTTATAAATAATAATATCTAATAATCATGCCTTTTTTAGTTCCTAAAAAAACTACAACTTTAGGATCAATTTGCTTTGATTCCCAGGTATATGTGTTTGCAATCACTTCTTTAGTAAGGAAATGGCCATTCTTAGTTACTATTTCCAAAAAATTGGTCTTCTTAATTGACTTTTAATGTTTGTTGATTGATGATATTTTTTGCAAAAAAAGAATTGATACTTTTTTTATAATCAACGTTGCATAAAACTCAACTTTTGAATAAACTCTTTTATTCAACGTGTCCCTTTTTTTCGGTTTCGAAACCGTAGAAAAAAAAAGTGTGAGCGGCAATAAAAGCGAGAGAGAATAGCCTTTCATCGCTGCTTGTTATTTTTTTGACTCTCTTCCTTCCATTTTTTTCTTCGTCGTTTTTTTCTTCTTTCAATCCAATCGTCTTTCACTTATTTTTGTGCCTCTTTTCTTCATCAACTCAAAAAAGAAAAAAGAAAAAACTATGACTCAACAACAATGGATGGCATATGTTTCATTAACCATTTATGCGTTCTATTTGATCGGTTGGCATCTCTTTCAACGGTTCAAGGATATTCGACGTCTCGTTAATGGTACTTTGGATGTTCCACTCAAAAATGCTCGGCTTCATCGTATTATCTTTCGACGCAAACGTGATCCAGAAGAAATTTCTCGTCATGAAGACTTTATTACTGTTGATGATGGCTTCATTTCAAAGGAAAAATTGAAATCTGCAGAATGGACTCTTTATTCCATTGATAAGGTTAGTGTTTTTTTTGTTTTGTTATTGTTTTGATTGAGATACAAACAAAGGAACTTTTTTCTTTGATCAAAACCTTTGCATCTTTCTTTGTGTTCTCCTGCTAAACTTTCACTAACTTTCCATTTTTTCAGAAACGTGTCTTCTTGATCGAACTTCCAAAGCCACTTTCGCTTTACACAATCGACAAATATCCATTCGTCTTCATTCCTGCCTTTGAGGAAGCTATTCGTGTTGCTGAATTGGATCTTGATGCTTATGTTTCGTTGGCAAATGAATTTGAAATCGACTACAAACCTCCAAGAACTTTATTCTTCTCAAATACAGCTCGATGTGCCAGTACTCTCTTCGGTTCGATGCTTCAACATGATAATCATACAACTGTCATTGCTGAACATCATGCTTTAACAACTCTTTCTATTGGTCTCAAAGAAGGGTATTGGAATGATAATGTAAGTTGAAACTTAAATTTTGAATATGCTTTAACTTTACGTTTGTTTTTTAGGATATCAATCGCCTTCTTCCTGCTACCATCAAGTATCTTCGAAAAGAAATTCCTTCAAACCATCTCTTCGTCTTCAAGAACACCTCATCTGAAGTCAATCTTGTTCCATATCTTGCTCATCAATTTCCTGAAATGAAACACATCTTCATGTTTCGTCGCAACGCTCTTGAATCGGTTGAACGTGTTATGCAACGTGATACTCAAATCCATGCTTTACTTCATCTTTACAACATTTCACCATTTTTGGCAACTCAATTTGGTTTTCTTGTTGCAAATGAAGGAGCTCTTCAACGTCAACTCAAACCAACGCATATCAAAGAATGGGCGATGCTTGTTTATGGTGGTTCATATTTGGTTTACAAGCAAAACAAGGATACCTTTGATTTCCCTATCGTTTGGCATGGTGATTTGATCAGCTCTCCTGAAAAGGTTTTAAAGCCTATCTTTGACAAGGTAAAAATTTTTTTCTTCCATTTCCTTTTCATCTTCATTTGTAAACTTTTCAGCTTGATCTTCCTGGTTCTTTGATTCCTGATGCTGTTGGTCGTATGAAACGTGATTCTCAAGATAAGACCTTCCTAAGCCGTGAAAACCTTCAAGATCTACCGATTACTCCGATGACTTCAGAATTGAGAACAACTCTTCAACGCTATGCTGAGAAATTGCAAATGGAACCTGATGTTGTTCGATTGGATGCCTAACTTTTCCTTTGATTTTTTGCCTTATTTAGAACGTGTATTAATGTATTTTTAACTATGTATGTATTTGATTTATTGCTGTAATTTATTCTTTCTAATAAATCTTGTTTGCTATTTTCTAACTTTGTTTCTAAAATTTTCCACAAAAGCTTAAGAAAATATTTACATTAGAATTTAAGAGACATATCTTTGCGTGATTTCACAACCTCTTAGTGCCTCTTTCATTTTTATCCTTGTAGCAGTTTCAAATGAAAAAACTAACAAACGCCTAAATTCGAAAACCTTGTGACATTGAGTTCCCATTATTGCCAAAATCATTTCAAGAAACAAAAGGCAGAAAATCCACTAACTCCTCCTCAAGCTAAAAACCCTGTGGAATTGAAGTCATTATTGCTTTTACCATTTTAAGAAACCAAAAACAACAAAACAAATCGAGACACAAAAAAGCTTATGTAAAAATATTTTTATTATTCTAAACAAATATTCAAATTCAACAACAAAATCAATAAATCAACAACAAATTTAAACTTGAGTGCGAATGAGAGCAACTCTCTCGCCTGGCTTCTTCTTGGATTTCTTTCCTTTTCCATCAATTTGTGAAACATCTTTGAAAATTTTGACTTTATCACGTTCTTCCAATTGTAATTTGAGTAATTTCAAAGCTGCAGCGTTGAAGGCAATTTTGTCGCGAGCTTCTTCAATTTCTGATGGAATCTTTAGCCGTAAATCATCTATGAGAGGAAAGAGATGAATGGATCTTGAAACATAATTATGATGGATTTTGAACAAAAATAATAAGATTCTCGTAGCTAATTCAATACGGTATCGATCTTCAATGCATTTTGTCAAAGCTTCAATAATTTCTGGGACATAAGCAAACGGAATCATTAAAAGAGATCTTTCAAGATGAGCTGGACGAACGCGATGAATTGAATCAAGGATGAAATGTTCCAACGATGAGCTACCATATGCAATAACAAGAGGATGATCAACATGACGAGAATTGTCTTCTTTTTCACGCTTTTCAGTTCGAGCAACTTCAACAGCTTCAAGGATGCTTTCAGTATCTTTGATTGTTTCCACGGATTTCTTAGTTGCTAATTCAGCTTCAAGTTCTTTGCCTTCTCCAGGAACGATATCTTCAGCATCAACCATTTTCTCTAGATAATCTTTCTCAATTTCAGCTGATTCTTGCTCCGATAATATAACAAGTTCATCTGATTCTTCCCAAATTCTAATCGATTTATCATGGCTAGCAGAAATCAAAGTTCTTCCATCGGAAGTAAAAACCAAATCACGAATTTCAGCAAAATGTCCTTCAAGTATTTGAATTTTATGAAATTTGACAGCATCCCATTGAATAATTCGACCATCTTTGCTTGCTGAAAAGAACAGTTTTTCTTCTCTTGATTTATTAAATTTGACAGCGGTAACAGCATCATTATGACCATACAGAGATTTATGACAATCACCAAAATCAAGGCCCCAAACTTTGCATCCTTTATCAGATGAACCAGTAACAAGCAATTTCGAATCCTAAAATTGAATAAGGTATTAAAGTTTGCAAAAGCTAATAAAAGCTTACAATATCAATATCAACGCACATCACAGGCAATGCATGACCATAAAGAGATAAAAAGAATTTGAGAGAATCCAAGTAGTGTACTCGAGCAGTATGATTTAATAAACCAAAAACGATAAACCTTCCATTAGGACTTATGGTTACACAGAGAATCTCATCATCAAGTTCAGTTGAGCGGGTAAGATTAATATTAAGAACTCGATTATTACCAATTTCATTAACCATTTGATATTCCCAAAAATGTGCTTTCTTATCAGATCCAACCGTAACAAATCCTGTTTTATTTGGAAGTCCAACGATCGACCAAATTCCACCATCATGTGCTTTGGAATATTCTTTCACAAGTTCACATGTTGCAAGATCAAAGATGAAAAGTGAACCAGATTTTGATCCAAAAATTGTGTATTTATCACCAGGAACAAAGAAAGCCGAGATAAGATCTTTCATGGATTCAGCTTCAAGACGATTGAGAGGAAGAAGAGAATTAAAATCCCAAATGATTGCAGATTCACCAGAGCCTGAGACAAAAATTTGTTTATTTTCAGCAACAGCCAAGCAGCGAATGTCTTTACGATGACCTCGTCGATTCAGATTGATTATTGATTCAGTTGCAATGTCGTTGGTTTTCATATTAACCGTAATAGAAATTCCATGAATGGTATTGTCACTTTGCATACCATAAACCTATAATCGATTACGTTACAAGCTTAAAGAGAATTGAATTATGCAAACCTTATAAATTTGTCCTCCATTATCATTCTTTTTCACTTCACCATTAAAATTGATCCATTTAAGCTTAGCATCACTACGGTATTCACCAATTCTTGAAATAAAAAGTGTAACATCTTTAGAAATTTCAGCTTCAGTTACTTCTTCTTCTGCACCTTCATTAAGCTTGCGTTTAGCTTTTCGAAGTTTTTTCGATAATCGTTTCTTAGCTTCATCGTTGTCATAAACGCGGAAAATATCCATAATGATGTCACCGCCAAGTACACAAATGATTGCTTCATCTTTTGATACTGCTAATTGAAGAGCTCTACCTTTTGCTTGACGAATAAGTCTTCCACGCCTTTTGGATCTAATGACCATCTAAAAATAGCTTTATATAACAAAGAATTGAAAGAGAAGATGAAAACTAACGTTTCCTTGATCATTGTCTTCTTGAATCAATTCAGACCCGACAAGAGCTTCATTTGTAAACTTTAGCTTTTTCGTTTGATTTTCTTTACTTTCTTCTACACTTTCTAATTCTTCATTGATATTCTGAAGCCAATTAAGTTCATACACAACGAGTTCAATTTCAGCGCTACCAACAACTAACATTCGATCTTCTTTAATTAAAGCAAAACCATAGATTTCAGATATGCTCTCAGAGATTGTGTAAAAGCACGAATGACTTGAAACATCCCAGAATCGTAGTTGTGTATCTTTGGAACTAAAAGTTTGACATTAAGCAAAAGAGTAATAAAAAGGGAAAATTCAAACCTTGAAATAAGGTATTTATCATTCAAAGTAAATTGAAGTTGGGTAACAGAATCGGTATGACCATTTAAACGATATTTTCCACTTTCATTTATTACATCCCAGAGAATGATCAGCGAATCCTAAAACAAATGCAGGAAGGGTAATAAAAAAATTAAGAGAAAAAACTAACTTTTCCACCAGAAGCAAGAGTAAATCCATCGTGACTAAATGCAAGAGTATTCACGCCTCGTTTATGACCATCAAAAATAATCGGCTTGCTACTTTCTGTATTCTTTCTATCATAAAGATGAATTTCACCATCGTCATATCCAATAGCCAGGAATCTTTTATTTCGATTGAATTTGAATGCAGTCACTTGATGAGCATCACGACGAATTTGATTTTTCTAAAAAATTAATATTAATCAAAGTATTATTAAAGTAAAAGAGTTATTACCATTTCACCTGTACGGAGATTGTAAAAATTGATACATTCACATGCAGAAGCTGCACAAACAACTTTGTCAACAGCTTCAATCATTCCATTAGCGGAGTTTACAATGTTACATAAACCTTCACATTTAAATCGTTGATAGTCTTTTGTTAAACCCATGGCTCTAAAATAGTGATAAAGTGAATTTCAATGAAGAATGGATATTTACAAAATGAGGAGATAATTTCAATCGAATGAAAGGGCAAAAGTAAGGTAAAATACAAAAGCAAAAAAAATAAGGCTCATAATTTCACGAAATAAGGAGAAAAGCAAAATTTATGGCGGAACACGCTATGATGATAAGATGGATTGACATTACAGTTAGTTGAAGCAGTGAGTAAATAATGGTAGCATAAAAAGTTTTGGAATAAATGTGTTCAATCGAACTAACTTTAATTTTTTTGGGATCTAACATTTTTTCTAAAAACTGAAATGTAACTCTTTCATTTTTCAAAAGCATTTTTCTTCAATGATAAAAATATTTCTCAACGCGAATGAAAAGATTGAAGCCATTTACAAAAAAAATGCATGTAAAAATTTGAGCGAGCAAAGGCGATGAAGAATTTTCTGGAGTATTTTTGTTCTGCTTTCGTGTTTTTTTTTTGAAACAACATTCATCATTCCATAATTTTTTACTCATCTTTTATTTCTAATAACACATTTTCCTCCATTTTTTTTTTATCAATGTAACACTCTTCCAATTTCACCCGTGCTATTCGCTTGTTTTTTCACGTTATTTTGTAGTTACTCTAATCCTTTTCAATTTTTAGCTGTAAACAAAAGCAACTACAAAAAATAAAAATGCCAATTGATTATTCTAAATGGAAGGATATTGAAGTGTCGGACGATGAAGATGATACTCATCCAAATATTGATACTCCATCACTCTTTCGTTGGCGTCATCAAGCTCGTCTCGAACGTATGGCTGAAATGAAGCATGCTAAAGAAGAAGTTGAAGTTGGTAAAACTAAAGCTTCATCTCGTATGCAAGTAAGTTTTCTATTGCTTTACATGTACCTTTTTAATCGTTAATCTTTTAGGATATTGAAGACAAGCTAAAGAAATCAGACTTGGATGAAAAAGAACGTATCAAACTTGAGCTCGAAAAGAATGAAATCAAGAAGCAAGAAGATGAATATCAAAAGAAGGAAAAAGAACTTGCTGATAAAGAACGTCTTGCTCCATGGAATGTTGATACAATTGGTCAAGAAGTTTGGTCCAAAACTGTAGTCAATAAGCCTGTTGAAAAGAAGGTAGTTCCTAAATCTAAAATGGACGATGAAGAAGAAAATAAGCGCATGGTAATTTTTCGCTTTACTTTTCTCTTTATGACTAACTCTTGTTTCTTTTTTAGATGGACTACTTCAAGAACAATGAATCAATTCTCCAGGAATTTGGTGCTTTATCTGGTTTTGTCAAAGCTGAAGAATTCCTCCTTGATCATCCTTTCCTCGCCAGTGAATTTTCAACAAGCTGGTTGACAATAGAAGCACTCAATCTTGCTATTGATGAACAATTTGATCTCATGAACAGATACACCGAACAATGCATAACCGTTCAATATCTTCTTGAACTTGCTAAAAGTCTTCATGCTCTTCCAACAAATACAAATGTTATCAAGACGTTCTTCAAGAAAATTCATGTTGCTGATGTTCAATATATGAAAATGTATCGTGAAGAAGTGGAAGCATTCCAATTACGTTTACGCAAACGTGCCAAGGATAAGATCGAAGCTGCAATGGCTGAAATGGAAGCTGATGAAAAGAAAAAACGTGTTGAATTAGCTCCAGGTGGCATTGATCCTCAAGAAGTTTTTAATTCCTTACCTGAAGTAAGTTTTTCTTTAGCCTTTTCGCAAGCATGGTTAATTGTTACTTCTTTTTTAGGAAATGCGGGAAGCTTTCGCCTCACAAAATGTTCAAGCCTTGATTGATATTGCTGAAAAAATGGATCAAGAAGTATTCCAACATCACTTAGATCGCTGCGTTCAATCTGGTCTCTGGGTTCCAAATGCTAAAGAACAAGAAGAGCAAGAAGCTGCTGAAGAAGATGGGGAACAAGAAGTTGATAAGAAGGATGGACCTGCAGAAAAATCAACTTCATAATTTTTTCTTTTTTATGTTATATGTTATGTTTGTATTTATAATTATGCTATTGTCTGTAATTTTCTAATTACGGTTAAATTAATAAATCTCACTGATTATTCTTTCCTTGTTGTTGTTATTATTTTTAAAGATAGTATTAGTTTTGCTTCATTCATAGTTTCAGTATATTCACAAATGGGTTGGCTGATGCCGAATATGGCAAAAAAAGAAAAAAAAATGATTTTTTTTGCAAAAGTCCTCGGTCAACTTAATGACCGGCTGCTTAGTCTAAGAAAACCGTACCCGAAGATAGAGGTTTTCCAGTGTTCCCTGACTCTATTAAGATACTTCAAGGTCAACACCAGCTGTAGGTTTGCAGCAACCTCATAGTTTACAACTACGAATAAGGGGATACGTTTCTAATTCCATTAAGGAAGAAGCTACAGTGAACCCCAAACACTGGTAGAAATTCATAGAATTTCTCTTAACTCTTTATTCGTAGTTGACGCCGGCTTGCAAACTTGGCGTTTACAAGTGCTCGCCACAACACTCAGCGACCACTCACATTTTTAATTCAAAAGAAAAGAAAGAGAACAAATTTTTCGCTGTTTTTTGCGAGCAATTTTTTTTTGAAAGTTAGATTCCTCGATGGTGTTTAATAAATTTTTATAATTGAATAAAGTGTGTATGTAAGAATTTTAATGTTGTTTTAATTATTCATGGTCTTGGTCTGCTTATTATATCCTGCAAGATGGATGCCCAATAATTTGATCAAAAGCTCGACATAATCCCGGAATTTTGTTCATCGTAAACTTTATCACCGCCTAAGGCGATCATCTTCTTATTATAACAAGTGCATAATCTCCCTTTCATTGAGCGACAAAAAAAGATGAATCGATCCACCCGATCCATATCCATACTTTTACTTTCATCCTTCTTCTTCCTTCATTCTTTAAAAAAAATGAAACTAATTTTGTTAATTTTTGTTGCTTCAATATTTTTTATTGGTTTTGTTCAATGTCAACAATTTGTTAATCTTTTTCCTGGTCTTGCCCTTCCTCAACTTCAACCTCCTCAACAACCTTTACCTCCAGTTAAAAGAAAAGGACGTCCACCAAATGTGAAACTTCACGCCTGTTGCAAAAAACTAAAAGAATCTGATTTGGACTGCAAAAAAAGATTTTGTGATTTTAATGCGTTAAGTTCCAATACGGTAATGATATCTTTTTTATTTTGGGTTTTCAAATAACCAAAAGCCAACAAGCAATATTTCAGGTGCTATTCTTCCTTTCAACTTGTGCACCTCGTGGACCTACCGTTGGACAAATGTGGGATTGTGCTTCATCAAGAGCTGATCATCGATCATGTTGTCAAGCTAAAGGAGTTCAACCTAACTGTATGGCATATTGTGAAACCACTAAAGGCGTACCAACTGATTATGTAAAATATTTAGTTTGTTTGCATGATTTTGACAAAATTCGTGATTGTTTTAAATATTATCTTGAAAATCATCCAAATGTTAAAGGAGATTTGTAAAAAAATAACAAAGTCAAAAACTCGTTGAAATGGTAAAAAAATCTTTCACAAAATAGTCATCATGTCTAAGTACAAAAGATATGGAACATTTATTGGAACAAAAACTAATACATTAAATAATACAAAAACATGTAAAGATAAGGCGTAATAAAAAACTATATGAGAATTTCTGCTTTAACTTTTGAAAGATTATCAATCACAGAATAATCATTGAACACAGGAAGACCATAAACAACTACAGCTCCACCAGTAAGGGCTTTGAGAGTGCATGCTTGTCGAGCTTTGACCACTGCACGAATAAGAAGACGATATGGACTAAAAAAATAATAATATTCGATGGTGGTTAAAATCAAAATGCTAACTTACTAAATCACAGTTCCCTTCTTTGTTGTTTCACAATATTCAATTGGATCATCACCCAAGGTTTTAACCCATTCAGAAAAGGAATATTTAAGGAAAGCAACCAAAAATTTGTCAATTTCTCCATCAGTAACCATCCATAAACATCCAATTGTTGAAGGTGCACCAGCAATAGTATAATCATTTACAGCCGATCTTCCATCAAAGCTCCAACCTTCATCTTCGATTCGAACACTTGAACATCCCATTAATATTGCAACGGATTTACATAAGGTATTACGAATTGCCGATGTACCAAAGTATCTATTACCACTTCCATGTCCCATGTATCTAAAAATCCATAGTTTAATTTTGTTTTAAAGAAAAAATAAAACTTACAAGAAGAAATCATTATTTTCTAATATTGTGTTTGCAGCTCCTTTCTCTGGATGTTCACCTATCAGACCTTGTAACATTTCAAGTTTAATATGATTTTGAATACGCGTTTGAGTTCTCGCCAAATTACGATCAGGATTGAGAAGGAAATATGATTTTTTTGATGTTGCTTGCATAGGTAACGATGTTGGTGCTTTCTTCAGTAGTCGATCAAAGAAGTGGAAGGATTGAATTCGTAGTACAAATGGATTTGGCACAAATACTGGTAAGCTTTCCCATGGATAACAGCTGAGCTTCTAAAAACAAAAGATATGATTAGTAAAAAAAAGGAAATTTAAGACATACCGGTGAAACCATTAATACCATATATTTATCTTGTTTTATGTAATTGTTGTATGCAATTTTGAAAGGGCAGGCTTTTTTGATCCGTATGTACATTTCATTTTGCGTTGATTGGTCCATCACTGAAGGAAATCGATCTCTTTCCATAATACTGAACACGAAGAGCATGTATTTGTAATCCTCTTCTGAAGCATGAAGATACAATCTTGATAGAAGCTAAAAACAAAAGTTTTATAAGAGTCAAAAAATGAAACAACTTACTTTTGTTTTTCGCCCACTGAATCCAGCATTTATTAGAATATTTTCAATCTTTTCAATATCCTTCAGCAAAGTACCAGTAATTATCCCAAAAGGATTCAATAAAGCTCTTGAGTGGCTTAACCATTGATTTTCAACATCGATAGTAAGTTGTCGTAATTTTTCATCCACACTCTTTCGATAATTCCAAAATTCGATTGTAGAATTAACGTGTTTAACAGATAAATCATTCTCCACAAGAACATTGTACATTCGACGAGAAATTTCATCACGACCAACATCGACATTAGTTAATGGCATAACAATAGGTTCAAGACCAGGATTAATTCGAACCATCCATAGCACATTTTGAATATCAATCACAAGTTGGATGAGTGTAAAATCATCAGGAAGTGACCGAACTGCAGCTTTGAACGAATCGATATCACGAAATCTTAAATCCATTGGAGATTGCTTGTGGAGTCTTACTGATGTACGTAATGAATTTGAAAGGGACTCGATGAAATACCATGCGCCATACCAAGGAAATCCTTCAGATAAATGTGCACCCAAGTATTGACAAATTCGACTTCTCCATTCACTAAAAATTATGTCCATTAAACAAAGTAATGGTTAAAAGGTGTTTGTTTACCAATAAAATAAATGTTGATAGTTTTTGAAATCCGTTCTTGCTTCATTAATGTGATCAACATCAGCACCAATCATTTCATTAACTTTTCCATCATTTTCTTTGCACACCTTTCCTTGATTTTTGATTACGTTTGCTCTTTTAGCTAATGCTTCACGAGATGGAGATTTTGGACAAGAAATTTTACGAGGCTGCGATTCTGGTGGAGTGATTGAACCATTTTTAGATATATCCATAACATTAAAGCTTTGAAACATTTGAGTAACTCCCGCTGTTTTTACTTCATTCTTTTCTAACCATGGATACAGTGATAATGAATACGATTTTCGTTGAATTTGACGACTAAGTAACCAATAATACCGTAAATCACATGGGAATTTTGCTGCAACCTAAAAATGATCCAACTTTTATTAGCCTAATAAAAAGAAATCTTACATTGATAAGCACTTCACAAAGCTTGTTTTTACTAACTTCTCCGATGCTCTTATTCTTTAAAATGCAATTTGCTGAAGCCATGCAGATGAAGGACGCGATAGAAAGTATTACTGTTTGTTTCTAAAATAGCACAACGTAATATAAAATGCAAGAAATAACATGCTTACTTCGTTGTTACAGTTCTCTTCATTAAATGCAAGTTTGAGAAGAACATCTCGTCGTCGTTTGATTTTACGATATCCAGAAGATAAGAGCGATGTGTTAAATTCAAAGCAATTGTCAATGTTAAAGAAATCGATCAAAAGTTCAGCATATTTCTTTTCAGCAAAAAGCGAAGCATTGGTTTGGAATTCATAACACAGATAGCATTCACAACCAGAAAGATGTTCAGGAATGGAAGTAAGATGAGACACTGTTGTTTTGTTAAGCACCGACTGGGAATCACTTCGCCTGAAAACGATGAAAGGTTAGAGGTTAAAAAAATGATTCAAACTTACGACTCAAAAACAAATGAATCTTCAAGCAAATCTTGACGGAAACGAGAATACGGTGTAGCTTTGTTCTTGAAATCAGACATCTTCTAAAAAATTCTTGCTATAAAAATAGGCAATAAAAGAAACATGATACGAACCCCAAGGAGTAATGCCATCATAGCTCCAATAGCTTTTAATTTATCTTGATCATTGTTTGTTCTCAGCTTTAGGTAGTAGAAGAAGTTTAATGGTTGAATTACTCGAAGAGGCACTCCTAATCTTGTTCCCAAATAAAGTGATTGCAAGAGTTTGCATTCGACTTCATACAAGCATCCATGATCAAATAGAGCAAGAATATAATAATGTTGTTTATCACAAAAATCAGATATTGAAGAAATGGATTTCACTAAAATGAAAACAACATAATTATGCACTTAAAAACATGCAAAAAAAAACTCACAAAAACTTGTTCCATCAGGAAGACCATCGTGTTTGTAAAGACTGAATTCGGTTTTAGCATCACCAAAGTTTCTACCACATCTGCTTGTCAAAATCACATAAGTTCGATCATCTTCACGCATGCAATGAGAAAGAAAGTCGCCATATTTTGATATGTCAGCACGAGGTAGCTTGAAACCAGTAGCAAGAAGATTGTACAGAATTTGAAGACAATAATAATTGAAGAAGGTTTTAGGTGAAATGTTTTCCAATTCGTTCTTCATATTGAATGATTGTTCGATTATTTCACACTTCTTTTCAATCTTGTCCGCTTCAAAGAATTCACAATATAATCGACACGCCCTTCTTAAGCCATCAAGTTCGTTGGGACAATTTGGATACTTCACCAAGAGATCATCGTATTTCTTGAATATTTTGAATTCCCGTAACTTGCATGAAGATTTCATTAACAAAACCAAAGAGAGAGAATCAAGCGGAAAGAGATCAAGGATGGATATGAGACAGCTTAAACCCAAGTAATCCTGAAATAATAAGGATGACAAAACATTCGAATGTTACTTAAGTAAAGAACTTACATCGCCATTAAGAAAAGCAATAGCAGCAATAATTCTACCAAAATTCGCAACAATACTTTTCATTTTATCATCTTTAAACTTTTTTGAAACAGGAAATAGCTTCTCTAGATAAAATATTGTGCATTTTTGATAGGAATCTTTGAGATTAGAATTGGACCATTTCTCAGCTAACAGGTTCGAAACTTTGATGTAAGCATTCATATCATGTAGACGAGTAAACCCAAAGTTGGGATCTTTCTTGAATTCTGCTTGAACCTGAAAAAAAAAGAAAAATATTAGTGGAAGTGTAATGAAAAATGCAAACCTCTGATTGAATTTCATCCATAAATTTTAGATATTTCAGTATATTTTCTTCAAGATATTTACACGAATCTTTGAAAAAACGTTCTTCCATTTCTTTAATTTTAGCTTTATTTGTAGCCATTTTGAAACAATTCATTCAGAGAGGATAAAGCTTTTGCGAAGGTTGTAAATAAAAATAGTTTGAAAGAAAGTTGAAAAGAAAAAGCTTGGATGAATTTGAAACGCGAGCAATGCGCTCTCGCATGAATTATCGTTTTAGGAAATAATTTTTTTGATGGATGTTTGAAGTTTTTTTTTTTCAGTGGCTTTTACCATTTATCCAACAACAACATACAAAATAAGGCTAAACACAAACACACTCTAAATTTCTTCTTTTTTATATTTAAAAGCTTTGATATGTTTTAATTTGTTTTATATCCAACAGTTACAATGTCAAGCATTAATTTATAAAATTTTAAAGCAATTATCAAAAGTTTGATTAATCAAAAAATTCGCAAACAAAATAACACAGTACTTTACTTTTTGATGGCTTTGCTGCTCCATCACCAATTTTATTTTGCTTGAAGAAGCATATCTTTGATGAATAAAACGTTAACTTCCTTTTATCGAGGAGTAAATATTTAATTCTCATTGCTTGAGGTTATTTTTTATTGTAGTTTTTTCCCTGCTATTCTTGGAAGTATAAATGAACGAAAACGGGCAAATGCACACTCTCGATTTTTTTGTTTTGTTTATTCGCTGCTTTTCATTTTTGTTGTGCTAATCATTTTTCTGGAAATCATTACCATTAAAAATTTACCAAGATTTTTCTTCGGTTAAAGAATGTCTCATTCAAACATTTTTCTGGATTCTGGAAATTCTACGACTCCATTTATTATACCTGAAGATTCATCTGGTGACGTCGAAGGTGAATATGCAACCGTCGATCAAACCCATCTTCAGCAGCGATATTATTCTTCAAATAAACAAGTTATTCAAATTTCTAATGAAGAAGCTTTAGCCGAATTTCTTGAACCTAGTTACCAGCCATTAATAGGACTCAATGTTGAGGACAATGAAGGTCCAATAACTCCTCAAAAAATGTTGAAATATTTAGCTAATAGAGAAGCACACAATTGTAGTTTGATGCTTTTTTATCCTAAAGCTGGTCTAAAATCTTATTGCAAAAATAAAGATGAAAAAAGGTAAAACATTTTTTCATGGCTTTCACTTTCACAAAAGCAACCTTCAACTAATTTTTAGATATTTTTCTCCAAATCCAAGGATTGATTTGATTGGACAAGGATGGAACAAATTGTTCGAAAAGATAAAAATCAGCAATTCCATGGCTGATGACGTTGACATAGTTAAAGGATTTTCAGCGACGTGTAAAAATGAATATCAAGAAGAAAACAAGGGAGTTGAATCAAAGAAATGCAACTCAAAAGTATGTAAGACTTTTTTGAATCATAGTTCCTTGGCTTTACTTTCCTATAAAATTTTGACAGATTTTATAACATTGCATTAAATTTTAGCCTCCAACTTTACTTTCTTATGCCTTTAAAATTTCTTGTAACAATGTCAGCCAATTTTCTCTCGATATTGATTTTTCTTTTGGAACACATTATTTTGGAAGTTTGCAATCTCAAAATATTACCTTAATTTCAAAACCATCCAAAAGTGTTAATTCTTGTGATGAAAGTTCTTCGCAATATTCACGAATAATAAAAAGTGGAGATACTGTTGCTTTTTTTAATCGACAATCCATGAATTTGACGGTTTTTCTTTCCACCGAAAATGGATGTTTGAATGTTGATCAAAGCCAATGGAGCGTTTTTGAAATTTATAAAGGTTTGCTTAAATTTTTTTGGTGCCACGAAAATAATCTTTGGATTTTGCTTTAGTTAACGAAAATAACATTTTTGATGCTCATGGTCAAATTATTCATAAAAGTTATGAACAAATTACTTTTGGTAGTGCCATTATTCTCATTGATACGATCACTAAAACCCAATCACCATTAATGAAAATTAAAACAACTAAATTTAAAATCGAGGATTCTGCAAATGAAAGCATTCCCGTTAGTGAACTTCATAATTGCATTTTTGAAGTCGATGGACATGGATTTATGGCACCTGATAATTCGAATACTGGAGTTGAATTTAAAGTAGTTGAAAATATTAAAACTCATCAAAAATTTCAATGGTTTATTGTTTCTGCTGAAATTATCAAACATAAATTTTATCCCATTCAAGGAATCAAGCTTGGTTTTAGTATTTCCAAATTTCCATTCATTCGGGAATGTTGGCCAGCTAAATTTGATGATGAAGGATTTTGTTTTTGTAAATTTTATGGTGAAAATTTTTCTAAAAATATGAATGTTTGGATTGGAAGCTTTCAATGTAAAATTAAATCAGCAAAGTAAGTTTATCTCTGAAAATTTTCTTCACTTTCGCGTGATTGCAAAAAATTTTGTGATTTTTACAAACTTCAAAAACAATTTTATTTTTTAGCAACGTCGCTATTGAATTTTATCTTCCTACATTAAAAATTTATAAAAATCATTGCCAAATAAATGGAATTGCTTCAGATGTAAATGAATCAGCTCCAATTATGCTTGTTTCCGATGATGGAGTCATTTTCCAATCATTTTATTCTTATCAAATTTATCCGCAACATCAAGAATATGATTGTGGTTATGTATTTAAAAATCATTTATAAACCAGAGATTTCCTGTTATTTTAAATTTTGTTCAATAAAAAATATCCTTTTTTATGTTGAAAATTTTGCTTTTGAAGACCCAATAATTTTTTTTTCCTATCTTTCTTTACCTTAATTATATTAACTGAATTGTTTTTTTTTATTTACCACCTCGAAAATTTTTTTTATAGATCTTTTTTGTTGTTGTCTTTACTCTCCACTCTTTCATTTGTTTAATTTTAAAAAAATGTCAAGTGCTTATTTTGTAAGGATATGTTGGTAATTATTTTCAATCATGGTTCATTTTCCAACCAAAATAGCAATAAAAAAAAAATATGGAATATTAGTCACGAAACTATACGATTTTACTTTGCCTTTCTTTATCGTTTTTTAATCATGAATTACACCAAAACTTTGTTTGTTTATTCTTCAACCAAACCCGATAATATCAAAATGGTTACTTCAATGCATTATGAAAAATGGTTGAATCAACGCTTTCCATTCCCATATTTTATTATTGATTACATATCCAAAACCAAATATCATCGAATTTATGAAAAACTCATAAAAGCTTGCAAATATTTTCAAGTTAAAGAAAAGAAAATTTTGGTTAAATCTTTTGAGTTTGCTACAAACCCCGATAATGGGATATATCCAGTTCTTAATATTTCAATGGAATGTCAAAAAATCAAAAATTCATGGATCACTCAATCTTTTGAATGCGTTGATGATTCAATCAATATATTTCTTCCAAAAATATTTAAATGTGATGCTAAGAAAATTTGTCTATATACTCAATTTTTAACATCGAATGAATTTGATTTTATTGTTAATCCAAATTTTGTTAAAGACTTTGAAATAGGTTTTTCAGAAATTACGAAATCCGATGATAACTTATTATTTGTTGAAAACATTATTGAAAAAATACCAAATGCCACGAAATTAGTGTACGTTATTTTTTAGCGTACTGTAATTGTTAAAATTATCTTTTAGTTTTCGATATGCTCCAACATCGTTCACAAATTAAACCGCGCAAAAATTACTGGCATTAAACCATAGAGTTAAAATTAAAGAATTTATATTGAGTGAAGTCCCAGATAATTTTGATATTACAAGTTATTGTAAATTTATTGATGTAAGCTAAATTAATTAATTTTTTCCCATGTTTGCTAAAATTTCAGCTTTATTATATATTTTAGAAAAATGCGACTTTTGCGTGCCGTTTTTGTATGGATTATGGAGTAATAAATGAGAATAAAAAACTTATAAATTCAACTAAAAAGACTTTGAAAATATTCCATAATTCATGGCCTAAATCTCGTCGCAGAGTTTCAGAAATAATATGTTTTGATTGGTGATTAATTTACTGAAGAGTGAGCGAGTGGAGAAAAAAAAATTAATGTGCAAAAAAAAAAGCATTACAAAGTTTTTTCACTTAAATATTGCATTATTTTGTTTGGAATTGTGAAATATTTTTTTTTTTTGATTGGTCTTTGAATATTTTAAAGCTTTTTTTGTTATTTTTTTCTTGTTTTACTTTTAATAATAATAAAAAGGATTCATGAATAAATAAAGACATTAGCACAATTCGGTATGATTATGTGCTGTTTATGACATAGTCCTCAATTATCACAACCCGTTAATCCACATCCACCACAACGACAACTTCCTGTTCAACAAGCAACTGGAGCTTCTAACTCATACGGTCATGGAAGCAATTTAAACCCATCTATGTTTTTACAGCAAGTAGCTGCTAGTCAAATGCAAAGTCAATCAACACAAAATCAGCGTCCACAAGAAATTTTAACTAAATAATTTTTTAATTTATTATGTTGTCTTGCAAAAAAATTCTGTTGATTAATATAGAATCTCGAACCATATTTATTTGGATATGTCAATCCACCGAAAAACAAGATCAAACTCAGTCGGATGAAATCGTGGAGATGCAGCCTGAATCATTCCCACTTCAATCATAAGTAAAAATAGAAAATTCCTCAACAACAAACATTTGAGTAGCTCTAATCTCCAAATAACTTCGTCATCCAAAAGATTGAATCTCCAACCATGAATATATTTATATTTATCCAACACATCTTCAAGCGTTAGCACAAGTTTCTTCCCCACAAAGACAAAATCAATCTTTAATTCAAAATTGCATTTTATTTTAATAAAAAAATCATGATTTAGTAATTTTTACATTTTTTATTTGTTGCTTGTTTGCTTGTAAATTTGTAATCTAAATATTTTTTTGCTAATAAATCTTTTTATAAATGTCAAAGCAAAACAAAAATATGCAAATTTTAAGTCTTCTTTGAATTTTAACTTTGAGAAAGGAAAAACTAATGATGACAGAAAAAGAAAGATAGAGTGATGAAGCGACCCGAGCCGAAGCAAGTCGAAGAACATAAATCTAATTTGTCTTTTTTTTCTTGCTGGGTTGTCAACATTCCTTTAGTTTTGCCGAGACAACTGGACGGACAATGGCTACTACAACATGGCTATATAGTCAAATCCACACAACAACAAAAAATTGTTAAGTGACCGCCGAAGAAAATGAATGAATGGAAAAAGCAAGAAAAAAAGACCAAAAAGCATTTTTAACTCATTTTTTGAGTGAAAAAAAAGAAAAAGATTTGCATTTTTGAGTCTGAAATAATCCAAACTTGGGAACTTTTAAAATGGAAAGTGTTCATTTTTTTAAATGTTTGGTTTGCTTTTTTGGTTATTTTTGGTTATTTACTTTTGTTTTGTTGAACATCATCATCACCTTCTCACTTTTTCTTATGGGAACTTCCTCCTTCTAAATTCCCTTCGTTTTATATTTTTTGGATATCTTTATTTCCACGAAGAATTTATTTTTCATTCAAGCTATAAAAAAATGTGTGTGAAAAATGATATCATGCATCATCCAACAAATGTCATCTTCATCATTATGGCATTCATCGACGTAACTCTCGTAAATAAATTAAAAAAATGTTAAGTTGAAAAGCAGACGATCCTCCGAGAGATAGGATACTAACAGCGACGATGGAAAGAAATCCCTCATTTTTTTTGTTATTAGCTTTTAAGTCAAAGCAAAGAGTTAAAAAAAATGATAGTTATTTTAAAAATGTCGAGCGACGATCATCCACCGCCATTCCAAAGAAAATGAAGAGAAAAAAAATGAAGGCACCTGTTTCGTTGATGTTTTTCTCTTGCGGCTTTATTTTTTATTCTTTTTTGCTTTTTTGAAGCTAAGTCTCTATCGCCTGGTACTTCCCAATATTTTTTTTATCCCCTTTTTTTCACTGATCAAAGAAAAAACCAATCATTTTTCATCATTTTTTTAAAACTTCTTCACCATTGTTTTTGGTTTAAAAAATAAAATAATAATAATTTTAAATAGAAATTTCTTCCGCGTTCAAGTTTAGAAGTTTTGTGCCATTGTTTAATAAATTTTAATCGGTTTTATTTAAAAAATAAATAAATGTTTATATTTTAAGTTTTATGATACCTTAAAACAACTTTCTTTTTTTTGTGGGGATTTTTTATTTTATTTTTATTATTCAAATGCCGCAAGAACATATTATTATTTTTAATATTTTATTATTATTATTTCTTTGTCCTGGTGGCGGATTCTTTATTACTACTTTTTAAATGTCAAAAAATTTAATAATAATTTATTTATTTCAATTTATTTTAATTTATGATATATTTAAGTTTGGTGGTTATTGTCTTAAATTACCTACAGCACCATATAATGTCAAGGTAAGACTGTTTTTATGAAAAGTTTCGATCATTAAAGTATTTACAGTTTTTTTTTATTGAGAATTTAATTTAAAATAAAAAAGGTTAATGGATTAATTTAATTTTTAGCTTTTTTGCCAAAACGGCCGAGCTGAAACCATTCGCTCAATGAATCCATCACTTTGTCCAACTTCCAGCACTTCGTGTGGTTATTTTAATTTTGCAATACCTGAAAAACGATTCAATCGAAATACCACTGAAGTTTATGAATGCGTTGATTCATCCATTTTATTAAGCGCTGAAGAAGATTATGATGATCGCCAAACTGTTTGCTTTTTTTTACTCATCCCAAATTCTTTGTAAAATTAGAATTTTAGAATCCATATTATCAAATTTGCAATCATCGCCCACAATGCCGAGTTTTAACTGTCAGTGATTTGAATAAACAATTTTTAAATTATTTAGTTCGAGCTCATGGGCTTCGATTGGATTCATTTAGAACACAAGATTTTTTATTTTGTTGTTCGTTGAGTCATTCAAATTTGGCGAGATTAATTAAATCAAAAGCTAGCGAATTGCGTAAGTCTTTTTTTCCTGATTTTCATCGACTGTTAGCAAACAATGCTAGAAATTGCCTGTTTCGATCCATCCTATTTTATCCCTTCCTTTTTTCAGCTTTTTCCTCCTCTGTGCTTCCAGTAAAATGCAATAAACTTCAATGTGCTATAGGAGCGATAGGATGTTTATTTCATGAAAAAACATCCACTAATTTTCCTTTAAATCCCCAATACACTGATGTCGTTGGTCAAGAAATTACAAGCCATGAATATTTTGATGTTAAACCCGTTGAACTTACTTGGAATGATGAAGATCTTGTGATTGGTGGCGGAGGCGGCATAAGCGACCAACAAAATTATCAAGAAATGGCTGCATCAAATACATTAGAAATAAATAAAATTGATCATTTAGTTGAAGAATTTGGTTTATACGATGAAAATAATAATAATAGCAATAGCGATGAAAGTGATTATAATGATGGATATAAATGTGTTCAAATGCATTTAAATGATGAAGTGTATCGGTGAGAAAATATTTCATTACGATAACTGAAAACAAAAGTATGTAAACATTTTTAGATACTGCATGATGATATATGCCCAAAAATCTTCTAATCGTTGCATAGAATTTGATGGACATCGAATTTGTTGTTGCTTTGTAAATCCATGTTAGTTTCTTACTTCACTTCATTTTTTCATGCAACAACTTTGTTGTTGGTTGCAATTTTTTGTTATTCATGTAAAAAAAATGAGAATGCATATGACTCTTTTTTCATAGCCGTTGTCATTTTTCGTTTTCTCACTCCAAATTTCCCTTGTACAATTATTTCAATCAGGTAAACGGTTTGACAAGAGCACAGTGGCAAAGTTGCATGAATACTATTATTCATTCAACGACCAAAATGAATAAGTTTGACACTCATAGAGGATCCATTCTTTTATTTTTCTAAAATTAAGCAAGCATTGTTTTTGGATTTGTAAAAATGTGTTTTTAAACACTATCATCAACAAAGCAATTTCAAATAATTTTAACCAAAAAATAATTTCTTTTTAATTTTTTTTAGTTGAATCAACATGTGACCCAAAAATGCCATCATTTGAACCCATGCCTTCAACTTCCACTTTACCATCCATTGCAACATCAACAATGAGTATTTATCCAAAAATAAAAGTCACTGCAACTTCTTCAGTGAAATCTTCATCAAGATTTCGAAGGCCTAAAATTACACCAACATCATCCTCGACTACAACAACCACCACAACAACAACTTTAGCTCCACCACCTATTACCGTAACTCAACGAACAAAATGCCGAACAGTTTTAATGACCGAATCCCGTCAACTTGGCAGATATAAAACTAAACCACGAACAAGAAAACGAATAATTTGTGATGATATTCGTCCATCAACAACTACACCATCATCGGGAACTTTGTCAATAAAAGTTTCAATGTCTTTCATAATTTTAACTCGGTTGCTTTTTTAAGCTTTGTGAATTTATATTAAAGTTTTGAAAATAAAAAATATAATTTAAAGGATTAATTTTACAGTATTCATCAGAAGAAACAAAAATAAAATTATTCCATTAAAGTTTTTTATTATGAATAATCAAGCATTCCTCAAAATTTCTAAGGGCAAAATGACCCGCCAAAAACTTAACAGCTTTGTTCGCAACAAAATTTTCCAATGGCTTTCGTATTTCAAGGAAATTTGTATAATTTTTTTTGAGAGAAGCTTTCATTTTTCGTTTTTTCTTCAAAGTTTCATTTCTCATTTTTGACTCTGTCAAAAAATGTCGTCGACAAATGATGAAACTTTGATGCAATGTGATGAGGTAAATAATTTTTTTTGTTGATATTTTCTAAACAAAAATAATTCCATTTTTAGCCTAATGAAGATTTATCTGCACCGCCGTTGGTCTCAAATGATTCTAAAGATGTTGATCTTCTCAAAGAATCCGAACTTTCTCCTGTCATCAATGATTCTGTTGATGACGAGGTAAATTTATTTTATCGTTTTTGTTATGCTTTACAATCTTCATTAATTTTTAGCCTAATGATGATTTCTCTGATGCTTTGGATGATTTAGAACATATTGGTTATCCAGATCAAAATGATCCTAATTTTCTCAAATTGGTTTATGAATGGAGTAAAGAACAAGCTGGAACATCATCTTCCGAAATGTTACCATCATGCCGAGAAGCTATTTTTAAAGCTCTTCCACATCAAATTCGGCCATTTGAAAGATTAATGAATAATTTGGTTAACTTTATGGAAAGTGATACAATGTTCTTCGATGTGGTTTTGGACTATTTTCGTCATGCTAAAGAAGCAACTGTTTCTTCCGATGAAGTTGATATTCAAATTGTAATTATTTTCTTTGTTAAAAACTTTGAGTTAATGATTTGATTTTAGAAGTTTCCTGGGCACTCTTTCAAATACGAATTTCCATTCTTAAATGACATTTTGAATGCCGCTGGTCCATATATTAAGAAATTGAAAATTAAAGGTTTACCTTCATCGGATCATGAACTTGATGTTTTTGATTACCTTATTGGAAAAGGTAAGAATACTTGGATTTATTTATTGGATTATGTTTTTATATATTTTTTTAGAACTGTCAGAAGTCGACATTGAAACGAAGCTTCAATCATCGTATACTTATCTTTTTCAAAAAGCCATTAATCTTAAGATGGTCGAAATCAACGAATTTGCTTTTCCTGCTGTTAGTCATTTTTATTTCGGATTAATTTTAAAAACCATGTTTATAGGATTTTTATGCCATTCCATCATGTAAAGAACTCAAATTACGATCAAATGTTGAACCATCCATGTTTACTGAAGAAAATATTCAACAATTTTGTTCTTATGTTTTGCTCAATTTTCCCAATCTTAAAAACCTTGAAGCTACATTTGTTCTTCTTTGTAAATGGTCTGAAATTGAAGCTATTTCCAAGCTTTTTGAATCTGCTATCCTTCCTGAACTTAGAACTTCACTTCAATATGGATGTGTCACTTTTTATGCTTCTGAAGACTATAATAACCATGATGATGTAAGTTATCTTCTTTCACTCTAGTTAACAATTGTTTATAATTTTAGGTATTTGATAAAATCCCTTTTGGTCCTGGTATTGAAATCGACTATCAATATCACTCTGTTCGCAAAGAAATGAGAAGTGGTGGAAACATTGACATCAAAACTGAATATCATTGGCATGTTGATAAAGAAAAGAAGAATGAACTTCCAAAAGTTTCTGATGGTGCGGAAGCTGAAGAGAATGATAACGCTGCTTCTGAAATGAATGATTCCGTTGGATCCATTGAATCCTCTTATGATGCTGAAGAAAGTTTTGCTGAAGAATCTTCTAATTCTTTTGGTGAAAGTAGTAATGAAGGCTATGTTCCCAATGCTGTCGATACCGTAAAGATGAACAACTCAACTTCTCAAAAGAAAGGTTCTCTTAGTGATTCGGACGAGGCAGAAGAAATGACTGTTAACGTTGATCCAAATGATTTCCCATCAATGCGAAGAACATTATTCTGGCAAGAAACTGATTCTGACAAAGTTCGTTTAGATTATCGAAGATCGCCTGATCTTAAAACTTATGCTGATACTTTAACCATTTACAAATGGCCTGAAGAAACAGATAACGCTGTAATTAGAAAAATTTGCTCAGCAAGTAAGTTTTGATTGGATTTAAAGGTTAGTATTGTTATTTGAAATTTTAGGTTTCAAGAAGCTCACCTTTAATCGGCTCGAATATCGTAATATTAACTTCGGATATGCCAATGTTCCTGTCAACTTTAAAGAAATTTTGAAGAATAATGGAAGCATTGAAGTCATTAAAGCTGACAGTTTTTCTGTAAGTTTTTTAATAAAAAATTTTCTTATAATGTTTTCATTTTTAGGGTATCCCAGTTGTTCCTTCATCGTGTCATGAACTTCGTATTCAAGGCCTTGATTCTAAAAACGACTTCAAAAGCAATCCTGCACCGTATGTTTTTACTCTTTTTTAGCCAATTGAAAACGTCTCGTTTTTAGATCCTGTTTCGCAAATATTGAAAAACTTCTTATCGAACAATCTATGAGCATATATAATGGTGGTATTACTTTTGAAGCTTTGGAATGTCTCCCATCTTATCTAGCTGAACATTTTCCGAAACTTGAAAACTTGGATGTTAGACTTATTAATCACTTTTCATATTATTGTGAAACTCGTGTTAAAACTCCTCCATCTGAAATTATTCAAAGCTTTGATCCAACATGTCTCGAAAATATTCCATCCAATGTCAAAGGAAAGATTCATATCAAACTTTGTTATCGCGAAAATGAAAAAGACGTAAGTTTGTTTTATCACTTTTATATCATTATATGCTGTTATTTTAGTTTGTCACTGCTGCTTTAGAAAATGAAAACATGGTAATTGGAGAATATGTTGAGGATGTTGATGCTGAATGGTTTTCGTTGTACAAGAAGATTGCTGTCATTAAAGAACGTGAAATCCATGAAGGATTAACTTTTAAGTTTTGTATCGCTTTTAATTAGGAAAAATATGTTTCTGTGTTTAATTTTATTGTATTGTATTAATTTTTGAATAAAGTATGTAAAATATTAGAATTTGTTTGTGTAATTGGAAAGGTTTATACTAATGTAATTGCTATGGTTAAAAACAAACAAAAAATTTTGTTTCGGAATTGACAAGGCTTTTTGTTGTAATAAAATGAATATTAACTCACTCACATAAGAGTTTTAGGATTAGGTTATCGTGATGCTCCATATTTTGTATGATCATCAGATAAGTCCAACCAACATAATTGATGATCCATATTTCGGGTGGTAATAAAAAAATTTTGCATGCATAAAGCCGTTATGTAATTTTTGTTTCTCCTTCTTTTTGTTGAACTTTGTAACTTTATTTTTTCATTTTTCTAAAATCGAATTTGTTATTAAATTTTATGAATGTTTATTTAAAAAAACTTAATAAAAGGAATACAATTAAATTAAGCAATAAGTAAAAGGTACATAGAATGTTTGCATAGTAAAAAAAAAGAGATGTGTCCAGAATAAAAACCCGGTTTAAAAAATGTCATGGCTAAAAAGATTAATAAAAAACTAACAAAAATTCATGAAAGATTTAATTATGTTTAGCTTTTTTGCCTTGAGCATAACCAATCCATCGATCAGCAACTTCATTAAAAAATGGATCATTTGTAATTGTGTAAAGCCATTTGAGGAGATAAATATGAACCGCGTGATAATCCCATCGAGCGATGTTTGGAGCAGTTTTAAGACCCAAATGTCGAAGATCATAAACCGATCCACTTCCAGTATCATAAAGCGGCAAAAAAGTTCTCAAAGATTTTAAGCCACTTTGAAATAAAATTGCTGATTCATTTCCATAATTTTTGATGGTTGAAAAATCGTATAAACCAATTAAGGAATACATAAAACCATTGAGAACGAAAGACCCTGGAGTAGTTGGATATTCTTCAAACCAATCAAATCCAAAAAGTAAATTTTTAACCCCTCCATCTTTTGCTAATGAATTAAAAAGGTTGAGAGATTTTTGAGCCGCATGAATAAATCTTGAATCATTGGTTAAATGATAAGCTCGAGTTAGAACCGATAAAGCATGGCCTTGAGCCATAGCTGAATGCCATCCCGCAGGTAAAATTAATTTATTTTCAGCGATGGATCGCATCACAGGAACCGACCATCCACCGTGCTCGTTTTGATTTCTTATAAACCATTCCGAAGTTGCCAAAAACATTTCACTATGCGATTTGGTCATCTGCAAAATGGGTCGTCGAAGTTGAACATTTCCAGAAAATTGTAAATGCAAAAGTCGAATGTCTCCAATTTTAAGCCCACCAGGTTGAGTGGAATCTTTTCGATTTTGTGGAAGCATTTGAAGCAGCGATAAAGCTTTAGTTGCATCCACAAGAATATCTCGAACAATATGAGTAAATTCTTTGGAATCATCTAAATTGGTTCCAAGTGAATATGAAAAAATTAATTCATCTTTGCTTGATGCAACTTTAGCTTCATTTTCTGATTCATTATAATCGTCGGAGAAAAAATCAGCTTCCGACCATACACATCGTCGATCATCCACGTGTTTGTAATTCAGAATTATGGTTTTATTTAGCCTTAATTCTTTTAATACCACTGCAATGGAAGCAGAAATATCCATAGGTTTCCACCAAAATGACATAGTTATAAATTCTACTTCTGGATGCAAACTCAATCTTAGTCCGCCATCAGCTGAATCTTTAATTTCCAAAATATTTGTTGATGGATCAAATTCGGCTTCAATGATTACTTGTTTAGGTGGAGCATCAGTTTTATTCCTGCTATAATGTTGTAAAGCATATTGAGCTATTTGAATTGGATAAAAATATGGTACTGTATCCCATTGAGTTGACATAGGTACTCCATGTTCAGCACTAATACAACGAACTCGTTCACGAATTTCAACATTATAACTTGCAAAATGCCCAAATGCACCAAATGATGAATAATCTAATTTTTCTGGTACTCTAACTTTTGAATAACTTGTAAAATATTCAAATCTTTCCTCAGGAGATCCTTAAAAAATTAATTAAATAATTGTTTAGTTTATCCAAGTTTGAAAATTGCGAATTAGAATGTCAGTAAAATAAATTAATGAAAGTCAATCAAACAAACCTTTAGAAATTAATTTTCCAGTGAGATCAAATTGTTTTTTAAGAAATTTTTCAAATGGCAAATATACATCTTTATTATCCCGTAAACATACAAGTTTTTTAGTTCCTTCAATAAGGCATTTAACCCGTTTTAAATCTGAGGATGATGAATCATCGCCATCATTATTGTTGGAATTTGAGCAATTATTACGATATTCTATTACGGTTGATGGAATAAAAGAATAAATAATATAAAATGAAAAAATGCATAATGCCATAAATATTGGCAATCTCCATTTTTTTGCTAGGCTTATCATTATTGAATTTACATCTTTTTGGGGCGATCTTGAAAATGGATGGGAAAATATTTATAAAGAAAATTATTATTGAAATGAAATAAAGTAAGAAAATGTTGGAGTACCATTAATTCTCAAAAAGTTTATTTAAAAGTTAAAGCTAAAATAAAAATGAAACTTTATTCATCTATTTTTTTTTTGACATATTTAGATATTTATACAAAACAGAAATAAATTTTAATTAAAAAAGTATGATGACCAAAAAATTTAATTCTAAAAACATCACAATCACAAAAAGTATGGTAGCGATGTGGGTAAATAAATTTTTTAGAAAATGAACACTTTTTTGGTCAAATTTTTTCCTCTATCAAAAAAAACTTATAAAAAGGCAATCTCATATTATCAATTTAAAAAAGAATAATCCTAATGTGAATAATAACCATGCAATTCATATTGATCTCGGGTTTTATCAGCTACATAACGGCCATAATCAACCCATTGAGATGAAACAGGCATATAATAATATCCTTTATAATCGCCATATTCACCTTGAAGATGTTTAACTCGATCATCAATGCGTCGAGTTCGTCCAAGAACTTGCAAACGTTCATAATAAGCTAAATTTCTTTCATGATGTTCCATATCTGATGGAGCAAAATATTTTGAACAAAATTGTTGAATGGGTGTACGTTCATATTGCCAATATCGAGGTGCAGGTTGACCTTCTTCAGGATAATCTTTAAGTTCACATGGGCCTTAAAAAGTTAAAAAAATAATTAGTTAATTTGGTGTTTTAAAAAAGTTAAAGCAATTAACAACAAACTAACCATAAACGATGTGAGTTATAGCTGCAGCAAGAAACCAAGGTGCAATACCAAGAACAATAAAATAAAAATGATATAAATCTTTTATACGACTAACAAACATTTGGCCATTTCGTTTACGCATAACATGGCCATGAGATAAACGAATTAATTGCACTAAAATTTAGATAATTATGTAATTTAAAAGTTTAAATATAAAAAACGCAAAACAAACATGTAAGAGTTTGTGGATGTAATTTTCCAAGGCTCAATCGAGCAATCGTTAATGCAGATGGGGTTAATTTAGTTAATATTGCCATTTATGCTGAGAGTTGTCGTCTAATGCATAAAGGTTATTAATTATTACCAAGCTGAAAAATGAAGTTTTTTATAGTAATAAAAACTTTTTTAAATAATAAAAAAAGCGATCGGACGAAAATAAAATTATTTAGTTTTAGCAAAAAACAAACTTTGGCTGAAAAAAAAAAATATTTAGCAAGTTTGTGATTGACTATTTCTTTTTGAGAACCCAGGGAAAAAGGAGGACGTGCGCTTTTTTTATTGTTGCTGTTGTTGGTTGGACTTGATCAAACTTGAAACTACTGATGAAGCAAAAAATCAAATCAAATTTGTCTTTATTTTACAAATTTTGGATTAAAAAACCAAAAAAATTACATATTCAAAAAACTTTTTGATGATAAAATGAAAAAAGTTATACTGCCTCATGCTGGAATCGAACCAGCGGCCTTCTGTTTACTAGACAGACGCTCTGCCACTGAGCCAATGAGGCGATGGGCCAAGTTATACTGATTTTAGAGTAGTTATCCATCAATCAAATCTCGTCACCATAATTGAATATAGCTTTTTGGGAAATGGATAATGCCACTAAAACTAGCGAAAAATGGAATTGCCTTAATTAATTTTAAAGGATGTGATAAGCATAACGTCGAAAGAGAGTGACTGGATGAAAGCAAAATGGAAAGCAAGAAATAAATTTTGTTAAATCAGATTTTTTGTTTAAAAAAATAGTTTCGAAGCCATCGCTCGGTGATAGTAAGATTGTGACTCATAAATGCGACGAACCTAAAATATTTTAATAAATTTGAGAATTCAAGATCAATATATTTAAGTCTTCTCAACAAAAAAAACTATCAAATTACGACCGACAAATATAATTTGATTGTAAAAATAAAAACTTAACAAATTTTGTTAATTGTATCTTCGATATCATTTCATAACAACTACAAAATTAAAAAGTTTTTCTTTAGCGAAAACATAAATTATAAGGATCAAAATTTAAAGTTCGTGAAACGCTACAAAATATGTTATTGGCTATTCAAAAATAAAGAAAATGAATTATTAACAAATTTATGCAAAGCTTTTAAATTAAAATATCCAGGATATTACATAAAAATACAAAACCGAATCAAACCAAATCTATCTCCTTCAACGATTAATTTTTACAGGACTTTTTTTGGCGCGAAACAATTTTCCAAAGATGTCGGTTTCCAAAATCAACAAAAACCGAAAGTAAAAAAAGTTCAAAGTTGCAATTATTATTTTTGCCTCCATATTTGGCTGTATAAATTACATTACTCATCATTCCTTCATTGTTAATGTAAATGGACGCTCCTTCTCAGAATCTGTTTAATTTTATTTATATTATTTTTACACTTTCATATACTCAAAAACTTTACAACTTCTTCGTGATAGTTTTACTACCCATTGTATCTTTCAAAAAATCCATCATAACCTATACACTTTTATGTTTCTTCCGCGCTTGCTATTTTTAAATATCAATCACAATCGGCACTTTTTTTTTACACCTTTCTTTTACAAGCCTTTTTTGCGCTTCGCAACTTTCGCATCTTTGTTATTTGCCGTTTAATGTTTTTTCTTTGACTAACATTAATGTATTTTTATTTTCAGATTACTCATATTCTATGCAAATACCTTGTTGGGTAAATTCTGACTATGAAAGAAAAGCGAAGTCTGAAGCGTGAATCACGTCGATGGAAGAGGTTAGTTTATTTATTTCTTCATTTTTTACGTTTTAGTATCATCATCTAAGTAAGGCTAAATACTACTTAATCACCGATAGAGAACAAGTACCGATTTTTTATGGCAAGTTAAGTACTAACATGTTAGTACTTCATTGCTGATGTGTTATTTTGAAAAGTAAAAATGTGTGTGAAACAACGAAGACCACTCCGTAAGGCTAAATAACTACTTTATAAATGATTGCTGTAAACATAACAATCCTAAGGTAGCAAAATACCTTGTCGGGTAAATTCTGATGAATGAAGGATGGTGTTTTAATTGATATGCTGCAGCTGTTAGAATGACGTTTAATTTTTGTTAGACGAAAAGACTTCATGAACCTTTGCTATAAATATTTATTATTGCTAAACTAATCATCGACATCTCGTTGGTGAAACCAAATTTCTTTTTTACTTGCTATAGGGAAGGTCATCTTCTCTTTATTCTCTTTAACACATAGGGAATTTTGTGCTCTTGCTTCCCTTTTTTCGCATTAGGTTTATAAAATGTCAAATTTTTAGGCTGATTATCAAAAATCTAAATTGCTGAGTGAAATTTCATAATTGTTTATTTTTTAATATTTCTAATTTTTCATAATTTTAGTGAATCATCAAAGGATCAACTTAATAATAATAATGGAAAACTATTAAAAGATGGCAAAGAAATTTGTGCTGTTCCTTTGATTGATTGCGTCTGTCCTGATCAACCTATTCACCAAGATGATCCGGAAGAATCTGTCAAAATGGCTTGTACCAATCATGCATGCTCATTTGCTTCAACTCCTATTCATAAGGAATGTTTCAAAGCTCTTGAAGAAGAAATGTACAAAAGATTAAAGCATTTGGGTAAGTTTCAAACAAAAATTAGCCAATGTGACAAAAGTTGGGCAATTTTTTTTACTTCTGTTGTTTTTTTTGAATATGCTTTTTCATTTTCTAATATAACCTCCAAGTTTTTTAGGACACAAAACAAGCAACTGGACTGAATCTCAAATTCGTCAAAATCTTTGGGATAGAAAAGGTCTAACCTTAATTCAAAAATCGTTGCGTTGCCCATGCCATGCTGGAATCTCAACTCGTGATGATGATGCTTGGGCTCGTATTCAAGTAATATTGACATTTCTTTTTAAAAAATTTATTCTTTTGTCTCGATTTTAGATTGCTCCAAAGATTGTTGAAAAGAAGCGTAAGCCAAAGAAGAAGGATCTACCAGCTATTGTTACTCGTACTGAATGTGAATCTGAAAATGTTCCACCACAATATGATGAACATGAATATGACGAAGTTATGGGTTCCGCTCATCGTCTTGAAAAGATTCGTCTAGAAGTATCTCGTGCACCTGCTAGGAAGTCACCAGCTTACCGAGATTATTTATCGAAATTCAATCCAAAGGAAGAAGAATTTCCTAATCTTGGTCTTCGTAATGCTCGTCGTACTATCAGTCATTGTGATGCTTCAATGCAAATGGTTCACCCAAGTTACAAAGATGTCGTTGCACGTGGCGAACTCAAGATTCCTGCTTTTAATAAAGCGGTTGGAACTAAACCATATGGAGAAAAACATGTTCCACTCTCAACATCATCATTGTACTCACCATTGGATTTTGCTCGACCAAATTTGAATGAAGATTGGTTCAAACATTCATGGGATGAATTGAAAAGTGATGCTAGTGGCGATGATGATTCTGCTGAAGAATCTTTTCATACTGCTGATGAAGTCGATCCTTGGGAAGTTTTACATGATTCTGGTCGCTGGTAATAATGATGAAATCGTTTGAAAAAAATTGTTAATTTTTTCATTTTTGTTATTCATATTTTCTTTTTTTCGTTATTGTATACATTTATCGTTCAATAAACTTATTCGTTATGCAAATTTTTTGTCTTCGCTTGCTTTTTTTCGATTTATCCATTTTCTTACTTTTTTGTTCAAGTGTTTTACAGCGAGGTCGAAAAATGTCATCGTCTCGCAAAAATCGCTCAAAAGCGAAGCGTGATCTTTATGGTAAGATTTTATTTTATTACTCTAAAATTATCTCACCCTCTTTCTTTTTTAGATAAACCATGTGAATGTTCAACTCGTTATCCAATAACTCATTCATCAAGAATCTTTGCAACGTCACATCAACCTGCACCTAATGATCCTCATGCTCCAGAACTTGAATGTCGAAAAGATTCAACAAAATCTCCATTAATCCATGGTCCAAATAAAGCTAAAAGCTGTTGCGTTCATGGAAAACAATGTTCCATTGGAGTATGTTTTTTGTTTCCACGAAGATAATTATCATTATATTCTTTATTTTTTTAGGACTTGTTGTTAAATCGTTCAACATTAATTGTTTCATCTTCACATCATAGTCATCAACCTACAAGAAAGCTCAAAAACAAAGATAATGGATTTATTGGTAAACATGTTCATGATAATTCATACTCATGTTATGTTAAAAGCCGTTCTCCAGCACCAAAACTTGAACAAGCATTAGAAAAAGTTCGAATTGATCAAACATGTGGTTCAAAAATGAATTCATTAAAATATAAAACTCGCTGGCCTCTTGCTGAACTTATGGTGAATGCTACCAACAACAAAGATGAAACAAGCGTTAATTTCTATGATTACTACTTGGATGATATGGATCAAGGTGAAACTTTGGGTCGACGAAAGAATAAGAAGCAAAAAGGTTATGAAAAATATCCTAAATTGGAAAGTGTTCTTGAAGATAATGGGTATGTTTTAAAATGGCTCGAAGGTATTCATAAACTTTTCCTCTTTTTTTAGGTACATTGAATGTAAAGTTTCAACTTCAACTAGTGAATCATCATTACCACGATCTCTTGGTCGACGAAAGGATAAAAAACCACGAAAAACTAAACGTGCTTTGAAGAATTTTCCTTATGCTGATATGGGTTTTCTCAAAAGTGATCGTCGAAGTGTTAGAACAAGCAGCAGTAAAACACCTTCAACAACAAATCCATTTGAATAATAACTAATAATAATATTGTGTTTTGATTTTTTATTTGTATTTTGAATGTTTTAGGATTGCTTTGAATAAAAATGTTAATAACGTGTTTCAAGACAAATGCAATTGCGAGTTGCATTTTTTAGTTGTGAATCATTTTAATATTAAGAAAAGCTTCGGCAGCTATGGTTGGATTTAGCATGCACCTTGTCTATTACCATTAATCCAACAACATAAAAATAAAGCAAGCCACAGCGCAATCATTTTCAATCAAAGGCGGAGTACAAATGGCCAAACGCAACGTGCAATTTTTGGATTTTTAATTATTTTTTTATAGTTATCGCCATATTTAAAAATCTGGAATGGGTTTAAAAAAATTCTGTTCCAAGCTTTCTCTAAGTTAAGTCATTAGCTACATTTTCGTGCAATCAAATTTCAATTTTATTTGAAAACAAAAATTTTTTCTAAGCCTAACTTTTTGTGTCCACATCTACTCCGCCATGATTACGCTGTGAAGCACAAACATCTCAAATTTCTTCTTTTATATTTAAAAGTTTTGTTACGTTCTTATTTGTTTTATAACCAACAGTTACAATGTCAAGTACGAATTTATGAATTTTTAAAGCAATTATCAAAAGTTTGAATAATCTAGAAATTTGCAAACAAAATAACACAGTACTTTTACTTTTTGACGGTTTTGCTGCTCCATCACCAATTTTATTTTGCTTGAAGAAGCATATCTTTGATGAATAAAACGTTAACTTCCTTTTTTCTGAGGAGTAAATATTTTATTCTCATTGCTTGAAGTTATTTTTTATTGTAGTTTTTTTCCTGCTTTTCTTGGAAGTATAGATGAACGAAAACGGGCAAATGCACACTCTCGATTTTTTTGTTTTGTTTATTCGCTGCTTTTCATTTTCGTTTTACTTATCACATTTTTCTGGAAATTATTACCATTGATAATTTATTAAAGGTTTTGCGACGAAGTCTCTTCATATTACTATTTCGATTTATATGCTTTTTAAAATTGTAAAGGTATTTTGAGTAAAATAAATTTAAAAAACAAAAAGATTTTTATAAAGAAAACTATTTATTATACGATACATAAATACATAAAAACGATTATCCTAATTAATATTGCTATTTATTATTAACTCTGTGCATTTAGAGTGGCAGCAGGTATTAGTATTTGTTCAAGTAACATTTCTTTCATAAACTCCACATTTCTTCTTCTGATAATCCACTCGGAATAAATTTTGATCCAACACCATTAATTCGAACATCACACATTTTGACATGATTCAAGAAGAATTTTATCCATTCCTTCCACGAAGCAACATAGTTTCTTTCTCCTATAAAAAAAACGTGGTCAATTTTTGCATTTGGAGACAGTGATCATTTGAGTTGCATATGAAATAACAAAATTTTATGCATAACTTACTTTCTTCAAGTTTATCAACATCTAATGAGTCCAATTTTCGCATTTCTTCATCGATATCCTTTGTGTGTGATTTAAGACGAAAAGCTTTTAGTCTGAAAAAATCAATCCAATAAAGAAGAAAATATTTTTAGTAAAACATTTTTATTTACCTAAATTTCATGGCTTCACATAATTTTTCTTTCAAAAATTTATTCATTCGATTACGTTTTCCTTTAATCTTTCCTTCTGATGTTATTCGATGAAGTGTTGCACGAGAATGTTTTGGTTCTTCAACATTGTTAAGTTCGTTATCCTAAACTTAGAATATAAACTTAAATATAAAAAATAGTTTTTAACCAACCTTGCAAATCGGATCATGATAATGCACTAAAAAAGTTCCAGGTTGAAGATATCCTTTTTCATCAAGAACAAGTTGAGCATTACAATACAAATAAGGACTTTTGAATATCGGAGAATTAGGATCAGCATTGTATGTACATTTGTATGTCGGCGGATCAGATTTCTTTTGTAACAATAATTTAATATCAGAATATTTATAACCTTGATACAATGCTTGGTTCATTTTCTTCTCTGAATTTTCTTCATCATTTGAAACTTGTTTAATAAAAGATGCTTTTAATTTTGAACTTCCTGGAATACATGCATTAAGACTATCTTCAATTGCGTCAATTAAAAAGTTAAATCCAACGACATCAGCATCTAAGTATTTCTTTGATCTTGTTACACGTTTGCTAACATCTTTGATAATATTCCTTCTTGTTTCATTCAATTTATTGAAATTTTCCCTAAAATAGAGTTGATAATGAATAGTTGTTGGTTTGAAATTTAAACATACCAATAACTAATTAAAAGTGGGTAAAGTGCCATTAGAATTTTTCCATAGGCTTTGTAAATGAGATTGCTTACTGGAGTTTTACCATATTCTCTTACCTAAAACATTTTTTGGATTATGGAACTGTCCGAAAAAAAACTTACAGATACATAATCCAAGTTATCAACATATGATGAATCAGAAGCAGATCCAGAATCATCATCGTCAGTATAAGCACTCAATTCACTTTGTTCATCATTTTTATCCTAAAAATAAGAAAAAGTATTATGTATTTGAGAGATTTATTTTCTTTGTGCAAATTTCGTTTTTAAATCGGTTTGACAATTAAATCGTATTTTTTGATGTTTACATCAACATAGAAGAAAAAACTTACATCGAATGGAACATCTTCTGTTAAAACATTATATGAATCCTAAAAAATGATTTTTTAAAGAGATTGTGTTAACAGGTTGAATCAACGAAATTTAAAAAAGTCTTCAAATTTCTTTTTTGTTCAAAAATTAAACTAACCTTTATATCTCCAATTTTCAATGGTGGCGCATCAGTATGAGGTGATAAAACTTTTCTTTTTGTTGCATCTGCTGAAAATATCAAATTTATTAGTTTTTAAATAATATTTTGTTTTAACTTTTATCATAAAATATACAAGAATACATACCTTTTTTGGAAGGATCGTTAACATATGGTGGATGAAGGCGCAACGCATATCTTTCATTTTTACGTTCTGGAATTCTTTCAGATAACACTTACATTTTTCTTAAAAAACATACCTTTTTTCTGATCCATCTTTTTTTGAGTTGCACAACAAAGTGGCAGTTTATATGGCAAAAACCTTTTTATTACAAAAAATGAAGCATAAAGTAAAATTTAAGATACAAGTGATTTGGAGAGTTTTTTTTATTGAAATTTGCATTAAAGATTTTTTTTAAAAATGATTATTTCTTCAATTTATGGAAATTTTCAAAACGCTAGAAAACGTTTTAGTAGTTTCAAAGAAAAGAAAATATTTTGTTGTAATCCTAAAAATAAATCCATCGCATAAAGAAGTCATAAACATGAGCGACCAATGTTCAATAAATCCAGCACCAAATCTATTGGTACTTCAAGACAAATGGTTCGTTTGCAAAGAAACAATATGTAATGATGCAGATCATGAATATATTATGTGAGTTTTTTTTGTTTGAACTAATATTTTGCAGAAATGAAGCATAGTATTTTTTAAATTGGTAAAAAAATTATAAATGCTTCTTAAAATTTTCACACCACTAATGTTATATTGGAAAAAAGTCTGTGGAAGTGCACAAAAATTTTTTAAATTTTTTTCTAATTTTCTCTCTTGTTTTAGTAGCCACGCTACATATGCTTGTACAAATTTTTTAAATCAAACAAAATTTGAAAAGTGTGTTGGCAGCGGTGGTTTTGGTGAAATATGGACTGTTCTGATGGAAGGAAAATCTGAGCATCTGATAGGAAAGGTTACTAAGAAGTTGCAAAGATATTCAAAGAGTATTAAAGAAGAAGTCGCTGTTTTATCAACCAATGAAAGTCAATATTTTCCGAAACTGATTTACAGCGGACTCGATGTAAACTTAAAATATTGGTGTTTAATAATGGAATCAATCGAAGGTGGCACTCTGGAATATCACATCAAAAACAACTATGATTTACTGAAAAAAAGGAAATTATGTTTGAAATTTATTGCTTATGAATTGGCTCTTGCTTTGGAACATTTACATTCACGCCTGAATCGTACGCATGGGTAAGTTCAAATTTTATATGAAAAATATTTATTGACTATTTTGACATTAGCTTCTAAAACCCGCTTGCAGATTTATAACGACTTTTAGTTTACATCTTTTAACAACAAAAAAAAACTGGAAAGTCTGTGAATTATAAAAACAAATTAAACACATGCACACATTTTTCATAAAACCATTATTTCGTTTTTATTTCAATGACTTTACAACAAATACATAAAAAAATATTTTAGTGATCTCAAACCTAACAACATCGCTTTAACTATAGATGGTCATGTTCGTCTCATTGATTTTGGACATTCACGAAAAATTGGATCAGTTAAAAATCTTCCATCACAAATTGGTAAATATGCAGCTCCTGAAGTATGGTATGAAAGATGGGCTGGATCCGCATCTGATCGATGGTCGTATGGTATCATTCTTGCAGAATTGTATCAAAAAAGAAATCCCTTTGGTGAAGGAACAGAAAAAGAAATTCGAAATCGTGTTGATCGCAAACGAATAGATGTTGACAATATTAAATGTGAATTAGCTAAAGATCTTGTTCTCAAACTTTTGGTGACGAATCCTACAAGCCGTATTCCTGTTATTACTAAACATCATTTTTTTAAGGGTTGCTTAAAACATCCTAGTTTTATACCTGGTCATGTTGAATTTGGAACAGAAGAATCAGAAAATCTAAACGTGGCAAGTATGCCTGAACATATGGCTTATCTTATAAAAAAAGAACTTAAGTTACCATCTGTTATTAAAATTTCAAATCATGGACCTTCCGCGACAGAAGACGAAGCATAGTAAGTTTTTTTCCAATTAGGGTTAAATGCAACTTTTTTATATTTCAAAACTTTGACTTACTTTTGTTTAATAATTTTTTTTCATTTTTTCAGGCTGATTCCGATGTTTCAACTGCTTCATTACCATCAAATATTGTCTCTCCAACTCATCGCTTTTCTATTCCAATTTCGCTTGTTGATGAATTTTATGCTTCTGGATTATTTCATGGTGCAATAATAACTCATTTCCTTCCATTCATCTCAAACAAACCTGGCGACTTCTTCTTTGCTATTTTATAGGATACAAATCAAGCCTCCTCTCAAGAATGTGATTTATCTCTTTAATTTAATTCATTTGAATAATAATAATATTGTGTTTTGATTTTTTATTTGTGTATTTAATGTGTTAGGATTGCTTTGAATAATAATGTTAATAACGTGTTCAAGACAAACGGAATTTCGAAGTTGCATTTTTTTTGTTGGGAGTCAATTTTATTTTGAGAAAAGCTTCAGCTGCAGCTTTTGTGATTCTTGGATTCAGCATGTATGAGAAAAGTTTTTCAAGCCATCATAAGTTTTATTAGCTTTCAATAGTTCGGGTCTAAAATATTGTAAGAACTCTTGATTTTATCAGATTGAAGTTGAACAATTATTTTAAAGGTGTTACATTGGTAAACTACCATTTCCTTTTAATATCCATTCAATCCTCTTTGTCAAAGTAATTGATGACTTTTCTTTTTATGCTTTTTATATTTTTTAGGTACAAACAAATTTGCTGTTTTTGCCACAGATTACACTTTATGGCGGATACCTTTTTTAAATTCAAAACCGATTTTGCTTTGCGTTGTAAATTTTCTTCTTTTTCTATCCCCTTTTTGTGATCAAATGTCAATGCTATGATGTTACATAGCTTTTTTTGTTTCAGTTTTTAAAGGAGACAGCAAGCAATAACAACAACGGGGTTGTTTTTATTTTTCTTTTGCAATTTTTATATTTCCCTCTTCCTTTTTATTATTAAAAGCAGCAGCACCTCTCTCATCTTTCTTCTTTCCTTTTTTTCTTTAGAAAGAAAAAAAGAACAAAAATTGCCGGAAGAGCAAAAGTTGAAAAAATGCTGCATTTTTCTGTTTTGTTTCTCGATTTGACCGTGTATGTACCACCACAACCAACGACACCAGTGGCAGCGACTAGAGCAAGCAAAAAGTCAGTAGCATCTCTCTCTCTCTCGATGACATTGTCCTTACCGGCCAACTAAATAACAAACAGACGAACGAGACGACACACGAAAATGAGAAGGACGATAACTTCGTTGCTTTTTTGGATGTTTTAGTTTGTACGCTTTTTTTTAATGGTTGACCCTGGGAATGGCATAGTAGCGTGTATGTATGTTTGTCCGTCGGTCTATGGCAAATGGCTATTCTACTAACTATCCCTTCACTTGTTATTCCTTTTGGTCGCATTTTTATTTTCTCTCTTCTCCGTTTTTTTTTTTGAAAAACCAAAAATATTTTAGGTATGAAATAGACCAAAAAAGTGAGTGAGTGTTTCTTTTAGGCCTGGCTTTTCTTTCTATCTATCTATCTTTATGCCTTCATCAAATTTTTTTTTGTTTGTAAGTGTTTTTGAGCGAGAGATGGATGGACGACAAACAAATTTTTCTCAACTCGCAAACAGAGAAGGGGAAAGCAAAGAGAAACAACTACGAGAGGCTTACTACTACCACAACAACAACGACGAGAACTAACCATTTTGGTTTTCCTTCTTCTCCATTCTCTTCTTCTTCGTCTCATCATCATTCATTTTAACTAAAATTGCAGGGAACAAACCAGCAGCGTTCCTATTTTTTTTGTGTATTTAAAAAAAACTTTATAATATTTTTCTTTTGGCCGACAACGACGACTTCTCTGACTTTGCCTTTCCTTCCTTGCTTTACTTTTTTATTTCTCGTATCCCTCCACTCTGCTGCTTTTGATGCAGGAGCGTATGTGGAAGAGTGATGGTGATTTGCTGATGATGTTCGTCTTCTTCTTCTTCGTTTTTACTCCCTCAAAGCAAGGAAGCACAGCCAAAAACGTTTGATAGCAAAAAAGAGTGAAACAACATTTGG
Source organism: Panagrolaimus kolymaensis (assembly GCA_028622995.1). NCBI lineage: Eukaryota > Metazoa > Nematoda > Chromadorea > Rhabditida > Panagrolaimidae > Panagrolaimus > Panagrolaimus kolymaensis. Next base: position 1,151,537 of record JAJQJQ010000046.1, on the reverse strand, counting down.
CGCGTTTTTTTACTTGCTGTTGTTTTTCATCCTTCCTTTCTTTTTCCCCATATTTTCTCAATCGTCAACGACAACCACCACCACGACGATGAACGATGAGAACTACAGCGACGACGTCAACGTTGGTCGTCGTCGTCTTCATTGTTGTTGCTGTTATTGTCATCTTCATTCTCTCATCTAATTTTTTTTTCTCTCCTTATTCATTTTCGGGTATGGTGGTGGACATCACTATTCTCTCTCTCTATCTTTCCCTACTCCTTTCACACACAAAAGTTTTTCTTTTCTCAATTCCATTCTTGATGAATATAGTTTTTTAGTTTCATATCCTATTTGTTTTTTCTTCTTTTCACTAGCAAAAACAAAAAAAGCTTTGCTTATTATTTTTTTAAGTTTTCATAGCCGCAACAAAATTTTTTTAACGGGACGAAATCCTTCCCCCACTTTTATCTTTTTTTCTTCTGATTGATTGAATTTAGAAGAATAAAAAAATCATACAGTTTTTTTGTTATAAAAAAAACAACGAAGAAAAAAGTAAAAGTTTATTTTTTTTACTGGCTTTTACAAGACAAAAAATACATACATACGTTGTTCGTCTTTTTTATATTTGGATGCGCGCTTTTATTGGTCAACGAAAAGTGGATACCAATACATGAAACAGGCATAGGCCACTTTGCTATTTTCATTTTGTTTTGTTTTGTTTGGGGCTAATAATTAGACGAGTCAAAAATTATGGGATGAATTAAGTTATGTCTGCCTCTCTTGAAAATAAGCACTCTACGGTTTTTTTCCTTCCTCCTTCTCTCTTTCGTTCATTCGAACTTCGAAATAAAAAAAAGTCGAGAATGTTTTTAAAAAAATGTGTATTTTGAATCATTTGCAAAACATTGCATCATTGAAACTTGAAAGAAAAATAATGATGATGCAGCGCGCTGCTGCTGATTGTGCTTTTTGATCATTGTTTAGTTAAGTTTTGAAATTCAGCAACTTTTATAACTTTTAAAGGTTGTTGTTGCGTTTGCTTATTACCAGAAGTATTAGCACCAAAAGTAAAAGAATGGTCAAGAATTTTTTTTTCGATGACCGCTAACCTTTCTATCACATTTCTCGCATACCTAAAATAGGGAATGTGGTCAACAACAACTCGTACCCTTGGCTTTTCTAAGCTTCATAAAATTTTAGTTGCATTATTTTTTTTGTTTCCCTTTTTTATTCTTTTGTAGTGCCTTGACCATATTTGTTGATTCCTTCTAGCCTTAATTAGTCTAAAAACCAACAACAATCAAAAAAATTCCGGTAATCATTCTAATTTTTTGTTATCAATTTTGTCTGTCATTTTTATTTTTCCTTTTTCATCAAACTTTCTTTCTTTTCACTTCTGTCAATCGTGAACGTCCATCGAAGAGAGAGACTTTAGCCTTTTTTATCGTCCAATATATTTTTTGTTTTGTTTTTACCATCTCGTATAATATTATAACATTTTCTTTTTGTTGGCGAGCATGTCATTTTTCGTTTTATTAGATTATGTAAATAATATATAGCTGCAGCAGCAAAATGGTACATAATATAGTTTTTATAAATTTTAATATTTTTTTCAGCCGCCTCGTAACATCCGAGTCGACGATAAAACTCAGGACTTCGTCCATCCGTCCGCAAAAACAACCGAGTGCTACCATCTGCAAAACTCGAAATTTTTACCATCTTTTATCAAACAAATAAAACATCTTTGATTAGTTACTAAATAACTCAAAAAGAAAAGTCCGAAACCATGTCGGATAATAAGAACGATGTAAGTTAATATTTCCTTTGACCTTGATGACAATAATTTTTCGAGAATTTACCCATCAATTTTTGCTTCATGTAAATAAAGAGGAGGCTAAAACCTAAAAGCTTTATAAAAAATTAATATTTCCAATAAGCAATATTAATAATATTGATCAAACATATATTTTTAGAGCGGACCCGAAAGTGCGCAAAACATCGAAGCGCCTAAAGAAAAGAAAATCCTCGTTAAAGGAGTAAAGGGAACCTGTAAATGGTTTAACGTTATGAAGTAAACAATTTTGATTTATCCACACTTTCTTTGCTAAAAATTTCTTTTTTGCAGCGGTTATGGTTTCATTAATCGTACCGATAACAACGAAGATATATTCGTACATCAATCAGCAATATTAAAAAATAATCCTGACAAAGCTGTTAAATCACTTGGTGATGGAGAAGAAGTTGAATTTGATGTAGCTGAAGGTGAAAAAGGCGCCGAAGCTTTCAATGTTACTGGCCCAGGTGGAGCTAATGTTGAAGGTTCCAAATATGCTGGCACCCGTGGACGTGGCCGTGGAGGACGTCGTTATTTCCGTGGTGGACGAGGCCGTGGCGGTCCACGCAACTTTTCTACTGGAGGTGAAAACTCTGGTGGCGATGGAGAAGAAGGCGGAAATGAATCAGGTGGCGATGGACAAGCTAATCGTGGATTCCGTGGACGTGGAGGATTCCGTGGTCGTGGAGGTTTCCGCGGACGTGGAGGCGGCTTCCGTGGTCGTGGAGGTTTTCGTCGATCTGAATCCGGTGGAGACAATGGCGGAGAATCCGGCGGTGAAGGCGGTGGAGACCGTCGTCCTCGTGGTCGTGGTGGACGTGGTAAGCATTTTGAAATTATTCTGCAGCTTCAAATCACAAGACAATAAAATCTTTTGATTCCCTTCTTTTATCCAAACCTTTATTCTTTACTTACTCTTTTCAATAATAATTTTTAGGGCGTGGTCGCGGACGTGGACGCGGTGGCAATGGTCCAGAAGGTGGAGCTCCACAAGAATCTCAAGCTTAAGAAGAAGAAGGCAGCCCAACTACTTCAAACATCCGCCCACCAATCAACTTCCAACAGCCCACAAAAACAATTGCGACATTTTCTCCCAATATTTTCTCTACCCTCAATTCAAACAAACAAAAAAAATCCATCAATTATTTTTTATTTTACTTTACCTTTATATTATTTTATATCGTAGTTTATCTTTTTCAAAAAAATATGAAAAGTGTGTTTTAAGTAATCTTCTACTTTTTATTATTAGCGTTTTCCCTTCTTACACTTTGAGTTAATCGTACTCGTGTGTTGTAATTGAACCAAAAAAAATAAAATAAAACCCCCAAAAAAGAGCAACTCTCTCTCTTTGATCATTTGAATGATAAAATTTTAGAACAACATTGGCGTCCATCTTTTTAGACCTTTTCTCTCATTCAAATTCCCAAACAACCAAAACCTTTTAGGATGCCATCCTCTTTTTTAGACCTTTGACAAGATTCTTTTTTAAACTAAAAAAGGAATTTTGAGTCAACTCCCAAAAATCTTTTTTTTAATTTGCGCCTTAACACCGTCGCCTCAGCATTGTTTTTTCCTTATGTTTGTTCCTAATAAATTGTTAAATCCTTGATTTATTATTATCTTTTCACATAGAACACAAAAAACATAAAAAACATAATTTAATTCACAAAGACACATATCAAATAAGATTGATTTTATACAGGCTTATAATCAAGTTTAGTTTCAAGTTTCTTAGCATCAGCCACCTTTCGAACTGCTTTCATAAAATCTTCATCGATGACATATTCACGTTCAGCTCGGATGGCGAAGAGACCAGCTTCAGTGCAAACATTTCTAAGATCAGCACCAGAGAATCCATCAGAAAGTTTAACAACAGCTTCAAAATCAATTTCTCCATGTTTAGCGATCTTACTGGCATGAATTTTGATAACTTCAAGCCGTGATTGTTCATTAGGTAGACCAATTTCAATTTTGCGATCAAGACGACCAGGACGAAGAAGAGCAGGATCGAGTGTATCAGGACGATTAGTTGCCATAATAATTTTGACCTTTCCAAGAGAATCGAAACCATCCATTTGATTTAATAGTTCCATAAGAGTACGTTGAATTTCACGATCCGCTGATGTACCTTCAGAGAAGCGTCGACCACCTAAAAACGAACGTTGTTAAACTAAGTAAAAAGCTTCTAAAAAAACATACCAATAGCATCAATTTCATCCATGAATACAATACATGGTTGATGATCACGAGCATAATTGAACATTTCACGGATCATACGAGCAGATTCTCCAATATATTTGTCGACAATTGCAGATGATACCACTTTGAGGAAGTTACAATCAAGTTGAGATGCAACAGCACGAGCGAGAAGAGTTTTTCCAGTACCAGGTGGACCATAAAGAAGACATCCTTTGGGTGGAGTAATACCAACACGTTTGAAAAGATCAGGATTGATGAGTGGTAGTTCAACAACTTCACGTAATTCACGAATTTGTTCAGAAAGACCGCCAATTTCAGCATAAGAAATATTACCAGGATCTTCATGAGACATCTTGTAAACGAGAGGATCAACTTCACGAGGTAATTGACGCATGATAGTAAGAGTTGTCATATCCAAAGCCACACGAGTACCTTGTTTGAGAGCTTCTTTGTTAATAGAGCGACGGCAGCCAACAACATATCGAGGACCATTTGTTGCTTTGACAATAAACTTTTCTTCCGTAAGTTGCTTCAATACTTCACCAACGATTTGACCAACAGATTGCAATGCTTTGATATCATTTTCAGATTTGTCATGTTCTTTTTGCATTTGATTTTCCTAAAAAACAATCATTAATACAAAATGAACATAATAATGGAATTGATTTCAACAAGAAAGTGCTAAAGCCTCGAAGGTAAGTCAATAGCGGCCATGCAACTCCAATAAAAGTAACAATCAACTAACCTTTTTACGAAGTTCCTTTAGGCGAGCATCAATATCACGATGTTCATTAAGTTTTCGTCGATAATTCTGAAGAGCTCTTTCTTTTTCATCAGGAACAGCGGATGAAGTTGCATCAACCATTATGCTAAAAAAAATATCGATGATATAACAAAAAGTTGCAAGATGAAAGATAAAATGACGCGAAGAAGATGATGACGATAATAAGGTACGCAAATTTTTAGAAAACAAAAATATGTAAAAGTTAGCAAAATTGACCAAATACAAGGATAAAAAAATACTTCGCTATTTTTGTCATCGTTTTCGAATGTTTTTTTTTTGAAAAGATGAAAGTTGGAGAGACACGAGAAGCAGGCAGCAATTTGCGTGTCAAGACGCAATTCGCATTTGTTTTTGTTGAGGATGATGAATCGAGTAAAGCAAGAAACCATGATTGCTTGCTTGAAAAACAGAAATGGTGTCAACTTTTTACAATTTTTTCGAAGCAACAATACTTCAATTAATTTTCCATAGTTTACTCAAAACTCTTTCTCTGTTATCTGCAGCAACCATTAACGACATAAAAATGTGCCTCCCACAAAAATATCATCGAAAAGCTTCAATTTTACTCAAGAATCTTCGCTATTTGTCTGCATTATTGCTATTTTTTAATTACAAAAACTGCATAAAATGATTCAAGCAAAACAGATAGAAAAATAAGAAAATAACTTTTATTCCCTACAAGTATATTATCATTTTTCTTTTACATTCAAAATAAAAAGAAAATCACAAATTTAATCTATTTTTAATCAATTCTTTAAGATCCATGTTGACATTTATTTATCATTGGCATAATCAGCAGGATTCTTGCGGTTAGCTCGGTAGTTTTCTTTCTTTGCCCAATCATAGACGAGATAAGTTGCAGTTGCTGGTGGAACATAGTAAAGCCAATCTTTCCAGACATATTGCTTGAAAACACGAACGAAGGCTTGATCGAAGAATCCTTTCCATGCTTTTTGTTCATTTGGCGCAAGAGCAAATCGGTATTCACCATACATCTGAAACACAGAAGGAATAATAAGATTTGATTAAAATGAAAAGAAAAAACTTACTTTTCCCAAGTTACCGAATTGTCGGTGAAGAGCGACAGGAGAAATACGCATGTTTGAATGAACCTAAAACAACGAAAGAATGAGATTTTCGATAATCAAAAGAAGAAAAAATAAAAAAGCAGATAACAAGAAGGTTTAAAAAACCTTTAGAAAACAATAAGAATAAAAATATCCATGAAAATCTCTTTATTTACACCTAAACAGAAAATATCCTAAACATCAAAAAATTAATGCAATTTCAAATATTTGTCAAATTTTTCAGCAATAGCAAGACTTTGATCATGAATTTGTGTATTTTGTTCAAGATCCTTGCTTCGCGTCCATTCAAAGCCAGTACCAGGTGTTGGGGCTTTTAAACCAAAATTTTCTTTTGGACCTTTGTTGACGCCCAATACTGCTTTCCTGAAAAATAAATCGATAAGTAAAAAATCAAAGTAAATAAAAACATACTCAATGGGCTGACTATTCATATCAGCATAAACACCAACACTTCCTTCTTCTTCAGCTTTATAAAGCTCCGTTGGGGGCTTTACAAATCTTCTAGCATCATGTGTGTGATAATAATTATCAGCAAGTTTGTGATGAACGCCATCAGGAAGTGCAGGTGGATCGGGGCTTCGAGTTGCTTGAGTATTTGGGAAGCGATGAGGATAATTGTAAACGCACTAAAATAAATAAGATTAGAAACATCATTGAAAATTTAACATAGCAAGCAAAATATATATAAAACAAACTTACTTTTCCATCAGGGCCAGGTATTCCAGGAGGTGGGGTATCAGGTCGTCGATTAACTGCAAGCAATTTATCTCGGATCCATGACATTAATGGGGTTTGTTGACGATTTTTAATCGCAACATCAGCGATTTTCTTTCCGGTACTCATTACTAAAAAAACTAAAACCCATTAAACTTCAAATTGTGTTTCATTTCATGAACAATGGACGCGGATCATGTTTTTTATGTCCCTAATCAAGGCAAAAAATGGTGAAGCAATAATGTTAATGGTAAAGTTTAATGAAGGTGGCGATGAAACAACACACAAACACCATTGAAAAAAACTTTTATCAGAAAAATAGCAATGCAAATAGCTTTATTGCGTTCGTGTTAGGATTGAAATATTGTATCAAGCAATGCACGGACGGATAAAAAAAAATAGGTGAATGAATGAATTACCAGCAATAAAGCTTGGAAAAGACTTTGATACTTTTTTCTTTCATTTCTTTTTGATGGAAGTATGCTAATTTACTGAAGCAAAAGATTTTATTAAAACGTTATTACTGTAATGGTTGATTCTTTGCTTATTGGAATTTTTTTTTTCTTCACAAATATGAGCAAAATTTTTATAGAAAATATTGTTTTTGGTGCTTATTTGTTACGATCCAAGCATCAAGTTCACCATTTTATTGTGATCATTTTTACTGATTTTATGTAAACCTTTGAAACTACTATTAGCTATGCACTTTACCAACTTTATATAGTTCTGCTTGTTTTAACTCTCAATTATGCACTCGATAACCTTGTAATTTTTCCTTTGTAAAAGAAACAATTTATTTATTGATATGAAAAACAACATAATATTGCTATAAAATACAAAATAATAATATTAAATAAACAGAAGATTGAAGGTGTTGAAGAAAGAGCAAGTTGCTCTTCTTCTTCATAAAATTGCACAAGCTGACTGCATTCATCAGGAAGTACAGGCCATTTAACCTTTAACATTCCTATTATTGATTTTCGACTTGATTGAAATAATCTTACAAGAATCTAAAATTGATTGGCATTGAAGTAAACAAATTATTAGGATTAAGAAAACTTTAAAATTACTAGAGAAATGAGAGAAGAGACTTACTCGTCGAGTAACATGCCCACAAAATTTTGTGTATTCTTCAATTGAGCAAGTTGAAAGGGTATTCATATCTCGACAAATTGTATCCACAACTAATACGGAATGATTATGGGTTAATGTTTCCATGGATTGTCGAAGATTATGGCTTTCGATATAACATCCCAATGTTAAAGTATCGATATTAGTTTTCCAACAATCAAATTCTCCAACTAATTCTAAAAATAAATTTGGGATACATTAAGCAGAAACAAAATTAATTAAAGCAAGTAGCAATCGTTGTTTTCGGCTGCTTTTTATGTACCAATATTTTTTCTGGCATAAGAAAATCGTAAAGCTAACCTTCAAATTTCCGACATAGTTGATTCCATGGTTCTAAACCCAATCTAAGAATTCTTTGTTCCAGTGAAGGAGAACATCGACTAAGGCACATATCTAATAATTCGTTATTTCTAAAATAAAATCCAACTTAACTTTACAATAGGTATATTTGGGCTTTTTAAAAACTAACTCGCATATTCTTTTTGCTTTTTCTGTGGCTGCTTCAATGCTACCATTTGTTCGTAAAAGGGATAATAATGGAAATGCAAAATCCATTGACCATTCATTATCCATCTAAAAATTAAATTTTTTTTGTAAACACATGGAGAAGGATCGTTAGCGAAAAAATTTTCGACGATCCCAAAAGCGTATTAAGTGTATTTATAAAAAAGATAACATTTTTTATTTTCTGCAAGCCGCAGATATTGCCTCAAACATTGCTTTCCTATTTTCCTAAAGAATCCACTGCCATCTTTAAGCATATTTTTTGTAATCCTTCCTTCTCTTTACATTATTATTCTTTCATCTTTAAAATCCATGCATATACATACCTTTCAAAGAAGCTTTTTTTTCTAAACAAATGTTTTTAGAATAAATTTCAACTCAAATTTTAATCTTTTCATGCGTATTTCCTTTTCTTCCTCTTATTTTTATAACCTCCTTTTGCGCTAGAAAACAATTATTGAGAAGAAGGAAGGAGAATAGAAAGAAAGAAAAAAGCATCCATTAAGATTTTTTACTTTACCAAAAAAACATCAAAAAATCCCATAAAAAAATTTCAACAAGCTTTTTTGTTGAGCGGCAAAAAAAATTTATTTTTCTCCAACTCAAAGCGTTTTTACGCTTCAACTTAGGAAGAAGTAAAGGTATGAGAATAAGTGAAAAACCAGAATAGAGATAACAGCATTGATCAAATTTTATTAAAGTATCAGTTTTGTCATAAAACTTTTTGTTGTTGTAAATGATGGATTAACATTTGAGGGTAAAGATTTAAAATAAAATACAGAAAAGGGTAAATGAAGCAATTAAAGGTGGATATTACCTTCTTTAAAAATTTGATGCCAATTATAGAAACAAAAAATAATTACCACATTTTTTTAAAGAAGGTATTCCACTGGGATTTTTTTTACAGACTGTTGTTAGTTAGTCTAATAAAGCAAAGAAGGAATTGAAAGTTTTAATAACGTTTTTTTACTAAAAAATAAAATCATAAACAAAGAATGCGATAGTTTTTTGGGTTTCAAAGAAAGCAAGTTTCAATCCAGCCAAAATTTTTAAATTTAAAAATTTGTTTGATGCCCTAATTTAATTTACACCACCCTATGTGTTCTCACATGTATTTTAAATCCACTCACCTTAACCATATGATCATCTTTACATTTGAGTAAACAAGATGATACAGAACCTTGATTGGTTGCCGTATTTCCTTCTCCATCATTTTCACTTTTAGAAGAAGCTTGATTTCTTCCATCATCCAATAATTCTTCTTCGGCTGATGATTTATTTGGAATATTATTATTATTATTTGATGTTGCAAAAATACCAGTAAAAATAATTATAAAATAAATAATAAATATTTCGAAATTATATAACTTTATAATTTTATTATTATTATTACCCATTATTACTGTAACGTTCGGGTCCTTAAAGAGGTTGTTGAGCAACAAAAACGAAGAAGAAAGGTTGTAAAAAGATTATTATTATTATTTTCTTTCCAACTTTTTTTTAACAACCAACAAAAAAAAAATCTTTTGAATTTATTTATAAAAAAAAGTGTTATAGTTTTTCTGTTATATTTCTCGTCGTCGTTGTTGTAGTTTTGTTGTTAAAAATCGCTGCTACTCTAACTACCGCCACCACCACCACTGCCTTAGGGAATGAATGAAAAAAGTACAACAAGAAGAACATAGCTTCAAAAGAATAGGAAAGGCCGGCAAAAAGTGTTGATGCCTGTCAAGAGTAGTTTACCTTTTTTTCTTTTCTCCATAAAAAAATATTTCAAGCTTCATTCTGAAGAAAGAAAGGGAGAAAAAATAAATAGGCGGAGAAATAAATTCAGTCAGTTCAATTCAATTTTTGAATGAAACTGAAACATCGTCTCCTTCTTATTTTTTCTTCGTTGCTGAGCTTGATACTTTCAACCCATATCACTTGCTTGCTTACTTATTTTTTTTACTTACTCTTCTTTCTTAACTTTTTCATTCGAAAAATGTCAAAGTATAAATAAAAAAAAGTTACTTGAGAACTTACATCCGGTAGAAGAAGAAATATAAAGAAAATGCAAAGGAATAAAAGTTAAAGTTCTCCAGGGAAGAAAAGTGTTGAGAAGCAAGCAACTTTGACAATTTTTGGACTTCTTGTCGTCGTCGTTGTTTTGCCTTTGCTTGCTTGGTTCTCTTCTTCTTCGTCTTCTTCTTTTTTTTGGAACGTCATTTACTTACCCTAAGGCTTTTTTGTTGTTGCTATTTAGTGATTCCTGCTGTGACTTTTTTGTGAAAATTTTTTTTATATAAAACTAAAAACATACGAGCAATCTACATAGTCAAATTAAACTAAAGTAAAAAACAAAAAATACATAACAACAAAAAAATAAAATAACACCTAATTGTTTGCTTGTTGAAGTTTCATACGATTTCTTTCTTCCCGAGTGTATTTATGAATACGATGAGGATGTTTTTCTTTTAACTTTTCTCTAAGAATTTCTTCATTTGAATATTCATCCATTCCTTTTAGAGTTCTTGATGATGGTTGTTGAGCTCGATGATTGTTTTCATATTGGTGCTTTGATGATGGTGGTGATGGATTCATTTTGCGAAAATGAAGTTGCTTGACTGCTTCTTTCATGGCCTAAAATTTCAAAAGGTTAAATACATATTTACAAAAAAATAAAGTAACGGTGATTTTATGGAACTCAATAACGGAAACATAAAACATAGCTTTCTAACATACCTTATTTCTTTCATTTCGTGCTCTCAAAATTCCAATTTCTTCTGTACTCAGCTGACGCTTTTCAAAATGATGATTAGGAACTTTTTGTAACAAAGCTTCTTTCCAACTAGCTTCACCAGTGTAAACCATTTTGAGAATAGCAGCTTTGATAGATAAAGTTAAATCTTTTGGTCCTTGTTCCCATTTAACATGTTTTTCAATTGGAAATCGATAGGCCAAGAATCCATCATTTGAAGCAGCAATTGAAGGCGTTTGCCATATTCCTGAGCCTTCAGCAGTTGTATGAAGAACAAAAGCTTTGAATTTAGAGATATCATCATCAAGAAATCTTGTTGCGGATCTTGAAATTACAGCCACTTCATCTAGAAAATGAATGAAATAAATAAAGGAGTGTTGAATAAGAAGAAAAAAACTTACGAGGTTGAATACCAGCATCAAGCACAGATTTGACACCTCTTGAAGTGATCCTGGGAGTAAATTCATGATTTATACATTCTTCAGAATCATCAACTGGAAGAAGATCTTGAATATCATTAAATTCAGCAATACCCAATTTAGGGAAATTTTGATCCAATGTTGCAACCGAGGGTGAAATTCCAAAAGCAAATGACCATTTTCTAGAAAGTTAATTAATTACGTCAGCATAAAAACGAATAAAAGTTCCTTACGATCGAACTAATCTCGCAACAAAATCATTCATTAATAAATTACAAATTGAAAGTTTAGATGGATGAGGATAAAACCAATTATTATCATATAACGATTTAACTTGTCTGAAAAGAAACGAAAAAATAAGAGAAGAGAAAAGAAATAAATAAATTACCCAACGAATTTAGCAATATTCTTTTCACCATTCTTTGCTAAATATCGACAATCGATAATTATTTGTGGCATTTTTTCATCAACCCTTTCCTGGGCAAGTAAACGTGAACCATGCAAAACATTTATCTGTCCTAAAACACTTATTTACATGCTATTCAAAAAAAATAACCAAAACATACGTCGAAAATCTCTTCCTCGCAAATCCAAGTAATCATAAAATCCGCGACCATATACCATTTCTCCAGCATCGAACTTTTCTTGCTTCTCAGCTAATATCTAAAAATATTTCCATGAATAAATGCTTCAAAATTTTTATTCCTCAAAACTTACTTTGCTTCTAAGATGATTTTCACTTTCATTCATTTGATCATTCCGTTGTTGACTAACTTCATTAAAATAAATATTACGAAGAAATTGTTCACGTTCTTCAAAATTTCGAATATGCAATAAAAAATCCCATTGTGAATCATTCATAGAAATTGGAACTTCATGTGTAAATTCTTTCATAACCTAAAAAATGAACTAGTTCATAATCAAAGATATCGCAAGGAAAATAGTAAACTTACTTCAATTTCAGCGATAACCTTACTAAGTCTTTCAGCTAAATCTCTCTTTGCTGCTTCAACCATAAATGGTTGGGATGGAAGTAATTGGGCTCGAGATGATTCGGATGATATCGTTGAACAACATCTTATGGATTTTAAATGGTAAATATAACGATTTGTTAATTTTAAAAATTTAAAATGATATCGAAACATTGTTTATGAAATTAAGCAACAAAATTGAAAGGTTGATCGTCGATGGAATAATAATATTTGTGTTTGAAAAAGCCACCTTTTCAATGAAGAACAGTCTGCCAATAGTGATCGCGGGAAAGAGAAGAAGTTTTCATTGAATGATCCAATTTTTGAAGTTTACAGCCTTTTTTCTCCTAACATTATTTTTATTCTTCTTTCGTGATATTTTTTACGTTCCTAATTTAATCCCAAAAAATTATTTTAAAATATCCTATGACTTTCAGGTAATCATGCCAATAACAGATAAAGCAAGGAAAAAGCGTAAAGCTTCTAAAATTTCTCAACCTTCTGTGATTATTGAAACATCGAATGGAAATGATTATCAAACAGTTGGTGATGCTACCGAACTTTCGCTGCCATCAAAGAAGAAAAGAAAGAAGGATATAGCTTCAGAATCAGTGCTACCAGAAAAACGTGAAAATAAGAAAAAGAAGGAACGACGTGAAGAAGTGACAGCAGCAAAGAAAAAAGTTTTATCAAAGAAAAAGCAAAAAGCTTTAGAAACTGTCAAAAAGCGAAAAGAAAAGAAGCAAACGGTTGGTTTTTAAACCTTATGATTAGTTAATATAATGTCAAATTTTAGTTGGAAAGCCTTTTCGAAAAGTTACAAGAATATCAATTTGATGCTGGACAAGGTCTTGTTTCAACTGCTCATCGACAAGACAAAGTCAGAAAGCCTCACCTTGAAGTTGTTCGTGATCCTATATTCCCAAAGAAAATTCGAAGTGTTTCGTCGATGGTTGCTAATGCTCAAGCTAAAAGAGTCCAACAAAATTACTATGAAACTGATTCATCGGGTGAAAGTGAAACTGAAGTAAAAGAAGAATCAGAAGAAGATCCTCAAGCTGTGGTAAAAGATGATAAAGAAGATCCAGAAATTATTGAAGTGCTGCAAGAAAAGCCTGCTGTGAACATTAATACCGCAGAAGAAGATGATGAATCGAAAAAAGAACGAAGAGAACGACTAAACAAATTTTACAAGGTCTTAGAAAAGATTAAAGGTGAACATATTCCTGTTTACAGAAATCCTGAAATTGAAAAGAAACGTTGTAAATTGCCTATTTTTGCTGAAGAAATGAATATTGTTGAAGCTATCAATGAAAATGCTGTAAGATTTTCTTCTCTCCTTTTGCTAGCTTAATGTAATGATAATGATTTTATAGGTTGTGATAGTATCAAGTGAAACTGGCTCGGGTAAAACAACGCAAATTCCACAATTTTTATATGAAAGTGGCTACACTTCAAATGGCCATCTTATTGGTATTACTGAACCTCGACGAGTTGCAGCTATTTCAATGTCTCAACGTGTTGGCATAGAATTGGATGATCCATCAAAAGTTTCATATCAAGTACGACTTTTATTACCATAACTTTTTCTTGGTGTAATTAATGCATTTTTAGATTCGATTTGAAGGCAATCGAACAGAAGATACAAAAATCCTGTTTATGACTGATGGTGTTCTTCTCAAAGAACTTCAAACTGATTTAATGCTTACGAGATATTCTGTTATAATTATTGATGAAGCCCATGAACGATCAATGTATTCGGATGTTTTAATTGGTTTACTTTCAAGAATATGTTTTTTAAGAGCTAAAAAATCTTTTCCATTGAAACTTATCATTATGTCTGCCACTTTGAGACTTGCTGATTTTACTCAAAAACGGTAAACTTTTTTAGTCATTAATTACCATACTTATTTCAAATTTTAGGTTATTCCCATCATTTACTCCTAAAGTTATCAAAGTTGATTCTCGCCAATTTCCTGTTCAAGTTCATTTCGAACGCAAAACTCCTGATGATCATTTGGAACTTGCTTATAAAAAGGTTTCAAACATTCATGAAAAACTTCCTGATGGTGCTATTTTGGTGTTCCTTACTGGTCAAAACGAAGTTAAACGATTATTAAAATTATTGACTCAAAGATATCCAATGAAAGCAAAACAAATTAGAGGACATTTGACTAAAAAGAAAGATCGAAAGGTACGATAGTTTGTTTTTAATGCTGAATGAATGTGAGAATGATGTTTTTACTTTTAGAAGGCTGAAAAAGAAAAACTGAAATTATCAAATTTTTCTGATAAAGCGAATTCTCTTCTTAATGGAAAACCTGAAACATCAAAAGAAGAAACAGATGATGGCAAAGCAGATTTGGATGAATTTGGTGCAGCAGATTGTGGATTTCTTGATGATGATATGGATGATTCAAATCTTTTCAATGGTTCTTTACCTCCACCACCGCATGGTCTTTCACCACTTTATTGTCTTCCATTGTATTCTCTTCTTTCATCAGCAAAACAACAACGTGTATTTGAACCACCACCAGAAGGAACTCGACTTTGTGTTATTGCAACCAATGTAGCTGAAACATCTCTCACAATTCCAAATATTCGTTATATCGTTGATTGTGGAAAAGAAAAGCGACGAGATTATGATCCAATTACAGGTGTATCACAATTCAATATTCATTGGATTTCTCAAGCTTCTGCTGAACAAAGATCTGGTCGAGCTGGACGTGTTCAAGCTGGACATGCTTATCGTCTTTATTCATCAGCAATGTTTGAAGATTTTACAACGTTTTCTCAACCTGAAATTCTTAACAAACCTGTGGACCAACTTGTTCTCCATTTGAAATCAATGAACATTGTCAAAGTTTCAAATTTTCCATTTCCAACACCACCTCAAGCTGATCAATTGGAAATTGCTGAAAAGCGATTAACTCTTATGGGAGCTCTTTCGTCTAATGGAAAGGTTGGTTTCAGCTTATGATCATGGTTTTAATTTAATGTTTGATTTTTAGAAAGATGCAAGAATTACAACACTTGGTAAAACTTTATCATTATTTCCGCTATCTCCACCATTTGCTAAAATGCTTGCTATGGCCAATCAACATGATTTAATGCCAT
Organism: Panagrolaimus kolymaensis; assembly: GCA_028622995.1. Lineage (NCBI taxonomy): Eukaryota > Metazoa > Nematoda > Chromadorea > Rhabditida > Panagrolaimidae > Panagrolaimus > Panagrolaimus kolymaensis. The sequence continues at coordinate 1,136,057 of JAJQJQ010000046.1, read as the reverse complement.
ATGCAATTTACCTTGTATCAGCTTTATCTGTTCGTGAACCTATGAATCATATCATTCATCAAACTGGAATGGATTCAATTGAAACTCAAAAGAAAATGAAAGAAATTTTAAAACAAAGACAAAAATGGTGCGGCATTGGACAATCTCGTCGTTTAGGTGATTTATCCGTATTATTGAAAGCTCTTTTTGTTGCTGATTCTGAACAAGTTTGTTACTCTTTTTTCTTACAAATGGTTTACTAAATGAATCTTTTTAGATGAATCCCCAACAATATGAAAACTTAGGATTACGATTCAAAGCTGTTATTGAAATTCGAAAAATGCGTCGACAATTGGTAAATTTGATCAACACATCATGCAACCTTAAAAAAGACATTACGATTGATACGAAATTGGAGCCACCAAGTGATGAACAATCTCGGTTATTACGTCAAATTCTAATTGCGTGCTTACCAAATCAAATTGCTAAACGTGTTACTGAAAGTGAAAGTGGTCAATCTATTCCCAATGGCGCCTATCAATGTCAAATGCTTGAGGTAACTATTATAGCATTTTGTGGAGTTAACTTTATTATTTTTAGGAATATGCGTTTATTGATTCATCATCGATGTTATCACAAGATCAACCTGATTTTGTTCTTTATCAAGAAATTGTTCAATTCAATAACAAAAAATGTCTTCAAAATTGCACGATGGTTGATCCTGAATGGCTTCCCCAATTAGCTGAACCTTATTGTGAATTTATAATGCCTGATCCAGAAAAAGAAACTCCAACATTTGATCAAACAACTGGACAAGTAGTTCAAAATGCTACCGTTACTTTTGGTGAAAGAAGATGGCCATTACAAACAATGAAAAGACAGATGCCTATCAACATTCTTCATTACAAACATTTTGCAAAATTATTTCTTGGTGGTCATGTTTGTTTGAAGCTTGCTCCAAATGTTTCCAAAATGCTCGCTCCACCTGAAACGATGCTGAAACCATGGGCAAATTTACAAAAAAGAACTGAAAGAATATTGAATGGTTTGATTGGTGAAGAAGTTTTGACTCGTGAAAAGCTGCATGAAATATGGAAGAAAAAAGAAGACTATTTGTTGGAAGAATATTTGGAATGGTTACCTGCTTCAATGCATGATAAAATTCAACTTGATTGGCCTCCACTTTAATTTTTCATGTTAGATTTATTTTTGAAAGAACATTTTGTTATTGTTGTTGATTTTTTGTTTTTCTTTTTTTGAAATTGTAATAAATAAAGATTTATTTTAATAACTTCTGTAACTCTTTTTCTGTTGTATATGGATTTAGAAGGTTATGATGGTTTTGAGTTTTCTATGATGCAAAAAGGTTAGATAAACCTTTCGGTGGAGTTCATTATCATAAAACTTTTTGCAAAAAATTAAAAAAAGATTTGGGTCTGAACGTATTGTAATGGCTCCTAAAGGAGAATTACTCACATTCGCTATCCGATCACTGTCTGTCCGCGACGAGTTTTGCCTGCTTCCTTTCGGACCTCGGCCGGTTCCTCGTTCTTTGAACAACCGGATGAAAGCGAACTCCTTCACTCACACCCTGTTGAACGCACAGCTTGACCAAGACGAACGCGTCACCGCAATTCATTCCAGTAGAAGGACTCCATCACGCAGTCCATCCGCCAAACCCTGCCACGAGAAGCTCGTTTACAAGTGCTCGCCACAGCACCCGGCGACCACTCACATTTTTAATTCAAAAGAAAAGGAACGGAAAAAATATGCAAAAAGTAATGGTTAGTTTTTGATTAATTAAAATAAATTTTTCAGACAAATTTTTTGAAATTTTTAGATTTTTGGATAGAAAAAAGAATGGAGAATTTAATGATATTAAATTTATAATTATTTTTAAAGATTTTAGTGGACAAAATGGTCGTTAAAAATTGTTTAACATTTTGATTGATAACATTTTTTTCAGAAGAGTTTTTTCTTTAATTACTCTCAATAATTAAAAATTATTTTTTACTCGATGATGAAAGATTCCATCCTGGATTTATTTAACTTTTTATTAAATTAATAGCGAGTTTCTTTTTTCATTAACTTTCCTTCCTTAAATGTAAAAATCATCGAAGTACACCTGCATCTTGGAATAAATTAATAACCGCCAAATCTTTATTATTGTTTTTTCTTTCTAAATTCATAATTGCTGGTCCAGAAATATGAACATACAGTAGTAACCTAAGAAAGTGTCACAAAAAATTCTGTTAATATTTCTTACAAATTTGAGAAAGTTTTCAAAGTGAATTTCATAAGACTTTTTCTTCTGCTAATTGCAACAACAACATTCATAGCATCCATCACTCATGACTACCACCTTTCATGCTTCCTTCTTTTTATTAACATGAGTAATCAAAAACAAAAAACAATAATTATGACTCAACATTCTTTCTTCCTCCAAATTTTTTTTCTCGATAAAATAAAAAAATGCATTGTTTTATTTTACGCTTTTAAAAGTTTAAAAAGTTTTTTGCTTCAAAAACAGCCAAGACAAGAAAAATAAATAAAATAATGGTGATAAGAAAGAAACGTATGATTTTTAACTAAAAAAATGGAGGAAGAAAAAAAGCAAGCAACAACAATAAAAAAAAAATTTGAAAAAAGTTGGAACAAAAAAACAAAAAAGGCGATGGATCATAAACTTATGCGCCTAATTTTTTCTGATAATCCTAAAAATTATAAAATTAAAATTGGCCAACTTTTCGATCTCCAAGATGAAAACTTATTAGAATCATCGGTTTTAAAAACGGATGAATCATCTACGGCGATTCGAATATTTGATAATAATAAAAATTTTAAAATTGAAACTTTTTATAAACCATTTAAATGTGAATTTATTTCAAGCCTTGTTTCACATGATTTAATTACACAGGTTTGAAGATACATATTTTTTAAATAATTTTTTGTTGTTTGAAATAAAAGTAAAATAATTTTTTTAGTTGAAAGCCCACGCAAATCTTGACCTTTTCAAAACCATTACCACCGATAAAAGAATTTTGTCACCCAATGCCGATGCTTTGATGAGCATAAAATTTATTTTTAGAGTAATAAAACTTTTCATAATTTTATTGAAAAAATACTTTTAGGATATTTTTGTTTTTAGAAAAAGATTTTAAAGTTGAATGAAATAAATGCAAATTGTTTGGAATTAAATGAAAAAATGATAGCTAAATCTCAATTTGCTGTAACTGAAATTGAATTAGGTCAATGGATTTTGGTTTCAGTGATAGCTAAAAATGGGAAAGAAAATGGAATTCAATCGAAAATGGAAGTAAGTAAACAACCAACTAACTTAAAAAATTAACTGATGCAATAATCGGATGATCCAGGGTTTGTAAGAGACGCGTTATACCTTTACCGACGACTTTTGCTTCTTTAAAAATTTTTTGAATCTTCTAACTACACTGAGAAAAATAAAAAGTGTGACACGTTTGGTCACACATTTAAAATAAATATATGGTGGTTGGCACGATAAATTTTGTTGGGTTTAATTTTCCATATTTTCGTTTCTCTACAATACGTATACAACAGTTTTATTAATTTGTGATTGGAAAAAAAAAAGTTGTCAAAATTTTGTCACACAGGTGTGACGTGTTGTACAACACTTTTTTTTGCTTAAAAAATTCATAACTTTTTTGAAAAACATTTTTTTTGAAATCTGTTGAGTAGAGATCGTAGATAATTATGTGGAGCAACTTTTTAGAAGAAAAAATTTTATCGGGACAACCACCGTATATTTATTTTGCTTGTCACACCAAAAGTGTGACATTTTTCGATTTTTCTCAGTGTATAGCTGCTGTCTTTTAAAATTTACCGCTATAATATATTTCTAGCTGCTACAAACTTTTTTGGAACAATGTTTTTCCAATTCCGTCCTAAATTTTTCTGAACCACCAATGGAAGCCTCAAATTTCTTTTACAAATTTATCACATCCGAATCCATTATTACCAAACACAACCAAGAATTTATAACGTTTAAAGAATTTTTTGAATTATTAAAAAATATTTGGGATAAAAATCGATGCTTTCCAATATCGATCAAATTAACTTCACTTTTGGATCTCGGGTTATTAACCATTGATGGTCGATTAACGACATTACAAACAAAATATGAAGTTCATGAATTTTTGCTGAAATTTTTTATTGATTCTGAAATTGTGATTCATAAATTGCAAGAATCTTTGAATTCCAACTTGGCTATATTTTCGGTAAAAATATTGAAACAATTAAGACAAATTGAAATTTATTTGAGCAAAGTTATGGAAAAATTTAAAGCAAGTTTTTTGTTCAAAAAATTTCTTGATTTATAATAACAAAAATTAAATTTGCTTTTTTGTTTCAGACAATTTCACTTCAAAATGAAGCAGAATTAATAAAACTTCAAAAAGAGATTGAAGCTTCAAATCTTTTATTTTCAATTAATACATTTCTTGAAAATTTGGAATCTCAATATTTCATTAAAAATTCAAACTTTATTGAAACTCAAACTCAAGCTTTATTTAATCTTTCAAGTTCCAACATAAAATTCTGTTTAATTATTGGAGAAAATGAAAAACAAAAAATTGATTTTATTAATTTTTTAATTAACACCAGTCAAAGTTCGTCCGCTGAAGAAGCTTTGACATATAAAATGAGTACATTTTTGGCATATTCGAATGCTTCAACGCGAAAATCAATAATTTTAACAAAAAATGGTCAACATTTTATTTTTATCATAATTTCTAAAATGGATTTTTACAATACTTTATCTCAAGAAAATTCAACTCAAGAAATAACAAAAATATTTCGGGGCGACAAGCAACTTCATACTGTAATATTATTATTTTCTAATTCAAAGTTCTTAAAAAAATTTCATTCTTGGATACCAATGCAACTTTCAAAAGCAACAAATAATTTTATTTATTTAAATTTTTTCACCAAAAAACCTTTAAATGCAGAAAAATGGAAAATGTTAGTTGAAAACCTTCCAACTGGAAGTTTATATTTTTTAAATTCAAAAATTTTAAAACAAAATTTTATTCAAATGAAAAAGGAAGATTTGGAAATGGGCATTCAAAAGGTTCAACAAATTTTGAGGAAAATTAGCCAAATGAAAATTATTGATGGAATGATTAATTTCCGACAAAGTGAAATTATTAACAGAGAAGAAGAAGAAGCTTTAGAATATGAAAATTTAAAAACGGATGTAATTTTTTATGATACCAATATGAAACGAGGAATAAGCTTTTTTGATGAAGGAATTTATTTTTCGAAGGATGAAAGCAAAATTTTTCAACAAAAATCTGCTGAAATTGAACATGTGACATCGTAATACTAAAAAATCATCGAGGAAGACGAAAGCGTTATAAATTTAATTTATTCATTTAAAAAATTATGTTTATATTGTTTGATATTGTAATAATAACCTTACTAAAAATAAAAAGTGAAATTTCTGTAAATAAAAAATTCTTTGTTGAGAATCGTAAAATTTTTTAGCATTGTTTTTGCAATTTTCTTGACCAAAACTCAAATCCAAATAGCTGCTCAATTATGTGAATGCAAAATTATTTGCAAAAAAAAGAAAGCATCTTTCTTAATGATATTTACTCGTGCCATGAAAGCAAACTAATGCAGGCAGGAAGACACCACAATATTATTCGTGAGGTTTTAAATAAAATTAATCAATCCTGTTATCAAACAAATTATTATTTGTTTGCTCGTTTATGAAGATAAACTTTTTGCTTTCCTTGCCCCTCAAGTGCTAAATTTATAACTTTCGCAACAACATTTAAAAAAGTTTCTGACTAGTCGCTATTCAATTTCATTTTGAGCATTTTTTTGCTTAACGATTAATTTTTGTTATAACAAAGATGATGATTCTTGTTTGTTTTTACCATTGAAAGACACAATTTTTATTTCCAATAATAAATATAATAAATTTTTTTCTTCAAAATCTAAATTTTCATATTATGCATTGTAAATTTTTTCAATGGCTTCAACAACTTTATTCATTTGTTCTTTGGTATTTTCTCGACCCAAACTAAATCGAACAGTTTTAGAGGCTTCATCGGGAGTTCGACCGCATGCAAGTAAACAAGGAGATATTCTAAAATTTTGACCTTCTCTATTTTTATCTTCATGAAAAATAGTAAACATACGTGATTCCATCTGAATGACATGCAGCTCCAGTGGATGCCGCAAAAATATTTCCACATTTTTCAAGTAATTCGCCTGCCAAACCTTTAAAGGTTGTAAAACAAATGCTTGAAGTATTTGGAAGTCGAGAAGATTTTTGATAAAATGATTTAGCATTAAATTTAGAAATTAATTGGGATTCAAGGTAATCTCGAGTATGGGAAACTTTTTCAAAATCATTAATATTTTCTATAGCCGATTTAATTGCAATTGAAAGTCCAGCAATCATTGGAACATTTTCAGTTCTAAAAAAATATTTGGTTTATCTTTCAAATTTTTTTTAACAATATTTATTTTGTGTGCAACCACGAAAGCCACAAAGTAACAATTTCTTTACTTACCCCGATCGATATCCAGCTTCTTGTCCTCCACCAAAAATAAATGGTCTAGTTCGTAATAAAGTTAAAAGTTTTTCATTATTTGTGACTAACGCCGCAATGCAAGGACCACCAAATTTATGCCCTGTTACTGTAATCACATCATAAACATCAACGGGAATTCTACCAATAGCTTGTGAAGCATCACTATGATAAATGGGGTCATAATTGCCTTGATGAAATTTAAAAATTCTTGTTTTGTAATAATCTGGAATTTTAAAAATGCAATCAAAAATGAAACTCATAAAATTCAAATAAGAGCGATGGATTTTTTTGGGTTTGAGATTGCTAAATATTAAAAGCTTACCAAAGATTTCATTAATTGGTTGAATAACTCCTGTTTCATTGTTTGCTTTCATAATTGTAATTAAACATGTTTCTTCCAAAATGGAATCAGAAATATTTTTATAAGTAATAACACCTGTTTCATGATCAATAGGTAACCAATGAATTACTAAAAAAAATGATTCAATTATCAAACGAAACAAAAAGGCAGAATCAAAAAAGTTTGTTTAATCGAAAATTTTAGTTATAGCTTCTTTATAAAAAAAATTTTACTCTCTCAATTATTTAGAAGTCCTTCTCAGAATAATTGCAATAACCAAAAGCAAAAATTCTCAACGATTATCGGGAGAAAAAAAACTTACAAATCCGTTTCTGTTCTTCCAAAAATTCTAATAGTTTTAAAATGGAAGGATGTTCCATTTTTGAAGTAATAATATACGGAGCTTCATTAAATTTATCCCAATAATTATCCATTGCAATTCGAATGATGGTGTTATTAACTTCAGTACCACCTGACATGTAAATAACTCCAGAAGATGAAACACCAAAGCATGATGCCACAATTTGACGATAATTATTTAAAGCTGCTTTAGATTGTTGACCTAAAAATGTTTTGTATCCGTTTATAGTTTAAACACCATTTTTAAGCTTCTCAAAAACCAATTTCTAAACTATGATTCATCAACAACAAAAAATATCAAACCTAAAAGATGAGAGCTGCTTGGATTTCCATGAAATCCTTTTAAATGTTTATTTATTTCTTCAATAGCTAAATCACATACAGGAGTTGTAGCATTATGGTCGAGATAAATATAATCAGGAGGAATTTCCATTATCGAAAAATAATGATGATAATAAAATAAAATCAAATATTTTGAAGCTTTAAAGCAATCATACGTTGTTTACTAAAAATAAATATGGGCCTTTTGCCAGATATATTGATACGTACACATTTGTTGTTGTTATCATTAGTAAAGGAAGTTAGAATAATTTTATTTATATCCGTTTTTTATAATAAAACTACAAAATATAAAAACAAGATTTGTTGAAAAGTTTACAAGTTTTTGAAGTCATCAAAAAAGGTTTTATTTTGAGTTAAAAAAAATTTTTGAAAGACCCACATTTTTTTTGGCGAAAAGAGTCTCTCTTTGAAAGTGTCCGTCCAATTTTATTCCAAGCAAAAAAATTGAATTTCCTCAACTTCAGCAGCTTCATCTCTTTTTTTCAATTTTTTTTTCTATTGTTTTGAAGCAAAATTATGTCAGAAGTTGCGGAAGAAGAAATTTCAGCTGCATCAATGGATGAAGAAGAATCAAATCCATCAGAAGTTATTGAAAGTGAAACACCGCCAATAGATCAACCAATGGAATCAATGGAGAATAATTTTGAGGCAGATGAAAATGATGAAAACCAAGAAAATCTTGATGGAGATGAAGAAGTTAATGGCGAAGACATGGAAGAGGAGGAAGAAGAGCGAGAAAAAGGTTTGTATCATTTTAGAAGTTGACATTCAATAAAATAGAATTGTTTCAGTGGATTTTGGCGATAGCGATGAGACCGATGATGATGAACTAGTGGTTACAATTGGTGATATTAAAACAAATTTGCCGCCACAGGTTTGGACTTATTACGAAAAAAACAAATTTTTACTTTCATTTTTCAGAGACGTGGCTTTCCTGTACAAAAACTTGATCCAAATGTTACGCCGAATGTTCAAGGAAAGAATATTTTTGATGTTAACCCAACTGAATATGATGATCGACCATGGCTGAAATCTGGTTCAAATATTGCTGATTATTTCAATTTTGGTTTTACAGAAGAAACTTGGAATGAATATGCAGAAAAACAACGACTGTTAAGGCTGGAATATCCAAGCCAAGCTGAAGTGAATCGTGTGATTATGGATGAATTGAGAGAAAAGCATGGAAATAAAGATGTTGGAGTTCCAATTGTTATGCCTGTTCATAATTCTGGTGGAAGAAATTTGGTTACTGTTACTCAAACTATGGATAGCAGTAAACCACCCGTCAAAGTTGGGTTTCCATCAAATCCGATTAACACTATTGCTGCAGAAAATTTAGTAAGTTTCAAAAAATTTCTATTAAAAATAAATAATGATCTTATTTTTTAGCCTCCTATGATAAGAAATTTGGTGGCAAGTGTAAGCAATACATCAGTTCAATCAGTTCAAATACCAACAGTAAATTTGAGTGCTCCAACTACAGTGAATAATACTCCGGTAAGAATTTTTGTTTATAAGAAAGCTTCTGTATGAAAAAATGTTTCTTCGTTCTCTTTGTCTTAATTTTGCGTATGATTAATTAACAAAAGTTTTTGTTTTAGTTAAAATCACCAACTAAACCAATGGTCGTTGATCTCACAAAGCCGCCACCCAATTTTAATATGCCTCCACCAAGTTTTAACGGTTTGTTAATTTCTTTTTATTTCGATTATCTTTTTCCTTTTTTCAGCTCCAACATCTGGCACAGATTCACCAAATCCTGATATTAAACCTGAACTTCCACCTGGTACTATTCCAACAACGGTTGCTCCAATGAATTTCAATCCAAATGTTCCACCACCAAATTTTCCTATGCGTTTACCTTCAACAAATCTTACAAATTTTGTTCGTCCACCATTGAATTTTCAACGACCTCCTATGGGTAGTTTCTATAATCATACTGGAATGATGGGTGGTGCTTTAAATCTCAATACGCCACCACCATCAATGCATCGTCAACAATCACATGAAGGACCACCTGGTGTTGGAGGAAGTCGATCAAGTATGGATGGGCCACCTGGAACTGAAATTGATTCATATCGTTCAAATCGAAGAGATCGTGAAAGAAGGAGAGATTCGGATGGATCGTAAGTTTTTTTATATGTTTCTAAAATACACCGCAATCCTTAATTTTTCAGTGATGATGATCGTCGCCGTAGAAGATATGAAAAAGAAAGGGAACGAGAACCATCTTCTCGAACTCGAAGACGATCAAGATCTCGCTCACCTCGTGATCGTTCATCCCATCGTGATAAAGAACGTGATGAAAGAAAACGCCGAAGTAGCCGTGATAAAGATGATCGAGAAAGCCGCTCTTCAAGAAGGCACAAAGATGATGATCGTGAATCTTCTCGCCGACATCGACGTGATCGTGATGATACTCGACAAAAATCTTCAACAACTAATGATCTCGATGAAGGCCCACCTGGAGTATGAACAAAAACTTTTATTACCTATGTATTTGCTTTGTTTTATGTAAACATTTGATGTAATTTATTAACTTTGTTTGTTACTTTTTCTTTAATTTAAACTTTATTTCTGAGCAATTTTTTTTGTTAATAAAATTCATATGTATGAGATCTGATATGAAATGGAAAAATAAGAAGGAGAATGAAAGCCCGCATTTTGATTTTTTGTTTGTTTGTTGAACAAGGAGTAAGGATATTTTTTTAAAAGTTTGGCAGAATTTCACAATGAAGTTATAGTTCGTATTCTTAAATCTTCTGGTGAAAGTGGAGTTGTACTACTGTTGTTGTTATTATTTATATCGTCAGCTATCGGTCTAAAAGCAGTTAAATGAGCTGCCGCTGTTGATGTTGGCACTGATTGAGATGGAATTGAATAGCAACTGGAATGAGAAAACGTGAGTAAGTAAGAATGATACCAAAAAATTTGCTTTCAAGTGTGATTATGCTTTTTAGTGATTTTTTTAAAGCAACGGTAGAATTGCTTCATTTGCATATTTTTGCAACTCACCTGCTAAAGCTACATTGAATATCCGGATGAAACATGAATGAAATTAATGGAAAAAATAAAAAATAAGAAAATACACATGCATCAAAAAGGTATACTATCACTTGAGATGTTGTATCCACAATTTCATCCCGTAATCCAACCATATAAAAAATGGAGGCTAATACCACTAAACTTGTTAGAAAATATACTACTAAAAATTAATTTTTACTTTATTTTTTGCAATGAACCAAAAAAAATTGTTGTTGGCTTACAAAAAGTTGGAAGAATCAATTCATACATAATTTTGCGAATTTTATATCGAAGTTCAAGTAATAATTTTTCTTCCATGCTTATAAAATTGTGGTAACGTCGTTCAAAATTTATATATGGGCTTGAGACAGTTAAAAGGAAAAATGCCTGAAAATTGAAGGATTTTTAAAAGTAAATCGAGGTTAAAGGAAGGAATCCCATTTTTTGATGTATGAAGCTATATTTTAATTATGGATTTTCAACTGATCAAAAACAGAAAACTTACACTAATTTGAATAAATGTTACAGCCAAAAAAGGCAAGGTTATGGAACCATAATGAATCCAATTTCGAACGATGGTTTCATTTCTCAATAAATCACAAGCTCGACGATAAACAAATTTTTCGGGAAATATAAAACTAGCTAATCGAAGATAAATATATAAACCAAATGCACAAAAATACTAAAATAATAAAGTTTAATTTTACCAAATTACAAAAATTAAGGATCTTTTATTTAGGTGATTTGAATCACTGCGTTTTTTTCAATCAAAGCAAAAAATGTTTGAAGTCGGAAAAAAAGGTTTTATTAAAAGAGTTTTAAACTTACAGTTCCTAAAACAAAGAAATATGCCACGGAAGTATAATTAGAATAAATGCGTTTTTGTAATATTTTTAATATTGGATCTGAATGATCTATTCTTGCTTCAATGGGTTCGGTAGGAATTGGAGAGGACGATGATTGAGGCAGCATTGGGCTGAATTTGTTGTTGTTGGTATTTTATTTGGAAAGGTTTTTGTTGTCGTATTATTCAACATTTCCTTTTTTGTTTAACTTTTAAACATTATTTCTTTCTTTCGTCTTTTTCTTCAATAACCCATAATCATGAATGATGGCGTCATATATTTTTTTGACACACCTACAAATGAAAGATAAAGAGAATTTTTTTTACTGAAATGGTTGAAGCTTTCAATGATTCACGGCAATCAGGAAAAAAATGATCAAGAACTCTTTCTTGAAGAAAAAAAATGTAAGAAAAGTAAGCATAGTTGAAGAAACAATAAACATTTTTATCAAACACAAAAAAAGCTTTTAAATAAAAAAGAAAAAGAAAAAGAAAAAAGTAAATTTTCTCAACCAAAAAGAGGTAATAAAAAAATTAAAAACAAAAATAGATTTCTATTTTGTTGGTTAATAGAAAAAAAATTAGGCAGGTAAAAAAATTTTTTTCTTATCAGAATCAAGCTTTTAATTTTTGTTGCAACAATGTTTCATGAATAAAAGCAGCCTTGGAATTTAAAGGATGAATGCTTGTTTTAAAGCTGATTGTAATTTTTCTAAAGAATTTTTTGTTGATTCATGCTTTCATGAAACTTTTTTTAAAAGCATGAATGAGTCAGTAAGTATGTTGGGCTTTGACTTGCTATGACGCTAAACTTCGAAGAATTTGATTAACCATAAAAAAATTTTGCTTTGAAATAAGCTTTTTCCAATAATACTTTTTGGATCAGGGAATTTAACCGAACTCTAAATTTTCTTTACTAACATCGAGGTTAAAAGAAAATGTTTGTAGTTTGAAAAAAGGGTCAAGATTAAAAAAGACTTTAAAAAGAGTGACAAAAAATAAAAACAAATTCGTTTTGACTGAACTAAATTTAAGAGGGAAAAAATCCGATAACTTGACATTGTTTTTAAATTAATAATTTATAACACTTTTAAAAGGGTGTAAAATTAATTTAAAAACTAAAATGCTCAAAACAAAAAATAAATTTAACGCTAATAAAAAATATGATAACAGAATCCAAAAAGATTAACAATAAATTTTCATAACCAAGCTTTCATGTGCCTATTTCTCCAATAATTTTTGATACCAAAACAAAAAAAAACTTTTCTCATATTTTTTTTTGACTTTCAAGAAACAAAAGCTTAGCACTTTTAAAAACTGTGTCTGAAGAAAGAAAGAAAAGCAAAAACAAAAAAGTAAGAAAAAATAAAAGAGTATGTATTTTTATATTTACGTTTATTATATAAAAAAAATGAAGAGGGCAAATAAAAAAAAATTGAGGCACGTCGTCGTCTGATATACATACTTCGTCATTTTTTTGGTACTGACTTTTGTTGGCTGCAAAGAATAAGAAGAAGTTGAAAAAAAAGTGTTGCTAATCCGATATTCTTCTCTTCTTTTTATTCCTCTGGAACTAAAAAAAAAGGAGAGAGAAAAAGAAAAGCCAAGGATTATGTTCAGGATAATCGAGTATTTATTTAAAAAGTCATAAATTAAAACCACAAAAAACAAGTGCGTCGTTGTATGTGTTACAACAAAAAAAGGGAGTGAAATGAATTGTTGATAGATACGAAAAAGGCATAAATTAAATAGATACGTCTGTTAATCAGAAATTTTTTAGAATATTTAACCTTCCTCTTAAATTTTAAAAGACCATCGAAGAATCCATTCATTCTCAGAAAGTGAAGTGACTGACTAAAATTTTGTGTATGATAACTTTTTTACACTTTTTTTTCTTGCTGCTTTGTATGCCACAGACGGCGGATGACACGCAAGCGATAAGTTTATGATCGAATATGCAAACATTGTAATCATAGTTTGAACACGGAAAAGAGAAAAGTATGGTTTAAGCCATTTTAGTGTAAATAAAGTATTTTGTTGCTAACAAAAAGGAAGAAAGAATGAAAACTTTACTTTTTTTATAACCTCTTAAAAATCCATAAAAGGAAGACTTCCACGATTTCCATGTTTGTTGTTGGTCAAAAAAAGGGCTTAGTATCCTCACACAAAAAAAAGAAGGAAAAATAGAAAAGATTATTATTTCCTTCAATATACTTTTTTTCAATTCCATCGTCGACGTTCAAAGAAACTTCAAACAAACAAAAAAAGGTGTAAACTAACTTTGTGTGATCTTTTTTTTTTAAGCGAGACAAAAATTTATTTGTGTTCGTACAAAATTTTAAAATACGAGAAAAAAATTTTATTTCATTCAAAAATACATAGTTTGTCTCCAAAAACTATCCCTTTTTTTTTTTTGCGCATTTATTCATTCTGTTGATTTGTCAAGAAAAAAAAGAGGGTCATCACCTATGCAACCGACGACGACAACGCCGACGACGAGATAGAAAAACAAAGAAAGAAACAAGTTGCGTCAACAACGCCGCTCAGAAAAAAATAGCAACAAGTTAAAAGCGTGTGCAAAAAAAGAAAAAAAGAAAAGAAAGAGGGACAATGAATGAAAATGAGTGACCGTTAGCGCTGGCTTGTTGCTTTTGATCCGCGAAATTGAAACAAAAAAAACGAAGAGAAATATGCGACAGAGATTCATAAAAATAAAAATAATACAATAATGTGTATGATTGAATCGGGTTAGCAGCAGCTAGACGATGATGGCCAAATTGCAAGGTGTAATTCAAAGGAAATTATGGACGAACAAAAAAATTAGGGAGAATTATGCTATTTTTTCTGTCAATGGAAAGTACTGTAAAAATAAAGGTACTTATAAAAACAAAAAGGAACAAATAGAAAAACTCAAAATCATATTGTAAAAACAAGATAGTTGTTGATTCCTTTAAAAAAATATGCTACCGTAAATAAACGCAAACAACTGACTGACTAACATTTTTTACATCTTTGTTTTTTTAAAAAGCTCCTTCCTACAAAAAAAGGTACTAACTCTTATGCAAATTTTATTAATTTACCATTTACCCTCGAGTTTTCATTCATTCAACAAAAAAATGAGATAATAAGTTTCAAGGAAGTTCATTCATCGAAAAGTTGGCCGTTGAGAATGGTTGAAAATTTGGCATTCAATTTATCAAATTTTATTGAACAACAATTTCCTTTTCCTGAGAAGCTCATCAACTACATCAATGAAAAAGCCGATGCCGAAATCAAACAAAAGCTGGATCGAACATGCAAACATTTTTATAAAGAATCTCCATTTCTCATCATTGAAACTATGAATTGTGACGAAAATCAAATACGGCTTGAAAGTGAAATGTACGATGGTTGTATTATTCTTATCGACAATATTGAACTTATTTATTTTATGTCGAAGAACATTTGGATTACAAAGAAAATGAATATATCTCATCGTCATGATCTTGATTTCGTGCTCTTTAAAAAAATTATTCGATGTGATGCTTCTGAAGTTTCAGTTCATAATGCTTATTTTCCATTTCGTAAGTTGATAAAAGTGAGTGAATCTCTCGAATTTGAAGATTTGAAGATGCATAACGTTTCGACTTTGGAACTTTATAATCCAAAATATCCTGAATCATTGCATAATATCTTAGCTCTTGTTCCTAATGCTCAAAAGATAAAGTATGTTTATTTTTTTAGCTTATAACTTTTTCTTTTAAATATGTTTTGTTTATCTTTAGGCTCGATAAATGCTATGTTACGTATCAAACAATGTCAAAGCTTCTGGAAATTCCATGGAAAGCCAAGCTCATCGAATTTATTCTTACCAATGTTGATTGTACATGTGGTACATTGGACGATAAATTATTCTTCGAATTTGTCAAGGTAAATTTTTTCTTACTTGTAATCTTTCATAAAAACTTAATCTTCCATTTTAGAAACATGTCAGTCCTGAAGCTAAAATCCATATTGATTTCAAAGATGAAAATAAAACATTTAAAGAACTTTATAATCAAAAAGTCATTAAATCTGGTGAAAAAATGCTTATATTTGAAAATGTCGCTCTTCCTCCTCCTGTCAAGAAACAAACATGGACGGAATCTTTCCTTGATATGTTTTGCAACTGTTTTAGAAAGAAGCTTCCAGCAATTGCCGAAGATGAACCAAAGCTAAATGAAGATAATCCTCCAGAGAAAATTACGTACACTGATGATGACATTGAACGGCAATACCTGGCTTTTCCATATCCACATATGTGCTACATTCGTGAAACTGCAGACGCTGAAACATGGAAAAAGCTCGAAAGAACTTGCAAGTTTTTCTTTCAAAAGAATGACTACTTTATGGTTGATGATTTTCATCTTGGAAGGAATAATGAAATCACATTGATGGTTGATAATAAGAAGATGTCATTTGAAAATGAAGAAGACTTTGATGATAAAATTGATAAAAATCTGTGGATTACAAATTCAATGGATATTGCCGGAAGGAATGGTTTCTATAGGGAATTCCGAATGGAAGCGACAAAAATTTCGACACGCTCCATTGTTCTTCCCATGGATTACTTTATATTCTTAACAGAATCTGGAAAAGTAAAAGAATGGAATTCAATCGACGGTTTCATCAAAAATAATGATTTTTCTAAAGTCAAATCTCTCAATGAATTATTGGTCCATCTTACTAATGCAGAAATTTTTCGGTATGTTTACATTTCTTTAAATTTTGTTATATTTCTAAATTTTAGTGCTAAAGTTCGTGGAATTCAACCTTCTTATCCAAATCAACCGATCGTACTTCCTCAAAGCAACAAAATCAAATATCTTGAAATCATTTTTCTCAGAGATCCAATTCAAGCTGATTCATTATTTGATACCATCAAAGTAAGAATTGTGGAATTTTGTCGCAATCACTAATATGTCCATCTCGTTTTAGAAAATACTTGCTCCCAAAGCTTTTGTCAAAATTAATCTTCATGGTTTGAATCATGAAATGGATGTTGAAGAATTTGAAGCTCAAATCATCGCAAAATTGGATACTTGGATGCCGCAAATTGAAAAGCCTGCTTTTAAAATCATCTCATTATTTCTTTTGTAATCTCATTTTTTGATAATAATAATAATAATTTCTTAATATTTTTATAATAATAATTACATGCAAAATTTGTGGTATAATCTCATTGGAAAAGAAACTTAATATAACGGAATTTTCAATTCCCAATATAAAAAATTCATCGATTAATCCTTCAATCAAATTACATTAACCACAATTCAAAAACATTTTTAGTATGAATGCCTTTCTGAAAGTTTCATACATATAAAAAAACCCTCAAAATAGCACGGTTTCCTCATTAGGGGTTTCACTCATTCGAAATTATTCTACAATCTCAAAATACCTTATAATTAGAATCCTAACGAACACCTTTTATGATTATTACAGCAAATCAGAGAGACAACAAAAAAAGTATGAACAAATAAATGATTGTTGGAAAAAACCACGCAAAATAAATTTAAAAAAAAAATGGCCGTCAAACAAAAAATTATCAACAAAAAGCCATACATACAAAAATTTATTTATTTATTTATTTGTTGTTGGTCATGGTTGTGCTTTTTCTTCAACCATCACAACAACAGTATTGCCTTTTTTAAAGACAAAAAATGAATCATTTCTTCTTTGCTTATTTATTTTTTTATTAAAGGAAAGCAAGAAAAAAGAAAAGAAAAAAGAAAGAATAAATAAATGCTGCGCCATAATCGAGCATTTTTTTAACGTTGCTATGGACGACTAACACGGGGAAGTTCTTTTTTCATTCGTTTTTTAAAGCTTGAAAAAAAAAATACTCAAGTTAATGGAAAAAAGTTAATGCATTAATTCAAAAATGTATGTGACAAACATGGTCGCTTTATATGACGCGCTTCAAGCATTGAGTATGGTGCTAAAAGACGCTGGAGAAAAAATACAACAACAAAAACATAATTAACTCGATATCCACAAAATAATTAAAAAACATTTATTAAACATTATTAATTCAAAACATGAAATACAGTAATGAGTTAAATACTTGTTTTGAAACATAACGACCAAACGAGCGAGAACTTTCAAAACCACAATTCTTGAGTTGCATCCTAAAAAAGTATCAACGTAAGCTATGGTCAGTATAAAAATGTAAAATAACAAACCTTTTTAATTAACTTCTTTTCATCTTCTTCGAGTTCACGAGATTTCAATACAGTTAACCAAACAGGATTTTATTCTTTTTTCATTTATGGTCTCGTCGAGGTCCTGTAGGAATTTGACAGTCATGTTGAGGAAATGCGGCTTGAGTGACAAATGACAATTCATTCTTTTCTTCTTCAACTCGTTGCTGAATTCTTTCATTCATTTGTATAGTAATTTCTTTGACTATTTTTCTTTCTTGTGCAGATTGTTGACGTTCTTGTGCCCATGAATCCTTCATACTTTGTGAAACATCAAGATGAACTGATTTGAGAACAGGTTTTTGACCTTTTCCACGAGTCATTAATGCCATTTGAATATTTTGTGGTTTTGATGGTTGTGCGAACATACGAGTTGGATCAAATGCAGGTTCTTCTTCGGCGTCTAAAACATAAAACCATAAAGAGTAAAAAAGCGTTAAAAAACTATTACCAAATTTAACTTTTCTTTCAAACTTTTGACGAGCTGAGGGTGGAACAGTTAGGTCCACGGTAGTTGGTCGAGGTTGATTATTAGCAAACTTAACAGATTCAGCAAAAATTCTTTCAAATTCACGATTAAATTCATCAGCATTTTCATCAAATTTTCTTTCACCTCGAACTCGAACATGTTCTGGCTCAGTCACATCAACAAATTCAGTTTCAACTTCGGATGTTGTACTTGAACCATCATCATTTCCATTTCCTTCTTCTTCATCATCGACAACTTCTTCTTCGTCGTAGCTAAAAAAAGTTTAACGTAAATAGAAACTATTCAAAAAATCTCAAAACTCACTCTTCATCCTCTTCGTCTTCAGCACCTTCATCATCATCCCCATCGTCTTCTTCTTTAATAACATCCAAAGATTCTCCTTTATCCAGTTGCTTTCTTCCTTGAGTTATTTGCTTTTTAACTTCAGTACGATATTTCCTTTCAATTGATGAAATAATTTCTTGTGAAGTCGTCAAATCTGTTGCAAATTTCGATGAACGTCTTTTTCCAGATTTGCCGAGAATAAGCTTCATCATCTTTTGAATTCGGTCTATGACATCAAATGGAAAATCACCAAGGTCTTCTGAACGATCCTTCCAAACTTCTTGAGATGAATAATAAAAGTATAAGAGGTAATGAATAAAATTATCAAGCAAAATGCGAGGATAACCACGATCAACGTAACGCCAAACATCTGTTACCATATCAGCTGCAACTCGAATCCTATTTGTTCGGCGTATGAGCTGGTCCAATGACAAGGAATCAACGTTAATTCCCAATGAAATTAATTGATACATTATCTAAAAAGTTAGAGCTTAAAAATAATAAGAAAAATGGTAAAAACCAACATGGATAACAACTTTGAATTCACAAACTCCACAAATATACAGCCAATTGAGGTAAGTACATGAACAAAAAAGTCTTTGTTGAAATGCCATTTTGTTTGTTTCAAGTGCAATACGAATGGCTTCCAATACATTATCAGTAACAAAGATTCCAACATCAGGAAAATCATCGGCTAAAGCCCGTACAATATCAGCCACATCAGCAAGGTTGTCAAATTTAATAGCACAAACATCAGAAAATTCAGTACAAAGAAAATCAACGATGTCAGAATCTGCCCAATCGATACCAGCAAGAATTCGAATAGGATCACGACCTTTTCGATTGGAAGAGATAGAGCGGATAAGAAGTGAAATGTAAGAATGAAGAGGATTTCGAGTTTGAGTTAACATCAAAGATTCTTCAGGAGGAATGACAGAGAAATAAGCATTTTCTAACAAGATCTAAAAACAAAGAGTGTTAAGGTAAAAACCAGTAATTTAATAAGTTACCTTGTGTCGCTGATCTTTAAATATACTCAACTTCTTTTGAACAACAGAAAGAACAATGCTCATCTTGGAATGAGTATCAGGTGAACGATAAAGAAAAACACCGCAGCATTCTATAAACACGGAAGCCATTTCAACTTTATAACTTCGAAGATCAACAAGAAGTGAACGTAGACATGATAGAGCTTCAGCTTTAGGAAGAAGTTTGAATTTGGTCTAAAAATGAAGAATTAGGGTAATCATTATTCGAAAAGTTTACAAAGCTTACCAATTCGCCAAGAAATCTTGTGAGGAAGATAGCTTCGTCAGTTTTTCGAACTCTTGGTCCTTTTTCTTTCTTTGATGGTGCTTCAATTTTTGCCGTGGCCATTTGTCGAAACTTCAGTAACAATGCATTGAGAGTTTGGTTTGGTATTTCAGGAATTAAAGGTTTAATGGTAGCCAAAAATCTTCCATAAAAAGGTAGAAGATCTAAACGATCACGAGGACAATTGAGAAAATGCTGAATAAGCTTCTTTCGATTCGCTTTTTTGTTTAAAGTTGAAACAAAATGAGAGGCAGCACGATCTATGAGATCACGATTAAGAGCACATGATAAGTTTTCTAAGAAATCAGTTATATTTGAACCAATAAATTGCGCATGAAACATAGGATCCATTGATTTTTCTCCCAATGCTGAAGATGGTGGTGATGGTTGTTCATCTGCAGCTTCTTCAATCTCTTCTTCTTCCGGTTCTTCAGGAATAGTAGCTTCAGTTATCGGTGGAGTTTCAAGTTCACTTAAATCAACAGCATCCACAGATTCTTCTAACGCAAGTTGAGCAACATCTTGAGTTCCTTCAGTTTCAGGTTCAGCTTCTTCGGGCGCTATTGAAGATTTTAAATTTGAAAGACGAATAACATCAACAAGCTGTTCATAAAAGACTTTAGCATCTTTATCGGGCCAAAGTGATGTTTTTCCTTCGTTTAATGCAGCATCGAGTTGTTTATTAGCACCTTCATCGATTTCATCATCAGATGGTTCTTCATCCATAGCTGGCACTTCGACACCAAGACATTCAGCGAGATCATTTGCATATTGAAGGAAGCGTTCAAATTGTTGTTTGGTTGTTTCAAATTCTAGTCGATCAGCTTGTGTTGCGTCACCTACAACAAAGAAAGTTTTAAACTTGTTTTCGAGAGGAAAAACATAAACATGTTAAGCTTAAACAATATTCCAACTAATAAACGCATAAAAACATAACATCAAAAGTTTTCTTACCTCGCGTTCTTTCTTGCTTCTTGATTTTCTTATGAATTTTGTTCATTTTGATTCGAATATTGTTCACATGGTCCTTCAAGTCATTGAAATATTTATTGAATAAATTATTCAGAGCTTTTCGATTAGATTCAGTCAATACAGGAGAAATAAGTTCAGCACCTCCATTCTTGAAATCATCCGGAAGCTTATCCTTTTGTGAAAGTGGAACTATTCCAGTAAAATCAAAAAATAAATGGCGGCAAAAAGGCATAAGAAGTGGAACATTGTTAAATTCTCCAGCATCAGTTGTAACAAGAAAAGCTAAAGCTGATCCTAATAAATCCATACCAGGTTTACCAGCTAGAACGCCATTTAAGATTAGTTCACCAAGAAACCTAAAATCATAGTTATAAAAACAGGATCCACAACAAGAAACTCTTACTTCAAATCAGTTTTCAGTTTTACTGCATTTTCAATCTTTTCAGATTTCTTAGTTGGAAGTTGTTTCCGAAGTTCAATCAAAAGCATTTCAGAAAATTGAGGATAAAGTGAACAAACATGAACAACGAAAAGAACTAAGTCATTAACATCTGAGGACTTGATTTTTGCCTCGCACACATTTGTTGCAATTTCATCCAGAAACTTTAAAACATTCAGCTTTCCTAATTCAGGAATGAGTTGAGTTGCAGGTTCTTTAGAACTAATTGACTTTGTCTTTCTCATAAACGCAGTTAATTTCTTCAATGAAGAATCCAATTTGGAGAGCTTTGCACCTTCAAGAGGCTCAGCATTTTTCAAGAATTCTATGTTTTTTCTTTGGGCGCCACATCGTTTACGTGTATCATCGGCCCAAACATTGGTAGAAATATTTGCATCTGGATCCATCCATAAACAGTATAAAACCTACAAAGAAAAGATGGAAAAGTGGTTAAAAAAATAACAAAGATAAAGAACAAAGGATGATAACCGCATAATAAAAAGCATACAAAAAAAGATCAAAAACCAGTTTATTTGGAACAAAAAGCTAATATAAAACGAAGCAATATAACAAAAATACAAAAATTATGCCATTCCATTCAAGTCCGTAATATCAGGTATGCTAGTTGAATCACCAAAAACATCATGAGATCCGTCAGCTGTAAAATGATGAATTATCACAAGTTCAGCCCCAAAGCAAATAGCTTACCATAAAACACGTAATTTGCAAAGTTACCAGCTCTAAAATATTCCACATTTTTGCTCAATTCCACTGGATAAGGATCAAACACAAGAGTATCTTCAATTCCAGGACCGAGAAGACCTTTATCATTCTTTCCAAAAGCATATAAATCACCCGAATTAGTCAATACCATACTATGAAATCCTCCAGCTCCAATAGCTTTAATACCAGATGAGGTTTGTTCTGCAAGCATTTCAATCTCGATAAAACCATCATCAAAATATTTGATATTAGGTCCATGACCAAGTTCACCATGCCTAAAAGTGATGGTTAAATCATAACTATTACAAGGCTAAAAGCCTAAAAAAGGCGGAAGTTGAGTCTTGAGTCAATAAAAGCATGGAAATCATGAAAAGTTTGAGTCAATAAAAGAATGGAAATCTCAAAGATTCAAGCCGACTCAACTTCGCGCCCCAAAAAAAATTTTTAGATAAAAAAGAGTAGATTGGTTTAATGTGATTTTTTTTTCTTTACATCGTGGAAATGTTTGTTCACAAGCTTCGTGTTAATAAAACAGTGAAATAAAGTTGTTTATATTCAATAACGAGAGGTAATGAATAAATCTTTTGAACATATTTGTAAACTTTATTTATTATACGTTAAAAAAAATCAAAAAGATTTCAGATGACGAAAAAAATGGAGCTTCAAGTAGCGACAAAAAGTTAAACAAATACAAAAAAAACATTTTTTGATGTTGAAATATGTTTTTGGAAGCTATTTATTTTAAATTGATTTAAAAAAGTTAAAAGTAAAATAAAAAACTTTAATTAATAAACGCTATCAAAGCATTAAAGCAAAGTTAGTATCGTCAGAAAAATTTAAAAAAGGAAGAAAAAGAGAAATTAACAGATCAATTAATGCGAAATTAGGAACTAAGTATGAAGAAAAAATTTCGGCTATATTTTATTTAAAACAATAGTAAATGTAAAAATTTATAGCAAAAATAAAATGAGGTGGTGCAAAATTTTTTTTGGGGCGCGAAGTTGAGTCGGCTTGAATCTTTGAGATTTCCATTCTTTTATTGACTCAAACTTTTCATGATTTCCATGCTTTTATTGACTCAAGACTCAACTTCCGCCTTTTTTAGGCTTTTAGCCTTGTAATAGTTATGATTTCCATTCTTTTATTGAGCTCGAAGAGATTTATAGATGTAATTTGAAAATTTAAAAATCAAATAAATAAAAGAAGGTGTTTTACTAGTGTATTAGTATTTATTTTAAAAAGATAAATGGAGAAACAATAAACTCTCGATAAAATAATACTTCGCAAAAAGTACCTGACGGTACTATCTGGCCAAATGGAGAAGTTGGAAGTAAAAAATTGTAGCATGGGAAAAATCTTGAATTTATATAAAAAGTTTTAATGCAAAGCATTTTTATTAATAACTCCAGCTTAATTAAAATTTCTAACTTAATTTTACAGTGACCAAAGAGTGTGTAGTTAAAAAGATTCACTTTTACCTTGGTATTTTGCGTTTGCAACGGACTCAATTCAAATTTTAATAGTCCTAATCTTTATTTCTTTAAAGGCACATGAACGAATTTCCCTTCTTTAATGAAAAAAAAATGCATGGGAAATAACGGGGATGTTTTACTTTTAACTTTTACTGTAAAAATAATTCCTTTAAAAACCTAAAACTTACTACTAAATATCGGAAAATAAAGCTCGGAAAAAGCGAAAAACGTTCTTCCGCCCTTCGGGCGAAAGAAACTTTTTCTACTTTTTCTCCTCGCATATATGTAGAGAGAAGAAGTTTGAGTCAATCACCGTTTTTCTAAAAGTTCTAAAGTTTTAGTTAAATTTGCTATGGAATAGCCCTTTCAAATACTAATCCAATCACATTAGAAAAACATAGTTTACTACGTGTCACAAATTTTTACTTTAAACTTTTTTGTTTTGTTACTTTTAATTTAACTCCTCGTGATTCATTCAAAAATATGTTTGGATATTTGTAATGTTCGAAAAATATAATCTGCCGCCGAATTCGATTAAATTTTATTTTTTCCCTCTTCTAAAGATTAAGAAAATGATTTTAATGCATCAATTAAAAAATTTTAATCTGAACAAAATGTTATGTTCTTTGAACCTTGAATTAATAACAATTCATGACAATCCATAATTTATACTTTTCTTTGTTTTATGGATAAAAGCATTAACGTTTAGGTGCAAAAAAACAGCCTTCAAATAAGTTTAATATGATTAAAAATTACTTCTTATTTTAGAAAAGGAGCGCTAAATTAGCTTCAAAAAACAATTCTCAGAAAATAATATCAGGATTTTTAATAAAGGAGAAGTTGTGAAAATTTGGGAAAATATGGGGACTTGCTTAATATAAAGAAATGGAAAATCAGTTTTTAGATAAAGAATTGTGACCTCAAAAAAACTCCTAAATTTATTTCAAAGATCTAGAAATAACAAATATTTGTCGTTTCAAATGCAAAGAAACATATACCAATATTTTTAAAATTTCTAGTTTACATCCTACAATGTTTATTAATAATTATTATTACATTAACAAAAGGGTTTACTATAAATAAACTTTATCCGACCAAAAAAATATTTAATATCATCGATCTTCATCCATTTGCAAAAACATTAATTCAAAATATGCGGTTTCTCTTTCCTCTTTCGATTGAGGCATTTTTTCGCGCTAAGATTTGTGACATACAAACAAACAAACAGACACTTTTTTTTTGGACACAATTTTAGTCAAAACTCTCGATTTAGAAGGTTTTTTTTCTGGATTCCTTTACAGATATAATCTATAGAGGGGCACTCATAACTCTACAAAAAATCAGCCATAGTTAATAAACATAAAAACATGATTAAGCTAGGTGAAAAAAAAAGAGATCTTGCGCTCCGTCAGTCCCAACTCAACTTGGGCCAGCTTTTCGCATGCAGCACAATCGCTTCGCGATCGTGCTGCATGCTCTGGCGGGCCCAATGAGCCACTGATTTTTCTCTTTGATTAAGACAAATTCGTGCTAAGATTTGTGACATACAAACAAACAAACAACAAATAATCCGCCTTTGATTTTGCTCTTTGATTGAGACATTTTCGTTCTAAGAATTGTAACGGAACGACAAACAAACAGACAATTTTTTTTTGGACACATTTTTAGTCAAAACTCTCGATCTATAAATTTTTATTTCTTGATTTCTTTACAGATATAATCTATAGATGGGCACTCATAAGTATACCAAATTTCAACTATAGTAGATAAACATAAACATATGATTAAGCTAGGTGAAAAAAAAAGAGATCTTGCGCTCCGTCAGTCCCAACTCAACTTGGGCCAGCTTTTCGCATGTAGCACAATCGCTTCGCGATCGTGCTACATGCTCTGGCTGGCCCCAATAAGAAAAATTTAACAACGAAGTAAAATGTACACTCCATTTCCATGAGAGTAAACCTTTCCATTGTTACACAGCAGCAACATATGACGAAAGCCAGCTGCAATGTCCCCAACTATGAAAGGAATATGATAAGTTTTTAGTAGTGGATGATCGGGTTTTGTGAATCTGAAAACCGAAAATAGATTAGTAGCACAAAATTTAGTAATAAAGGCTTACTCTTGAATGATAGTTGATTCATCGCTGGAAGATACCATGAAGAACGAATATAAGGTACAAATAACACCTTTTCCATTAATGATTGATCGAGATGTTGTTGAAGGATTCAAAAAGCGTTGTTCGATGAGATTATCCAAGGTTTCTGCATAAATAAGCTGCAAAATGATAAGAGATGTAAAGAAGTAAAAGAATTGAGTGAAGTTACTTGTTCCAGAAATTGATCTTTGATTGGTAGCATTTGAGAAAACATTTCCCATTTATCATTTTTATATCCCAGCAACTTCTAAAAACAAAAAATGTTTAAAAAATGTGATAGCATAAAATAAAACTCACCATCGTGTTTCGGCAAAATGATGTTGATAAGCATAAAAATTCAGTTCCATACAGCTTTTCATTAGTCACATGAAAAAGAATAGAATCTTGAGTTGCAGAAACATTTAGAACATTTTCTGGATTCAACCCATGAAGCTCATAAATTGTGATGGCTCCCAAATCAATGACATAAAGCTTTCGATCATCATAATATTCAATCTCTAACAAATATCTTAATGTCGCGCGAAAAGGAAACAATGGATTTCCATCATGACATATAAGTGCAACAGGTGTTGACACCTTTAATCGTTTCGTAGGAATTGGAGACGAAATGATGGCGATTTATTAAATTAATTAAAGGGAAAGCAAAAAAGTTGTTAGTCATTTTTTTCAAACAAAGGTGTTTTTCAATTTTTTCTAAAGCATGATCAAAGCCATGAATTTTTCGTGCTAAGATTTTCTTCAATGAGATAGCACGCTTTTTTTAGGGAAATGAATGAAAAAATTTTGCATTTTTGATTGCATCGAAATAAGCATCAATCTTGGTTTTCAATTTTTTATCAAGGTTCAGAAAAATAAAAAAAATAAGCATGCAAAGCATACAAAGATACTGCATTAAAGGGTTTGTGGATGCATACGAACCATAGACATCTGATATCGCGATATAAACTTCTTACAAAAGAATTGCTATTATTGATTTGCACAAAACAGAAAGCAACAACCCGAAAGAAGCAAGAATCTAAAAGTATTTAGAAAACTCCATCATTTGCAATCTTTCCCATGTTCCGCTAATGTTACAGTAAGGCTCAAGTGGATGTCTTGAAGAGAAAATTTCTGATTGCTGAAGGCAAACGAGTTTTGAAGATTTTTCATTCTTCGTCATTTTCTCTCATGTTTTTTCTATCTTCTAGCATTTCTCGCTGCTTTCGTATCTAATTTAGCTAGTTTTATGATTTTCTGAATGTATTATTTGTTAGAATTCCTATGTTAGAACATGCTAAAGCATTGCGTAAATGACGTTTTCTAAGGTTTTAGCGTTGTTAGTCTCGTAAAAGTCGTAAAGAAGTAGTTTTTTTTTTCACCATCGTCATAGTTATTCTAAATTTTTTAATATTCGATGAAATCTTTCAAATTTTTACGGGATTTTGATTGCGAAGTTATTCCTCTTGTTTTTACATTCTTTTTCGTGTTCGTGCTTGTTACATATTTGCTTGAATTTTATTTCTCATTATTTTCTCCTCTTTTTTTTCAGATGGATTCAAACTGTTACAAATCTAAATTGCGATCGTATTCTCAAACTCGTAGCAATGAAAATACCTCAACTCTTGCTAATGTAGGAAATCTTGGTGTTTCTTGCAAAACTCCTTATCTTGGACGTGGTGTTTCAAAGCGTAAAAGAAATAATTCAACTCCTGGTGCACCTAAAGCTCGTCGGAGTATGATTGCTCGTAATGATGTTACTCCTGTTTCATTTGATGATACTCTTGAATATGATTCTGATGAAACTCCAAAACGCAAATCTGGAAGAAAATCTCGACTTTCTGAAGCTCCAACTCATCTCATTCTAAATCAATCTCACGGAAGACAATCAGCCAGACAATCAATCAAACCTCAAATTAGTGACTTTGATGGACATCATTCAATGCGGAAGCTAGAAGTTCAAAATTCTCACTTGGTAAAAGAAAATGAAAAGTTAAAAGACATAGTAAGTATCATTTTAAAAAGCTTTTATCGAATATCATACTTATAATGTTCTCTTTTCAGCTTGCCAAGAAGACTGGTGAACTTTCCCAGAAGGCTCAAGAACTTTCCCAGAAGACTCAAGAAGCTAATCGCAACAAGATTAGAACTCAAGAAGTTATTCATCAAACTCATGAACTCGTCCAAAATATTCAAAGTTTAACCAGCAACTTCTCTTTGAACAGAATCTAAACTAAAGGCGATGGTTACTATTTGTTCTTCAAAGGATGAAGAAATGTTTTTTTCTTGGTTGCTTTAATGGTTCTGATTCTTCATGGATAATGAACTTGATGGTTTTTATCATTTTTGCAATTTTTATTTTTGTAACTTTTTTTTTTGAATTACATTGTTCTTTTTTGTTAAGTTTTTTGCTAAGGGTAACACTGTTGTTGTTTTATAAATAAAATAAATTTGTTTTTTGATTGGTTTTTTGGAGGATGAAAATGATACCGCAAGGTTGCTTTGCTGTAGAAATTCCGAGATGAAATGTGTTAATATTAGTTAGTGTTTATTTTTGTACTTTTTTTGCTATTTTTACACATCAAACAAGGTTCTTTTGTTGCCATGGACGCGCTTTTTTTTTTTTACGAAAAAAGGTTCTCATGCATTTTTTGGTTCTTCAGGAAATTGTAAAAGCGACAGTTCCCTTTCGTTTTGGCTCCTTTTTTTCAAAGCTTCATTTTTCCTTCAACTTTACATACTTACCTTGCTGCCACCATTTACATCTCTCTTTTTGGAAGAAAATTTTAAGCATCAAAAATCTTGAGGTACTTTGACATTTTTTTTTTTTGAAAAGCTACCAACCACCGGAAGTTTAGGCTATTTGAAGCGTAAAATTTGTTTATATTTTATGGAGAAAAGAAAAATGATTGAATTTCCAATGTGACTTTTCTTACATATTTATTTTTAAAGCACACGTGGCTTTCTTATTTGCTTGCGCTTCTGAATACGTTACAACTTCGTCGTTTATTGACGACTATTTTATTACGATGGAATCTTCGGCTCAAGAGGTTGTAACAGGAGATGGAGCGAGACTTCGATTTAATAATGAACATGCTTCCACTGAAACTCATCATCATCAGCATCAAAAAACAGTTACAACTATTACAAATCCATCTAATCCTCGTCGAACTTCAATCATTATTGAAGAACGTCCTCGAACTTCTGTTACAGTAGGCGTTGATGATTCAGATACTTTTCAACATCTCCTTCTTCCAACAATTAGCGAATTTTTTGGAACATTAATTTATGTTTTATTTACAAATTTATTTGGAATTTCTGGAAACTCTTCAATCTCTAAATTGGGAATTTCAATTATGGATGGAGCAATTTTAGCTTCGCTTATTTCTGCTTTAGCTCCATTCGGCGGATTACACTTTAATCCATGTAAGCCTTAAGATGATCTCTTAATTGTATGATTTCCCTAAATAAGCTTTCTCCTTTTTTTGCATAAAAATAGTAAAAAGAGAAACCTTTCAATTAAAAAATGCAGCTAAAAGGATTTATTTTTTTATTGAAAACAAAATTACGGTAGAAAATGACACAACATAGTCGAAAACGTACAAGCAAGCTTATTACCTAAATTTTTATTTCCAAACTCGAGTTCATTATGTAAAATTATTTTTTAGCTGTAACACTTGGAACTATGATGACATTAAATATGCGAATAATACCGGGTATCGCAATAATTTTTGTTCAACTGTTTGGAGCTTTTTTTGGTTCATTACTTTCAAGAGCTGTTTTGCGTTCAGCCACTTTTACCGATGCATTTTCATCTCTTGGAATTGTGGATTTACCAAATCAATATCCTCCACTGGATGATTTAGATAATTTACAATTTTCTAATCGATTTCAAGTAAGCCATTTAAATTAATTTTCAAGAGAGCCAATTTTGGACAATGATGAATACCAAAATTTCTTCTTCAGCAATTTACAATCCTCCCAATTTATTTTAGATATATTTAATGGATTCATTACTTACTTCAATGATAGTTTTTGTATTTCTTTTCACTTCAACTAATTCTCCAACAGCATCCATTGCTTCTTCGTCAGGACTTGCTCGAGCTGCAACTGCATTTATTTCGATGCATTGCATTGGACAAGCAAATAATTTTGCAAGGTTATTAGCAAACAACGTTATTGCAAGCATTTTTCTATCAGATAATAAAGTTTGGAGACTTTTTTATCTTTATTTTTTTGCTATGATTACTGCACCAATTATTGCTGCAATTCTTTATTGGTTTGTATTAAGCCTTTGAGTGACAGTAATGAATGAAAACAATTTTTTAGGTCATTAAACTCAGCTCGATTGCCACGTTTAGATAGTACTCAACCAACAAATACTCAAACTGTAACCTCTGTAAATAATCGCTACTAATCCAAATCATTATTCCATACCAATCCAAAGTACATACAATAATATCAAACCAAAGTTAAAAGTAAATAAAATCTATGACAAAGTTTAAAATTACAGAAAGAATATTTATTTTTCTAATAATTACAACAACAAAACAAATTAAAAATAACATTAAGTTTCAAAAATATCTTTGAACGCTTCTTTCAAATGTTTTACAGAATCAAATTTAGGTTTATCAAAATTCTGTATCAAAGTTTCTTTTTGACATTCTTCAATAATCATTGATTCTTGTTCGTCATCGAAATCAGATACATCGTCTTCTTCACCTGAAATTTAAGTTATGTAAATGAAGAAATAAAGCATGAAAGGAATGAAACTTACCATCCCATTTGAGTTCATTATCTTCAGCTTCAAAAGTTTCTCGCATTGCTATAGCTTCTTTTAAATGTTTGACAGCATCAGATTTCGCCTTATCAAAGGTTTTGATTAATGTTTCTTTTTGACGATTTTGTTCTTTTTGAATATTGGCAAGTGTTTCACGTCCTTGAATAACTCGGCATTCATTTATAAGATGATGCATATTGATAAATAAAGTTTTCAAAGTTTCAAATTGTTGATTTCTCTCTTCTGATAGTGGATCCCTAAAAAAAGATAGGCATATAATGAAAGACATGTAAAAATTCTAAAAATTGCTTACCTCGTTAAAGTATTAATCAAATCCAAGAATGCTACCATAATACTGCCATTAATTTTCTTCAATTCTGCTTTATACTCATCCATCGTATTGCATTCTCCATAAAGTTGTGTGATGCCTAATGCCGTTAAAGCTGGCATGTATGGCTAAAATCACATTTTAAACATTATTTGATTTGAAAAAAATTCTTTAAACATACAGCTTCTAAATCATATTCTTCACCAAACACTGTAAGTTTCGTTGGAACAGGAGGTGGCGGAGGAGCAATACCAGATTTTACAGCTTCAGCAGAATAATTCTTTGCATAAATTGGTGGATCAGGGAAGCTCATCTTTTTGAAACCTGAAATAAAGAGAAATTATACGATGGAATTTTTTGATGTTAAAAGGATTGTTAAAAATATTTTTGTAAAGCAAAAACTTACTTTTTTATTTTTTGATGAAATAAATCGAAGGAAGAAGAAAGGAAGAAAGCTTCGTCTAAAAAAATAATTGTTTGCTTTAGAGAAAGGTGGCGATGCAGACATTTGGCCAGTTATTTTCAAGTTTACTCCAAAATCGAATTATTATCACTTTTTTTGAGTCATTGCAAAAAGTTGTTGAAATCATTGAATTGAATATTTTTCTGTCTATTTTATCTCATCATTTTTTAATTACAAAATGACATCAGCATCCACCTCAGATTTTCGTTCAATTATATTAAAAAATTTAAAAGAGCGTGATCGAAAGGTTGCTCAATTTGAACGGGTTTTTCAATCATGTGAGTTTAGATTGAGAGCTTACAAATTTTTTTTCAAGATGCTTTACAATAATTTTTTAGATAATGCATTATCGGATAATTTAAATTACTTAGTATCAAAGAAGAATAAACTTACTCATCAAAAAAGTGGAGCAGCGGATAGGTTTGTATCGATCCATTCAATTTTTTTTTCATCGATTAAAATTTTTATAATATTTTTAGTCAAGATGTAAATAATGAAGCTGCGGAAGAGCTTCGAAAAGAATTGGATCGAGTTTATCGGCTTAAAGCTATCAACGATCAAGAATTGATAGATGCTAAAAAGCGATTAGTGGAATTGGAAAAAGAATTAAGTCATATTTCATTGGAGTATGGATTTGACAGATAATTATCTAAAGATTTAATGAGTTCAATTTTTAGAAGGGATAAATATTATGCGAGAGTGCTGGAACTTGAAGATGAGCTCAAACAAGCTCAAATTACCGTTAATGAAGTGAAAGCTGATCATCAACTTATTGGTGATGAACATATTGCTCTTCAAGTAATTTCATTATTACAGTACTTTTTTTGAAATTTGATTTTTATTTATAATTTTTAAGGCCCTTCACAACAGATTAGAAGCCGATTTTGTTAAAGCTAATAATGAACGAAATGAACTTATTGAAAGATTAAAAAATTATAAAATGCAAGAAATTGAAATGGCTAATCAATCCATTGAAAATGAATCTGAGTAAGCTAACAATATGATTTCTTTGGAATCCACTAATGATAAAAATTTATTTAGGCGAGTAAGAAGGCGAATAAAATCACAATTGGATGAAGCTTTATCCACTCCATTGCTACCACCAATAGATTCACAAGGGTTAGTTTTTTCAACCTTGCTTTTTTTCAATTATTATTTTTTGAGAGTCTAATAATACAATAATTTCATTTTCTATTAGTTTCAAAAAAAAATTTACAATTTTTAACCAAAGCACTTTAACACACAAACTTATTTTTTGATTTTAAGGTTTTCTTTCTTGAGAATTAAATTACTAATTTACGGTATTGAACACCACTATCTACTAACTAAAACTTTTGTTTATCGTTTGCATTTCCATTCCAGGTTCAGGCTTCCATTTTAATTTTTTGGGAGTTGCTAACCTTGCCTTTGGTGGTGGTGGACTTTACGGAAAATTAGTAATCCCTTATTTCTAGCAGTTTACTCCCTTTTGAAAATTTTTTACATACATAAATGGTTGTGAATTTGTTATTCTTTTTAGAGCTGGCATGATTCTTGATGCTGCTTTAGCTGAAAGGTAAATTAGATTCTCCTCCATATTTTTTGGTGTCTTCTTTTAGTTTTCCTAAGTTATAAAAAATTAACAAACAAAAAAAGAAGCTTTGGTTTTTTTAAAAGTCTTTGGAGAGAGAATCAAAAAATTAAGCTTGATCTTACTTTTATTTTTTGGCTTGCATATTTATTTATTTTTTTACCAATGGTTTTTCCTTGCAGTTTTGAAATGCTTTCATCCGATGGAATCCCAGAAAATGTATTTACTGAAAACTTTTGTGATATTATTCCAACTCGTTGTAAACATAAATTGACTTGTGATGCAAGTGAAGTCCATGATGTTAAATGGCATCCAAATGGAAAAATATTTTTCACCGCAGGAAATGATAAAAAAATTTGTATGTGGGATTATAATAGCGAATTTTGTTCTGTCAAGTAAGCTTTTTTACTTTTATTTAAAACCTTTCATGGCAGAAAAAATTTACACCGATACATAACTAACTACATTTTTGCAGATCCACATTTACTGGTGCAAATCAAACTGTATCAAGAATAGATTTGGATCCAGATTGCCGACATGTTCTTGGAGCATGTTATGATAATTCCGTTCGTTTATGGTCAGTGGATGATTTACGACAACGAACGGTATTCACAGGCCATTCGGATAAAGTTTATTCAGCCAAATTCTTTCAAAGTGGTCGACAAGTTGTATCAGGCTCTAATGACCGAACAGTTAAAACATGGGATTTACATACATCTCGTTGCATTCGAACTTATTTTCCTGGTTCCATTACCCTTGATGTTGCAGTTAATGATAGAGTCGGCGCTCCAGTTTTATCTTCACATTTTGATAGAAAAGTTCGATTTTGGGATACTCGAGATGCTGAACCTTGTAAGGTTATTGAATCAGGCGCTAAAGTTACATCACTTTGTATTGCCCCAGGTTAGTAAAATAATTAATCCAACATTTTAAATAATTTTTGTATATTTTTTAGATGACTCTGGAGCTTTATTTATGTCCCGGGATGAAACTTTATCCATGATTGATTTGAGAACTTTTGGCATTTTACACATTTATAGCGCTGAACAATTTCGAGTTTCAAGTGATACCGCTCGTTGTAGCATATCACCTAGTGGAGCTTATGTTTCAGCAGGTTCTGCTGATGGGCAAATATTTGTATGGGATACAAAAACAACAAAACTTGATAAAATTTTATATAAAGATGGCCATGAGTAAGCTATAGATTTGCTTTAGAAAGTTTTTTAATACATATTTTTTAGGGGAAATGCAGTTATCTCTTGCGCATGGCATCCACAAGGTAGAATGATAATCAGTGGAGATCGAAAGAAAACTTGTTGCATTTGGGCTTAAATAAACTTTTCATCAACCTTCTTTTTTTTTTCAATTCTCAAACATGTACAAGAACATTGGGGCCTTACCTTCGGTAAGTCCCTCAAACTAAACATACAAACAAACAATCTTCGAAACCGTTACATTTTTACAATCAAAACGTGGACATTTTACACATTAAGGTATTTTTTGAGAACCCTAGAGAGTAGACCTGCTTTTAGGAATTCTAAAAAATTATCAAAGGGGAGATTATGTGCTTTTTTAGAGGGTGCAAAATTGGAAAAAAATAGAGTGCCCAAACACCCATGCGTGTCTACAACAATACAATTAAAATAAACAACATTGTCCATGGCCTTACAGGCTTACATTCCATTTTTCATGGTAAATTTTGGAGCCCTGCCTACGGCAGACCTCCTAAATTTTACAAAAAAATCTTCTCCAATAATCAACGGTTTCCTGGGCCATGCATTTCCATATCTCTCATATTCGGCTACATCTTAACCACTTCGAGGTCCATTCCATAGGTCTAATTACACATGGGCCCTTCAGGCCCCAAAACACATTTCAACCCAAAAACAACCAAATATCGAACCAAACATAATCAAACAATCACTCGAAAATCATTAAATATCAACCCGAAAACCATCTTACATCTCACCAAAAACAACTAAACATTCACCCAAAAACAACTAAATATCCACCCAAATATTATAAAAAAAATGTGCCGAACGCTTACATGTTTACAACAATGCAATTACAATAAACAACAGGGCCCTTCGGCCAACATTCCATTTTCATGGTTAATTTTGGAGCTCTGCCTTCGGCAGACCTTCAAAATTTACGATATAAATCGTCTCCAATTAACGACGGTTTCTCTGGGCCACGCTTTTCATATATCTCATAGTCGGATATATCTTGACATCTTCGGGGTTCATTCCATAAGCCAAATTATACTTGGACTCTTCGGAACCAAATCCGTTTTGACCCAAAAACCACCAAATATCCACCCAAAAATTAGCTAAAGATCCACCCAAAAACATTTAAATATCGATTAATACATTACAACACAAACAACTAAACATTCACCCAAAAGCCACCAAATATCTAACCAAACTCAATCAAACATCTCACCAAAAACAACTAAATGTCCACTCAAAAACCATTTTACATCTCACCAAACATAACTAAACATTCGCCCAAACACAACTAAATGTGCACCCAAAAGCCACCCAAAAGTCATCCAAAAGCCACCAAATATCCACCCAAAAACAACTAAATATCCACCTAAAAATTTCAATGCAGACAATCAGAGAAAAAACAAATTTTTCACTTCCAAAAATGCTTTCAAAAAAAGAAAAGAGAAACTTTCGTGTCGAGAAAAATTTCAAAAAATGCAAATTTAAATTGACCAAAACATAGGGATCCTTGACTCTCCGAAGCGTGAGACCAACATATTCGGAATCAGCGTAAAAAACTGATCTAGGCTATCGGGACAAAACAAAAAAAAAGCAGAAACGACATACAGACAAACATACAGACAGAAACGACACTCCAAATTAAAAAGGAGGACAAGAACATTGGGGCCTTACCTTCGGTAAGTCCCTCAAACTAAACATACAAACAAACAATCTTCGAAACCGTTACATTTTTACAATCAAAACGTGGACATTTTACACATTAAGGTATTTTTTGAGAACCCTAGAGAGTAGACCTGCTTTTAGGAATTCTAAAAAATTATCAAAGGGGAGATTATGTGCTTTTTTAGAGGGTGCAAAATTGGAAAAAAAAATAGAGTGCCCAAACACGCATGCGTGTCTACAACAATACAATTAAAATAAACAACATTGTCCATGGCCTTACAGGCTTACATTCCATTTTTCATGGTAAATTTTGGAGCCCTGCCTACGGCAGACCTCCTAAATTTTACAAAAAAATCTTCTCCAATAATCAACGGTTTCCTGGGCCATGCATTTCCATATCTCTCATATTCGGCTACATCTTAACCACTTCGAGGTCCATTCCATAGGTCTAATTACACATGGGCCCTTCAGGCCCCAAAACACATTTCAACCCAAAAACAACCAAATATCGAACCAAACATAATCAAACAATCACCCGAAAATCATTAAATATCAACCCGAAAACCATCTTACATCTCACCAAAAACAACTAAACATTCACCCAAAAACAACTAAATATCCACCCAAATATTATAAAAAAAATGTGCCGAACGCTTACATGTTTACAACAATGCAATTACAATAAACAACAGGGCCCTTCGGCCAACATTCCATTTTCATGGTTAATTTTGGAGCTCTGCCTTCGGCAGACCTTCAAAATTTACGATATAAATCGTCTCCAATTAACGACGGTTTCTCTGGGCCACGCTTTTCATATATCTCATAGTCGGATATATCTTGACATCTTCGGGGTTCATTCCATAAGCCAAATTATACTTGGACTCTTCGGAACCAAATCCGTTTTGACCCAAAAACCACCAAATATCCACCCAAAAATTAGCTAAAGATCCACCCAAAAACATTTAAATATCGATTAATACATTACAACACAAACAACTAAACATTCACCCAAAAGCCACCAAATATCTAACCAAACTCAATCAAACATCTCACCAAAAACAACTAAATGTCCACTCAAAAACCATTTTACATTTCACCAAACACAACTAAACATTCGCCCAAACACAACTAAATGTGCACCCAAAAGCCACCCAAAAGTCATCCAAAAGCCACCAAATATCCACCCAAAAACAACTAAATATCCACCTAAAAATTTCAATGCAGACAATCAGAGAAAAAACAAATTTTTCACTTCCAAAAATGCTTTCAAAAAAAGCAAAGAGAAACTTTCGTGTCGAGAAAATTTTCACGAAATGCAAATTTAAATTGACCAAAACATAGGGATCCTTGACTCTCCGAAGCGTGAGACCAACATATTCGGAATCAGCGTAAAAAACTGATCTAGGCTATCGGGACAAAACAAAAAAAAAGCAGAAACGACATACAGACAAACATACAGACAGAAACGACACTCCAAATTAAAAAGGAGGACAAGAACATTGGGGCCTTACCTTCGGTAAGTCCCTCAAACTAAACATACAAACAAACAATCTTCGAAACCGTTACATTTTTACAATCAAAACGTGGACATTTTACACATTAAGGTATTTTTTGAGAACCCTAGAGAGTAGACCTGCTTTTAGGAATTCTAAAAAATTATCAAAGGGGAGATTATGTGCTTTTTTAGAGGGTGCAAAATTGGAAAAAAAAATAGAGTGCCCAAACACGCATGCGTGTCTACAACAATACAATTAAAATAAACAACATTGTCCATGGCCTTACAGGCTTACATTCCATTTTTCATGGTAAATTTTGGAGCCCTGCCTACGGCAGACCTCCTAAATTTTACAAAAAAATCTTCTCCAATAATCAACGGTTTCCTGGGCCATGCATTTCCATATCTCTCATATTCGGCTACATCTTAACCACTTCGAGGTCCATTCCATAGGTCTAATTACACATGGGCCCTTCAGGCCCCAAAACACATTTCAACCCAAAAACAACCAAATATCGAACCAAACATAATCAAACAATCACCCGAAAATCATTAAATATCAACCCGAAAACCATCTTACATCTCACCCAAAAACAACTAAATATCCACCCAAATATTATAAAAAAAATGTGCCGAACGCTTACATGTTTACAACAATGCAATTACAATAAACAACAGGGCCCTTCGGCCAACATTCCATTTTCATGGTTAATTTTGGAGCTCTGCCTTCGGCAGACCTTCAAAATTTACGATATAAATCGTCTCCAATTAACGACGGTTTCTCTGGGCCACGCTTTTCATATATCTCATAGTCGGATATATCTTGACATCTTCGGGGTTCATTCCATAAGCCAAATTATACTTGGACTCTTCGGAACCAAATCCGTTTTGACCCAAAAACCACCAAATATCCACCCAAAAACATTTAAATATCGATTAATACATTACAACACAAACAACTAAACATTCACCCAAAAGCCACCAAATATCTAACCAAACTCAATCAAACATCTCACCAAAAACAACTAAATGTCCACTCAAAAACCATTTTACATCTCACCAAACATAACTAAAC
This sequence comes from Panagrolaimus kolymaensis, assembly GCA_028622995.1. Taxonomy (NCBI): domain Eukaryota; kingdom Metazoa; phylum Nematoda; class Chromadorea; order Rhabditida; family Panagrolaimidae; genus Panagrolaimus; species Panagrolaimus kolymaensis. The sequence continues at coordinate 1,097,902 of JAJQJQ010000046.1, read as the reverse complement.
ATTCGCCCAAACACAACTAAATGTGCACCCAAAAGTCATCCAAAAGCCACCAAATATCCACCCAAAAACAACTAAATATCCACCTAAAAATTTCAATGCAGACAATCAGAGAAAAAACAAATTTTTCACTTCCAAAAATGCTTTCAAAAAAACACAAAGGGAAACTTTCGTGTCGAGAAAATTTTCACGAAATGCAAATTTAAATTGACCAAAACATAGGGATCCTTGACTCTCCGAAGCGTGAGACCAACATATTCGGAATCAGCGTAAAAAACTGATCTAGGCTATCGAGACAAAACAAAAAAAAAGCAGAAACGACATACAGACAAACATACAGACAGAAACGACACTCCAAATTAAAAAGGAGGATGTGCATTCTTTTATTTTTCGTATTTTTTTTTCTCTCTCATGAATGTCACTTTTTTGTTTTTACTTGATTCGCACCTATTTTTCTTCTCCTAGTTTTTTTCAAGCGTTTTTATTTTGTTTATAGGTATTTTCTTTTTGAATAAAGTTTTTGAAAATCAGTCAAAAATATGCACATTGACAAGGCCATTGATAAATGGCATCTGAAAACTACAAATTTTTTAAAATTCATTTATGCAATGTCCTAAAAAAATTTACTACTCATTTTTCCATTAAATTTTTTTAAAGAATTTTAAATTGCTATTAATTTTTTCTTATCATATTCTCCAATTACGAAAAGTTAAAATTTTCTTTTTTGTTCTTTTTTAGAACTAAAAATTTTCTCGATAATAAAAAAGCTAAAGACTTGAAAAGTTAATCGTTTATCCAGTTAAACTGGAGATTGTAAAAAAGTAAGACATGGGTCAATTTTTTGTACTATTTTTTTATATATAAAATCTAACAAATCTATTTTACTATACATATACAAACATCCACAAAATACTAACTAAAAAAACCACACAAAAATAAAAAATGAGACCAATGTTTTGTTTTTTATTTAAAAAAATAATAAAAAAGTTTGCGACAAAAATTTTTTTGTCAGGTAGCTGATTTTCTTTTTCTTGAATAACTTCTTTTCTTTGGAGGAGGCTCAATAATATTATCCTTAGCAATAATTTGATTATCTGAAATCTCAATAAATTCATGCAAAATCATTTGGCCATTATTATCAAGAAATTCTTTGGGTTCGTTGAGGTAAATTTTATAAATATTTTTCTTTGTTTTTCCTCGATAATATCCAGGATAAATTCCATTATCATCCCAATTAACATACATGAGGGAACCGAAACGATGATTAACTTTATCGCATTCATTTTGATTACATTCGCAACGAACGATATCATTTTGAAGGATTTCGCCTGAACAAGTTCCATCAAAAAAATCAATTAAAATCATTTCATCTGTTTCAATGGAATTCAAAGTTCCATGGCATTTTTGATTTTGATAATTTGCAATAACTCTATCGCCAATCGATAAAAGATTTTCATCAATATAACATTCCGGGGCTAAAATTGAAAAAACAATAAATCGATTCCAAAAAATAACCACAAAATGAAAACTAATTTTAGCAAAGTCAAAGTTAAAAAAGCTTACGATTGGTTGAATGTGAAGTACAAATGGAAACTAAAATATTTGGATAATCTCTTCGTTGATAAATCATATCAAGCAATCTTCCACATGTAGCATGAAAACAACGAGGGTGTGAATCCTCACACAAATGACATATCAAAAGTCCTTCACCGGGATTACTGCAAAGCTCGCATTCATAACTTTTAGGTATTCCATCAAAAGTTGATTTAACTTCAATGTATTTTGGATCAAAGTTAATACTAAAAAATGCGAAAAATAAGGCCTTGAAAAAAGGGGAATAAAAAATTTACTAGAAAGGATTGCATTTTTGAGAAATTTCAGGATTTGATAGTAAAGGCATTGTAAGATTTTTTGTGGATGGAAGAGTACAGCTAATAGGAAATTTATCACCAATAATAATTTTTGTTCTTCGATTAAGTAAAGCACAAATAACATGAACAAATTCATTTTCATAATATCGACTTGATGCAGATGGAATTAATGCACCACCACGCATATGACATAAATGGCATACGGTAGTTTCAATGAGATCTTTATGTCGATTTAAACATCGAAAACATTCCCATTGTCTTCCATCTGTAGCGGAATAATAGTTTTTTAATTCTAAAAAAATTAGGAATTGTTATTTATCGAAGAAACTTTAAAAAAGATAAAGCAAGCTAGGGACAACTATTGCTTTAGTAAAACCACACTTACCATTTCCTTGTTCATTGGGTATTTCAACATAACATTTTTTATGAACCACAACATTGCAAGATGAACAACAAAGAAGGTCATCATCATCATTTTGGCAATTATTTGCAACTTCATCATCAATGGGACTTGTGGAATTTTTATGATACATTTGATGAGTCGTATATCTTCGGCTTCTATAGAATTACTCTCATATCCTTTCAGAAATTTTAGTATTAGCAAAAGCAAACCTTTCTGGAACAGTCATAAACCGTCGATCATCATCAAGATTAGGATCGGGTACAAAATATTGACAAATGGCACAATTAGGAAATATTTTTCCTTGAACCAAATTATGCTGTCGCTCATAATGAAGGCATAGTTTATGTGAAAATAAAGCTTGCAAACGTTTAATTCGAGTTTTAGCAATTAAATGTTGTTCTGATGTTGCTAAAGCAATAAGTGCGTCAGTATGATTTAAACCTCGAAATAATTCCTTTAATCGTTGAGTTGTAACTTTTTTCTTTATTTCAACTAAAAATAAATAAATTAAATAAATGTATTTTGTAGTTTGATTTTTATTATTAAAAAAAAACAAGAATGCAAGGTTGCTTTTGGCGGTAGCTTATAAAAGAATTAACCAAATAAAAAATAAAATATGGTATCAGCCAAAAAATGGAAAGTAATAAAAGTTTGATTAATAGTTTAATTTTCTGATGTTAAAAAAACTTACCCTCTTTGCAACATTGCCTTTGTCCATACCAATATCCCTTCCAAATGTCAAAATCATTTTTACGATATTTTTCCATAAATGGCGCCATATCTATTTCCACGCGATCCCTGGAGCATGAGCATACGGTACAATTTTTACCAAAATCTATCCATCGATCGATTGCAAAATTAGTTGCTTCAGCTACATTAAATCCAGAATTAAAACCCATATGATATCCACGGGGAAAAGTAATAATAAATTCACCGGGATATTGGACCATGGTTCCATATGGAATTCCAAATTTATCAAGAGTTGCTGGAGAAATCATACAAGTTTTATGTCGAAGAAATGCTTTACATGCTGTACTTGATTCTGGGAATAACTGTGCGGCAAGTCGCTCAAATCGATCAGCTGCTTCTGGTGGAATTGCATACCAAAATTTTGGTTCACCAAGGTGCACATAATTAATTGAGTATAAATCCATGTCTTCCGCATGCCAAGCAAAGGTGGTTTTGTACATTCCATAATAAAGGAATGGAGTATTGACACCTTTTATTTGAATCTGTATAAAAAAATATTTTGGGGATTAAGAAATTTGATCAAAGAAATGAATAAATTTGCTTACATTTAATTGCCCTAATAAATCCAAAATTGAACCCAATTTTGCAATATTAAATTCAGCCGTAGATTCATCATATAAAGTTCCCGGAGTATCTGCACCATAAATGGGTTCACCATGCTCAATATTTTTCCAATAATGCCTAAAATTGCCATGACACTTATTAACCATAAGATTTCTAATAACAAAAAAATAAATTACTTTTCAAGTTCTTCAATACTTTTTTTCCTCGGAGTTTTATAACCTTTTGCCATCGTAATTTCACGAAATTCTCGTCCAGTCATAGTTTTTTTATAAACTTTATTTGCTTTATCATAAACTCCAACATAATCTCGAAGTTCAGCAATGCCTTCTTTAACAGGGCTAAAAAAAGAAAAAGAATGAATACTTTTTTTAGTTAGCAAAAATATCTTTGGTTTTTTCTTCTTCTTGTAGTCTAACGTTAATGGCGCATCAACAACTACCATAAAAATGTAAGAAAAGAAAGGTCAAAGCTTTGGCTCATAAAGTCAAAAAAAAAATTAGAGCGATTATAAAAAGTTGCATTAAAAAATTATGGCATAACTAACTACTGCAACAATATGGTAATCATGATAAAATGCTATTAAAAGTGTGGATGACGTCATCATCAATCTTTTCTTAAAATATTCCAAAAAGGGAATGCATTTAATTACCTTTGAATTATAATATCGTCTAATTCTTTTAGCTCATAATCTCGGAAATTTCTTGGGTGCCATCCTTCAGGTGGAACAATCTGAAACAAAATACACTTAGAAGCTTACAGAAAATATTCCCTTTTTTTTAGCAACATTTTTAATGGTCGCTAATTTTAGCTTTGGCCAAAAAAACTAACCTTACAAATTCCACAACTTAAATGTGCGCCATATTCATTTTCTATTTTAGCAACATAACCACTAAAATCTTTAAATTCTTCTAATGTTGGATAAAATACTTTCACTTCAGCTCGGCCATAACCTTGATAATCCTTTTTCTTATAAATTGGTGAAATGGATGGTGGTGATTTAGGGCGAGTAACAAATTCATCCGATGTTCGTGAGCCACTTGCTGCTCCTCCTCCTTCAAAAGAAGTATCAGATATTTGTGGCGGTGATGGTACTGTACATGTTGGTGAAGATGAGGTAGATGAATTGGAATAAGCTTCACGGGATAAGTTTGGTGGTGGAGTTATTGAGTTTGAATGAGATGAAGAAGCTTCAGGTGAAATTGATGATGGCGGTTGGCCAGAAAAATATGATGTGGTTGTTGTTGTTGTACCATCCATTACTTGATTGATTAATTATGTTTGCAACATTAATTAAAACTTAAGTCAAAGTTTAATATAATAATTTACTTAGAAAAAAAAGAAGCAAAAATTCCTTTAGATTCACAAATTCTTCAAAAAGCAATAAGAAGATTTTTTGGGTTCAGTTATTTTTGCTTGATATCGCCGCACGTAAAGGCGTAAACAAAAACAACAAAAAAATGTCTTTCAAGCAGCAAAAAAGAAGGAAGGAAGGAAAGAAAGAAAAGGGAACGCACCAACAACGAATGAGAAAAGGTTAATCAAACGCATATATAAAAAATACAATTTTTTGTTTATTGGGACAGTTAAGTTAATGATGGAAGAAAAGGCATAATAAAAGCGAATGAAAAATATCTTTAAAAAGATGTACCAAAGCTGCAAGTTAAAAAAAATATTGAGAAGAAAAAAAAGTATCAAAAAATTATTGATTGTTTTTTTCTTTTCTTTTTTTTTTTGCAGAAAAAAAATGGAGCAAAAAAAAGAGTTTTTTTTTGAAGTCAAAAATAGCATTTGTCGGGAGCTTCGCCGCTATAAAAAGTCGCAGGAAGCATTGAAGGAGTCAAATTCGTGAGAAAAACGTTAAGAAAAAATCATTCAAGTTCTGATAACCTTAGATTCATTAAGAAACACCAAAGATAAATTTATGTCAGAAAACTGAAACTTTGACTACCTGCTCGAACTTCTCTAACATACGGTAATCCAAATGAGAAACTTGAATACTTTAAACAAAAAAAATTAAATTAATTTATTCAAAGTTTCAAATGTTTTCCAATGTATCAAGCTTCAAAGAGCTTTTATGTGTTCTTTGCTTTATCACGTCAATCAAAATTTGGCATGAAGCCTAAGCTATGGTCTTACAACGGAGAAGAAACATATGTAAATAAATATAAAACAAAAAAAGAATCGCATAATTAACCAACAAATTTATTTAAACACAAACAAACAAAATATCAAACTCAACAAAAATTTAGAATTGACAAAAGAAAATTAAGATGCTTCTTCTTCTTCAACAATTAAATCTCGACACATTTCATATAATTCTGCATTAGCTTCTCGTAATTTTTCAATTTCAGCTTCAAGTTCTTTAATGCGACCATCTTTTTTATCAGCTAATGAAGGAGTTGATACAAAAATAACATCCACGTCCATTTGACTTTCATCATTTTGAGTTACAACAGCAGCTGGAGTTGGAGTTGGTGTTGGAGTTGGAGCTGGAGCAGGTTTACGATAATCAGCGATAGCTTTTGACAAATAATTCTTTAAAAGAGAATCCACTTTTTCCTAAAAAAAAATAAAAATTGATAACTCTCTTTCCATTCCAATTGAGCGCACAAAAAACTTACATTCAAAATTTTATCTGCATTCTTGTTTCTAATTGTTGGAAGTTCCATTTGATTTGTTCTTAATTGCTTGTGGAATTGTGTAAGATCATGATTTGGTGGAGCATAATTTTCATCAAAGATGCTAGACCATGGACGAACAAATTTTGCAAAGATAATTGGACCATTAAAATGACCTTCTTGAAGACAGCCTTTTGAAGGAATGTGCCAAATATTGTAATTTCCTTCAACATCACCAGAAATAAGATGAATTCCATCAAAGCTTACAGAAAGTTTTGATACAGCAGATTTGTGTTTTGTTGGTAACTTTACGAATACTTGACTTTCTTTTGTTGAGTCGATAATCACATCATCTTGCAATGGCTAAAATTAAACTCATTAATCTCTTTTAAATCAACAATTGTGCGCTTACCATGGCAATCAATGAGATGTTATAAATTTCACCATTATTTAAACCAAGAAGAATTTTTGATTCAGCCATATCCATAGAGCATGAAGTGATGGGATAATCTACTGTAAGCTTAATTTGATTTCTTTTTGAGGCGAGTGAATAAAGTACGACATTCTGTTGGTTGGAGACGGATAAAATTCTTGGTTGTTGTCCAGGAGTAATAAAGATGTCAGTGACAGCACCATTGTGAGGATTATAAGTGTGATAAGGTTCAACCTTTTCACTTCCAGGAAGTTTCAAACCAACAATACTGAAAATGAGAAGCACTTAGTTACTGTAACTCTGACTACAAACATAAGTTTTGCATTAATCTTTCCTACGAAACTTACCTTCTAATGTGAAAAACAGAAATGGATCCATCTTCAGAACCAGAAATAATATAAGCTCCATCTTCTGAAGTTTTCAAAGCGGTGATTTTCAAGAAATGAGCATTAAAGACATTTAAAAGTTCTCTTGTAGTAACCTGAAAGCAATAATTAATTTTATAAACCACAAAACGATGATTAACATACGCTCCAAACATAAATTTTTTCTTCAACGCCAGCAAAAATGAAGCAGCCACTTGGTTCAGAACAAAGTACATTAAACTTTGCAGGAACAACACTCTTGAAATGAAGACGTTTTTTACCATTGAATGCAATAAAATGAAGCAAAGGTTGATTTTGGATGGTAGCAAGAAAGTGATCACCATTGATACCTAAAAATCAACAAGATTAAGGATAAACAAGCAATAAACAAATGCACATACCAATAGGTTCAAAAATACTTGGAACGCCATTTTGATATTCTGAGCCTTTATAAGACCATACAGCTACTCCAGTTTGTGGATGAATCATACGAGTTGGAAATGGATCAGATGTTTGCGACGAGATCAATGCATACTAAAAAAAATCACATGCCATTAGTAACAAGGTAGAAAAAAAACCAAGAAAACATAGTTAGTTTTGAATAATAAGAGGTTGATTTAATGGAGAATCGAAGATTGCAAAATTTATAAATGGGCATTCGCTCATTTCTAAAAGCAAAATAATGGTAGAAAACTCTTCAATGAATTTTCAATAAACATGCAATGGAATTTTATAAAAATCCTTCACGTTAACGCTAAATTATCAAAGTTAATAAACTTACATATGGCGAAGTAATTGGAGTACTCATGTTGAATAATGTCTTTTTAGCTTCTAAAAAGATTCAAACAGAAAAAAAGTTTCCCAAAAATTATAAAACTTTGATAAGTATTTTTTTTCAAGCAAAAAAAAAATGAAAGGAGTCCCAGAAAAAAAAGCGCTCATCCCATTTTACCAATTTTTTTGCTTCCAAGAGTTTCACATTTTTTTTGTGCCTTTTGCTTTTTTGCATACTTCCATTCATTTCACTTTCGTGTAATATTTTTTTTGTGCCTTCTTTTTATTCTTCAAAGCTTGATCGATCAAATTTATTAGCTGCTGATCATTTTGTAATACTCCTCCTATTTGTAACTATTTTTTTTATTGTTGTAAAAATAAAGAGAAAGCTGCTTGCTTTCATTTGAAAACACTTCATTATTAGACATTCCTATTTTTATTACATACTATTCTGTTGTTCAAATTTTAACTTTATTCAAAAATGTCGTCAGAAAGAGAAGACGGTGAATTAGATAGTGGTGAAGAAGAAGAACAATCAACTTCTACAGCTCCTCCTCAATCGACTGAAACGTGTGTTATTTATTTGAATTAAAGTATCAAACAAAAGTGTTTTAGATTAGTGATTTTGGATGATTCTCCGAATCCAACTATGCTTAATAAAGAAGTCAATCAAAATGAAATGAAGAAAGCGATGGATCCTGATGATAAAGATAAACCGCCATCAAAGGTCAGTTAATATTATTATAACCATTTTATTTTATCTTGAATTTTAGGGTTCTTCTCATTATCGATATTCTAAGAATTCTCGACGACATTCAACCAATGCTTTTAATGAAATTGTCAACTCCAATCAAAAATTTATCGGTCGACGTTCCAACGAATCTCACTTAGGCTTTCCTTCAAATCGTAATGGCTCTGACTACCGACCAACTGCTGTTCCATCTTCATCAGGTACTTTTGGTCAATCTTTTAATCCTCCACCATCTCGAAAAAATGAAAGTTGGCGTCCTGAACCTATTCAATTGGATGCAACACCAGCAGATGTTATGGTTTTTCCACCACCAAGTATTCTTCGTCGTCCGTTACTTCCAACACCAATACCTTTATCAATTCCTGTTCAACTTCGGTTTGCTCCTCCGCCTTTTCGTCAAGCAAGTCCATTATCTCTATCACCTTTAAATCATGATCTTTCAAATGCTGGTGGTTTTTTTGTGAATTCTAGAGCATCTATTACTTCGTGTGTTTCAGAAGATATGGACATATCGCCTTCAAATACCGGTATGTTTAGCTTTGTTTTGATCCTTTACATATCAAAGTTTTAGTTTGCCAAACACCAGCAGCTACCGACAATTGTGTAATGTTCGTGGATTCGCCGATTGAGGATTCTGATATGCCTGAGCCATTACAAGCAGATGTTCCAAATCTACTGTTTCCATCTTTATCCAATGCGACAGAAGCAACACCTACAACAGCTGCTCCCATTTCGACTACCAAGTGCTCTCATGCTATTCAAGATGGCGAGTCTCCTTCAAATGATGTCTCTTCATCGTCTAAACCAAAGAAATATTCCAAGAAAGATCTTGATCGAATGCGTCAAATGTTGTTAGAAAATTTTGATGAAACTACTGATTATTCATCGGCTTCTTCATCATCAGAATTAGAAGATGACATTGATGATTTTCAGCGCCTTAAAGAAAAATTGGTATATCATCATGAAGAAATGCAAGATGCAATCACAACTCGAAATGAACTTTTGGTATGTTTGGATTTATCATGACTACCATAACCTTGATTGATTTATAGAAGAAGTTGGATACTTGTCAGCTTATGATGACTCACCATTGTCATGCTATGCATAAGATTATGGCAACTGTGGGTAATACTTCTCGTAAAACTTTACGATATGCTAAAGGATCTCGTCGCAAAATCAAGGGAGCTGAAAAGAACAAGAGAAGGCGCATTCGTGATAAATTTGAAAATCGTGTTAATTCGATGTTGAGAGAACTATCAAAAATGACTGAATCATCGCCTACATCACGTCCTGCAACACCATATTCAACTTCGTTGAAGACATCAGAAGCGCCATTAACAAATGAAGTAGCTGAAACAACAATGGATGATTCTGTAACTGCTCAACAATCTCCATCTATCCAAAGCCCTATCAAAAAGAAATCAATCGACTATGCTTTTCAAAATGATGCTTTAAAAAAATTAAGGGAAAGTCGTTATGGTGTTGCTAAATTACCTACTCGTCATCGGTCTGCAAAGAAAACTCCTCAAAAAGAAGGTAAAATAACTCAAACATATGGCTAATTTACAATAATTTACGTTTTTAGGGACAAATGCTTTGGATAATGCTGATGTTGAAAAAGAAGAAGCTCTTCGGCGCAAACTTTTGGAACAAATGAAGAAGAAACACCCATCAGAGGTTGAAGGAAACGTTCAAAAGGAAAAATCAAATAATGCTGAACGAGAAGCACCAAATGATATTGAAAGGAATACTGAAGAAGTGCCATCTACAGATGATTTTGTATTACCGATTGAAGCTTTCGACTCTAATGAAGCTGTAAATCCTCCTGTTGTTGTAGAAAAAATTAGAATTGTACCTACAATTGAACAAATCCATGAATTAAAGGCTGCCATCGCAAATAGTCGCAAAATCAAAAAGCTAACAAAGAATAAGCTACCAGCAGCTTTTCACTTTTCAAATTTCTCTCACCTGAAACCAAAAGATATATCACCTTTGGAGTCAAATCAATCTTTACCTGAAAACCAAATCGCTGAAACTTCTTCTCCCTCAAATGTCGTAGCTGAATCTTCTATGAATTTAACAAAGGAACTTCAACGACATGTACAAGAAAAGCAAAGATCAGGTGAAGCCATTCTTTCTCCTTTACGAATTTCTTCTCCAAACTCAAGAGTTTCACAAACCATTCGTCGACAACGTGTTCCAGAAAAAGAAAATATTGCTGCGAATGTTACTTATCCATTTAAACGTTCTGCGCCTCCTTTAAATGAAATACCATCTAAGCGAAAACGGCCGCTTCTTACTGATGAAACTCGAATATTGAAGGGAAATGAAGAGAAAGATTTGGGCATCTTATTCAATAGTCCACGAATAGCTGTTCGCAACTTTATGTATGTTTTTTTTTACACTAATAATTTATTATCATATTTCAGCTTGTGTCCTGAATATCCCATTGCTGAATCAATTGAACATCTGCGCCATAGAAATGATCCCGATGTTGAATTATGTTATTTTGAATTGTTTGGTACTTGCATTGATGATGAATGTCCATAGTTTGTGATTTCTTTATAATCCTGTTTAATTACACTTTATTCTTTTAGTCAACATGAACGTGATTATCGTCTTACTGATCTGCAAATTCTTGAAGAAGTCCTTCAATACATTCCTGAACGTCTTTCTCGATCAGAAAGTATCACTCAACAAGCTAAACAGCTTTTGAAGACCAATTCAATCAATAAAGTTATAGAAATACTTAGAAAAGAAGCAGCTCATCTTGATTTGATTAAACTCGCCATCGAAAATGCTACCAAAGTGTAAAATAAGAAAAAAATGTTTGCATAGTTTCTTTTGTTTGTACACATTTATGTTAATTTTTCTGTAGAAAAGTATTGTAATGTTTTGCCTGTATTTTTTGTTGATGTTGTTTTGAAATTTTATGTTATATTTTTTTTGAAACGCGTGTTTGTTTTTCAAAAGAGTTAAATAAATTTTTATTCTTCCTTTATAAATGTGTTATGCATCCTATTGAGAATGTAGGATAACGCTGAATTTGCAAACCACCAAATATGTAAACTTTACCATTTTGAGGATTTATAAGTATTCATTCGAAAGCATACATAATAGTTTGACCCTAAAGAAGGCCTATCAAATATTCTTGCAACGATTTCGCGCAAAGTTGTTATTTTTCCCTTTCAGCAATTTGGCGCCAAAAATATTAAAGCACTTGCTTCAAAGAATCTAAAATTCATTCTTCAACTTTTTCTTCTTCTCTTTCATCTTCAACTTCAACTTTCTTCTTCTTTTTTTTCAATTTTTTTTTCTCCATCCTTCACATATTTATATGTGTCGCTGCCTTACCTTCACATTTATATGTGTTGCTGCCTTACCTTCACATTTATATGTGTCGCTGCCTTCCTTCGCTTTATGCGTTGTCGCCTTACCTTCACATTTATGTGTTGTTGCCTTACCTTCACATTTATGTGTTGTTGCCTTACCTTCACATTTATGTGTTGTTGCCTTACCTTCACATTTATGTGTTGTTGCCTTACCTTCACATATTTATATGTGTCGCTGCCTTACCTTCACATTTATATGTGTTGCTGCCTTACCTTCACATATTTATATGTGTCGCTGCCTTACCTTCACATTTATATGTGCTGCTGCCTTACCTTCACATTTATGTGTTGTTGCCTTACCTTCACATATTTATATGTGTCGCTGCCTTACCTTCACATTTATATGTGTTGCTGCCTTCGGATACACCTGTTAACTGGTGGGGGCGAAAGCCCTTTTCTTCTTCAATGTACAGCCGCCTTGACGTGGCGAAGGAGCTTAAGCTGTTTTGATTAATTTAATCAAAATAGCAACTAAGAGCTGTACAAAATAATTTTTGGAATGTTTTACTTCTTAGTAAAACAAAAATAAAATAATCTTGACTAAAATCGCATTCAAAGCATTTTTGAAAGTTAGTTGTCTGTATTATTAAACTGAAAAAAAAAGTTCAAATCCGAAATAAAACTAAATGGTATATTTTATACACCCATATGGTCGTAAAAAAACCGTGTAAATTCTTATTTACCCATTTTCGAGATACTTTGATATTTATACCCTAAAAAGGGGGTAGAAAAAAAGTTGACTGCTCGAACAATCATTTCTTTGGTTGTCTGCTACCCATTTTTACTTCATTATCTCTTTCTTTCCTATGCTTTTTAAGTTTGCTTGCTTAGGTTAACCAAAGTATTATTCATTGATATCTTCGGATACCTTGAGAGCTAATTGATATTCTTTATTGAATTCAAATACTTAGCAAATAAATATGCAAATGTTTGGTTTACCAGTATTTGCGTAACCATCCAAGGCTTCGGGTGCGGCCAAGATTTGGTTAGTTATGCGAACCAGAAGTAACCATTGAGATGCATAGCTTTGTATTTGGTGACATTCAATGAATTCAAAACATTAGCTATTGGAAATATTTGGTTCATCCAATATTTTCATAATACATAAATTTCAAGTTCTCGAAAACTTGGATAATTCTTAATTTTTGGTATAAAGGCTATCTTGATAGTTTTCTAATTGTAATATGATGTCTCAAAATCGATAATTAATGACCTCGATAAAGCAAAAATGTTCTAGCGCTCCACCTTTTTTTTACACTATCTAAGTCATAAAAAAAACCATTTGGAGGCATTATGTATGCTCCGATCAGGTATAAAAAATGCCCTTAAAGTGTTAATCCAAAATAAAACTGTGATGCCTATAAACTCTCTCAAACACGGTTTTGGTGGCACATATACACCTGATTTAGGGCCATAAATGATCCTCTTTTTTTCATTGTAAAAGAAAACAAATAATTCCAAAACAATAAAAGTTCCAATAAAATCTAAATGTTAAAATTTCATAAAATTTAATTTCTGGGAAGCTTTTAATGCAAATATATTTCTCTTTCGTCCAAAGCAAGTTTTAATCGATGACTTAAAAATGCATGTGGATCATCAAATGGTTTATCATTGAGCATAGAAGCCAGCTTTTTTGCTTTTTTGCATATCTGAAAAATAAATTTGTTTTTTATTTTTCACAAACACTCTTGTATTACCTTTTATTAATGAAAATTATTTTAATTTTTTCTGCATCGTTTTTTGAACAGTGATTGAGTTTATCGATTTCTTGTGATATCTCAATTCTTTTAGCTCTTTTTGCATTAATAAATTCATCGGTGAAAAATGTCATCAAAACTCTTGGTTTCCATATTCGGCGTTTCGCACTACTCCCATCATATTGAAAAGGAATAATGAGGTCATTATTTGATGATATTTGGAAATGCATTAAATGGAATAAACAAAGACAATAATGGATTTTCGTGCTGATGCTTTAGTTTGATAAGAAATAATATTTGAGTCAATATGGATTTTACATGATTTTTTGAGCTTTGAATATTGAATATGGAAAGACGTTGAGGAGTGTAAAAAGGATAAAAATGGGATTAAAAGAAACTTTTTTTTCGAGAATAATAAAATCCTTATCAAAAGTTGGTGAAATATCTTGAATTTGTATTTTGTGGCATGTTTTTATGTGATACTATAGTAAGCCAAAGCTCGTAAGAAGGAAAATCGATGTTTTGTTGCTGAATCATTTTAACTTGTTTGAACGATGCTCAAAGATAAATTTGTAACAATGCTTGCTTGCTAATGAAGAATTTAGTTCTGCCTCATATATTTCAAATACTTACAAATCCATTCAATTGTGTTTCATTCAATCATTTCCACATTTTTACCTCCTCTTCTTTCCTCCTCCTTCGTCCTTTTATTTTTTCTTCTTCGAATACTAACCTTGGATCATCGATGACCCTGTTTTTTTTATTTCGATACTTTAACAAAAAAATGATCGGATCATTTTGATGCCATACATTTTTCTTGTGATGTCCCTTACTTAGATATAATGCCCATTCATCTTTTTTCTCTTTTTTTACTTTGTTATTTTTTCTGATGGTGATGAATTCTTTTTTTTCTCACATCGTTAAGGAAAAGAAATTCGACGACGACGACAAAAAAAGTTAGAGAGAAAATACGTGTTTTCAAGAATCTTTTTTATTTATATTTTTCATCCATGAACATTATTTTCATTTTCCATGGAATCTCTCGACTTTTTTTATTATTAAGAAAGCAGCCTGTTTTTTTTTTCTCTCGTTTTCTTTGAAGTTTGGTTTTTTAGCAGTGGGCGATGAGGATGACCAAAAAGTTGTACGTAAAAAAAAAGAATGCAACTAACTAACTTTCACTTTTTTTTCTAACTTCTCGTTGACTGATTTTAAAGTTTTGTTTTTTTGAGTTTCCTTAAATCTTTTTTATGCCTGCCTGTTATTTGATTTTCGTAAGATGCTTGCCATCGTTTAAGTATCATTTATGGCAATTCTATTCCCATCTTTGGACCCCGTAAATTTGATTTTTATATTTTGCGTTTAGATAACTTTTCTCGTTTTAAAAAGACTCATTTACTTGCATATTTCTTATATCAAATATTTGCAGTTACCTCTTCTTTCGTTAAAAATGGTAAAAGTTGTTATAACTGGTGGAAGCGGCTTTATTGCTCAACATTTAATTAAACGTTTGCAAGAAAATTATCTTTTTAATGAAATTGAGGAAATTACTACAATTGATCGAAAACCCACAGCTTCAAAGAAATTTTTAAGTAAGTCATTAATCCAATCAATAACTTTCAAAACATGTTATTTGGTTTTAGAATATCCAGATAATATTCCAATTATACATAAACAATGTGAAATAACAAATTTGGATTCTTTAAAATCAATATTAAAAAATAAAAATGTTGTATTTCATTTAGCTCGAAAGAGATTGGAAATGTTATTTGAGCCAGAGAAAGAAGCAAAAATATCTGAAGCTTATATTCGAGATAATATTGAAGGTAAGCCAACCAACAACCATGGCTATGATACTTTGCTAACCTGCTTTACCATATCCAGTTTTTTTCCTTTAAAACCCAAATTTAACTTCCCTCTTTAAATTTCAGCAACTGAAACACTCATTGAAGCTATGATATCTGAAAATGTTCCATATCTCATTTATCTCAGTGATGCATACGCGAATCTTGAAAATGAAGATAATTATGGCCTTAGTGAAGATTTATTTCCTGGTATTCCTAAAACTTTTCTCACTGGAGAATATGGAGAAACAAAGATTCGTGGAGAATTAATTGCACGAAAATCAGTTGGAAAACCTTTGAGAAATAATATTGAAACTCTTCATGGAGTATTTCCTCGTCCGGTTTTTATTTACGGCGAAGGTGATACAAAAATGATGGAAAACTTTTTGAGTGTTTGTCAGCAGAATCAAGGTTGTGTGCCATTCTTTGATGGTTCATCTCGTGGTATGTTCCAATATGTAAGTTCGCGATGTTTAAAGCTAATCGCATCGAGGCAAAACTTTTTTCACATTTTGCGATAAATTTTTTGCTTTATGCCTCCTAATTTTAAACCACCATAAACACTTTCTTCTTTTTTTTATTATAAAAATCCGATGATATTCATCTTTCATTTTTTCCACATTCCAAATCAATAAATACGAATCAAAAGAAAAAGTGAACGTAAAAATTTTTGGAAAGAAAAAAACCTGTTTGAATAAAACAACAAACCGGAACAAAGTCGTTCAACGTTAACAAAAAAAATTGAAGTAAAATAAAAACTACAAATAAATATCTTTTTTAGATTTATGCAGGAAATTTAGCTGGCATTCTTGAATGTTGTATGAAAACATTAATTGAAAATCCCAAAAAATGTAATGGTGATTATTTTTATTGTATGGAAGATACAAAGGCAACTAAAATTAATGAGGTTAGTATTATGACCTTTGAATTTTGTTTGATTACAGTAAAGCGCTTTTAATCTGAGTCATTGAAGTCTATAAATATCGCTGATGCAAAATAAGCTGCAAAACAAACCATTTCATTGTTTTTTTTCCTATCGCCTCTCTCTATCTCCCTTTTTTTTCTGTACTTCTATGACTTGAAAAGAGTGAGATTAAAAAAAGTCCAAACGCATCTTTTCTTTTAATAGGTCATAGAAGAAGGATGGCAGTGATGATTTTTATCTTCGGTTTAATTACCCTTAAATTTGAGGTAATCATACATTTCCAACTCTCTTCAGTGGCTTGGTAAAAAATTTAAATAAATTTTGGAAAGTTTTGCTTTTTTTAAAGCGAAACAAATATTTTTAAAAACAAAAACCGAAAAAAAGCAACTTCGTTGTTCGTCGGCGAAAAAATAAATTCCATATCGCAAATTTGCTTCAGCAACAACAACTGTTGTGTTTACTATCTTCGGTTTAAAATAGCAGCATTTTTTTAAATTTCTTTTCAATGGCATCATCCAAATCTATTTTCAAGTATCATAATAATACAAATTTTTTTTTGCAGTTTTTTACCCCAATGCTTGAAGCTGCAGGTCATCATTCATTTATACCGACTGGAAGTTACTATCTTGCATTCTTTAATTCATACCTCTCTGAATTAAGAGAGCGATATATCATTGGAAAAAATTCAAAAATCATTGGAAAACAATTTACTCAAAGTGCCCTTCGATTTCTTTTTGCTTATGGTTATGGTTTTTCTAATCGCAAGCAACAATTAATCATGGATTATCGGCCTGAATTTACTCCAACTGATGGAGTTAAAAAAACCACACGATGGATTTCAAAGAGTTTTGGTAATGAAAAAATAACCGTTGAAAAAGCTAAAATTATTATTTCTTCAAAATCAATCGAAAAAATTATTCTTTCAAAATCCATTGAAGAAGAGGAGGAGGAAGAACGACGAAATGAAAATGTTTTGAGAATGGGTTAATTAACTTAACAAACAAACAACAAAATGCAAATTTGTAATATTTTTTCTTTTTATTTTTTGGTTTTTAGTAAATAAATAAATACGATTTTTAAAATAAGATTGGGATTATAATATTGCAAATCAATTAATGTGTGTGTATGTACATAATATAACTAATAAAAATATTCATGGAGTTAATATGTGATTAGGTTTTTCTAAAACAGAAGTTGTTGTATCAGTGGAAGTGGTAGATTTTTTGCGAAAGATATGTTGGAGGCATGAAGAAATATTGAAACATTCATGTTGGGGAATATCTGGAAAAAAAAGCTTTGTTGGTGAAAGTTATAAAGATAAATAACGAATAAATAATTTTTGAAAAAACTTTTATTCCATAAATAAAATTTTGTTCCATCACTTCTCTCTCTTTTGAAGCAAGTTTATAGTTATTACTTTTTGCTTTTTTCTTTGAAGAAAAAAATCCGAAATGTTACTTTTAAAGCCAGCGAAAAACTATAGAAATAGCAAAGTTCGAGCTTTATTTCATTCTCCGAAAGTATGACTTTTGTGATAAAAGCCTTTTGCATTTGTTAGTAGAAAAGTAGTTAAAGCTATTTGGGCTTTAAAATATAAAATATTTTTTTCTGTTATGCTCAATGGAACAACCAATTTCATTCACGGCTAATGAAAGCGAAATCGGAAAAAAAAATGCGAAGAAACATTTCATTTCATAAACGCAAAAGGAGACGTCACAAATAAAGAAAAACCACATGGAAACATTCATCCATCAACTGCCATTTATGACTTTTGATCATACACATATATTTTCTTTTATTTTAAAACATAAACCTCACCATATTTAATTCGAGCTGCAGAATGAAACATTTTAAAAATTGATAATAAATTTAAATATTAGCAGATGGGATACAAAAAGCAAAAACCTGAAAATTGCAAAAAAGATGTTCAACACCATAAAACAGAAACAAAAAAAGTGAGTAAATGCCGCGGCACGTTTGTGTAATCTGTTGACCCTTCTTCTCTTTTCTTTTTTTTTCGCGATACCGCAATTTGGATCAAAATCAATGAAAAAAACCTTTAGAGAGAGAAATGGAAAAGAGGAAGTAATGAAGAAAGGAAATGGGAAGAAAAAAAAGAAGGTGGACCTTAGATAATTGTTTCACTTTCTAAAGGAAAAAAATCGACGAAATAATTATTTTTGATTGAAGAACCAACCTTTGGTTTTTTTACTAAAAAACAAAACAAACGTGTTTGTTTGGCAAATTTCGTGTAGCCTTCTTTTTTGTTTCACGTGCTTTTTATTTTATTTTATAGTATCTCTATCGCCTGCTGCGGTTCTGAAATGTGTTTTTGAAAAAAAGAAGGGAAGAAAAATGACAAAAACAAATTGCAATCAAAGACTTGCAATTTATCACGTTTTACAGCAACAACAAAAAAATGAAAGGACGCAACAAACTAAAACTTCCTCGTCCGAAATAAAAGCCTTTTTGGTTTATCAAAAATTGATCAAGAAAAAAAATCAGAAAGATAAAATGTGATACTTTGGGAAAATCGCTTTTTTTTATCATAGTCTTTTATGGCTAGCTCAATAAGAATCATAACGAATTGATTAGAAAAATATCGGAGATCAAACAATATTTTTATAAAATAAAAATTTTTAATTGCGATAAGAAAAATGATGAAAGGTCAAAAGATAAAGGTATTGAATCAAAAAAATTTTACAAGCTTGATCTTTATCTTTAATAGAAAACATACAACTGCCATGAATCAAAACACATGTTCGATTAGTAGTTTTGGATTAAAGCCTGAAGTCGAGATACGCTTGATCCTCTCATAAAAAGCACCATTCATAATGATACACAAATTTCCACAAATCAATAATTTGTAATAATATTTATTTTATTTTTTACATACATACGTTATAATCAGTTACAGCAGAAATTATTTTCAAAAGAAAAAGGATAAACTACCCAAAAATTCAGTTAAAACTGCAACACGAATAACCATTTTGAAGATATCCTTTTCGCCTAAAATATTAACATGTAATAAACTTTTAGTCTAAAAACAAACAAACTTA
Organism: Panagrolaimus kolymaensis; assembly: GCA_028622995.1. NCBI lineage: Eukaryota > Metazoa > Nematoda > Chromadorea > Rhabditida > Panagrolaimidae > Panagrolaimus > Panagrolaimus kolymaensis. Next base: position 1,078,459 of record JAJQJQ010000046.1, on the reverse strand, counting down.
CTTTTAGCACCAATAACAGTATATGAACGAATATTCAATTGAAGACATAAATAAATATAAGCACAATTGTTGATGAGATTACCACAGAATTTGAAGTCGAAGTAATGGAAGATATATGCACACCAAGCGCTCATAGATGCAGGTACCAAAATGCATATACCAAGTAGCAATAAACGAAATTCTTTGAAAGATGATGCAAGAAAATAGAAAACAAAGTTGGATATTACAGGCAAGCAAAAATCATTGCTTCCAGCTCGATATTTTTGAGGATAATAATAACCAGCTATGAGACCAATGAAGCTAAAGATGACTGCAAGAATTATTCGACGATCAGTTAATTTTGCTGTCTAAAAAAACATAGTAATAACAACAATGTAAACATTCAAAGCAATTGCAGTATGAAAAATATCAACAAAACTTACTTCAATTTTATAACTTGCGGAAAACAAAGCAAGATAAGGTAGTGCCACATACAAAAGATAAAATGCAGTTGGTTTTGAAATAAATAGTTTAATGATTTGAGTTCCAACTGGTGACGCACCTTGAGTTGCAAATGTTAATCGAATAACTGAGATCACGGTACTCCAAATAACATACCTAAAAAATGAATAGCATAAAAAGTTTGTAAAAAAGAAAAGGTAAGAAACATACGAAATGAAAGCATCATAATCAAAAGTATTGATAGGACGAAAATCTTTCAATGCCTTCCACATGAACGTCCATCGTTCTCGCAAACGTAATTCAGCTCGTTCTCGCATTATTTCAGTTTTGACTTTTTCAATTTCTTTGGTGTTGTTGTTATTATTGTCGTCAGTAGTTCGATGAACGCATTTGCGTGAATTATTGACTGCAGCTAAATCATTGAGCATTTGACAAGTTTCATTTCGAAAAATGTAAATTTTCTTTGGATGTTGTTGAACGAAATTTCTTGCATCAACTTCACTTCTTCTCTTGCTTTTCAATTCGTTTTTACTTTTCGTCTGCATGATGACTTTTTTAATCTCCTCAAATATAAAAAAATTGCACTGATAGATGAGTAACAACAGTTTGTAATTTGCATAATAATACATACACACAAGATAAAGAATGAATCATTTATTACAAAATTTACAACAAAAAAGAAAGATGACATGACAAAGATTATGTTGACTTTGGTGGAGTTTGAGAAGCTTCGGATGGAAGAGGAGTTGAGAATTTTCTTTTTGCTTCTGCAATAAGATTTAATCCTCGATATAATTCAGCTTTGATTGATGGAAGTTCTTTGAGGTATGGCGGAAATCGATTACTCCATTCTTTATAATACCAAGCAACTTCAGAAAGAACCATTCCAGGAGACCGTAACCACGTCTTCAAAGCATCAATCCAATAAGGAAAAAAGGCTTTCATTAAAATTTGACAAGTCATATCAGTTCCAACCAATTTAGCCCAATCCAAAACAGCGTGAAACTCAGTAAATTCCTAAAATATTGTAATGAGATAAGAAAAAAATTTGCAAAATTGCTTACGGCATTCTCGACCGGGTTCATATTCATCCTTGCCAAAGCTTGTTCCAATGTCGGCACAATTGTAGAGATGATAATTGAATCCATCCGATAAATTCTAAACTCTTCAGCAAATTCATTTTGTAGCCTTTCGAGTAACTTCTTATGAGCTTCCAAAGTTTGGTTTTCATTCTTAGCTAATTCTGCAACAAGACCAAAAAGTTCTTTCATTCTTGCAACTTCGTCTTCTTCTTTGTTGATGACCATTCGAATGTTTTCTGAAACAGCTTCAAACGATATATTTTGACCTTTCAAAAAATTTGCTCGTCTATCATTTTTTCGAATTTCTTCTTCTGTTGCAAACAATAAAGTGTCCAAATTGCGATGAAGTTCAGGAACGCCAAATTTATTCGTTGGATGACTATCAAGATGATCAGGAGCTCTTTGTAAGTATGAATCGAAGTCATTGTAAACCTTCTCTTGTGGCCCAGTAAGATCAATAATCTAAAAAATAAGTAATAAATTTATGGAGACTGCTTAAAAACTGTCATACCTTTATGTCGGAAGCTGGTCCAGTAAAACTAATAACTTCAATACCATCATCGGCCATAAGTTCATCAATAGTTTTGCTCTGGAACTTATCTTTTCTCTTGCTTTTTGTAAAGCTCAATACTTCAATTTCATCTTCACTTGTGCTTAAAATTTCAACTTCATCATCACTTGATAGAGCAGCATCAGATGTTTCACCAGATTTTTGTCCAACAACAGCTATGTTTTCTTTACCATAAGCTCCAAGAGCACGTCGACCTTTCCGAACAGAAGGAATAATGGGTTCCACGATGCCTTGTTTCTTTGCGCCCAATCCTTTGCCTTCAACATAGCCCATTTTCTTCATCATATTCATGATAACGCTGCTGTTTCCTGATGATTGAGTCCAATCCATTTTTGATAATAAATTTTTGAAAATTTCTAAAGTAAAAAATTGACAACAAAAGTCAAAGATAAGAGAAACAAAATGTTTTTTATAATCTAACTTCATTTAGGATTATTTTTCAATAAATTAGAGATGGTAAAATGCGTGGTGAGAAATTACTGGAAGCCGGATTTTTGAAAAATATTATTAGAAGTTTTTTTTTGAGATATTTATTTATGGTAAAAAAATTTAATTCAATCATTAAAAAAAATTTAATATAAAAAAATTACACAAAAATTTATTTTTCTTTATTTTTCGAATCTTCATGGTGGTGTTGTTTGAATTGGCCTTCGCTGCCTCCACCTCGATGACCATGTCCATGATCATGTCCTTCGCCTCCTCGATGATGATGATGATGACAAGGAAAAACACCTTTAACTTCTTCTTTAACTTTTTCTGGAAGGGCTTCAAATTCCTTTTTAATTTGTTCACGAGCTTGTAAGCGAGTAAGGGATAAATTATTTTTGATTTCTTTAACTTTGGTTAAATGTTTTTTGGCTTCATCGGATAAACCCGAAAACTTTTCTTTCATTTTTGATTCTCGTTCAGCTTTATGAGCTTTCATTTTTTCTTCAGCTTGATTGTATTTTACCTGCAAAAAATTTTTTTAAAGTTTAATAGTAATAAGGTTAAAGTCAAGGGATTTTCGAAGGTCATCATCGAAAGTTAGGATCAGAAAAAATTGGATAGAGTTAACTGTATTGTAAGAAACAGCATTTCCAATTTTCATGTTTGAGTTTTTATTCAAAAAAATATAAGGAAAAAGCACCTACCAAAGTATCGCCGCCAATTTTTTCAAAAAATTCTTTAGTTTTTATTCTCATTTGTTGCTTCGTTAATGAGTCGTTTTGAAAAATAGCTTTAAATTCTTGACGTTGCTCTTCGCTCAAATCATTTTCCAAATCTCTCAATGGAGGTGGAGGACCACCACCACAATGACGATGACCATTTCCACTAAAAGGCATTGCAGCAACTCGAAATATCATACTAAAATGAACATTTCAAACTCCTTTTATACTCAAATTATTTTCTTCTTTTTTTTTTATTGGTTGAAAAAAAAAGAAAAAAACATGACGCAAAAGATCATGATTACTTTTTTATTTTTTATTTTCACGCGAAGTCTTTTTGGTTGAAGGAAAACTCATCTTTCTCTCATATTTTTGGTATGTAAACAAAGATCGAGAGCACATTTTTTTTCGAAATAAAAAAAGGCTGTTTCAAAAAAATTTTTATTGCTTCAAGTTTAGATGTTCCAAGAAATGTCACAGAAGAGGAAAAATTGAAGAAAATTTTTTTTGAAGAAAAAAAAACATTCGAATTTTGAAAGAAACACCTTCAAAGAAAACCCATCAAAAAGTGTTTTGTATCTTTCGAACAAATTTTTTGCCTTTTACATATTTTTTGAAGAAAAAAAAAGCGTTGCTAAGAAACTTTACAAAATTTTGTGCAAATAGACATGTTTCAAACATTCAGATTCATCCACGTCAGAATGTCCAAGTTTTCTGAATAGTTTAAAACAAAAAATCAAATTGTTAAGCAATAAAATCGATATTACAGAAATCTCTCAATTACAACAAGCAAACTTGCTCATCGTATAACTTTAGTTGGGATTATCGAAATATGTATGTATTTGGATTTTTTATAAGCATGATTTCATTTTTTGGGATACATAGTTGGTTTTACAGTAATTTCTAAATTCCCAAGATCAGTATGGCTCTTCTCATTTAGCCATAAATCCTAAAAGTGATGCCTTTAGCAACGATTACGAAATCGAGTAATTTTTCTTTCATCTTTTTTCTCCGTCTTTTCCGTTGCCATTTTTCCAATATGTTTTTATCTTTGTTTTTTAGTTAATTGTCATGCCGACTGGTGCGAACAAAGAACCTTTAAAATTTGGTCGAAATTTTGGATCTCGAGATGATAACGATGAAACCAGAAGGCCAGTCAAACGAGAAATGCACAGTCGTTCAAAATCTAGATCTCCATCAGAAAAAATCAGTTCAAAGCCAATCAAACGAGAAAGACGAAGTCGTTCAAGGTCTCCATCAAAAAGAATCCTCAAACAAGAGATGCGAAGCCGTTCCAGATCTCCATTAGAAAGAGTCAATTCCAATAAAGAAAATCAACCAAGAAATGATAAAGTCATAAAGGAAGAAAGGTCTAATGATGCTGTTCAAGTAAGAGAAACTAAAAAGCGATCTCGATGGAGTACTACAAAAGCTTTTGTTCCAGGTATGCCAACGATTCTTCCAACTGATATGGATGATACTCAACGACAAATTTATATCAGTAAGTTTTTAAATTGGGCCAAACTAAAAGTATGTAACCATGTTGTCTTTTTTAGTGCAAATTGAAATCGAAGAGGCAACAAGAAAATTACGTATGAATGAATTTAGTACAAATGGGGGAGAAAGAAGTCCATCGCCTGAACCTATTTATGATATGAAAGGTAAAAGAACAAATATTCGTGAAGTGCGAAAGCGGCATGAACTTGAACATCGTCGACACGATCAAATTCAAAAGCTTCTCAAAATTCATCCAGAATACAAGCCACCTGCAGATTATCGTCCACCTAGTACGAAATTATATGAAAAGATCTTTATTCCACAAGCGGATCATCCTGAAATTAACTTTGTTGGCTTATTGATTGGACCTCGTGGAGCAACTTTAAAAGCTCTGGAAGAAACTACTGGTGCTAAAATCATTATTCGTGGTCAAGGTTCTGTCAAAGAAGGAAAACTTTTACGTCGAGATGGTTCTCTGCCAGGTTCAAATGAACCTCTTCATGTTTTTATTAATGGTTCGGATCCTGAAATTGTTAAAAATGCTAGTGATAAAATTAAAGCAGTTATTGAAGAAGCTCGTAATACACCTGAAGAAAACAATATGTTACGCCAACAGCAACTACGCCAATTAGCACTTCTTAATGGTACTTTACGAATGGAAGATATTATGGGGGGAATTAAGTGTACTAATTGTGGAAGTGATCAACATAAAACGTAAGTTATTTGGATGGTTTAATGGACGTTACTTTGGTATTTACTCATCTGTAATTATTTTTTAGGTATGAATGCACTGAATCTTTGAATTTAACTGCTAATATTGTTTGTTCTTCTTGTGGTGGTGCTGGTCATATCGCTAAAGATTGTTTAAATCCAAGATCTGGCTTCCAAGCAGATACTGAAAATGAAATGGAAAGTGAAGTAAGTTTCCATTTTTAGCTTTCTTTGTTAAAAAACTTTTCATGGAGCTTAATTAACTTGACTTCTTTGTATGCAATTCTAACCTTACCTTTTTCAGTATGCTGCATTTCTGAATGAAATTCAAGGAGAGAAGAAACCTCAAATATCTTCAAATGACTCAACAAATGCAATGCTTCCATTTAGATTGCCTCCACAATTGGGTCATCCGTCGCAAGGTCTTATTCCGAGAAATTTTCAACCTCAACAACCAATTTCTCGTGTTTATCTTGGTTTACATCCACCACCTCCTCCATTGACTCCGCCTTCACTTGAAGTATTTTATCGAATGACGCCACCACCACCTCCTCCATCAAATCAACAACGTCAAAAATTTTATCCAATGCCGCCACCGCCTCCTCCAACATCTCCATATCAACGTTCAAGATTTCATACAATGCCGCCGCCACCACCTCCGCCGCCTCCTCCTCCACCGCCACCGATTAATGATCAAAGGAAGAAAGAATCTATGGCACAGAATCATCATTCAATGGCATCACATCAAAATTCTTATCCGCCGCCTCCACCTCCTTCTATTCCACCTTCATAATGTTTTCTTTGTTTTGTTTTTTGTTGTAATGTTTGGTGCTTTATAATGACAATATTTATTTTACAAAAAAATTTTTTAAAGAATAAATTTATTTTATGATTTTTTATTTTCATCATCAGTTACATTTTGAGAATCAGCTGGTTTTTGAGGTAATTGATCCACTAAAAACAAAGAAAGATTGTTAAGTTCAGCATTTTGATTTTGGAGAAAGCTTACACGCATTTTCATTATTTTTAACAACAGCTTCTTCTTTGGTAGCAGTAGCTGCTCGTTCTTTTTCTTTTGCCTTTGTAAGATTACCAGGATTAGGATTTTCTTTTTCTGTTGGAGCAGGATTTGATGCAGTTTCATGAACACCTGGTTTTGCGCTCTTTAATTCATCATCACTATCACTAACTTCTTCACTAAAAAAATGGTTTTAGGTAATATGAACGAACACAAATAATCAAAGCTAAAATATACTTACAATGATTTCAACGTTGGTGATCGTTCAACTGAATTATTCATCATTTTTTGAATATTTCTACTGGCTGCTGCAGCTAGATTTTTCTTTGATATAGCTGGACGAGCTTTAACTTTAATCTTTTCAAATTCAGTATGTTCTTCTTTTGGTGTAACACTCATCTTCTTGAAACGCTAAAAAATTTTTAATTCGTTAATATTAGTATCGTGGACATTAGCAGCAGCAAAAATGAAAGCTTATTTCTTACGTTTCGTTTTACCAAAGGTGGAGCATCAACAGCTTTTTCAACAGTTTTATCCTTGTCAGCGATAGTTTCAGCACTTGTTTTACAAACAGTAGGTTGTTCATTTAACGAAGGCTAAAAATTCAAACAATAAATAATAAGACATAACAGTTAAAGAAAATTTCAACCTTTGATGGAGCAACAATAGTTTCACGTGATGCTACAGTAATATTACGCTTTTGTCGACTTCTTCGTCTCTTTTTTTGTGGTATTGGTTTAACTTTATCATCCCGATTTTCTTGTGATGATGCAGTTGTAGATGATGATGCTTGAGATGCTGAACGTTCATATCCTTCACTTGCAGAAACTTTTCGATATTGATGTTGGTTTTGATGAACATTGGTTTGAGAGATGGCCGTTGTTGTAGTTACAGGTGTTGCAGCAGTTGTTGTTTGAATTTGTTGCTTTGATTGTTGTTGTTGTTGTTGCGGAAGTTGAGGTTGAATAACAGCTGGAGTTGTAGTTGTTGCTATTGGTGTTGCAGATTGCTGTTGTTGCTGCTGAGATTGAGAATTTTGAACTCCATTTTCTTTTCCTTCTCTTTCTTGTTTTTTAGATAATGCTACAGTTGGTCTATAAAAAAATTCAGAATTACAAATAAAAAGATATTATGAAGAGTAATATACTTACCTGTTTCCCATTTTCTTCAAATCATTAAATCCACCAACAACAAAAAAATTCACAAGTTGAAAGATGAAGGATTGAAGAGAAGTGTAAAAGTGCAACGACGAAATAACTTTTGTGAAAAGAGATTGATAGATTTTTTTTCAAAAATGCAATTGCGAGAAAATGAATGAATCGAAATTTATTCAAATTCATTATCTTGCTTTTAAGCTCATGGCTACCTTTTTTATAATTTTTTTTTGAAAGCGAGGGATCCGAATCTTTCAATATCTTTTTGGTTTTGGTAATAATTTTTTCTTCTTTTACAAACACATCCTACTCAGAACTAGGGTGGACCGATCTACCGGTAGATCTACCGGTGGATCTACCGGTAGATCTACTGAAATCTACCGCAAGTCCAAAATTCGAAAAGAAAGGGATTTTGAATCAAGGAATACAAAATTAAGGATATAAGGCTATTTTTGGGCACAAAAATAGGTTTTGCAAACTTTTAAAAAAATTTCAATTTTTCAACAGGGTGGACCAAGCTATTACTTTCCTATCATAAACTCTCCCCTGTTAAAAAAATTCAAAAATTTTCGGAAATAGAGAAAACATCGTTTTTATGCATTTTAGAACCTGCTAATTCATAACTTTCGCTTAAAAAACTCCGAGAACGTCTTTTTTTAAATTTTGGTGGCGCGGTAGATTTCGGTAGATTGGAAAATTTTTTCGGTAGATTTCGGTAGATCTACCGGTAGATCTACCGGTAGAATCTACTGGTAGATCTACCCGGTCCACCCTACTCAGAACTTTTATGTTCGTTTTGTGTGTGTTTTAAAAAACAAAAAACAAAATTTATGGGATAATTAAAAAACAAAAAACAACAATAAAATGCATAAAAACAGGATTTGTCTCAATATTATAAAACTTTTTTTTTGTTTTCAACAAAAAAAGATCATCATTGTTGAAATAGTGAGTCATAGTAGTTGCTCAATTTTTTATGACCGATAATAATTATTTCCTTAAAGCTTTTGAAAGTTTTATGACGGAAGAAGCTAACAAGCAATGAATAAAAGAATAAAATTTGAAAATTAAAGAGTTTTAATTAAGCCGGAAGTGGATTTTAAAGTACAGCCAAAAAAAAGTTGGTTTGTAATTGAGATTTTCAATTTTTGTTCGAGGTTTGTGATTTCCATTTCGACAGACACAAATAAAAAAAACATGTTCGATTGATTCACTCATTCTATTTTTGATCTCGATCAATCAAAAAACGAAAACAAAATAATAATAATAACAGAGAGAATAGAAAAATAATGGGATTATAACAATTAAATTTGAATTTGGATCCCATTTTGGTCCATTGAATTTTTCGTATAAAAGCATTCCCATTTAGATATTTTTCCACAACACAACTTCAGTGTCTATTTTATATTTTATATTTCTGTTTTCAACAATCGTAAAAATGGCTTCGTTTAAAATTATTCTTGCTTTTGGTTTTCTTGCTGTTATTGTTTCGGCTGCACCCATGGGTCAAATGGGTGGCAATGGAGGAGGTGGAGAACATATGGATCCATTTGCTCAAATTAAATCAAGCTTAAATGATCAACAAGTTCAACAACTTAAAGCTATTTGGGATAATAATTCATTAACTAAACAACAACTTCAAGATCAAATTAAAGCTTTCTTTGAACAAATTGGTGGTGATGCATTGGTAAGTGAAAAAGTTACCTATAATGATAGCTTCTCCAACTAACCTGCTTCCCTAAAATTTTTCATTAAACCAATCTTTATTCCAATAAAAAAAATTTTTCAGACAAAATTCAATGAACTTCAAAGTACGATTGAATCCAAAAAATCTGAAATTACTTCAAAAGTTGAACAAGCCACTTCCAATTTATCCGATGAAGCTAAAAATTTAGTTTCTCAAATTAAAGAAATCAAAGAAAACATGTCCCTCACTAAACAACAAGAACGCGATCAAATGAAAACCCTTTTCGATGGAGCTTCAGATGAAGTTAAACAAGAACTTAAATCATTGAAAGGTATATTTGGTGGCCATCATGATGGTGGACATTTAACTACTCCAGCATCCGCCTAAATAATATTGCTTTAATCTTTCATCATTGCGTGTATTTTAAAAGTTAATTAATGTTTTGTAAAAAATGAATTTTCATAATTATTTTTTTAATAAAATTATTTATAATCCAAAAAAGACTTGATTCGATTCTTGATCCAATAAAAAAGCATACAAAAAACTTTATAATCAGAAGCTATAGAATTTCATGCCTTACATTTTCTGTAAACCTTGAAACAAAGTTTTATTGATTTGCGAGAATAAAAAAATTTGCATACAAAAAAATGCTTGAAATAATTATCATCAAAATTTTCTTTCTCTTTATTCTCAATCATCATTTTTTTCATTTTACTTGAAGAAAAATCTGACATTGGGCTGATTTTATTTTATTCATCTGAAACAAAAATTTCAACTAACAAAGGAATAAAGAAGAAAGAAAAAGAAGGAAGCAACAACAAACAACAACAAGGATGTCAAAAGTTCGAGGATTTTTAAGAAAAAGTTTAAACCGAAGTAATAACAACAACAATAATAATGATTCACGTAAGTAATAATTTCTTTAACTTTTAATTAATGTAAATTTTTAATGCTTTGTTTATTTTTTAGCACATCCTCAAGTTCATCCTGTTGTTACAGTAGCTTCATCAATTCCAAAACCTATGACTCTTAAAACAGCGAAGAAAGCATTCGATGAATTAAAAAATCGTGGAAATTCAAATCAAAAGAAAGGTGCTGCATTAGAATCAATCAATCGATATTTTCTTCAACAACCACATTTGGGTGAAAGATATTTTTTGAGAAGAGGTGATTTCAAAGGTATGAATTTTTGCTTTTAGTTGTTATTGAGTTTGGGAATTTAGTATTTTAAAAAAAAGAAGGGAAAAGGCAGTCTCGAAATTTTATATAGATCGGGCTTTTAGATCCAAAATCCATTAGTATCCATATAGTCCCAAAATAATCCTTCATAAAGTATGGCTTCCCAAATAACCAAGAAATTTGCATTTTCCTTTTCAAAAAGAAAATTTAGGTAAATGTATGTTTTGGAACGAAAAGCGCACGATTGACAATAGCTTCCGGGATTTGAAAACGGCGATTTCAAAAGACCAAAGAAAAAAAACTAAACGCTTTTTTTTCATTCATTCATTGCTTCCATTTATTTTTTGTACGCTTCCATTTTTGTAAACGTTGCAAACTAACTAAAAGAAAGAAGAAAGAAAAACTGATTATCAAAATAATGGCAATCTTCTCCATCGCAATATTCATTTTTGGATTTTGTGTTTCATTTTGGGAACCTTTGCTTAAGATCATTTTCTTATTCATGTGTATATGCTTTATAATTTATCTAAGTAAGTTTACTTTCTTTCTTTCTTTTTATTTATTTATTGGGTTTTTTTGGGAGATGGAATCTTTGGTAAAGCTTAAAAAATTTCATTCATATTCGAAATTTTTTGCTTATGTTTGATTACTATCTAGTTCGCTTCAAGAATGATTTTTAGGCTATGTTGTTTCGGGCCTTGTTTTTGTTTTTTGTAAAATTCTCATTCTCCTTCATTTTTCCACGTGTTTTACGTTTTTACCGGCTTTGATTTTTTTTGATGTGTTTTAACTTCAAAGCTAAAGAATTTTTTTTATTGCAGCGTGTTGACCTAAAGTTTATATAGATAATAGCCATCAAAAAAATGCGAGGTGTTAAAGAAATGACTACGCCTTCCTCTAAAAATTTAATTTGTTTTTTCTTCCACTTTTTTTTTTGAGTTAGTTTTTTGTTATCACAAACGATTACTTCCATAAACAAAGAAGGTTATTGAGCTTTGCAAAAAAATGCGTCAGTAAAAAAACTGTTATATTTTTTTTTTGACGTGATGATTGCATACGGGGAATAGGCGATGATAAAAATATTGAATTAAACTTCGATTATATCTTTAGCTTAAAATAACAAAAATATTGGTCAAAGATTAGCTTTTGCGTGAAGATGTTCTTTAGCCTGACATCATATTAAAGATCAATGTCCGAAAAACTTAAAGTTCAAATATGCACTTTTGTTTTTTTTTCCTATTTTTTTTTGGACATCGTTACTGCAGCTGATGATGTCCCTTTTTTCTGCCTTTTCCTTCCTTTTTTTTTGCATTCTCTTTTTTGTTATTATTTTTATTTTCATTCATTCATTTTTTAGGACTTGAGTCGGTTGTATCGAGTATCAAAAATCCTTCAAGTGATCCGATACTCAAGCAACAAATCAACGTCTTCAACGAACTTAAGAACGCAGACGAAACAATTATGGAAGCTGTAACACGTCCACCTGGTCAACATGTTAAATATCCTTCTGCTCATGACAATGGTGATATGGGTGATATACTTTGTTTAGCTGTAAGTTTTTTGCTTTAAAATTGGGGAAGTGATTCTTAGTTATGTTATTGTGATAGCTACCAGTCTTATGGGTAGCTATTTTTTTGTATTACCAATGCTAACTTCCCATGCTATTCTATTACACCAAACAAAATTAATTCTAAAGTTTTTGTCGCTTGAATGCATACCTACCTACTTTTCCCTTTATGTTTTCCTACTTTTTTGTTGTGACTGATTCTTAAAAATTTTTCCATCTTAAAACCTCTTTTTTTCATAAACTTGTAGCTATTTCTGTTACAAATCTGTCTATTTTCTTTTTTGATCTTATGTCTTGCTATAGTTTGTCTTAACGATTTGGGGACGATCATCATTTGATACTTTTGCATTTTTGCAAAATTCTTTTTCATCCATGCAAAAAATGTCTTGTTATCAGCTGGAGAAAAGTCATAAGCAATACATTCCCACTCTTTACTTTTTTAGGCTTATGTTGAAATATTTGTGTCCACAAAAATGACTAATTTTTTGTTAGTTTTTTAGCAGCAACTTCTTCATCGACCATCAAAAAAATTAATGAAAACTATTCGTCGTACAGGTTCTCTTGCTTCTGCTTCTCCAAATCTATCTCGACCATCTTTAACAGGTAAGGGCTTATTACAAAATAAAATACATATATTAACAATAGTAATTTTTAGTCATTCAAAGTAAATCAAATATGGGAATTTGTGGAATGTCTTATGATGCGAATCAGAACACTTGCAGTTATTATCAAGATGTTTCAACAGCTTGCTCGTCAACATCTTTCAAAGAAGACAACAATAATGAACTCAAGAATGCTTCACCATTTTCAATTAGTGCTCCAGTTGCTTCTGTTCCTGTGACATCAACATTGCCTTCTCAGAGCAATAATCCATCAATACCTTCTGAAGATATCCCAGCAACAACTTTCTCATCAAAAGAAAACAATGAAGTCAAATCTCCTCCATCGCTTCCATCTCTTGCTCCAGCTTCGTCATTTCCTCAACCTCCACCATTACCTTCAATCAACATGGATACTTCTCCACCTTATGTGGATTTCTCAACACTTTGCTCATCATCAACGTCTATGGATGAAGAAAACAACAATTCAATCAAAGCTCCTCCATTGCTATCATGTCTTGCTCCAGCTTCAACAATTCCTCCGCCGCCACCTTTGCCATTGATGAACAAAAATCCACCGCCACCTCCTCCACTTCCTGGAACACCGATGGTAGCTTGTGCTGGTGGTGCACCACCTCCTCCACCTCCACCTGGGGGTTTTAACTTTTTGAAGTGTGAAATCGTAAGACCTCTATCTGTTAAATGCATCAAATACCAGAAATTCGGAGATACCTTAAACTGCAGATGGACGGCAATCAATGATTCTGAAGCTAGTAAGTTTTTTGGCTCCCTTTCTTTGTTTAATATTTTATATCTTTATTATTTTAGGAAATACCATCTTTGATGTCATGAAACCTGAGAAGCTTCCTGATGATTTCATTCAAAAAATTGAAAGGGTATTCACGAAGAAGCAACCTTTACTTAGTAATCGTATGTCAATAACTGAAAGACCTGTTGCTGCTATCGCTTTAAGTACCATATGTCAAAAGAAGAAAATGGCTATTGAAATCACCTTGAAGAAACTGAAAATGTCCGTGGTTGAACTCATTCGAGTTATTAGCACATCATCTGATCCAAATGTTAGCAAAGACTCTCTTGAATCTCTTCTCAAAAACTTTCCTACTGATAATGAACTTGAACCATATAAAGCTGTGATATCGTCTGATAACTTTTCTGAAGCTGACTTGTTTTGTTATGAAGCTGCTCGTCATCCTGGTTTTAAGTTTCTTGTTGAACTTATTGTTGCAAGACAAGAAATGAAAGCTGATGTAAGTTTGTGGTTTTATAATGTTCTAAGCTAGCTTGGGAATTTACAGCCTAAATTTTTTTCTTACCATTTAACTCATATTTATACTCTTTTTTTTTAGATGATTAGAACTGCTAAGTCACTCAAAATAGTTCAAGATGCGTTCGATGTTGTTATTGCTCATTATCCTGAATGGATATGCATATGTGAAAAAATCTGGCAAATAGGAAATTTTTTGAATCAGAAAACAAACAACTATGGTGCTGCTGGCTTCATCTTCAATGATTTGAATCGTCTTCTCCAAATGAATGCTGAGGAATCGAAAGTATCGCTACTTGAATTCTTGCTTGAAAATTTAGGACCTCTCTTTAAAGGGGATCTCCTTAAAATTTCTCAATTGAAGCCTGTTATCGAGGATGCTGGTAAACAACTTTTGGAAGAGATTACTGGTATAATTGATGCTGATTCAAAGAAAGTTGATGATATGCGAGCACGTTTGGAACAATTGGACATTGCTGAAGAAATGAAACATCCTGCGAGAATTGATCTTGAGAATATTTCTTTGCATGTTAGCGAACAACGAACTTCAATTCAACATTTGAACGATACAAAGTTAGCTGTCTTTACATATTTGGTTGTTAAGAATATGCCTATCAACGAATTCTTTACTTATATTGGACAAGTCATCACCACTATTGATGCTGCTATTGAAGTAAGTATCTTTGATCTATTTATTTGTTGATTTTATTGGTCCTTTTTTCAGAAGCAATTTTCTTCTTCTCGTATTCAAAGTCCATTCAATCGTCAAACTCCTGGACGCTTCTCTTATAATGATCGTACTCCACGCTTTGATCGAAATTCAATTCTTCGTCATTCACTTGCATCTCGTCGTGAAAGAATTGATGAATGAACATCGTCTTCTCTACAGTGTGTACAAATCATCTTGGCTGCCTTTTACAAAACTTAATACCTTCTTTCTGATGTTTTACCTTTTAAAACTCACTGATTATTTTTCTATTGTAATAAAGCTTAATCAGCCTTTGTAAACTTTAATTTTGTATCCTCACATTTGTTCCTTGATTTTCCTTTTGTTTTTTCTTTCTTTCATTTATTTTACAACTTGTTTAATTGTACTGATTTTTTTATCCTTATTTATTTTGAGTCTTTTGTAAATAGCCTTTATTTGTTTACTACGGTTATTTTCGATTGTTTCAAAAAATAATGAATTTTGATCTCATTTCTTCGTTGTTTGTTTTGAAATAAAATAAATCTGTGATTTTTAAGCTTCTTGATTGATTGTTAAAGGGACATAGCTATTTCATGCCTTTTTTGAAATTTCGTTTGCGGGCACTGAAAGTTACACTTGGTAAGGCGCGTGTTTGAATTACCGTGTAAGACAGAAGTGACACGGTAATTCAAACACGCGCCGCTCCGACTGTTCCTATCAGCCCCAGTATCGAAATTTTTGAAAAGGCATGAAATAGCTATGTCCATTTAATTTACATTGAAGATAAAAGAAAATCGAGTGAGATATATCTAATTGATTTTTACAAAAACAGAAGAAATGCAAAGCTTTAATTAAAGTACTGAAGAAGCAACCATTGTCTCTTGAGGAGTACCTACCTATGTGGCAATTGATTAGCTGATACCCTCTAATGCCGAATATGGTAAAAAAGAGAAAAAAATGGTTTTTTTTTTGCAAAAAGTCCTCGATCAACTAATGACCGGCTGAACAAAATTAACTCCTACAAAATCTGAAAGCATTTGATTATAAATTATTAATACAAGAAGCGTCGAAGGTCTTCAGTTTGCTATAAAACTTGTTATATGCGAAATTATTAGAAGGCTTTCATACTAAAAATGTTTTTAAATTGTGGTTAATTTAATTTGATTGAAGGATGATTAATTGGTGAATATTTTATATTGGGAAGTGAAAATTCCGTTATATTAAGTTTCTTTTCCAATGAGATTATACCATAAATTTTGCATGTAATTATTATTATAAAAATATTAAGAAATTATTATTATTATCAAAAAATGAGATTACAAAAGAAATTATGAGATGATTTTAAAAGCAGGCTTTTCTATTTGAGGCATCCATGTATCCAATTTTGCGATGATTTGAGCTTCTAATTCTTCAACATCCATTTCATAATTCAAACCACGAAGATTAATTTTGACAAAAGCTTTGGGAGCAAGTATTTTCTAAAACAAGATGGACATATTAGTGATTGCGACAAAATTGCAAAATTCTTACTTTTATAGTATCAAATAATGAATCAGCTTGAATTGGATCTCTGAGAAAAATGATTTCAAGATATTTGATTTTGTTGCTTTGAGGAAGTACGATCGGTTGATTTGGATGAGAAGGTTGAATTCCACGAACTTTAGCACTAAAATTTAGAAATATAACAAAATTTAAAGAAATGTAAACATACCGAAAAATTTCTGCATTAGGAAGATGGACCAATAATTCATTGAGAGATTTGACTTTAGAAAAATCATTATTTTTGATGAGACCGTCGATTGAATTCCATTCTTTTACTTTTCCAGATTCTGTTAAGAATATAAAGTAATCCATGGGAAGAACAATGGAGCGTGTCGAAATTTTTGTCGCTTCCATTCGGAATTCCCTATAGAAACCATTCCTTCCGGCAATATCCATTGAATTTGTAATCCAAAGAAGTTTATCAATTTTATTATCAAAGTCTTCTTCATTTTCAAATGACATCTTCTTATTATCAACCATCAATGTGATTTCATTATTCCTTCCAAGATGAAAATCATCAACCATAAAGTAGTCATTCTTTTGAAAGAAAAACTTGCAAGTTCTTTCGAGCTTTTTCCATGTTTCAGCGTCTGCAGTTTCACGAATGTAGCACATATGTGGATATGGAAAAGCCAGGTATTGCCGTTCAATGTCGTCATCAGTGTACGTAATTTTCTTTGGAGGATTATCTTCATTTAGCTTTGGTTCATCTTCGGCAATTGCTGGAAGATTCTTTCGAAAACAGTTGCAAAATAAACCATGAAAAGTTTCCATCCATGTCTTGACAGGAGGAAGAGCGACATTTTCAAATATAGGCATTTTTTCACCAGATTCTATGACTTTTTTATTGTACCGTTGTTTAAATGCTTTATGTTCATCTTTGAAATCAACATGGATTTTAGCCTCAGGATTGACATGTTTCTAAAATGGAAGATTAAAGGGACATAGCTATTTCATGCCTTTTTTGAAATTTCGTTTGCGGGCACTGAAAGTTACACTTGGTAAGGCGCGTGTTTGAATTACCGTGTAAGACAGAAGTGACACGGTAATTCAAACACGCGCCGCCCCAACTGTTCCTATCAGCCCCAGTATCGAAATTTTTGAAAAGGCATGAAATAGCTATGTCCCTTTAAGTTTTTATGAAAGATTACAAGTAAGAAAAAGTTTACCTTGACAAATTCGAAGAATAATTTATTGTCCAATGTACCAAATATACAATCAACATTGGTAATAATAAATTCGGTGAGTTTGGTTTTCCATGGAATTTCCAGCAGCTTTGACAATGTTTGATTAGTAACGTAGCATTTATCTATCCTAAAGAAGAAACCAAATATATTTTAAAGGAAATGTTATAAACAAACAAAAAACTTACTTTATCTTTTGAGCATTAGGAACAAGAGCTAAGATATCTTCCAAAAAAACAGGATAAGTTGGATTATAAAGTTCCAAAGTCGAAACGTTATGCATCTTCAAATCTTCAAATTCGAGAGATTCACTCACTTTTATCAACTTACGAAATGGAAAATAAGCATTATGAACTGAAACTTCAGAAGCATCACATCGAATAATTTTTTCAAAGAGCATAAGATCAAGATCATGATGATTAGATATATTTAATTTCTTTGTAATCCAAATGTTCTTCGACATCATAAGTTCAAAATCATCGATAAGAATAATACAACCATCGTAAATTTCATGCCCAAGCCGTATTTGATTTTCGTCAGAATCGAAAGTATCAATGATGAGAAATGGAGATTCTTTATAAAAATGTTTGCATGTTTGATCCAATTTCTGTTTGATTTCAGCATCGGCTTCATTGTTGACATAATCTATGAGCTTCTCAGGAAAAGGAAATTCTTGTTCAATAAAATTTGAAAGATTGAATGCCAAATTTTCAACCATTTTTGACAAACCAACTTTTCGAAGAATGAGCTTCCTTGAAAATTATTCACTCGTTTTTTTTGTTGAATAAATGAAAAATCGAGGGTAAATGGTAAATTAATATAATTTGCATAATAGTTAGTAAGTTTTTGTAGGAAGGAATTTAAAGGCAATCTTCTTGAAGAACTCTATGAATTGAAGTTTGATATCTCCACGAATCCCTTATATCATCATTCCTTAAATATGAGTGCCTATCAACAGAGGAGAAGTTACATATCGTAACCATTTTTTTTGTGCTTTGGAAGCATCAAATATCACGTTGAAGCTAGATACACGTTTTAATTGTTTTTTCCATATCTTTTTTTTGTTGAAGTTTTTCTTCATAAGTAAGCATGATCAGGATTGAATTCCTTTTTTTACACAAAGGATAATCCTTTTTTTGGTTGCTAAAAATTTATTCGAATGAAAGAACAAAAATATATTTAGCGATTAAAAGTAGTTTATTTCAAAATAATTAAAAACAAATTGCACATTAAATTTACAATATTACATGAATTAAATAAATAATAATTCGTGGATTGTGTATTTTATTTTAATAAATAAATAATGAGGGATATGAGATGATTTTGTGAAAGTTAATTTTTGTTGGATTCATTTATGCGGTGGTTTCATTTTGTTGTTGAGGTCCACCAAATCCACCACGGCCCATTCCACCTCTAAATCCACCACCTCCCATCATTTGACCGCCATTATTCATTTGGTTTTGTCCACCACCAAATCCACCCATTTGTCCACCAAAACCTCCACGACCTCCACCCATTCCCATGGATCCACCATGATTGCCTCCACGACCACCACCTCCATGGCCTCCATGTTTTTGTGATTTAAGTTCTTGTTTAACTTCAGTTGTAGCTCCATCAAAGAGGGCTTTGATTTGTTCGTGCTCTTGAGCTTTAGTAATGGCCATATTATCTTTAACTGCTTGAACTTGAGTTAAAAGGCTTTTAGCTGCATCAGAGAGATTTGAAATGGCTGTGAAATTACTGAATTGGGCTTTCATAGCTGCCATTTTGGTTTGCATTTCATTGAAATTGGTCTAAAAATAAATAGAAGGAAATTAGAAATTAGAGATATTAAATTTCTGAAATACATACCAATGCATCACCTCCAACTCCTTGATAAAATGATTGAAGGGCATCTTGAGTTTGTTGTTTAGTGGCATTTTGGCTTTGTTGGAAAATAGCTTTAAGTTGTTCTTTTTGAGCTTCAGTTAAATTTGAATTTAAACCACCACCGAATGGTCCACCATGTCCATGTCCGCCGCCATGATTTCCACCACCCATTCCATTTCCACCTCTTCCCATTCCACCGCCCATTCCTTGTCGTCCACCACCTCGACCGCCGCCCCAAGATGGTCGAGTGGAATTAGTTTCACCGCTATTTGGCATACCATTATTATTATTTTCTTGTGCAGAAATTAAACCAATAATACAAATACCAAAAATAAAGTAATATTTAGTTGAAAACATTTTTTTAAAATTAAATTTTTTATTGAAGTTTGGAAAGTATATAAAGAGAATATATCAAAATCGAATATTTGATGATATTGTTTGATAACTTTATTTTGCTTTTATAGGAATTTGAAAGGGCCAAAATGAGTCCAATATTTTTGTTGATCTCTTTCATTCCATTTTTTATTTTTTTGTAAATCCGCCTTTTTTTCTTTATTGTTTTTTCACAAAGTGACGACGAGGCGAGGCGAGGGAATCTCGCGGGAAAATAGGGGAGAGTTACAAAAACGTCGTTGTTGCTGTTGCTGCTTGTGTTGACGCAGGTTTTAACGTTGGTCTTTGTGTTTGTCATGTAACAAACATAAACAGTGGAGGTCTAAAGTAAAAATTGATCTCGATCAAGGGTGTTTAAAGCAGCATTTTTTGTTGTTGCATGAATTAATAATTTTAACACCTGCTCTATCATCATCATAACTGTAATAAGGAATCAAATGAGGAAATGAAAAAAAAATATTATGAATCATAGCGAGAAAAATAAAATATTTATCAATAACACCTGCTACTTAAATTTTTTATTTCAGAATTAAACGGTTTAATAATTTTGTAAATTGTTTTTTTTTATTAAAAATTCGAAAAATGGATTTGCATTTATTTGATGATTTGTTAAACAAAAAACAAAGAGATCACAAAGCATAGAACATGGGCATTGCTATGATTCATTCTTTTTAATCAAACATTTTTGTTGTTGTTTCTGCTGCTTGCTTGCTTCCGATGCTTTTGCGCGTATTATGATGTATGCTTGCTTACATTTCTTTTCTTTTTTCTCTTTTAATTTGCAGAGTCTAGTTTAAAATGTTTCAAGAATTCTTCATTTATTTACTTTTCAAAGAAAAAAGAGAGTAAAAAGTCCATTCATTATTTGGAAAAGAAAAGAACTTTTTAAAGTTCAATCAAACTTTTTAACTAAAAAACAGACAGACAAGGATCAAAATAAAAAATGCTCGAAATCAATGAACTCAAATTGAAAGTAGACTCAATTTTTTTCGAGGCAAAAAAGTTTGGGTGCAAAGGAAGAATTTGAAAATCAGCGTTAATTCTGAATTAATTTTTTTATCTAACTGCCCATGGATGGATTTGTAATACCTCTTCAAAAGGTTGATCTTTTTTCTGTTTTAATCGTATCGTATCCATCGTTTGTTACATTTTTATTATCTTTTTTTTATTGAATGAGTGCAGCTTGAGTTCATTAATTTTTATTTATTTCTGTCTCTTCGAAATCATAGTAATCAACTTGAATTTTTAGGAAAAGATAATGTTGTGAAAAACTTTTTCATTTGAATTTAATTTTTTTATGGCTCACGTTGATGTGTTTTTTAATTAATCGATTAAATGTTTTTATTTCCGCATTTACATTTAAAATTTTGTGTTTCATAGCTCTTTAATTAACCTTGTATAAAATTTTTTGTTAATCAAATTAAAAATTTAGACAAAGACAATCTGACAAATTACAAATCAGGCAAAAAAATGTTTGATTGTAATTGAAACATACATGTCTGTCCCATTGCCTCAACATTTTTCTTTATTTTGAAGGCGGTCGATGTAATAATCTTTGGAGCTACACTTTTGTGTTTAAAATGTGGTAATACAATAAACTTTAACGGGAAAAAGGACAGATCCTTAAAGCTTAATTTTTGGATCAAAAAAGTTTATTAAAAACAAAGGTTTATCACTGTCTATGACGCAGCAACTAAGTTCACAACTAAAAACCTATTTTTAAATTTTGACACTTTCATCTCTATTTACGTATTTTTTACGAACACGGAAATCATAAATCACTCATAAAAACAACGAAAACAATAAAGCAATGAAAGATCATTTCTTAGACTAAAAATTGACTGTAAAAAACTGCGTCTTTGGTCAAAAAAAAATTATGATTGTTGTTACTTTTGACTTTGACGCAACAAACATTCGAACTTTTCTTTTTTTCTAAATTTATGTAATTATGTAATTTGAAGAACAAAAAATCAAATAAATAGATTGATCATTCATTGTGACAACAAACACATGTGTTAAAAGAAAGGAAGTTCGTAATTTTAGTTTTTTTCATCAGCTCTCATATAAAAAAACCTTTTTTGTCTTTCATTTCTTTTTTCCTTGACACCTTTTTTTATCATAGATTTTTCAGATCTAAAAATTTCAAAAGTAAAAAGCGAAGAAAATGGATTTTTGTGGATTTGATAATCTCCCGCTAAAATATAAAATGGATATGGAAAAACTTATGTTTGAAATAAACAATGCTAAAAAGTTATTAGAAATTCGAAAACTCTTTAATGATTTTTCTCAAATTTATACTATGCTTCCATCATTGTGGTTGGAATGGATAAAACTCGAACATAGCCATCAATTCTCTGATTTCAATTTTGCTGAATTAAAACTTCGACGAAAGAAAATCAAACAATTAGCGATGACACATTTTCATTGTAAAAAATATTCAATTTTGGATAAAAGCGCTATTGAAAATGGAAACTTCGAACAAACTTTACATTTTCCGTGGTCAACTTATTATCGATATGCAATGTCTAAATGTGAATTACCCGGATTTTCAACTAAATATGGATTAGAAAAAGCTTTATGCTTTCCACATTCAGAATTAAAAAATGTTATGGAATTTTGTAGTAAATGGTCTGGTAAGTTGGATTGATATCAAAGCCTTTCACATCCTCAAAAAATAAGAAGTTTGGTTAATAAGGAAAAAACTGTAAATTTGTAAATTAAAAATTTCCTCGTCGACAGACATTTTTTGTTCACAGTAAACTTTTTGAGAAATTTTTTATTCATAAAAAAAATTTTTGATGCTGATTAGCTACTTTTTGCAATTATTTTTTTAATCAAAAATCATTCTCATTTCTGTTCATTGATCTTTTTTTCTTCAGCTAAAAATAGAAAAATACCATGATCCTTTAAAAATATTTGCTTAAAAATAAACCCACCATAAATAAACAAAAATCTTTTATAAAAAAAACAAAACAACTTTTTTTAACATAAAAATTTTTCTCAAAGACTTCAGCGCCATTTTCGTGCAAAACAAAAATGAAAAAAATATTAATATATTTTGCTTTTGAACTTTTGACTTTCTTGTCTCTTTTTTTTAAATAATTACATCTTCTTCGTCGTTATTTCCAAATGAATCCAAAATAAAAATAAAACAATCATAAAAAAATTCCTTGCAAAAAAAAGTATAATTTATTACAAGCAGTTGAGAGTCTAACCTTGTTGCGTCCTCGTCGCCTGCTACAATTTCATTTCATAACTTTTCAACTTATGTACTTACTTTTTTTTACAGCTCAACCACTTTCATTGGATACTGTAAAACAATACAAAAGATCAATTTTACTTTATGATGAAATTTCTGACGCAAATTTGGATGGCGATGATGAAAAATGGTTAATTGCATTAAAAAAAGTAAAAAAAGAAAATTTTATTATTTTAAATATCGAATTTCGACTTGGCGAAAATCCATTGAATTCAAAACTATGGAAATTGTATTTAAAATATCTAAATGAAACTCAACCCATTTTAATGTTGGATGTTTATTTAAGATATAATCGAATATTTATTGATGATTTACAAATGCGTAAAAAATATTGGAAATTTATTGAATGCATTGGTGGATTTAAAAAATGCGTGAATAAATGGTGGAATGATTGCATACAATTTGAAAAAACTTTTATCAATCCAAATTCAGCCTTTTTATTTTTAAAGAAAATTTTATCTTCAAAAACCATTCACCCGGAATTATTTTTGGAATATTTATTTTGGTTTGAAAAAATTTTTCCCAATCGAACATGTTTCGAAAATTTGAAAGAACAATTTCCTTCTCCCAAAGCTTTTGGTGGTGAGCAGCAAATTGAATATCCAATGTTAAATTATTCTGGACCACCTTTAAAAATGCCAAAAATTAAAGCAGCAGCATTGAAATATTCAAATATTCCTTCCATAGATTTTCCAGCCTCAAAAGCTATCGTTTCTTTTCATGATACAGCGCATAAACAAATTCGTCAAAACCTTGCTCTTCCTTCTACAGTGCTTCATTATATTTTGAAAAATGCTAGCAATGAATTACTTCAAAGATTTTATAAAACTTGTAAACAATTTTATTCTCATCAAAAATTTATTCCACTTTGTCATAAGCTTACTATCACCGAAAATGATGCCGATGAAGAAACCATGCCCGAATTCACCGAGCAATCCCTTCATCTTTCACCCACTCATTTAGATTTGTCATTTCTAAATAACCTCAAAATTACTAATACTTTATATATAAATTGCCCAAATACCTCAAATGTTTTTTCAAAACTTTCATCAAAATTAATTTATTTCAATCTTCGTCACCTTCATTTAATTTCTCAAAATTTGAGTTTTCAAAAACTTGAAAAACTTCCATGTTCAAAAATAAAGACTGTGGATTTACGAAATGTCAACATAAAAACAAAAGATGGAAGTTTAATGGCAATCGAAGATGTGATTGGAATGTTTCCATCGGCTCATTCTATCAGGTTTTTTTAAACAAATTTATTCGTTAAATAAATAATATTTATTAATTTCAGTTTATGTCTTAACGAATTTACTCCACAATCAGCGCAAAAGCTTGCAAATTTAAAGCGTCATTCTAAACTTAAATTTTTTAAAATATCCAATATTAATGAAACTTTTGATGCTAAAAGTTTTGCAGAATTTATTATGGTTCGTTGCTTATAAAATTTCAGCAAGTTTTAAAACATGTTTTCAGAAAAATTATACCAAACAAACAAAAAGCATCGTATGCTTTTCAAATGACATAAATATTAATTATAAAAACTCATTTGAAAAAATTGTTAAAAAAGCTATTAAATGTTGGAAAAATGCTGGATAATCAACCATCTATCAAGCAGGCAAAGTTGTTTTTGTATTTGATGATTTCGTTTATTAAATTTTTAATAAAAACATATTTATTTGCAACTTTTTTCTAAACCAATCAGGCAAAAATAAGGGCAAAACAAAAGTTCTAAAGAAAAATATACAAATGGAAATGTTTAATAAGGGTATTTATAAGTAAACGAAAAAAATTAAGATAATCCCGTCAATTAACAAAACAAAAAGTGCAAAATTGCAATAACCTCATCAAAAATATACGGTAGTCATGGAAGTAATTAATCACTTAAAATTTGCTTTTGATGTTCTGCAAGTCTATCAGCTAATGGTGAATTCTTTTTGAATGCATTTCTTTCATCAATGAGTTGCCTAAAATTGAATGAAAATTAACTATCAAACTTGAAGCCATATGATTTACTGAC
The DNA here is from genome assembly GCA_028622995.1 of Panagrolaimus kolymaensis. Taxonomy (NCBI): domain Eukaryota; kingdom Metazoa; phylum Nematoda; class Chromadorea; order Rhabditida; family Panagrolaimidae; genus Panagrolaimus; species Panagrolaimus kolymaensis. The sequence continues at coordinate 1,053,568 of JAJQJQ010000046.1, read as the reverse complement.
TTTGCTTTTTTATTAATTTCAGGATTTTTTGATCGAAGTGAAGAATGAATTAAAAGTAATGTAAAGACATCACGCTAAAAATTGAAGATTTTGTGGAAGTTTGTTTACATACTTTAAAAAATGGACTTACTTGAGCATGACTTCCACCTACTTGAATAATTTCAAATCGAATGGGGTATAATAATTCAAAAGCTTTATCAAAATTATTATTATTAAATGCAATAATAGCATCAGAAATGGATTCACCAATATCTCGAGTAACTCGATGATTATCACTACAACCATTTCTGAAAAGCATCGAACTCAATTTTAAAGAAAAAAGTTAAAACAACAACAAAAGTCCTTGGAAATGTTTATCAAAGCAAAAACTCACTTAATAAAATTTTTTAAACATCTTTGATGTTCTTTTAATAAAGTATCATCTTCCAATCGTGAAACAATCATGGATAAATGTGAATCATTAAAAGCTAAAACGTGATCACCAACATGTTTTCCAGCTAATGGAGATAAATCTTCCCATCTTTTTCCAACATTAAATCCTTCCATTTCTAATCTCGATAATAAACTTGCTGCATCAACAATATCCAACATTTGATTGGATTTACTGCGTTTGTATATTTCTTCATCATATAAAGTTAACGCAGCTTCATAATTACCTTTTTCAATATGCATTAAAGAATTATGCCAAAAATTATGGCATGCAAGAATAAAGCATGGTTCCCAATTTTTTACTGTGGATTCCATAAATTCTATTCCTTCATCAAATCGACCATTCATTTCCATACAATGTGCTACAGCATGAGTGGCCCAACAATCTTGTTGTTGTCTATCTAAGGCATAACGAGCTTCACGTTCAGCTTTTTCATAATATCCACATTCTTCTAAACCAAATGCATACATACCATGTAAGTAACTAAAAACGTATGTAAGGTCTTTTATAAACCAATCTACTGCTCTTCTCTGTCTATGAAACTAACCTATAACATGGGGCCGATTTATCCCATTTACCAATAACTCTTTCCACGCTATCACGCTTTCGATGAGAATCACCTAGAAAGAAATATCCATCATGAGCAAATTTAACCGCCATTAAATCATTTGGATATTCAGCTAATATTTTTTCCCATTCCACACACGCGCTATGCATATCTCCATGTGAAAAATACCATACTGCTTTAGCATGTCGACGTTCACGAGGGTTTGCTTTTTCTGAATCAATATATAATTGTTTAATGCGATCACCAAATTCTTTATCCTTTTCAAGTGAAACTGAAGTGCTAAGTGAATGAGCTCCAAATGCCATACATCGAGCAATAACTAAAAAAAATTATGGAAATAAATAAAGTGTTTTTTAGTTATTAAAAAGCGTCGGCTTCCAAATTGCAGTAACTTTGGAACTCAAAAAAGTTCTTACCCGAAGTTGGATCAACTTCAAGCATCTTTCGAGAAGTAGCAAGAATGCCACCAAGTTGTTTACAATCTATCCATGAAACTAATTGCCTCAATGTGGCATCATAAAGTTTTGCGCATTCATTTGAAGTGGTTGAAATTTCAAGCCCTTCATCTTTCCATGCTTGACAATCTCGCAAATTTTGATTACACCATTCACCCATCTTTTATCCCTTCTCTTTGCCTTCAATTTTTAATAAATATTCTAAAATTGTTAAGTTATGGAATAATTGCTTACCATTAATTTCAACGTATAAAATAATCGTGCTTTTATGGAAAAATTTACAGTAGTGAGACGATACACGCATACATAAAATTGATACAAAACAGTGACATAAAAAAAAGTTGCATGAAATTAATGGTTTAAAGACCGGTTTAAGAAAATAAGAACAAAGGAAATGAATTTATAAGTGTAATAGTAATAAACTTTTTGGAAAAAAAACTTTGAAATCATTTATGATTTTTTTTTATTTGCCTTAAAATACCTGCAATTTTTTTCTTTATAATTTTTTAATTCCGAGGTTCCTAGCTTGTCTCATATTCTCTTTTCCAAAAGGTTTCAAAGATTTTTTTGTTGCGTAACATTTATGGCTTTGCAAAACCTTTTATATTTATCTGTAATTTCTAAATTTCTAAATTTCTAAATTTCTAAATTTCTAAATTTCTAAATTTCTAAATTTCTAAATTTTTTTTGATGCTTCACAAAATTTTAAACTTTTGCTTCCCTTTTTTCTCATAAAAAATTTTGCCTTTCTTTGTCCTCCTCAAAAGTCCAAAAAGTTTGAATTTGACATTGAAAAAATGAAATCAAAATCAAATTAAATTTCACATTTTTGTGATTCGCATCAATAATTTTTTTATGAAAAAAAACTTTTCCAAACTTTTTCTTCCTCAAACAATAAAATACAACAGCAAAAAAAACTTTTCCTTTCAATAAACCAAAAAACCATAAAGAAAAAAATTATAAGAGGGCACTTATAATTTTTCAGTTTACAACCTCCTCTCTTTTAAAAAATAGTATTGTAATATTGTTTGTACTCAAATTTTTATTTAATTCACAAAAAAAAGATGAGAGAGAAATTTCACGTTTCAAACGTTTTTTTTGACAATAAAAAAGGTCAATTTTTTGTTTGTTGCATTTTTTTTGTCCTCCGTGTTTTGTTCGTTCTTTTGTGTTTAAAAGTCAATATCTGTAAGAATCGAGCAAAAACGCAAAATTACGGACAAGTTGAAATATCTTTTCACAGAAGATCGCCCAAAAAGTTCTATAAGCAGAATAAAATTCTCCATAAAATTTTAAATTTTTCGAGCTAAAAAAATAAATCTCCGTAATTGTGCATCAAAAATGTTTTCCTTCAGAGAAAATTAGAAAAAAAATTTAAAAAAATTTTGTAACGTATTATGCAAATTTTCACTGAAGGAAAACATTTTTGATGCACAATTACGGAGATTTATTTTTTTAGCTCGAAAAATTTAAAATTTTATGGAGAATTTTATTCTGCTTATAGAACTTTTTGGGCGATCTTCTGTGAATTTCACATGTCCGTCGGTTTCTCGATTCTTACAGATATTTAGTTTTAAAAGATGAGTTTAGTCTCCAAGAAAGAAATAAAAAGGAAATAAAAAAAAGGTTAAAAAATGGTGTGACTAATTTATTTCCAAAAAAAATAAGTTTGGAAGGAAGTTGTAAACCCGGGGAAGTTCTTTTAAGCGTTTCATTAACTAATAAATAAAAAAATTAGAGGAAGTAATTTTTAAAAGAGTTTCTTTACTGGAAAAACAATTTATAAATTTTGAAAAATTGGATAGACTTTCAAATAACTGCCACAATAGAGAGATTGTAAGCCAGGTAAGAATCTTCCTCAAAAAAACCTTCTCGCCGCAGTTTTTAAAGAAATAAACTTTTTTTTATTTTACTCGCCTCCTTTTTTTATTTTCAATAACTCCTCTATCGAACATACAAAAAATACGCGGATAATAAAGCTGCTTAAAACTTTTTTATATCAATCAATTTGCTTTCAGGTTTTAATCCGAGCCTTAAACTACGACAATGGCGTCCAAAGCTCTTTGTTGCTTCTTATGCGCCATTATTATATTTACTTTCATTCAAATAGCTTTATCCAAATCTTTGTAAGTCAAATTTTTTTTTTGATTCCAACTTTGGTTTAGAAAATTAAAATAAAACATTGTTGGTTAAAAGCATAATAATTTCAAGTCATAGTGATATCAGATTTTTTTGCCGCTCGCAACTTTTTTTCTTCTTCTAATGTTCTAAAACCCTTGTAAAGAGCTAATGCTTTATGACTTTTCCAATGCTTTCTTTTTCCTCCAAAAATTTCAGCAACAACAAAAAATGTTTGCGCTTTTTTTTTGCAGTATAACATAGGCAGCGGGAAACCCCTTCCTCAAATGTTTTTTGTTTACCGCGGTTTTAGAATGGTGAAAAAATCCTCATATTGACAGCTAGAAACCTATTCACTGAACATGTTTTTTTTGTGGCCACATTTTTACTTACAAATTAGCAAAAAAAAATTATGAATAAAGAAAAAAACCAGATTAATAAAAGTTCCACATGATTTTTATTGACCTCCTTGGGTTAACATAAGTAAGTGTAAGTGAAAGGAAGTCACGCACACGTTTTATTGTTGTTGAATCACGATAATGAAATGAAAGTTTTTTATGAGGAAATAATAAAATAATAATAATAATAAAGTGAGTTCGAAGAAGAGAACTTGAAAAAAGAGATTTATAAGAAAAGTAAAAAGGTTGAGACAAAATTGGGAGTTAGAAAGCAGAAAAAATGGGGAAGATAAAAAATGGTAAAATAGCTTAAAATTTACTAAATATATTCTATCAAACCCTTTACACATACATACACGCGAAAAAACAACAACATAAAAATAGAGAAGAACAGTTTTCAACGCTAATAGATTTTTTGTTGAAACAAAAAAAAAACAACAACAACATTATTTAAAAAAATTCTCTCGTTTTGAGCTAGCAAAAAACTATCTCTCTCTATTGCGGTCACTGGTTGCTGCTTTTTTTTCTGCTTCCTTCTTTCAAAATTTTATTCTTTCTTTTTATTTTTGGAAAATAGCAGCAACGTTAAAAATAAAGCAATAACAAGCCAGCACGTTTTTTTCTTCTTCTTATTCCTTCTCTTTCTTTAGCATCGCTGCAACCAACAACAAACAAAATAAAAAAATAAACATCAACCAAAAAATGCGCAGATGAAGAAGAAGTGTAATAATCAATTGAAATTGATGATTTGAGCAAAAATTAATCTTTACTCAAAAAAACTTGCCTTTTTGATTGAAATTTGATGTCTGTGAAATTATTGCGGGCTTTAAAAAATATGTTTGCAATTTTTGGTGGTTTTATTTGATCGAACAAATATGATCACCAACAAAAAAAGGAAAAAAGAATGTTATTTTTAAAGAGCATAGTAACACAAAATTGTTATTGGGAAAGCCGCAAAATTCGTCAAAAACATAGGAACTAACATCATCCGATAACCACCAATAAATAATCCATTTCAATCCGTTCAGTGCTTTAAAATCCGCAAAAATTTGCGAGAAAACTAAAATTTTATTCGCTAAACAACTCCTTCCAAAAAAAACTTTGAATGCACAAAAAATACCTCAAAGAAAAGATTAAAAAATATTTATCATTGCCAACTTTTAAGCTCCCTTTAAATAACTTTATCATTCACCATTCAAGTAAAAAAAAACCATTTTTCTTACAGAGCTGGTGGGGCTGCTGCATATGGTTGTACATCACTTGATCATTCGGCATGTGACGAACTATGCAAAACTGATGCATTTTGGTATGGACATTGTTCAGCTTGGGATGGAACAGATTTTCAATGTAAATGTTATGATTATAAAGCACCATTGGATTCTAAGATTTGTTTAAATTACAAAGATTATTGTAACATATTATGTGGAAAGAAGGTATGAATTCAGCTTCTCTTTTTTCCAAGACTGCTAAAAACTATGATTTTTAGAATCAACAAGGTGGCTACTGTTTCCCAGCGAAAAGTCCAATAGATACAAGAGGAGTTCCTCAATGTCAATGCTTTAAAGATATTACAGAATTTTTATAAATTTTCCTTACATTTTATTAGGTCCTTTTATCCTCATTAAGCTTTATTATGTCAGTTACAAATAAACTATTCCAAAGAATACTTGTTCTCCCATCTTCTGCATGGTACTACTTCATTCCCCTATGTTTCTCCCTTGCCTCTTACCCAACAAACAAAAAATAAAGAACAAAAGTTTATTTTATAAACAAAAACAATGGTAAAAAACATGGAAAATTATTAACAACAAAGTTATTTACAATTATTAAACAAGTGTTAATAAGCATGAGCCATTGAATCAGGAGCCACTGAATCAGGGGCCATTTGAACAGGAGCCATTTGAACAGGGGCCATTTGAACAGGGGCCATTTGAACAGGGGCCATTTGAACAGGAGCCATTTGAACAGGAGCCATTGGAGCAGGAGACATTGTAGCAAGAGACATAGGAACCTTAAAATGTTTACTGTTACGACAGCTTGCAATTGCAACAGCTTGAAGATAATCATAAAGTTCATAATTATCATAATTTTCAACCACTCTCAGCATTTGATTCGTCTGTTTGCGAAACTCAGCACGAGTTATACCATGATCCAATTGATCGACACAATTTTCAAGTAGTCGTTGTTGTTCTTTGATGTTATCGATGAATTCATAAATCTGAAAAACACAATGATAAGGATTTGTTATAGCGATAGGGAAACAGTAAACTTACAGTTTTGGACTTTTCACGAATTCCATCAAAGTAGTTAACATCATAAGTAGGCGATGGATAAGTAGCATAGTATTGACTGAGCCAAGTCTTGAAAAAGTTATTTGTTCGAGGATATCCAAGAATGGTTGAATCATAAACGTTCCAAAGTTCCAATGGATAAACAGGAGCTGCTTCTGTTTCAGGGTTACCTATCCATGTTTCTTCCATGTAAGCGAAGAAAGGAGCAACATTAAATTGTTCATTATAACGATTAACAAAAGTTTCTTTCAAAGCACCATAATATCGTTGAACATCACCAGGCTTAACAAAAGAGAGCATCATGAAGCTTTTGACATCGATGTGAAATTGAAAATCAAAAACATAAGGAGTTCTCCAACGCAAGCTTGCAATCTTCTTCATTAGTTCAGATGTAAAATAGAAATAACAAAGATGGAAGCGAGCATCAGGGAAAAATTCTTGTGCCATCTTATATTCTTTTCTTTTGTAATCCATCATAACATGCTTGGGACGAACATCATCAGGAAGAAGACCAAGAACACGGTTGAAAGTTTCATCATTGCTTGAACGAGCGAGAAAATAAGCAAATGGTAAAGATTTTTGAAGATGAAAGCCTTGAATAACCCATACACGAATGAAAGGTTTAGGAACCTTTTTGATAACACAATTGATGCCCCAATAATCAGATTCCTTCAAAAGTTTCATATTGTTTTCAGTCGAGAACAGAATAATTCGATCAGGATCTTCATTACCTAAAAAAATTGAAATTGAAGTGAATACAAGAATTAATAGCAAAAAACAAACCAGAATCGTGCATCAAGAATGTTTCATCATCTTTGATTTTGGCATATTCAGCAAAAGGATGTTGACGTTCTTCTTCATCGAAGGTTTCAGGCGATGATGTTCGATCATGTTCATGGAAATCTTCATCAAATAATAATGCACGAGTAGCATCAAGATGATCGATCTCAAGATCGGTATGATATGCTTCAAAGGCGGAATGAAGATCAGCTTCAGGTACCTGGATTTGTTGAGCATAAGGAAGAGCTTCAATATTATGAACCACTTCATTTTCAATGGGTATTGAAGCAGAGAAGCGTTCATTTCCATTAGGATCAGTGGCACCAAAAGATTCAACTTTGTTCAACGAACCATTTCCAAGTGGACCAACAACATCTTGAGCGGAGTCAAAGAGATCATTTCCAGCATCTTCAAAGGTTCCAAAATGTTTATCTTCTTCATTTTCACCAGGTGGAATATTGTTCAAGAGTTGATTTCCAAAAGATTCAGTAGCATCAACATGTTCAACAGAGTTCGAAGATTCATTTCCACTAGAATCACCAGTTTCAGTAGTATTCAAAAGTTCGTTTCCTGCATCGTCGATTGTTGTAACAACAGCTTCACCATCATTATCAAGAGCAGCATAGAATGGAATTTGTGAAAAACCACGCATAGATTCTTCAGTGGTTTGAAGTTCAACATTTTGCAAAACAACATAATCATTTGAAAGTGCCGCATCACGAACATTTGGAGCATAATTACTTGGAGCATTTGAAGCACTTTCATCAACATTTGGAGCAGGAACATTTTCAGGAAAGCGTGGAGGATGATTATGTTCAGCAAGCAAAGTACGATGGCGATGTTGATTCATATCTCTTATACGCGCATGACATCCGTGAGTATCACATTTCCAAACAGTATAATATTCATATCGATGAGGTGATGAATAAACAAAACCTTCAAAAGTGAACTTTCTTTCACCGTTTTCAGGAAAATAATTCATGATTTTGAATGTAATCACTGAAAGAATAAACTTTAGATATAATTTGAAAGACAAAAAAAAACACGAAAACAATAGCACGAATTTTACCAAATAAAAAAAAATAGCCGCAAAAATAATTTGAAGAACGTGTGTTGCAAAAATGTTTGACAAATGTTAGCCCAAAAATTTGCGCGAAAATGGAAAGAATTCATGAAACTCGTTGCGAAACCCATAAATTTTTCAAATTTTTAGTTAATTCAACCAAAATTTAGGCTTATTCATGTTGATACTTTTTGAAGATCTCTTATTTGTTATTTCTGTAATTTTACGTTCCGAGAATTAAATAAATCTGATAATGTTTGTAACGATAAAATGTTCTGAATATCGTAAAACGGATATGGGTGTCAAAAAAATACAAAATTTAGTCATTGTTTTTTTTTGTGTTGCTTATTTGCTTTTATCCAACTTTTGCAAAAGTGAATAAGAAACTTTATTAACAAAAATTACACAGAATAAAATTAATGGAAGGTTTGAAAAGAATTGAATTGAAGGATTTTTCTGTTATGTCTGACATAAACTTTGTTTTCGATTTTCAATCATCAAAATATTGTATCGTAGTAATTTGTCTTTCATAAATCAATTTTGCTAATGGCAGTTTTACAAATTTTTCAACGAATACTATTTTGTTTTTTTCTAATTTTGGAGTGATTGTTGTTAGAAAATCGAGCACAAAATCAAGGCAATTCAATTTCAGCTCATTGTAATTCTAAAAAGAAATGCTTAAAGTTACTAAATGCTTTCAATGGTTTAGTTTCTTACGGTAATGCTATAAAATTGCTTTTCTTGATAACAATAATCACTCAAAATTTCGGCTGTAGCAATTTGAGGGAATTCATAAACGATCAAAGCATTCAACCAATTTTCACATGGATCAAACATAATTCCATCGAATGAAAATGAACAAACATGAAAGTTTCCATCAAAAATTCCAATGTGAAGATCATCGCCTATATTAAATCTGCAAAGTTTGATGTTTTAAAATTAAGGCATTACAGTTGATGATCAGTCCATTTTTAATCGAGAACCATATTGGCTAAACCTTGATTTTATAGGTATGTAAAAACGAAATCCATCAACCCATTGACTTTTCCAAAATAATACGTAATAACTTACTTTTCAAATGTTGTATGAGTTGGCTTTAATAATACTGATAATCTTTTAGAATCCCAATCAAGTTCATTGAAACATGAAACCATTTTTTAATCAAAACTTTTCTCGAAAAAGGCAAACAAGAATACACCAAAAAAAGGAGAAGTGAAAAGGAACGTCATCATCAAATCGGGTCAAATTTTTGGTGAAATTTTTTTTTCAAGGCTTGGTTCCTTTCATTGATTTGCGATAACACAATCGCTCGCACATTTTTTTTTATTGATTTTATTTTTACATACAATCGATAGAGGAAAATTTATTCAGACATTTATAAAAACAATGATCAAATACAAAATACAACAAAGAAAAAAAAGGTTTACAAAGTTAAAAATCTTCAATATCTTTGACAGCATCATCGTCATCATTTTGATTTTCGATATCACTTTCTTCAGAAATTTCATCTTCATTTATTTCTTCATCGTCTTCTTCAGCCTCGTCCATGAGAGTTTCTTCGATAACTTCTGTTGACATATCAAGTTCAACAGTTTCAGATTCAAAATTGATTATTTCGATATCTTCGGTATCAGACATTTCTTCCACGTCTTCAGCTTCTTGTTCGCCAACATCTCCATCATCAGCTTCTTCAACAACTTCAGCATTGTTTACTTCTTCATCAACCATCGTTATTTCACCATCATTAGATTTGTTTGAAGCAGCTGATTTTGGTCTTGTTGATGTTGTTTCAGGCCATTCATCTAAAGCTTCATCCAGCATATAAAATAACCAACTTCTTCGAATTGCTACTTCTGAAAATCAACAATGAATTCAATTTATAGTAAAAGTAAACTTACGAACATCAGAATTATTAACAGTTTTTTTCCCTCGTTCTTTTGCCGATGCGACAGCAACTTTGGTTAGTTGTTCAACAAATCTCTCCTAAAAACCAATTCAAAAATGATGGAAATGGAAGAAGATAAAAATAAACTTACCGTACAATAAGCAACAAGTTTAACAGCATCGGATGTAACCAAATGAACATCTGGATCAAGCTTCAAAATTTTCTTTACTCTTGATAATGGTAATGATGTGAAAATATTTGGTTTTGATTTCTTCTTGGTAGTTGGAAGTTCTGATGTTAAAGCAGCTGAATCATCATCAATTTCCACTATTTCAACTTCATGAGTTATATCAGCTACAGAAGTTTCAACATTTTCTGGTGCCAAAGAATCACCAAAAATATCAGGAGAATCAACAGCAGCTTCGGACATTGTTGTTTGAAAGATTAGAAGAAAAAAATTCAATCAAAAATCAAAGATGCGGGAAACCAATGAAAAAAGTTAAAAACTTTGAAAAACATTTTCACCGCTTTTTTTTTCTTCTTCGTCTCAAGAGTTCCTCGTTGCTTTGAGCGATTACAAAGTATTCATTAATCAATCATCTTTATTTTTTATTTTACAATACAATACAAAATACAATGGTTTATTACAATATTTAACCTTACACATCTAATCAAAATTTTACATACATACAAAATCAAATTAGTTAAGAAGTTTTTTGCCAATACTTTTGATTAAACCATCGAGTTTCATAGCTTTTGATAAATCACCTTTGATCTTTAATTTTTGTCCAACGAATGCAGTCATTGATGAAACTTGTCCAGTAAGAATTGGGATGAAATCTTCTTCGTTCATTTCAAATGTAACATCAGCTTTTTCTGCAGCTCCCATACCAACTTTACCACTTTCTTTGAGATCAATATGGAAGGTTTTGTCACCCTTTGAACTTTTGACGATGAAATTATAGACAGCTCCAGCAAGTTTGATAGCATCAGGAGTGATTGCTTGTTGAATCTTTTCAAAAAGTTCTTTGTCATTCATTTTTACAGCTTTTGAAGATTTATGACGTTTAGGAAGCTTGTATTCAACACCAGGAACAAAGAAATCAGGGAACAGATCAGCTTCTAAAAGCAGTACAAATGAATAAACAATTGGACATTATAAAAACGCGACTTACTAGGATCAATAGCATATTGATCAAAATCTGTAACACCTTCCGTTTTCAAAACATCTTCATCAAGGAAAAAGTTGCCAGTAGTTTCACGAGCATTTCGACTTAAAATAGCATAGGCAGCATCAGCGACAATAGCAGGATATCTTGATCCTTTTCTTCCTTCAGCTAAAAAAATCAATTTTAGTTTAGTAAAATCAACAAAAAAATCTAAAAGCTATTACCTGTTCCACCAGTAAGCATATCAGCAGCAGCAGTCCAAATAAGAGTTCGTGGCCATAAAGCGTTAACAGCAATTCCATCAGATTTGAATTCTTCTGCCATTCCTAGAACACACATAGACATTCCATATTTGGCCATGGTATAAGCAACATGAGGAGCAAACCATTGAGTTTCCATAAGCAAGGGTGGAGATAAGTTCAAAATGTGAGGATTTTTAGATTGCTTTAAATATGGCATAGCTTTTTGTGACATTAAAAATGTTCCTCGAGTATTGATATTGTGCATCAAATCATAGCGTTTCATTTGAGTTTCAAGTGTACCCGTGAGAGAGATGGCTGAAGCATTATTAACCAAAATATCAATTCCACCAAATTCTTTCACTGCTGATTCAACACATTTTTCCACTGAAGCTTCATCACGAACATCCACAATGCATGGAAGAGCTTTACCACCAGCAGCTTTGAATTCACCAGCAGCAGTATAAATAGTACCAGGAAGTTTTGGATGTGGTTCAGTTGTTTTTGCTGCAATTACAATATTTGCTCCATCTTTTGCTAATTTGAGGCCAATTTCTTTTCCAATTCCACGTGATGCACCAGTAATAAGGATCGTTTTTCCAGCAAATTTACCAGTATTGAACATGTTTGATGAAGATTTTTTTTGATCCTAAAATGAAAAACAAAATCAAGTGTTGAAAAAAAGAAGAAGAGAAAAGTGAAACAAAATTTGAATAATACTCGACATCATTCGACACGCGAATACACGATGGAAAGCTCAGAGATACAAATTAATTAATTTATGCAAAAATAAAGTTTTTTGGGAAATTTCTTCAAGAATCATTCATTCAAAACATTGGAAGGAATCGAACCCTAAATTTCTAACATACTAAAAGTTATAACAAAAACTTAGAAAAAACTAGAATTCTGCTAATTCCAACCAACTCAAATAGCTTGAAACGATTCATTTTTTATTTTCTCTTACACTTTTCTCTAAATGGTTTTTATCCACAATTAATTAAACGATGACCAACACAAATAGCTACGACATTTGTACCTGTTTAAACTTTAAAGTATCCATCTCGCAAAATTTTCAAAGTACAAACTACAAACATTCATTCAAAGAAGCAAACAAATTTTTCATTGACTAAAAAAAGTTTGTCCATTTTCCACGTTTCGAAGCTCGTTGCTCCTCGAAAAAAATAATCTTAAAACGATTTCAATTTTAGTGCTTCCTCACGCGTAAAAAAAACCAGAGACAATGTCTTACAATATTATTTCATCGTGGAAACAACATTGATTGATTGAAATCGTTGTTTTTTATTTGTATGGTTTCATTTATTTGTTTTTTGTTATTGAAAGTTATGGAATAAGAATTACGTTATCAATTTTTTTTTATTATTTGACTTTACTTATCTGTTACAATATGAAAACATTTGTTTCGTATTTTGATACAACAAAATCATCGGCAATAGAATCTTCGGAGGATGGTGAAGGTGAATCAACATCCATTAATGGAAATTTCAATAATGGAATAGTAAATAATTTTCGTCGAAATGTTGGTAATGCATGGCATACTTTAGCATATGGTAAATGGAGGAGAAAGGAAGATATTTTAGAAGATTGTAATTCACAAATATGGTTGCTAGGACGTTGCTATTTACCTGAGGGACAAGGTTAGTATTCCATTAAGCACAAACAAAAGTTAATTTATTAGTCATAATTTTTTTACTTTGAAAGAATAGCAAAATAATTATTTCCATTTGTTTTTTTTTTGTAGGTTCAAGTTATGAAGAAAATTGCCCTTTATTTTTTGATGATTATAGCAGTCGAATATGGTTTACATATCGTCGAGATTTTCCACCATTAATTCCAACCAATAAAACTACTGATTGTGGTTGGGGTTGCATGTTACGATCCGCTCAAATGTTAGTAGCTCAAGCTTTAATAATATTAAATTGTGGAAGAGCTTATCGAAGATATTCCAAATCAAACATAAATTTATTGCATTCAATAATAAAATTATTCGAAGATAAAGATGACGCGGATTTAGGCTTACATCGATTAATGTCCATTGCAACATCACAAACGGATGAAAAAGCTGTAGGACAATGGTATTCTCCATCTCGATCGTTAGCATTAATTAGAGATGCAATAAATGATTCCAATAATTCTTTATTACAAAATGTAAGAATATATTTATCCGCTGATAATTGTATTGTAACAAGTGAAGTTGAAATTTTATCTTGTGGTTGGACTAAATCAATTATATTAGTTGTTTGTGTTAGATTGGGAACTAAAAAAGTTAATGAAGTAAGGGAAAAAAATTAGTTTGAAATTTAAAATTTGTAAATTTTGGATTTTAGTGTTATAAGCATCACGTAAAATCTGTGTTATCAATGGAAGCTTCAATTGGAGCGGTTGGTGGTAAACCTAAACATTCTGTTTATTTTATTGGGTTTCATGGAGATGTAAGAAGAAGCTTCATCGCTATAAAAATCCTAACTTGCTTACTTACTTTGTGTTTTTTTAGTATCTCTTCCATTTGGATCCACATTGTGCACAAAAATATTTGGATCTTACGGAAAATGATAATGATTCAAAAATTTGGGAAACTTTTCATTGTCAAAAACCCACCCGAATGTTAATTGAAGAAATGGATCCTTCATGCGCCGTGGGATTCCTAGTAAAAAGTCAAAATGAATTTAATCAATTAATTCAATATTTATCTGATAGCGGAATAATTGAAAATCAATCCAATCGAGCTTTACGAAAAACTAAATCTTCATCTCATCATGAAGGTGAAGGTGGAAGAGGAGGTGGAGGAAATTCATTATTTTCTGTTATCGATGAAAGAATACCATCTGAATTAATGTTAAGCGCATGTGAAGCTCCTAATTTAGGTGATGATGAAGATGAACTTCATGGTTTTGAAGTTGTTTAATAAAAAAGTCGCAATTATCAGCTTTGTTTTTAAAATAAATAAGAAAATATTAAAATTCACTTTAATAAATTTTTTTTTGTAAAATTTTCAGTGATTAACTTTAAATTGTTTTTTTATATGTAAACGTCCGCTTTTTTTTTGGGCTATATCCTAAAAATTTTTAAACAAACAACAATAAAATTTTATTTACCTCTAACTTTTTTTTGTTTTGAAAACAAATTAGCAATCAAAGAATCAACAAAATGGCTGATTATTTTAACAATCAGTCACATATTTTATTTACGGTAGTAAGCGTGATGCACGAACGAACAACATAGCCCATTTTTGGAATTGAAAGCTTTTTCTTATTCATTTTGTATATTTATTTTTTTTGCAAGTGCCACCTTCAGTTTTATACTAAAGTTTCCTTCCATTTTATGCAACTTCCAAATTTTTCCGTTTTTTTGTTCGTTGCTATAAATTTTGTAGTCTCTCTTCTCTCTTTTCATCGTTCATCCGTGTTTCAAACTTAAATTTATTTTTCTTATAATCTTCTTTTGTTAATCACACAAATCGTCTTCTTCACGTCACAGAAAATGCTTCTTCAACGGTGCTATTTCAATCTTTCTCGAAGTATTATTCCTTCAATTTCAAGAACTTATTCATCTGAGACAACAACAAATCTTCCAAAATATGATAGTCTCAAACTTGAAACAAAAGGAAATGTTTTTAATGTTCAACTTAATCTTCCTGAAACTCGAAATGCAGTTACAATGGAAACTTGGAAGTTAGTTAGTGAAAAATCATTTTTGAAGATTAGATTATCTTACTTTTATTCATGTCTTTTCTATTTTTTTCAGAGAAATGAAGGACTGCTTTGATTATTTGGATCAAGAAAGTAAATGTCGAGTAGTGGTTTTAACTGCAAATGGTCAATCATTTTGTGCTGGACTCAATTTAAAAACGGGATTAACGGTTAGTTTTTCTTGCAAATGTGTTCCAAGAAAAACTTTGGAGACTGATGATGTTCTTCTTTCAAATTTATGATCCATTAATGATACTCAAATTTTTAGAAAATTATTGAAGCTATGAAAAATGAAAGCCTTGATGCAGCTCGACGTGCATTTATCTTTCGACGATTTCTTCAACATGCTCAAAATGCTTATACTTCAATTGAAAAATGTCAAAAACCTGTGATTGCTGCAATTCATGGTCATTGTATTGGAGCTGGTACAACTCTAATTACAGCAACTGATATTCGATATACTGTAGCTGATGCAATTTTTTCTACTAAAGAAGTTGATATTGGATTAGCAGCTGATATTGGAAGCCTTCAAAGAATTCAAAAGGTTGTTGGAAATGATTCTTTAACACGTGAATTAATTTTTACTGCTCGAAATTTTAATGGGACACAAGCTGAAGAATATGGTAAGCCTTTTTTTTAGTGCGTAACTCTTCTTTTTTTAATGAACATAATTTTTAGGCCTTGTATCAAGAACGTTTCAAACACGTGATGAATGTCAAAATGCTGCATTTGATTTAGCGCAAGAAATTGCTTCCAAATCACCTGTAGCTGTTCAAGGATCGAAAAAAGCTTTAAATTATGCAAGAAATCATTCAATTGATGAATCATTAGAATGGATGGCAACATGGAATCAAAGTATGCTACAAACAGAAGACATAATCAAAAATGCTATGGCAATGCAATCTAAACAAAAATCATCTTTTAATGATGTTTAGTAAAATTCTTGTATCATAATAATTATATTTATGTAATTAATGTATAGTATTTTATATTTGGGTAAAAAAATAAAGTATCTAAATTTTTGTGAATTTTGATTCTGAATCAAAATTTTCATAGAAAAAGAATATTTCAAAATTTTTCCAAGTCTTGGCAAGATATTATTTTTTTTGACCGTCTTTCTCTCGCGATTTCGTCAAATATCAATATCAAAGTTAGTCACCGACAAACAAAATTTCTGCAGAAACATATTTATTGAAATATAAGAATATCAAAGGATGTCGTCTTCTTTTGTGTTCAATCAAAGTGAACTTGATGCTTTTAATGAAACTCGTAAGTAATTTTTTTCCATTCGAAGAATTGATTAATGTTAAATTTTAGATGCGACGTCTGATTCATCCAAGTCCAGCGCTAATGAAAATTGTCCTGCTGATGTGATACAGAAAAACGATGCACGTGTATCCAAGTCCAGCGCTAATGAAAATTGTCCTGCTGATGTGATACAGAAAAACGATGCACAAGTGTCTTCTTTTGTGGTCAATCAAAGTGAACTTGATGCTTTTAATGAAACTCGTAAGTAATTTTTTTCCATTCGAAGAATTGATTAATGGTAAATTTTAGATGCGACGTCTGATTCATCCAAGTCCAGCGCTAATGAAAATTGTCCTGCTGATGTGATACAGAAAAACGATGCACGTGTGTCTTCTTTCGAGGTAAATCAAAGTGTACTTAATGCTTTTAATGAAACTCGTAAGTAATTTGTTTCCATTCGAAGAATTGATTAATGGTAAATTTTAGATGCGACATCTAATTCATCCAAGTCCAGCGTTATTGAAAATCGTCCTGCTGATGTGGTACACGATGCACAAGTGTTTTCTTTTGTGGTCAATCAAAGTGAACTTGATGCTTTTAATGAAACTCGTAAGTAATTTTCTTCCATTCAAAGATAATGGTTAATTTTCAGATGTGACGTCTGATTCATCCAAGTCCAGCGCTATTGAAAATCGTCCTGCTGATGTGATACAGAAAGACGATGAACGTGTGTCTTCTTTTGCGGTCAATAAAAGTGAACTTAATGCTTTTAATGAAACTCGTAAGTAATTTGTTTCCATTCACATTCAAAGAAATGAGTAATGGTTAAATTTTAGATGCGACATCTAATTCATCCAAGTCCAGCGTTATTGAAAATCGTCCTGCTGATGTGGTACACGATGCACAAGTGTCTTCTTTTGTGGTCAATCAAAGTGAACTTGATGCTTTTAATGAAACTCGTAAGTAATTTTTTTCCATTCAAAGATAATGGTTAATTTTTAGATGTGACGTCTGATTCATCCAAGTCCAGCGGTATTGAAAATCGTCCTGCTGATGTGATACAGAAAGACGATGAACGTGTGTCTTCTTTTGCGGTCAATAAAAGTGAACTTGATGCTTTTAATGAAACTCGTAAGTAATTTGTTTCCATTCGAAGAATTGATTAATGGTAAATTTTAGATGCGACATCTAATTCATCCAAGTCCAGCGTTATTGAAAATCGTCCTGCTGATGTGGTACACGATGCACAAGTGTCTTCTTTTGTGGTCAATCAAAGTGAACTTGATGCTTTTAATGAAACTCGTAAGTAATTTTTTTCCATTCAAAGATAATGGTTAATTTTTAGATGTGACGTCTGATTCATCCAAGTCCAGCGGTATTGAAAATCGTCCTGCTGATGTGATACAGAAAGACGATGAACGTGTGTCTTCTTTTGCGGTCAATAAAAGTGAACTTGATGCTTTTAATGAAACTCGTAAGTAATTTGTTTCCATTTACATTCAAAGAAATGAGTAATGGTTAAATTTTAGCTGCGACATCTGATTCATCCAAGTCCAGCGCTATTGAAAATCGTCCTGCTCATGTGGTTCACGATGCACAAGTGTGTTCTTTTGCGATCAATCAAAGTGTACTTGATGCTTTTAATGAAACTCGTAAGTAATCCATTCTAAAAATTAAGTAATTGTTAAATTTTAGCTGCTACATCAAATTCATCCAAGTCCAGCGCTAATGAAAATCGTCCTGCTTATGTAATACGCGATGCACAAGTGTCTTCTTTTGTGGTAAATCAAAGTGAACTTTATGCTTTTAATGAAACTCGTAAGTAATATACTTCCATTCGAAGAATTCGTCAATGGTAAATTTTAGATGTGACATCAAATTCATCCAAGTCCAGCGTTATTGAAAATCGTCCTGCTGATGTGATAGAGAAAAACGATGCAATGGTGTCTTCTTTTGAGGTTAATAAAAGTGAACTTTATGATTTTAATGAAACTCGTAAGTAACTTGCTTCCATTCGAAGATAATGGTTAAATTTTAGATGTGACGTCTGATTCATCCAAGTCCAGCGTTATTGAAAATCGTCCTGCTGATGTGGTACAGAAAAATGATGCAAGGGTTTCTTCTTTTGATGTAAATCAAAGTGAACCTGATGCTTTTAATGAAACTTGTAAGTAATTTTCTTCCATTCAAAGATAATGGTTAATTTTTAGATGTGACGTCTGATTCATCCAAGTCCATCGTTATTGAAAATCGTCCTGTTGATGTGGTACAGGAAAACGTTGCACGTGTGTCTTCTTTCGAGGTAAATCAAAGTGAACCTGATGCTTTTAATGAAACTTGTAAGTAATTTGTTTCCATTTGAAGAATTGACTAATTGTTAAATTTTAGATGCGACTTTTGATTCATCCAAGTCCAGTGTTATTGAAAATCTTCCTTTTGATTTTGATATGGGTGATAATGAGCCTTATGCTACTCTTCCTATACATTTGGATGAATCTTTTGGTGAAGTTAGTGGAATTGTTAATGAAACTGGAAACAAAACCGTGGATGAAACTTTAGTCAAAATTACAGCTGCAAATGCAAATCGAAGTCCTGTATATGTCTTGGCTAAACCCAAGTTGATTAAACCTGCTGAAGCTGAAATTGGTCAACCTGTTCGTAGATCTCAAAGAATTCGTGTTCGTCCACTCCGAAGTTGGCTTAACGAAAAACCTCAATATGAAAGAGATAATAATGGATGTAAGTTTGTGATACGTTAAATAATTTTCTAATTACATATTTTTAGTGGCAACTTTAGTAGGAGTGGATGCCGTTGAAGTAACAAGCAAAAAGGCTAAGAAATATATGACTATGGATACTGTGGTGCAAGTCGAACGTGAAAAGGACCTTAAGAATCGAAAAAGAAAAAGAAAAGCTTGGTCTCAACTGATGAAAGAAGCAAATATCTAATACTCAAATTTTCCATTGTTTAATTTTTCATGTTATTTTGTTTATTCAAATAAATACACATTATCTCACTAAATTTTTGTGTCATAAAAAAATTTAAGTATCTTGAATTTCTTACAAACAACCAAAAGCAATGATGAAGCGTTTGAATGTAAAATTTTGATATTCGTAAATCCAAAAAGTAATATTCCATGATGCATGCAAATTTGCTGCATTTGATTTTCTTTCAATCAAATTTTTTGTTTATACAAAGCAAACCTTCAATAATAATGACCAATAATCGTTTTCAAAAAATTTCTTCTTCTAAACACGAAAAGGAAAATCCTGTAGCTGATAAAGATGAAGCTGTTGTTGGTTCAACGTTTCAGGTTAGTATTAAACTTTTTTTTATGAATCTCACTTCTTCATATTTTTAGAAAACTAAAAAACAATACAAGAAAATAACTAATGGTAACTTGGATGAAAAAGAAAAGCTTAAAAATGAATTGCAACAAACTGAAATCAAACTTAAAAATGAAAAAGAAATGCTGAAAACTGCCATAGCAGCTACTACTGATGAATTGAATTATTTGAATATACTTGAAATCATTTTGCTAATATTTGTTTCGATTTTACATTCATTTGTGCTCTTAACCGTGGCATCCTTATTTTTATTGTATCAATGTTTCGTTGGAATTTATTATCTCTTAAAATATTGCTATGAACATCCTATTCAAGCTCAATATGGTTTTCAAACTCTCAAATATGCTTATCAAAATGAATGGTGGACTTTTTCTGTGAGTTTTTTTGTTTTGGTTGAAGGATGAGGTTGAAGAAGAATAACGAAGAGGGGAGAAAAATTTTGTGTATCCATTTTCCTGCTTATCTTTGAACTGTTAATTTTCTTCTTCATTTTACTAACAGCTTTTCCAATTTTTAGGGTGTTTTTCGATATTGGATTGAACCTCCACCACCTCCAATATTTCAACAACGAACGATAAATGGTGAAGTTATAGCTGATCCAAATGATATGGAAAGACTTGCTGAACTTACAAGAAAAACAGTATTCCATCAAAAGAATTTAAATGGCGAATACAAAGTTTACTCATCTCAAACACAAAATTTAGAGTTATTAAAGAAAAATTCATCATAACTTTTCAACTATGCTGCCTGCAATCACATTTAATGTAGTTTTCTCATTCATCTTTTTATGTCTTTGATAATTTTTTTTTGATTGTACAAAATAAAGAAAGTTGTAACCACGCAAAGTGAATTTATTTTTTTGTTCATTATCAATAATCGAAACACTCTTTTTGTAGTATAGTCTTTTTTTCTTCATTTGTTTAATAAGCAGCAATCGTTTATGCATCGTTGTTGTTCACAATAATATTGTTTTGTGTCACGGATTTTTTGGATTGAAGAGAAAAAAAATATGACGGAAAATAATGGGTTAGTTAGTTAATTATTTTTACTCATTTCATTTAGAAGATTTGGTTTTGGAATCAAACAAATAATAAAGAAAGCTTTACTTACAACTGTCGTCACTTTTTTCGTTTTATGTATGTATTAAAGTCGAAGTTTTGTTGTATTTACAAGAATCGCAGCACAAACTCTTATCCTTTAACATTTGCTTTTCTTCAGATATTTCAAAGGCAAAACTGTAATCATTACGGGAGCTTCACGAGGCATTGGCAAAGCCATCGCTCTTAAGCTTGCAAAAGATGGAGCAAATATTGTGATTGCAGCAAAAACAGCAGAACCACATCCAAAACTACCTGGAACTATTTATACTGCTGCTGATGAAATCAAAGCTGCTGGTGGTAAAGCTCTTCCATGCATTGTGGATGTTCGAGATGAAGCTTCTGTGGAAAAATGTGTTGAATCAGCGGTGAAAGAATTTGGTGGAATTGATATTTTGGTTAATAATGCTTCAGCGATCTCTCTCACTGGTACACTTGAAACTCAAATGAAACGCTATGATTTGATGCACAATATCAATACTCGAGGAACATTTTTAATGTCACAAAAAGCTATGCCATATTTAAAACAATCTAAAAATCCTCACATTTTGAACTTATCCCCACCTTTGCTTATGGAAACTCAATGGTTTGCTCCTCATGTTGCTTATACCATGGCCAAATATGGAATGTCTATGTGTGTTCTAGGAATGGCAGAAGAATTCAAATCTGATGGAATTGCTGTTAATGCTTTATGGCCGAGAACTTCCATTTGGACAGCCGCAGTTAAAATGTTAGGTGGTGAAAATGATGAGTTTATGAAATTTAGTCGAAAACCTGATATCTTAGCGGATTGTGCTTATTGGATGCTTCAACAACCCCCAAAATACACAGGCAATTTTGAACTTGATGAAGCCCTTTTGCGCAGAATTGGAATCAATGACCTTGATCAATATGCGTATGATCCCAGTAAGTTTATTTGTGAAAAAAAGCATTTTGGAAAAAGAGTTGTCTTGTTGTTTGAACAAACATATTTTTGCGACTTCATTTCACCGAATTTTTTTAAATTATCTTAATTAAAAAAATTTTTTCAGAAGCAAGACTCAATCTTGATTTTTTCATTCCCAAAGAATGGCAAGATGATGATGAGCGACCGTTTTCAAAGATGTAAAAAATTATTATAACTTTTCACGCTTCATTACGAATGTGTATAATTTTTGTGTAGCATTGCCATTCCTTTATCAGCCTTTATTTGTTGTTAATAATTAGTAGCAAATTTGTTTTTAACGAAAAATGATACATAAATGTTTAAAATAAAAATCTGCGCATAAACAAACCTCTTAAAAAGTTAGATATCCGCTTCTTCATCTCGAGTAACGAACATAACTTCAAACTTGCAAGCCACAACTTTCTTTTGCTGTGAGAAAATATTTTACTAACAGGTTTATTATTAGGTTTATATTAAAGCACAAATATTAATAATTTTAAACACATACAATAACAAAATTAAGAAAACATCAAAGAGTACTAGGTCCATTGATACCATAAACATATTTGTAATACATTCCATTTAGTTGTTCCAAAACAATGAACATTATAACTGTGTGAGGACCAAGTCTAAAAATTCATCCATTGAATGTTAATGAAAAAAAAACTCTCTAAAAAACTAACCTTAAGTAATATGGCGTAAAACCTTTCCACAAAGCAAAGAAACCTTCATTTTTGACAACTTTTGAGAGAACATTTATTGAACCTTTGTATTCTGATTTTCCATCAATAGTTCGCATATTTTGTATTCGAGTTTTTATGATATCCACAGGCATACTTGCTATTGTTGTTGCTAAACCACTCAGCATTGAACTCAAGAAATGACAAAATATTCCATCTTTTACATAACCATATGATAAAATTATTTGTTTTGCTTCAGAATAAGTTCCAAGTTGAACAGCATTAACGATGATAGCTCGACCAACCGTTGGAGTGCAACCCTAAAATTGATTTTATAAACTAACAACAATGTCAAAAAAAACTTACTCTCCATAAAGCAGTAACACCTTCTTCTTTAAAAATTCGATAAATTGCATCAAAGACATTTTTATAATTTCGACGTTGTTCAATTGGTGCTCGTCCATCACTTGTCATTCGGATTAATGCTACTTCAGTTGGATTACCCACAACTGAACCAACAGCTCCTAAAATTAATGGGTTTATTAAAGAAACATACAAAGGAAGAGAAAAAAGCTTACCAGCAGCCATACCAATAACAGCTTTCAATGCAAATGTTGGAGATTCACCAGGTTTACTAAATTTTTCAAATAGCCATGTATAAACTCCTAATCGAGTTGTTGTATAGCTTGCTTGTCGTGCAAGACCAGCAGATAAACCATTATAAACAGCAAAGAGACCTTCATTTGCGATGATACTTCTCAAAGCGTGAAAACTTGAACGATATTCCTTTTTACCCTTCAATCCACTTAGTTGCATACGATTTTTCACTAAATCCAATGGTTGAGAAAACATTGTTGCAGTCATTCTAAAAAAACATTATGGATGATAGTTAGTGAGTTTAAAAAAATGAAAAACTTACCCAGATAATCCACCAAAAGCAAATTTAATTCCATTTGGTATCGACGGAGAAGTTGTTGATATTCCAGATGTTGACATTTTCTTTTCTCTGCTTTATTATTGGAAAATGTTGTCTTTTAGAAGATTATTGAATTTTTCCTTCTTCTTCTTCAATGGCATTATTTTTCATTTTTGCATTTCTCTTTGCAAATTTTTTCTTCTTCGAGAAAGTTTGGCTTTTAGGTTTTTTTTTCAAAAGCTTCGAAGTTCGAACTTCCCATTCCAATGCATTTATTTTTTTTGCTTCGAAAGCTTTATGATTGCAAAATTTCTCCAAGATTTATTGTAACTCAAAATTTCAACTCCGATTTTCAAATCTCCGCATCTTTGTTTTTTTATTTATTTATTTATGACTTAACAGATGTTTTGATATAAAAAATAATTATAACGTTTTCACAAAAAAAAATAACAAACAAAAAATAAATAAAACAAATTTTTTATCAGCCCCATGAAATTGATGGTTTCTCTGAAGCAGGTTCCCATTCGTTAATAAGGCGATTGATAGCCAACTTAAAATCATGATATGGCAACCATTTATGACGAAAATGGATTACGATATTAGCATTTGGTGCAAGATTATTCTAAAAAAAATTTGTTGAGTAATTTTTTGTTATCAAGGATTCAAAAAGTTATTAGCTCAAAAAAAGTGATATGGTAAAAACTTTTTCCATTGAAAGCGGATTGCAAATTTTTCTGGAAAGATCTTACCTCAAAAAATTTGCAAATTGTTGATTCATCTGGTTCGTTTTCTATTTCGGTTAATACAAACTTTGATATTTTTGCTTTGTGATTAACGAAATTTAAAGAAGTGAAAAGATAATCACGTGGAAAATTGCAATTTTTAATTCTGGAATAAAAGAAGTGTTATTAATTCATTGCTAAAGTTAAGTTAATTACCGAATAGTATGAGCATAAGGTACACGAGAAATAATAACGCCTATTGAAATATCGGATTGATTACAACCCATTTTTAATGCATCCAAAGTCAAAGATTTAATAGTTTGAGATTTTGTTAAATTCATAAAATCATTGAATGTTACACGATCTTCTAATATTATTAATTCTTCAAGATGTAATTCAGGAATTTTGGATAAAATCATTGTAATTATAAATGGATTTGATTTAGGATAAATTGAAATCTTTCGTGATACTTTAATTCCATGTCGAAAAATAAAGGCAATAGGAACATAATAGCTTTTTCCTTTAATAAAGCATTTGACTTCGTGATCTTTTATTTCAAATTCTTCAATATTTGAGAGATAAAAATCGCACAATGATTTGCAGGCTAAAGACAATTTGTTCATAGAAGCGCAAGTTGAGCGATTGGTTGAAATTTTAATAATATAATTCATAATTGGCCGAGGTAAACCAAAATTTTGATTAGGAATCATATCAGGAAAGAAGGTTGAATTTTCCATAGCTAACAAAATAAAATATTCTGAAAATGCAAAAGATAAAATGATTCAGAAATAAGAAGCGAGAATCAAGGAACTGAAATTTATTCGATCGTTGTTGTATGCCATTTATGAATCCTGGAATCGCTAATTTTGTTAATTAAACCCATAAGGAATTTATATTAATTATTAATAACTCTGGAGAATGGATGAGTGCATTTATCTTATTCAAGAAGATGGAGGTCAGTCTGGCTACATGTGGACTAGCGATAATGCTCGAATTATAATTTTTCATTAAATTGTTTTAATTCCATCTCTCCGAAGTTCCACCAATAGCACCAAATCTTTAATTTTATATTCTTTCGCCCTTTAAATTCGTTTGTTTGTAAATAATAAAAATGTCATCATTAGAATTAAATCCAGTAGCAAGAGAATTTTTTACAATCTTTTATGGTCAAGCTGTAAGCCCAAATCGTAAGTTTCGTATTTTACTATTCCTCGCTTCATTTCAATCCTTTATATTTTTTTCAGAAGATTTTCTCGCACTTGGAAATAATTTTAGTCAACTTTTTGCTGTACCCATTTATCAAAAGGATGAACCATCATTAACTCCAAAAAGAATATTTCAATCAGAAGCAAATATTTTTTCTATGGCATCACTTTCTAAATCAAATATTCTTTTAACGGGTTCCCAAAATGGTTCAATAGCTGCATTTGATTGGTCCCAATTGACGGGAAATAGTGATTCAGATTTTATTGAACCTTTATCAGTTTCATCTACAAATGTTCGAGAAGCTAATTCCATGTGTTTAATAAACGATCAAACTCAATTTGCTGTGGGTTATGGTGATGGAATAGTCGAAATCAAAGATTGTGAAAATCCTGGAAAGGTACATATATGCTTTTCGGATTTTAATAATTTCAAAATTATGAATTAAATGAATGCTAAAAATAATTTCTGCTGATATTAAATCTTGTTGATTTTAAGGTTATTATTGAATTTTCTGAACATCAAGAACAAGTGAATCAAGTCGTTGCATTTGGTGCAAATCAAATCGTATCATGTTCTTCAGATGGAACTGTAAACCTTTATGATGCTTTAGCTGGTTCTGAACCCGTCAAAAAATTAAATATTCTCTCACATGAATCCGTAATTCGACCTGGTCATTCTAGAGCTGTTTTGGCTGTGGGTGTTCAAGATCGATTTGTGGTAAATTTTTCATCCCATTTTTGCGTTCGAAATTATATTCACTTTTCCAGGTTTGTGGAGGCGGCGTAGACCTTGCAAAATATGACATTTCAAGTGGATGTTTACTTCAAAATTTTAATCCTCCCAAATCTGGAAATGACCATTACAACATTCATTCAATCGAAGTTTCGCGGGATAAAATTGGTGTAGGTGCATCTCATGGCAGTGTATTCGGTTACTCCCATTCCGGTCACTTCGTTAATGAAATTCCATTGGGAATTGGACCAATCCTCAATCTTTCTTCCCTTTCAAAAGAATCCCATCGACATCTTTTAACTGCAGCTTCAGGTATCAGCTCAAAAGTTTCTATGATTGTTAATTATGGTTATCTTTCATATTCGATTGAAACATTTTTTTAACAATTTATTATTATTATTATTTTGTTACTTTGTACGATTTTTTTTGTAAAATAAATATTTCTTTTTCATTTTTTCATAAGCTTAAAAAAGTCCGGAAATGTCCACTCTCTCCATCAGTTTCTTGTTGCGTCTCCTTCGCTTCAATGATTATTGAATTTAAATGAAGCAAGAAATTTATTTTTGTGTTTTGTTAAAGTTCGAAGTCAACAAATAAAGAAACATTTTGCTTTATTTTTTGAATGAATGTCCATGCGTTACGGAAAAATTTATTATTACGATAGATTGGGAAATAAAGTTCAAGGTGATTCAACTCCAACTGTAAAAGGTAATGATGAATTTATGCTAAAAAGTTAGAGTGGCTTTGAACTATTTTCTATTTTTTTTAGAAGAAATAATAAGTTTTCCAAGTCGACTTGAACGAGGCAAAAACACTATAAAAATGTTAGCTCGAAGTGGACCAGATTTTGGAAGGCTTTCACCTCCATTTGCTGCCATTAGCAGTGGATACATTCCTGATGATCCATTCAAGCTTCAATCACCAACTGGCGGTCGAATGCCCGATGAATTACGTGAAGATGAAATTCAATTTGGATCTTATTCTCGTAAACCATATAATAATGATGACATGGATTCATTCGAAGAAAAGACTCATTTACCCGGAGATATTTTATCACCATTGAATGATCTTCGAAGTTCACCTGATCAAAGAAATGATGAACGGCAACGAATTATAAAATCCCTTGAAAAATTGGATTTGGATGGTGGAGGTGATTCTCATCAATTTGGAAGAGGTGGTCGACGAACATCATCGGAAGAAAAAATTATTCGAACTTTAAAACATTCACATTCGAATGGATCAATAGTTGATGAAGTAACCCGAAAAAAAGTCATCGATGAAGAAGGTGAACTTTGTGAACATTGTCTGCTTGAAGAACGAAGGCTTAATGCGGTAAGAAATCAAGCAGTATTAAAAGAAAAATTAGATAAACATATTCATGATGTAAATGAAATATGGATGCATAAACCCAAGCGAAGAGTATTATTACCGGTGAGAAAATTTATTTAAACCTTCTTTTTAAAGTTGCAATGAAAAAATTCTAATCAAACATTGCTATAGTAACCTTTTCCCTAAATTTTTTAGATGGGTGTATTACCTCCATTTATGAATCGCGATGATGACCTTAACAAGCATCGTTTAATCCAAGAAAAAGCAGCATATCGACGAGAATTGGAAGATGAAATAGCAAGAAAAAAATTAAATGCTGAACTTGAAAAAGCTCGAGATAAAGCAATGCATAATTATGCGAATATGGAAGATGCCCGAGCTTATGCTTTAGATAAACAAGAACAAAAACATATTGAATTTGCAGAAAAAGAGCGAAATCGAGATATTTTAGAAAAGCAAATGGAACTAAGAAAACTTACTCGAAAAGAATCCGAAGATCGTTTGGAATGGTGGGAGAAAAAGGAAGCGATAAAAGGGAAACCAGTTGAACGAGATGAAAGATTTTTGAATGATCAATTAAGGCGAAATGAAGCTCTTGAACGTTCAGTGGAAAATTTAGCAAAGTTCAAGGAAGTTGAAAAGGAAGAAAATCTTGCAAGGCAAGCAGCAAATCGAGATTTTTATGGTCAACTTCGAGATAAAGTTAGTGAAAGAAAAAAAAGATAGAGATTTACTTTTTGAGGAAAGATTTTAGCATCTTTGCTAATCTAACTATCAAAATTCTTTAAAAAATGGAGCAAAAAGGAAATTCAAATTTCTAAAAAATCCAATATTTTAGATTAGTGAACAAAGCGCATTAATTCATGATGAAGGAAGATCAAAAGTTCGACGATTTGTTACCATTGAAAATCCCACAGTTTATAAAGCATGGGAGGATGCTCATATACTTAATGATAAACGATATCGAGTTTTACAAGATATTGATGGTCAACGACATCGTCGTCGATTAGTTGATGAAGAATCTCGATGCATTCGATGTCGACGATGTAAACGTTTAATTCGAAAGGAAGTTCGTAGACATGTTGTTGATTGAAAATTAAAATTTGCAAAATAATTTTTTTAAATGTTTTTTTGGTGTGAATTTTTGTGATTAAAAAATAGATTAAATAAAGCTTTTGAAGATTATAAAATTACAAAAAAGAGGCATATTTCCATTATGGATAACTTTTCTTCCACCTTTTTTTATGCGAAGCAAAATTTTCTCTTTGCGGTCTTTCACTATTCTTTTTTTTTATGCGCAGCAGCAGCTTTCCCAAAAGTAAACAAACTTCTCGGAGGCAAGTTCATTAAATAAAAGAAGAACCTTTCTTTATTTATTCTTTTTCAACTGTGCAAATTCTTTTTTCTACCGTAGTAAATATATTTAATCCACATGCAATAAATATCTTTAAAACCATATCTTTATAACATTAAAGTCTCAAAACGAAAGATAAAATAGAATTATAACAAACTTTTTTTTGACCAACGTTTTTTCTTCTGTTGCTCGGGTCCGTAGTTGTGTATGTATATCGATCGCCGCCTGCCGCCAATTGCCGCGGTGTTGTTGTTGCTTATACTCTTCTTTTCCGTTGTTGCTGATGGTGTCTTCTTCTTTTTTTCCATCATTTTTTTTCCTTCTTCTTCTTTTGCTTGCCAAAAGCAATAATCATTGTCGTCGTCGTTTTTACATTTTTTCTTCCTTTAAAAAATGAAAGAAACGACAGAAGAGCATCAACAGCTGGCTTAAATAATCTCCTTCTTTTCAATATAAATGTGTTGTAAAAGAAAAAGTGTTTTAATATATTATTGATCATTTTATTTTTCCTCCTAAATTTTCCTTAGATCGCGGCGTTATTATTTTGTAATAATTTCTTGGCTTTTATTTTATTAAATTCAAACTTTTAAAATTATTAATATTTATTTTTAATTTTCCAGGATGGAGTTAGCACCCGATCAAAAAGATTCTCAAACTACAAAGAAGGAAGAACCAGATCCGGATACAATTAAACTTTTTGTTGGACAAGTAAGTGTTGTCGTCTATCTTTTGTTTGCATAAACTCGCGACGAACTTTTTTGAAGTTTATTTGTTTACCTTTTTTTTCTCCACTTGAACCTTATTGACTCTTTTTTTCTTATTAGATTCCCCGCACTTACACCGAGGCTGAATGCATGAAATTATTCGAAGAATATGGCCAAGTTTATCAATTAAATATTCATCGAGATAAAGCCACTGGAGAGAGTAAAGGTAAAATATATATATATTAATATTAATTTTTGTCAGCTTTAATAGTTGCAAAAAGGAATTTGTCAACTTTTTAATACCCATTCTCAATGACATATCGAATTTTTTAGGATGTTGTTTTGTTACTTATTTTCATCGAAGCGATGCCATGAGAGCTCAAGGAGCTTTACATAATTGCAAAGTTTTACCTGGAATGCATAACGCGATGCAAGTGAAACCTGCAGATTTGGAAAACAGAAATGGTAAAAATTTAGGAACATAACTAATAAACTTATAACTAAATATATTACACATTTCCAGAACGTAAACTATTTGTTGGAATGTTAAGTCGAACAGCAAACGAAGAAGATGTTCGAAAAATGTTTGAAAGTTTTGGAACAATCGAGGAAGTCACTGTACTTCGAGAAAATGGAAAATCCAAAGGTCGGTTTTACGCTCCTTTTTTGAACTTTAAAAATTAGGCATATTCAAAAATGCTTTTTTTGCTACTTCGTCAAAGTGTTGTTATTTTATATACATATTTATCACAAGCCAATAGTTGTGTCATCGTTGCTGCTTTTTATTTTTTTTTTGTAAAAAACAGTTATCACAAAGCCGTTGTCCCTTTTTTTTATACTTTAAGTTTCCTTGTTTGTGCTTCTTTTTTGAATTGCACTATGGTGGCAGAATTTTTTTTTACTGAATTAATTGCGAATATGGGTCCCAAAAGAGAATTCAAAAAAGCATCGAATGTGCTTTCATTAAATGAAAAACATTTTTTATTTTTCATCGATAAAAATAAATGAAATTTCTTTAATTAACAACAACAATACATCCTATTTTTCAGTTTATAAAAAAAAGCGAATTACGTTTTTTTACTTCAACTTTTTTTATTTTATTTTCTTAATGTTTTGTGTTTTACAGGTTGTGCTTTTGTTACGTTTGTGAGTCGTTCTTGTGCCTATCAGGCAATCCGGCAGATGCATCAATCCGTCACTTTTGAGGTACGAAATATAAAAAATCATGATGATGCTATAAATCTTCAAAAAATATGAAAAGAAAAAACCAAAACCACTTGTGTACAAAAATTAAAACGCGCCCCAGATGATTTTTATTAGATCATTTTTTTTGTCTAAAGCTTATGCACATCAATTGCCATGTCTAAAGTCCTTTTAATCATTTTTTATATAATATTTTCGGAGTTAGAGTTTAAGCAACAAAAAAAACCATTTACATAAATACTTCATGCAAGCTTTTTTGTTATTGTCTGTAAACCTTTATTTTTTCCGTTTATACTTTGTTGATATAGTATTTTCTTTTTATCGTATATGCCAAAAAGACTTCTAAATTCATTAAGGCTTTGGACATGAGCGCTTTAAATGTTGTTCGTTTTTATTTATTTTATTTCCAAACAAACAAAAAAACGGCCACAAATTTGTTAATTGTTCCTTTTTTATTTCACAATGATAATATAGTGGTGGTGGTGAATAAGTAGTGGAGTTTGAAATACATAATTTTCAACAAACAAACAAAATTGGTTAACATTGTGTTAATTAATTTTTTAGGGATGTTCGAAACCCATGGTGGTTAAACTTGCGGATACAACAAAAGAAAAAGAAACTAAAAAAGGTAGCGATGACCAAAGTCCAAATGATAGTAATAATATTATTCAACAACTTCTTCATGGAAATAATTTAATGCCTGGTAATCAAATTAATCAGCTATCTACCCAATTTAATACTCTTGGAGCATTATTACAAAATCCTGGAGTTGCTGCCTTACTTGGAACTGGTAAGGACAACATTAAAAATTTTCAAAAAAAGTGGAGGGAATTTCTTGAAGTTAATTAGGGTTTATTTGTCTTACTCATTTCCAGTAATTGCGGGGTTATCCAATGCAAATTCTTCCCAAAATTCATCGACAACCACTGAAGCTAGTTCTTCTTCACGATCTTCGGGAAATCATCAACAACCAAGACAACAACAAATTTCTCCTGGAACTTCAGATAATTCTTCAGGTTCGCATGAATGCGGTGTTGATGAATTTCTTGTTTTTGATTTAACTAATGAGTGGGAATAAGAGACTTTTTTTTACTAACTTTTATTGTTATCATACATGAGTTTGTCTATCTACAAACTAACCCAACTTTGATTTTTTTGAATACTTGAGACTTTTTAAATGATTTTTTGCAGTGTCTTTCTTTTTTTATAACAGCTAGTAATATTAGGGTTAAAACCTACAGTTTTAGCTCCATCCATCCTTCATCAGCACCAACAACAACAGCAGCTTCAAGCTTTACAACAACAACACCAATATCTTGAAGTTCTCAAACAACAACAGCAACAACAACATGGTATGCTTTTAGTAATTAAATTTTACCTTCTAATCTTAATTAATTTATTTGCAGCTGCATTTGATCCATCTAGTCAATTTTTTTTATCCGGTCAATCACCCCTTGCTTCATATTCTCAATTTATGCAACCTCCAACATCAATATTTCAACAAGTTGCAGCTTTAAATCCTTTAACAACTCCACCATTAAGTCATCAAGCTACAGCTCAATTTGATCCAAATTTAGGTTTAATTCAACGATCTCTTCCAATCCTTTCCACAGGTCTTGTTGATGCGTCAGCTTTAGCATCAAATTCAAATAACAACAATTCTGCAAATACCAGTAAAGGCCCTGATGGTTGTAATCTTTTCATATACCATCTTCCACAAGAATTTGGAGATGAAGATTTAAGAAGTTTATTTTCACATTTTGGTGCAGTTATTTCTGCTAAAGTTTTTGTTGATAAACAAACAAATTTAAGCAAATGCTTTGGTAAGATTTACTTTAGCTTGAATTAAAGTGCTTGAACATTGACTTTTTTTTAGGATTCGTTAGCTTTGATAATTCTTTGAATGCTCAAAAAGCAATTCGTGGAATGAATGGTTTTCAAATTGGTGCTAAACGACTTAAAGTTCAACTCAAACGTTCCGGCGATAAACCATATGGCGTTCCATCAAAATCACCTTGATGTGAATCAGCAACATCTTCATAGTCGTCGCTTTCATTTTTGAAAGGAAAACAAAAAAACAGTCAAATTTTGTTGAGATATTTTATATTTGTGGAATTTTAGTCAAAAAACGCACATTTATTGTTTCGTGCATTTTCATATTTTTGGGTTACATATTTTTGTTTAGTTAGTATTTTTTTTTATTTTCAAAGTCTTTCCAATTTTTTTTAAATGGTTTTGTATGTCATTTTTTTACACTTGCCATGATTGGCTTTAACGAAAGCCTAATCTTGCCATTGCTTTTGTATTTGTTATTTTTTTTATCAAAGATTTTCTTGCCAAAAAATTGGAGTATTTTATAGTATTTTTATATTATTAGAGTGTTTGAAAATGTTTTATTATTAGTCATATTTTGTTGTAATTTTCTAAAGTTTCGGAATAAAACTTTATTTTTATTTTTATACTTTGTTTGATTGCAAAATACAACCATTTCATATGATAGAGGCATGGATACAAGGAGTGTAGTATATTGGTTAGTTGGCTGTGGTGAAGAAACTACGCGATAAGGAGCCACTAATAAACATCACCAAAAAAAAGGAAAGGAAGGGTGTAGAAACAATAACTGCGAAATTGATTAGTTTTTTTCTATCACTTTTTCTTTTTCGATTGACTTTTTTTATGAAAGTTATTGAAGAACGAAAAATTTGTTGTTAATATTTTTTGATTTTTTGCACTTTGATAGAAATAATACTTTTTGGTGGTAATCAAATTGTTTGGATTAATAGTTAACGATGAAGCCCTTAGTTGATGGACAATGTGGTCAATCCAATGCTTTAGTTGGACTTTCAAGAAATTTTACACAAAATAATTCTCGATTAAATTCGGGTGTTGATTCACAAATACGAAATGTTATGCCTGGAATGGCACGAGGTGATCAGGTATGTAAAGCTTGTTGCCTCGATGGAAGGATGAGTTTGAAGAAACTTAAAATTATTTAATTTTTAGTATGCTGATGAATTTCTTAATCGAGTATCAGCTCAAACAGCTGCTCCATCCACATTTAATATGAAATCATTGGGTCAACAATTACCCCAACAACGTGGATCATCATCATCAGCATCAGAGATGACAAGGCTTTGGGCGAATGATTATAATCAACGATATCGATCATCCCAACCATCAACAACAGCGGCAGCTTCAGCTATGTCTAATCAATGGTTAAAACAATATCAGCCCCAATCTCTTTCCCAATCATCCACAGCTTCCACCATTTCAACAACTCAACGAGAACTTGAAGGAATTTGGAATCAAAGTCAAAAAAATGCGTCAGTTTTACCATTTGATTTGGAATATTCAATATTTTATTTTTCAAATTTTAGTGAAACAAATATGTGGTCAAGAGATTATTTAGATTCATTTGATTCAGATCCATTATTTGATGCTAAATTAAAAGGCAATGAATGGGCGAATCAATTTTTAGAATCAGAAAGTATTCGACAAAATAATCTTGGAGAAACTATGGCGGGACAAACATCTTCGAATCAAGGAATGTTTGATAATTTTCAAACAGAATGGGATTCTTTAGCAAATGGAGAATTTATGGATGATTATTATAAAACTAATGCCACAGTTAATTATGAATTTCAAAGGGTAAGCGAAGGACAATAAATTAGCAATTTAAAATTCAGCACAAAACGTTTGATTTCAGAATAATCCATTTATGGGCGAAGATCAGCTAACAATAAAAGGCGCAGAAATGTTAAAAAATGGTAATATTGCGGAAGCCATTCAATATTATGAAGCTGCAGTTCAGCAAAATCCTCAAGATTCTAATGTAAGTTATTAGAAGCGTAAGACCAAACTACTCTAACACGTTGTTTGGTGCATAGAAGCAACAACTTTTACTCATTTTGGATGTTGAGATTTTCTTATTTTCAGGCTTGGTGTCAATTGGGTCTTTCATTAGCTGAAAATGAGCATGATTCTCGAGCGATTGCTGCATTTAGAAAATCACTTGAAATTGATCCACGAAATCGTGAAGCTCTTTTAGCTATTTCCGTTTCACTTGCAAATGAATCAATGGAAAATGATGCATTAGCACATTTGGAAAAATGGATAACTGTTTATAAAGACCCTTCACAAATTCCTGCAGAATCTATTCGAGGTGTTGGATTTTCACCATATTCATCATTGGATCCACAAAAATTTCATGAAGTTGAAAATTTATTTTTAAATGCTGCTCGACAACAATCTCCAGCGAATGTTGATCCTTCATTACAAAATGCTTTAGGAGTTTTATATAATATTAATCGAAATTTTGATCGAGCTATTGATTCTTTACAAACTGCATTAGCTTCAAATCCAAATGACGCACGTTTATGGAATCGATTGGGTGCAACTTTAGCAAATGGTGATCGAACCACTGAAGCTATAGCAGCTTATCGTCAAGCATTAACATTATTTCCAACTTTTGTTAGAGCTAGATATAATTTAGGTATTTCATGCATGCATTTAAAATCCTATCGGTAAGTTTTTTTAATTGAACGTTGAGTGCTTTTAGCTAATGTATGTGCCAATAACTAAGATTACTCTAACCAACTTTATTTTTTTAGCGACGCTGTTGAACATTTTCTTTCCGCATTACAAATTCAAAAATCACCCGAAAATTCACCCATTTGGTCCACGATGAGATCAGCCATCCTTCGAATGGAACCCGGCCCAAGTCATGAAATCCTTGAAGCTCTTGATACTAAAAATGTTCCAAATTTTGTTGCAGCTTTGAAACAATTTGGAAATAATTTTCCTACTACTATTTAAAAGAATTTATTTTTTCACATGATTTGAGAGAGTTAAAATAAAAAAAATTTTAAAATAAATAATCCCGAAAAAAAATTACAAACTGAAATTCTAAAATAATTATTGGAGTGGTTAACTAAAGCCCATAAGATAATTTTAAAAATTACTATTCAAAAAAATTGTAAACTTTGAAGTTTCATCTTTTGCAATTGCTCAAATGTTCATTCCTTTACGATTATTCAAATTTTATGCCTCCAATGAAAAAAAACCTCTAAAATCGTATAAAAGGAAGAATGAAAACTTTTACAAGTTTATTCTCGTCGTCACATCGTTCCGCTCCGCTGTCGTCGACTTTTCATCATGCCAAATCCTCCGCCAAAAGAAGATGCTTGGGCTTTTCAACCTATTGGTGCTCCATTTCCTGACAATCCAGTAAAGGCATTGGGCCAACAGAACATGTATGTTGCTCTCTGGTACAAACATGGTAAACCTATCCATGGTATTTTTTCGTTTCTTTCTTTTTTCTTTTCATTTGCTTGTTTTTTAGGTCGTGCTTGGAACAACGCTGGAGTCGTTGAATGTTCTTTCCCTTATCTCAAGGCTGAACTCACCGGTGCTAAAGATCTTGGTGGACAAATTCAAATCCTCCAATACAAAGGCGACCACAACACTCTTGGTTACTGGTACGAATGGATCAAATACAAAGATCGTTTTGAAAACACCGATGATCGTCATCTTCTCAAGTGTGGTGATTCACTTCCAATCTTTTGGAAAGATCGTGCTGGTGGTCCTCTTGTTGGTTTCCTCGACAACAAAACTGAAGAAGCTCGCTTCTCTCATGATGGCGTCGCTGAAAATGTAAGTTCTTTCTCTCTTTTTTTTCTTTACTATTGCTTTTTTTACAGATCACTGGAAAGGCTCTCGACAACATGTTCATCATTGTCCGAAACATCAAAGGTGGTCCTCAATTCTGTGAATGCTGGCAACATGGTGGATCATGTCCAAAGCCTCCTCCACCACCTCCTGTACCTGTACCAGGTCCTCCTCCACCACGTGTCATGATCAACGAATGGATGGATATTCGAGCTGGTGATCCATTCCCTACTCGTCCACTTGTTAAGGCTCTTGGTAAAACTCTTGATACCGTCGCTGGCCAGAATCCTGATCAATACGTCGCTCTTTGGTATCAACAAGGTGAACCTGTTTGTGGTCGTATCTGGAATGAAGGTGGAAAAGTATGTTTACTTTTTATTTTAACATTTTTAATTTTTCAATTTTAGGTCGCTGCCAACTTTGGATGGTTCAACAACGAATACAAAGCAAACATTGGCTCCATTCAAATCTTGGTTGAACTCTCTGAAAATGTTCGTGGTTTCGACTATGCTTGGAAGGCATTCAAGGAAGCTGCTGTTTTTGGTGAAAAAGAATGGCATCCTGTTCACGTCGATTACCACAAGGGTGATATCTCTCCATGCGTCTTGAATGTCGAAGGTGGAAAACAAATCCTTGGAAAGGTTGATGTCCGCAATGAACGTGCTACTGTAGCATTCAATGGTAAAGAACATATCTTCGTTGGTCCAACCGTTCATCCATTCAGCGTCCTTTGTCGTAAAGCTAAAGCTGGTTATAAATTTGATTAATGTGTTTTGTAATTTAATAATAAATAAATAATGTAATTTGAAACTTGTGTCTGTGTTTTTCTTGATTTGTGGTAATGAGGAAAGAAGCCATATATTTTTGGAGGATTTTTGATTTTTACTTTTGTTAATACATGTAAGTAAATTCGAGGATACTGTAACAACATAGCAAAATTTTACAATTCATTTTATAAAATAATAATTTAATGTATAAGTGAATTAAAAAATAACATAATGTATAGAGGAATGATTAATTATAAAATGATTACACAAAAAAGTTACAAGCTGTTCAAAATTCTAAACTTTGGAGCTTCTTCTTTTGGGATCCAATCTGCGAGAGATCGAGTAATAATTGCTGTAAAATTATCACCAAATTCTTTGTCATACTCAGCAAATCTTATATCAAAATATGCTCGTGGTCGGGCATTTTTCTAAAACATGTGGTTTTTCAAATGTTAAAAAAACATGAAATTTACTTTTATAAATGTTGCAAAAGCAGATGCATCAAAGTTTCTTGGAACTGTATCAAGACAACAAGCATATAACTTTCCAATACGATTGAGAGCAGCTATTTTTTTAGATGTCTCTGAAGTATAAATACCGGTAGAATGGCTATTTTTTGTGAACCTTAAATGCATGTTTATTTAAATACCCATCAATTTTTTTTTGTAAACTTACCAACGAATATGAGTAGCAGCTGGAAAATAACTTAAAATCTCTTCAAATGGCAAAATAAAACCTTCAGGAGATTTTATTGTTAGATCTTCAGCGACAAAATCAGTTATTTTTGGTGTTAATATTTTAAACTGTTCTAAAGTAAAAAATTGGAAATTGAACCAAAAAATGGTTAAATTCCATTTCCAAACTTTGTTAAACAATAAAGTGATAGTATTTGGAGGGTTTTGTCCTATCACCATAAGTTGCGAAAAGACAAAGGGTTTAAAATCAAGCGAAGTAATTTCATTAATTGGAATTCTCATACATTCTAAATTGTATCGCATACTTACAACTGAGTTTTTGACATTAATAAAATAAAATGGAATAATTTTCAGTTTTGGATAAAAATATTTACAAGAAATATAAAGTTTGAAAAAAAGTTCAGGAGAATATTTTTCAGGATTATCCAAAATGTAACGCATCAAAGGCTTGGAAAAAGGAAAATCTTGAGTTGCAGCATTTTTTGGAGAAAAGCTTTGAAAATTCCACAAAGTATTTATCACAACTTTCATAACTTGCAACTATCTCAAAAATAGAGTTTAATAAAAATGGTTGGGTCAAGAAGCATGCGATTAAGAATGAAAACCAAAATAATAATTATGGACTGACTTGCATGGGTTGTTGTTGGTCTTGGGTCAAATCCATAAAATCAATAATGTGGTCAAATATATTAAGAAATTCAATGGATGTGTACCCTTTTTTGCTCATAAGAAAAGTGCTTGTTAAAAAAAGAGTTGGTTGAGAATCTGTTTTTCATCTAAATATCAAAATATGAATCTTTTGGGAAGCAAAGTCTTTTCATCAATTTTGTTAAAACCATTACAGTATCCAAAACACAAGCAACAAAACCATGTTATTACTTATGTAAATGAAAAAAAAAGAAGTTTTGCCTACATTTTTTATTAACACATAATTAATTTATGTCACATTTTATGAAAAAGCCGCAAGAAGGAGGATGAAAAAAGATCACAACCAATTTTAAATGATTAATTTATTTTTTATGGATAAAATATCTCAAGATCATTCATTCCAAACAGCTGTTGTTGTTACATAGAATTAATGAAGAAGAAGGAGAAGAAAAAATATTTCTCGAGTGTGTTTGAAATAAATGAGGTAGGTATAAAATAAGAAAAGAAGCAAAGTTTAATTAATTTTCCTAAAGTTTTTTATTTTTCAATTTGTTTAGAGATTTTTTATTTTTTCATTTAAAAAAAATCAGTTGATCCAAGAAGAGAATAAAATAAAATGTTTCAACAACGAATTTTCTGCTTTTATTTATTTTCTTTAGTTATAATTTGTATTTGTTTTAAACCAATATTAAATAAGCCATTCTTTAATGTAAATCAAAATGATGTCGATGAAAGAGGAGGAGGAACAGCTGCCGGCAGCAACAGCGATGGTGGCGGAGGTGGCCATCATGCTCATCAAGATTATGGTCACATGGCTAAAAAATTAATGAATGATATTTTTGATGAAACTGAACATGAATATTCTTCATCCAACAAAGATAAAATTAAACATGATGATGAAGCATCAGATGAAAAATCATATTTTCCGTAAGTTGTTTGATAAGTTTCACAAAATATGTATTTCCAAAAATAAATTTTATGTGTAATTAATAATAGTAATTTTCAGAAACTCGGATGAAATAGTTGCCTCTTCATCCAAAGACAAAAATGTTGACGACGATCATAAAAAGGATGAAAAAAGCTTCACAATATTTATTCGAGTATTAATACAAATTTTTAATGAATTAGTTAATGATAATGAGCCATCAAACGACAAGAAGCTTAATGTTAAAGTCCAAGACATTCCTGAATCAAAAGATCAATCATATGAAACTCGAATGCCAGGTGAAAAGGATCAATTAACAATAAAACCAACAGAACAACAACAACCAATTGAAACAACAATATTGCCATTATCAACAATTGAAGTACCACAAATTCAACGAATGAGTATTTCACAAATTATTCCAAAGCCAAAGGAGATTGAAATAACAACAACCCTAGCATCAGAAACAACGCAAGCGCCTACGGTAGAAGTTGCTGTGGTGGAAACTACCGAAGCAGTAGTTGCAACAACGGCACTGGAAAGCTTCGAAATGCCACATTTGCCGAAAATAAATTTACCAAAGCTTACAACAGAAGAAGCTCCAACAGCCGATGAAGCAATCACAACAACAACGATGATATCTGAACCGCTAACTACACAAACACCAACAATGGCAATGATGAGTTTTGAAGTTCCACAATTGCCCAAAATGAGCATATCTCAATTACCAACTAAACCAACAATAGAAGAAGAGTCAACTACCACCACCTCAACAACTACGACTACAACTCCTCAAACTACAATAACAAGCTCCACAGAAGCTCCTCCAACTACCATAACAGTAACTTCTCCTCCACCAACTCAACCACCGATAACATCCACAGCCTCCACTACTGCCCCTTCGGCAGATATCCATTATGAAGACAATATGGACGATTCAAATATTCCATTTTGGTTGAAAGTTATTGACGGAATACGATGCTCAATGAAAGATTGTGCAGGAGTATTAATTCCAACAGCATCATATGATCGAAGAGAAATAAAAAATTTAACCATTACAAGATTTATTCGTGAACATGGCTTACCTCCATGTCCATGTTTGGAATTGAAAGAATTGCAATTGAAAGAAGCAGCAGCGGTACAACGTTAAATAAAAGGATCAAATACTTGTTTTGAAAAAATGAATATAAATAATTACGGGAGTTAAAAAGATTTTTGTTTTTTTGTAATTGTTTTTAAAAAAGGGATGAGAGAGTTTATGGAAGTCTTGGATGAGTGAATGTTAAAAAAGTGAAAGCCACAAACTAAAACTATTTCCATTCAAATAAATTTATAAACCAAAGTTATCCTTAATTCATAACTCCTGAACTCCCTCTCTTTTTCATCTTTTGTTAGTTACAACACATTTATTGCCTAGCTTTATTTTTTTTTATAACTTATGTATGTAAATTTTGTATTATTACAAGCGTGTATTTATCCTCTTTTTTGTTTTCTAATCCTGTGAATAAACATTTTTATTATTACCAATCGACGAAAACGAGTAGCATTTTTTATCAATCAAAAAAAAAACAATGTCTGACGTGTCAAAAACCATCAATGAATGGACGAATCTCTTTCAATTCTTGAACATTCAATTTTTTTAACATCCACGCTTCGCATTGCTTCGAAAGAAAAAAATATGCGAGCGGACGACCTTGGCGGCAAACTGCGTTCGTTCTTATTTTTTCAATGTCGCCGCATAGAGTTTTGTTTCTCCTCTCTCAAAAAAAACTGCCAGAATTGATCCTTGTCTTTCTTTCATTTATTTTTTGTTTTGCTCACTCGCTGTTTATTTTTTATCTTTCATATAATTCCAAATATTGTTCGTGAATATATCGTGATTAGTTGGAGCTTCTCAACTTTAATTCAATTTACTTTTTAGGCCTTTAACAACAACAATGGTACTTCATCGTTTTATTCCATCATGGACTTGGAAGATTATGATTCCACTTTTACTTCTTCGTGCATTACCAAGTTTGAAAAATTATGAATTTTCTCCACAAAAGTTTCGTGATGCTGCAAGTAAAGGTGCAAGTAAGTTATTTTTTACTTTTATCAAGTTGGCCATAGTATCTGTCTTTTGTGTTTCAATGCTCTTGTAACACTTTTTGTTATCTTCGCAAGTGTTCCTAAATATCGCTTTTCTTAATAATATGTTGTTAAAAAGTTTACATTTCCATCAAAACATACCTTCAATAGCAAAATCATATCTATTTACATATGTCTCTAGAAAATATATTAAACATATTCTTTTTTTAGGTGGATCTGGCACTGGAGTGGACGTCTTTGTTTCTGAATTAAGAAAAACATACAGCAAAGTTATCCCAAAGAATCTCTATTGGACTTCATTCCCTGCTGGTGGTCTTCAACTTCGTGCTCAAATCGTTTATCCTGGTATGATGGAAACTTTGTTCGTTCTCGGTGCTCCTGCAAGAACTTTGGGTAATTCTGGTTTTCATTGGTCCAACTCAAGTTGTACTATACTTTCTGGTGAAGTAACACGCTTTGGTGGTCAACAATCAAATCTTCAAAAAGAATCATTCAAAACTGGACAAAATTTCCGTCATGGAGAATTTGAAAGTTATATTTATGAATTCGCTGCTGACACTTATGTCGCATGTTATACTCGTGGTGTTATTCCAGGTATGGTTTTGATAACATTTTGCCTTTCTTATGCTTATCTTTCATTTCAGTTAGTGGTATCTGGCCTACTATGGGTGCTATCTCAAATGGCGACATTACTTCACCTCTTCGCTTATCGTACATCTACGCTGAATCATATTATTATTGGATTAGTCAATATGTTTCAAACTTATGGAAAGAAGCAAACAAGAAAATGAAATCAGAATTGTAATAATTCCATCTCCATCCATCAAAATACCTATTGTTGCTCATGGTTCTGCGAGGGTAAAACAGCCTATGTTTGCCTTTTTTATTTAATGTTTAATATATTTATTTTTTACTTAAACTTTTATCCTGTGCCACTATTATTATTGTTTTGTTTCTTTTGTAGGGATATTTATATTTTGTATGAGTAATAATATCTTTGTGCAATGAATAAATATTTTAAAAGAAGATTCTTGTTGCTTTTGTTTTTGGTGATTCAAATGCGAAGAAAAAATAATTGACTCAAAAGTTGTGAATCAAAACAACGTTGTTCAAGAATGTTGCTTGAGGCGAAAGGCAATATCATTCCATGCATGGAACAGTTTTTCACTTTTCATAAACAAAAATGTTTTTAAAGTTTTTTGTATGTATGTTTTCTTTTTCTTTTTTTATTTTGAGATCACGAAACACTTTGTTTTTTTCTTTCAAGAAAATCAAAAACGAATGAAAAGAAAATTTTAGAAAGCAAGCGATACTTTCACATACATTTTTTTGACGTTAACGAACAACAACAAAAAAGAAGGAGGAGAAAATAAACAACCAACCCGACCACGTTGTTGTTTTTTTGTTATGTCTTTGGGGAAAAAGGAAATGCAGAAAGAAAGAAACGAACGAACAAGCGAATATCGGATGTGTCGCAGCAGCAGCTTTTTTCATTTCTAACGTACACATACATACATTGATTGCGTCGGTTATTTTTTTTATTCGACGATTTCAAAAAAAAGGCCTCAAAGAAGAGCTTTTATAAAAAAAGGAAAAAAAATATTAAATAAGTTTTTGAAGAAGAAAATAAAAGTTTTTTTCGTAAACTAAAAATATTTTATAATTATTATCATCGGCATTTCTATTGGATGGTTTAAATTTATTTAGAAATGAAACGGATAAAGAGTGCTTTAAATTTTAATTCAAGAAGAAATATTTCACCAGGTATGTTTTTTATGTTGTTTTAACTTACTTGATTGAAGAAGGTTTTTGCTTCGGGAGAGACTTCGCGATTGTAAACATACTTAAAAATTTTTATATTTCTATTTACTGCCTTAATTCTTACCATTTTATGCCACTCAAATATGTAAATATTATCGTTTGACTTAAAACATCCATCTTGATTGAGTCGATTTCCTCGCCATTTGAAAGGGTTTATGAGTTTACTGTAGACATTTCTCAACAATCATATTTCTACGATTTTTTCAATAATATTTTGTCTCACTAAATTTAGATTATTCTTCTTCCCTTTTTTGAAGCTTAACAACAAACTTTTTTAAACAACAACTAAAATTATTTTTTTTTAAATTCAATTTTTCTTTATTTTGTCTTTTGTTGCTTTAAATAATATTTTTTTAGCAACGTGGTTTTCATCTCGTTTAGGAAATCTCAAGCATTTATTTTTTGAAAAAATAAATTGCTCTTTCAATTTGTTCTCTTCTTTTTTATTTTTTGCTTTTTACTTCTCCTTTTTGAGAAGAAAGAACAACAACAACCAACAAATCAAAGGAAATTTCTATTAATGGATGCAGTAAGAAAGTAAGAAGCAGCATAGCTTCGGCAAATTTTACAGTATTTTCTTCTTTTCTTTTTTTTGAAAGCTGTTTTTTTTGTTTGTTGCCGAAATACGGATCTAAAAGTGTTCGTATTTTTTTTGTTGTTGGTGTAAGATGAGAAATATTTTAAGCATTTCCTTTTCCCCACAAATATTTTAGTTATTTTCAAGCTTCTTAAAGAGAGAGGAAGCTAATGTTACTAATGCCGCTAGTTTTTAGTTTTTTGAAGCAATTTTTTTATGGGTGAGAAAATGCTTTTTAACGTTTACGGATCTTTTTAATTTCTGCTATTAAAATATTAAAGAAAAATCGATTAAAATCGTTTATAACCATTACTAATTTTTTTTTGACG
Source organism: Panagrolaimus kolymaensis (assembly GCA_028622995.1). NCBI lineage: Eukaryota > Metazoa > Nematoda > Chromadorea > Rhabditida > Panagrolaimidae > Panagrolaimus > Panagrolaimus kolymaensis. Next base: position 1,009,484 of record JAJQJQ010000046.1, on the reverse strand, counting down.
TCATTTAAAATCTTTTTAACCTTCTGCTTTTGAGAATTGATTTTTTTTCCTTTTGATATCCATATTTTTGATGACATCACATAACCGCTAAAGTTTAGGAAGTAGAAAGAAAAAACAACAAACGCAGGATTTAAAGAAAAAATAGTGATGCACCAACCAAAACTAAAAAAAAACCAATGAACTTTTTTTATTTCAATTTGTGTCTCTGCGCAGTCAGCAACAGAGACAGCTTGGTGCTCAAAGAACTTCGGTGCTCTTTTTTATTTTGTTTTTTTTATCTCTGATTTCATTTCCTCGTTTGCTTCTCACAAAATTTATCTTCGATATCCATTATTATATCTTTATTCCTGGAATATATATATTTTATGCTTTTAATCCATCATAAAAAAAGAAGTTTATTATTTTTGACAAAGTTTTTGGTCTGGTCTTTGATCATTTATTATTATTTTATGTCACTTTTTTTGCCTCATGAGTCATAGAAGTGAGCGGGTAAAATAACCTTTTTGTATGTATGTATGTGTTCACTCACATACGTGAGGTTGCAATAATAAAAGGATCCTGAAATGAGATCACATGTGAAGAGAGGTAAAAGGATGAATGAATTCAGTATTTTCCATAACGACAAAGGACTCTCCCCGCAACAACCATTTTTGCCTTTAAAAATAAAAAAACAAGTAAACAAAAATTTCTTCAAGTCTCACACAAACTAACTTTAGCACTTTTTTTTTCTTTTTTCCAGCTGCTTTCGAAAGAGAAGCATTCTCTTTTTTTAAAATGTTTTGTTGTTTTCTTTTTCTTTTTTTGTGTTGTTGTTTGGTGCAGAAAGAGTACCCATTTTTGAACTTTGGAGACCAAGCAACCAATGTGTTTTTTTTTTCTTCCGTGAGTTTTAAAATTGTCTAACAAATGTGAGATAGGTGTTATTATTTCTTTGTTTTGTTTTTTTTGGCATTTTTCTAATCGATAGAGGGAATGGTTATATTACGTAAGCAATTTTGTCATAACAGGTAAAAAAACTCAATCCATGATTAACGGCGGCTGTCTTTTGCTTTTGAATTTTTTCTTTTTGAACAAAGGTTTGTGGAAAAAAACAAAGTTGTAGGTTATTGGGGACTAAAAGTTTAAGAAAAATAGTCATTATTGAATTTGAATGAACGGAGAGGAGTGTTTTGTACCTAATAACACTGTAACCGAGTGGTTTCAGTCAAATTCTAAAAAATCTTAGGTTATACTAATTTCTAATTTAAACATCTTTATTTAAAAACACTTCAGCGATATCAAATCTATCCACCAAATGCAGAAGCTTTTACTTTTTTTATGCACTTTATCGACAACTTTTTGTTTCTGACACATTTTTTTACATCGCAGACTAGAGAGAGAAAAATAAGTTGATAAAGGAATTAAAGTCATTTTTTCTTCTCATTTTCGATATTTTTTGATGGTCAAAAATCTCTTATCTTCTTTCTTCTTTTTTTTTCAAACAAAACTTAAAGCACTCACTCACATGCATGCATTTCCTCCTCTTCTTCTCTGTATAAAAAAATATATAATGTCAACCAAATTTTACAGAGTAAACATCAGAAGAAAAAAAAGAGGATCAATAAAAATGGAAAAGCTCTTTTATTCTTCGTTATATTTTTTCCCCAGATGTTATTTCGAGATTTTTTTTATTTCAAGCAAATAAAATTGAAAAAGAAGATTGAAAAAAGTCGGTCATCAAATTCGTGAAAGTTGTTTCACATTATAAAAAAAAGGAGGGAATTTTGGGCGGTTTATTTTTTTTATCTTGCTATAGGAGAAGTTTGGATTCGTAAATGAATAGGAAAATTACATAAAAACGATATTAGAACTTTAAAAAATTTCGATTTAGGTCTTCAAAAAAATTTGAATGCAAGATTGATTAGCTTTGTTACTGTATTTTTTTTTTCAAGCAACACGCAGCAAAAATTCTCGTTTCAGGAATCAAAAAGGCAAATGGAAAACTTTTCTTTGTTCATGAAAAAAAATTCATGAAAAAAAAATTCAAAATGTTGATGCTTTCTTTCTTCTTATTTTTCTGATAGCTTTCTCAAAGTTGTTTTTATAATTCCAAAAAAATTCTAAAGTGCTTTTTTCTTTTAACATAGTCCTTAAATAAATTTAAGGCAATTATGTTCCTTTATTTGATTGAATTAAAAAGCCCTTCTTTTCCATAATTTTTATTTTAAAAAATATTGAAAACTTCATTTGACGTGTTTAAAAAAAATTGGATTTGCGTGTTTTTTTTTCTTCATGGTTGTTTATGTTCGAAAGCATCCACCACCAATAAATAAATTGGGTGTGTGCATTGTTGTATTTGCCGTCAATATTTTCTAGCATTTGCCAGTAAATTTTTCCTTTTCTTTTATGATTAACCAAAAAATTAAAAAGTTTTCGTTTTTTCGTGCCATTTTTTGATTATTCATTGCATCGAATTCATATTTTCTAATGTTTTTCCTTTTCATATATTTTTGATGATGAGGAGAGAGTGAGACTCTTATGAGAAATCTTTTTTTTCTTTCTTTATGAAGTTGAATTTGCTTTGACAGCCAAATAAAAAATCCTTTTTTTTCCAACGTAGAAAAAAGAAGAGGAATGTTTGTGTGCAAAATAAATGGAAGTGAGAAGAGGGTGGAGGTAGCATCAAACAATAATAGCGATGACGACTGCCTGGACTGCATTCTGTCAGTCACTATTGTTTGTATTTATTTCTTCGAGGTGTTTCGATTCAAAAACCTATAGTTTTTTTCCGTCTGTCTGCTATTTCACATATTCCGTTCTCTTTCCATCCTTTAATGTCTCTCTCTTTTTTTTTATACTTTTACGCGGGTCTTTTTATTTTTCAAACGCTTTTTTCAATATCTAAAGATTTTTTTTAGCTTTAGAACCGGAATGTAAACTCGCAATGTCTTCTGAAGAATTGTCATCTGCACCACCTTCTACAGCTTCTACAGCTACAACGGCTACGGCTTCAACAGCAAAAGCTCCAACAATTGTTTCTTCAGCTGCTATAACGCCTCCAAATCCAGCGTCTGAATCTGCATCGATATCTTCAACAACTACACTTCCAAATCCAACTCATGTATCTTCAACAGCAACACTTCCAAATCCAACGCATGTATCTACATCGACAACGCTTCTAAGTGCTGCAACGCCTGTATCTTCATCATCATCACTTTCAAATTCGCCACCATCAACAATATCAGCTCCTTCAATTATTCTTGGAAAGCACAGAAAACGTGTAACTGAATTAAAGTGCAATGAAGTTAGATGGTTTTTGAAGAAAGAAAATGATTCAAAATGGACACCATTGAAAGGTAAGGTGTTGTTTATAAATGATGGAAATTTTGTACGATGATGCGTAAACGTTATGTTTTGTATATTCCACAACTTGTATGCAAACTGTTAACAAAACTTATTGATTCTTTTTCAGGTTATGACTCACTTGTTATTGAAGTTGCTTGGCGTAATCGCAATGGCCATGTTGTCGATCCTGAAACTCAAACACTCTTTGATGAAATGCCAAGAACCGATGATGTTATCGTATTAGAAGGTTTATATATGCTTGATACAAAGAGTGAAAAGCTTGATTCTGTTTATTGGAAAGATGAATCTTTACCACTTCGTCGAGGAATATGGTTTCAAGCTGATACAATGCAACCTTTATCTATGGATTTAGCTGATACCGTTGAAACAAATCACTTAAAAAACTTCCGTGATCAAAATATTCCTGATGGTCCTGTTTATGCTGATACTGAGTCAAGTAAACGACCAGGTAAGAAATGCTATCACTTTGAATTGCATTGCAATGTAACTAATAATCACATTTTTAGTTTTAACTACAATTACATGGAATGATCATGATGAAATTAGGTGGAATTCTGTAATAGATATCGTATGGTACAATAATTCAAAAACTAATCGGTTAATTCGATTTGTAACACGATCAAGAGGAACTGTTCTTCGAAGAGGATATACGGAAGAAGCGCAATTGGATGATGGCAGGCCACATTTCAGCGACCTTATCTTTGTTGTTCATGGAATTGGACAAAAGGGTTATGAAAACTTGATTGCTAAAAATACTGGACAGTAAGTTTTTTATTTGCTAAATCTCTTTTCATTGATTTTTTTAGGATGCGTGAAGTAATCTTGCATTTAATGGAAAAGTACTATCCCAATGAAAAACGACGTCCTATGATTTTACCAATTGAATGGAGAGCTTCTTTAATTTTGGATAAAGGCTTAACTGATTTGATTACACTTCCTCGAATGCCATCAATGAGACATACTCTTAATGCTGTTGCTATGGATATTATGTACTATCAATCACCACTTTATCGATCTGAGGTGCGTTTTAATTATTCATGAATAGTAATATTGGATATTTTGCAGATTATTAATGGTGTTATTCGATCTCTGAACCATACATATACAATTTTCAAACGGAATAATCCTCATTTTAAAGGAAATGTTTCAATGGTTGCACATTCTTTGGGATCTGTAATTGCTTATGATGTTTTAACAAGTTGGTCTCCATTGTTATTGTATGATCAATTCGTAACTGCTGCAATTGTAAGTTTTTCCAAATTTCAAAGGAAGAAATAATAAATATTATAATTGTAAAGTTCACTAATTAAAATTTTTATTTTTAGAAAGAACATTTGAATCAAAAAGGCCTTGATGAAAATGAAAGAAAAGTTTTGGAAGATTTCCACTCAAGCAGAATGAAGTAAGCTTTTTATTGCTTTTATGTAACAATCTAAAGAATCATTCAATTTTAGACTCTTTGAAGATGAAGACAAAATTAACTCCATCCTTATTCGATGTGACGAACAATTACAATTCAAGGTTGAAAATCTCTTTGCAATTGGTTCACCTCTTGCTGTGTTCTTGGTTATGCGTGGTATTGATTATACAAAAGTCTTACCCAAAAATGATAATCTCAAACATATTTATAATATCTTTCATCCATATGATCCTGTTGCATATCGTTTGGAACCTTTGTATGATTCACATTATAAACATATTAGACCGGTGAAATTGTATTATTACGCGGATGAGCGAGCTAAACATTCATATTCCAATCTACCGTATGAATTGCATAAAAGTTATGTAAGAAAATTGAAGAAGCAACTGAAAAAGGTAAACCATATTTTTTTAAATGTTTAAAGTTTTATTACATCTTTTATCGTTTGTACTTTTTTAATTTACGTGAGTTTGCTATTTTAGGCAAAGGAAAACGCCAAAAGTGATAAAGATGAAAAGGATAGCAAGGACGAAGATGATGAGGATTCTGATGATGAAGATGATGATCTTTCAAGTAAGGGCTTTGTGCTTATGTTTCCTCATCGTTAATTCTCAATTTTTAGCTGGATCATCTCCACGAAGTGAAAGTCCTGTTCCATCTGAAGAAACAACAGCCACAAGTCAAAATAATGCTCCACCTGAATTGCCTCCTCCATCAGGAGCTGGTAACGGAAGATGGTGGAAATTTGGTTCTGGAAGTGCCGCAGTTGCTCCAACACAAACTGAAGAACCTATTGAACTTGCAAAAGAAGCATCATCGGGTGGTTCGGCAGCATCATCAAATTCTCCTGTTCCTCCTGCAGCTCATACATCAAGTGGACCAAAACCTTTGACTCAAATAGAAGCACTTGTTGATAAAATTCCTCCTGAACGTCGACTTCAAGCTAATATCAATACGGATATCAAACGACTTGATTTCTTCCTTCAACCAACTTTAACCGAAAAATCTTATTGGTCTGTATTGAAAAGTCATTTCGCTTATTGGCAATCATATGATACAATCGCGTTTATGCTCAATGTGCTTTATCCTCAACCAACAGAACAATCCGTTGCACTCGTTCGCTAGTCATCATTATCATCTCATTTATTCTGTGTGATGTAATTTAAAATTTTCATTTTTTGTTTTGTAAATAAAAAAATAATTTAATATGAAGAAAAACGTGTAATTTTTTGTATTTAGTATTGAAAAAAAGGAGAAGATGAATAAACGTTTTTATTAAACAAATATTTTGTTTTAACATAAATCGAAGCAGCAAAAAGATAAGACATTTTAAAAGAGAAAGAAATTGCAAACATTTATGTTCGGATTTAAAGCTATGGCACAAGACATTTAGGAAGTTGCATTTACAGTAATGCTGCGCTTATGGGAACGTGATGATGATGTTGTTGATCTACTGCAGGGTTTATGTTTCATCAGGATGTAAATGTTCAGGGTACAAAATCATTGATTGAGAATAAAGTGGCATTTGAGGATATGAAATAACGGATTTAGGATAGACTGGTGAAAACCCAGGTGATGGAGAGTTGAATGGAGTTTGTTGGGGAGAATTTACTGCATATCCATAATTGGTAAAAGCTTGACCATGACCTTTTTGAATTCCATTGGATGGAGGTGAACCTTCAACGGTATCATAAAATTCAGATTTTTTGAAATTTACGCAGTATCCATAATGTGAAAACAAGGGAACATCAGGGGTGATTTTTTCAACATCATGTGAAAATGGATCATAATGATCATCCATTGAAAGTTTAAGAGGTTGAAGTTTTGGAGGTTGTTGATTGGCGGATTTTTTAGCATTATTGGGAAGCAAATCATTTGGGCCATCATCAGAAAGTTCAGATAAAATTTCATGTTGAAGACTGGGCCAAACTTTTTGCAATTTGCTATCAGCATCAGTTGAAGATTTAACTGTTGGCCAATCATGATAAATATCAGCAAGGTATTGTTCAACATCATCTGAAACACCAATGAATATCAATCAAATCAAAACCATTTAAGTATTTTTGTGATTAGAGAAAGAAAAATGTAAAGTTCAAGAATTTTTCTTTGTTTGTTTTTGGAACTCACCTTGGTAATCCATTATCATAGGAGTTGCTGGTGCACAATTATTGTTTGCGCAATTACCCATTTCCTTTTTATAAAGGTTTGGTCCTTGGAAAGATAATTTAGGAGCAACTGGAGGATGATTGTAAGTAGGATATTTATCCATATAATTTCCCATTTCAATTTTGCAATCAATTGGAGCAAGTGACCAATCAACGGGTTTCTGTAAATAAGTACGATTGGGTCGTTTTTTGATAGATGGCTGTTTGATGCCATTCTAAAATTACTTTTTTTTAAGGGAAAGTAAAAAAGCTGATAAATGATTTAGGCATTATTTTTTGTTTGGCAAATGAGATACCGAAAAAAAGATGGTTAGTCTTGCAACAAAAAATGGGCATTTGCATAAAATTTGGGGTACTGTAATTTTTTTCTTTTTTTTGCATGAGCTTTTAAATTTTTTATATAATTCTAGGAATAAGCTTACCATCATCTTCTTTTCTGCTCGATCTGCTCGATCTGCTCGATGAGCTCGACGACGATCATTCCACCATTTTAAAAATAAGAAAATCACGACTCCAATAACACTCAAAACAACCATGCCAAACATCATATTTCTTAAATCCATAATGCAATTAGTCATGCGATGGACATCATCAGCAACCTAAAATCCACTGTTTTAAACTTTTCCCAAAACCCTCATTGAAAAAAAAAACTAACTTGATTAATTTTAGGAATGCCTTGACGAAAGAGTTGATTGAAATCTGGCGCTGGATAACTATTTGGTTTTCCCTTCATCATCGAAGCTGCTGGTAATTTAGGTGGAGAAGAATTTGTATTTCCCATTATTTCCTTTTTATTCAGCTCCAGCTAGCTGATAATAAAAAGAAATATGCTTCGATTTCAAACCTAAAGCAAAAAAAGTCTTTAAGTAACAGGAATGAAAAAAGAAGAAGCAAAATGAATAAGAATAAAATTTCATCGACAGTTAGTCTTCGTCGCTATCTCCTCCCAACCTTCCGGGATAAGTGTAATATTTTTATGTTTCACTTTTCTCACATTTTGTATTTCAAGCTTGTTGATGATTTTTGGTCGACGTCGCCGTTTTTTTCAACAAACAAAAAAATTTTATAAGTAAAAATCATGGCGAAATGCATGCTTATCAAATGTTAGATCGATCGCATTTTTGTATGTTATGAATATCTATCTGCATTTGCTCGCAATATATTTTTTTTGCTCATGGAACAAAAAATATCAAAACAAAATTATTTTGCAATTCGTCACAAGCAAAGTGATACGATAGTTTGACGATGTTTACCGGAAGTGGTCAATTATTTTATGGAAAATAAATTCATTCGTTCATCCAAACGTTTGCTTTTTTACATTTTATTATTGATTGTGCCTGTATTTTTGTTTTTGCCAATTACCCAATAAGTTTTTTGCATCTAAGCCATCAATAGATCAAAACCATTCAAAATAATCTGTGAACTATCAATAACCATTAACTTCCATGAGGTCAGTCAGAGAAAAAATGAACGACTAAAGCAACTAATTTTTTTCTAAACTTTTAGTCAGTCTTGTCTTTAATCAAACTTTTTCATTCACTTACTCCTTTACTTTACTTATATTTTCTTGAATGTATCATACTCCAAATATTTATTTATCCACCACTTACATGCCCTTATTTTCCATTGCCTTTTCCAAATCAAAAATCTTTTTTTTCATATCCTTGTTGCTCCTTGCAACTTGAGTTCAAAATAATTTTTTTTAGCTTCCATAATTTGACCATTTTTACAAATCTTACTCATTCTCTCTCTCTAAAAGTTTGTACTTTGAGTTGATGGAATTGTATTCCTTCCATTGAAGAGATTCCGTTAGCTTTAACTATAGCTCTGGCTGTTTGTTGGCTGGAATGAAAAAAATGTGTCCACTTTTTTTTAATTTTTAGCCTTTAAAATAACTTTTTTTCTTTCTCTCTCAATATATTTTTTATTATTCCTTCCTTGTTCTTTGATTCACCTTTGTTTTTCCATATTTTATTCTTTCCTTTTTTGCTGAACTCCCTTCAAGTTTCTCGTTTTTTTTGTTGATTAATTTTGTTTTATTGTAATCTATCATTTTTATCAAACAACAACTCTTCTTCTCCATTTTTATCTACAAAAGTTGAAACTTTTTTTTGCACAAACAAAAAGTTAACAGTGTTTTGCACCTTCAAAATGAAAACCTTTTTTTCCAACTTTTTTGTTTTGTTTTGATTTTTTTTAAAGGTGAAGAAAAGTAAGGGTTAATCTTTTTTTTATTCACACAAGCTTTTCGACCTCGGTCTTCCGTTTTTCTATCAACAACAAAAAAATTCAATCTTCTTTTTTCTTTTCTTGTCACTTTATTCTCGGAGGTTTAACTTTTTTTCTTCTTCTTTTTATTGATTGAGCTGATGTGCAAGAGAAAGACAAGAGTTAAAAAAACAGCGAGAAAAAAAGATAGATAGAAAACAACATTAAAAGGCGGAGACTCTAAAAAAATAGAGAAACAAACAAGCAAGCAAACCAACTGGCCAATGTCGCTCTCTTTCCTCTCTTGTTTTTTTTTCTTCTTCTATTCTTTTGCCATTTCTATTTTAGAACTAAAAAAATATTCATCAGTGTTCGTGCGAAATAGAAAGTTTTCTTGCATCATCTTTTCCTATTTTGTTTATTATTTCCCTTTTTCTACCTTTATTTTTGTCTAATCCACCCTTAATTACTGAATGTTTCCACGCACCTTTGGAAGAAGACTGCTTGCTCTCATTAAATGAAATAAACAACGATTTTTCGTTAATCGTTTGTTATGAAGAAAATCTTTTCTGAAAAGTCAAAGTTGAGCAGCGGCTAGTCTGAAAGTTTTGATTTTCTTTCCATCAGTTTGTAGTTGTTATTTATATCTTCAAATCCCGCGACCTTATTTTATATTTTTTAAAAATTTTATAAGGTTGACCTTTACAACGCGACATTTTTCCATTAACGAAGTCTGACATTCATAATTCTAAAATCCATTTTTAGGTAAAACTTATTTTTCTTGAAGCTTTTCAATCAATAAAAAATGCCAATCACTCGAATTTTTGCTCGCCAAATTTACGATTCTCGGGGTAATCCCACCGTTGAAGTTGATCTCACCACTGATAAAGGTTAGTATAAAATTTTTTAACCTTGAAACAAATTTCAAAAAAAATGTTATAGGTGTTTTCCGTGCCGCTGTTCCATCTGGTGCATCAACCGGTATTCATGAAGCTCTTGAACTTCGGGATAATGATGCTAAGGTTCACCTTGGAAAAGGTGTACTTAAAGCCATTGCAAATATCAACGATAAAATTGCCCCAGCTTTGATTGCAAAAAATTTTGATGTCACCGACCAAACTGCCATCGATCGTTTTATGATTGAATTGGATGGAACTGAAAATAAATGTAAGCCCAGAAAGAAAGATTATTTTGGTTTAATTATATTCTTTTATTATTTTAGCTAGCCTTGGAGCCAATGCAATTCTTGGTGTATCATTAGCTGCTGCAAAAGCAGGTGCAGTGCATAAAGGCATGCCTTTATATAAATATATTGCCCAACTTGCTGGAATCAAACAAGTTGTACTCCCAGTCCCCGCATTCAATGTAATTAATGGTGGATCTCATGCTGGTAATAAACTTGCTATGCAAGAATTTATGATCCTTCCAGTTGGAGCTAAAAATTTCCGTGAAGCCATGAAAATGGGTTCTGAAATTTATCACCATCTTAAAGCTGAAATCAAAAAGCGTTATGGCCTTGATGCTACTGCTGTTGGAGATGAAGGTGGATTTGCCCCTAATATTCAAGATAACAAAGAAGGCCTCGATCTTCTTAACACCGCCATTGCTAAAGCAGGATACACTGGAAAAGTATCAATTGGAATGGATGTTGCTGCATCCGAATTTTACAAAGAGGGAAAATATGATCTTGATTTTAAAAACCCCAATTCTGATAAATCTAAATGGATAACCGGCGATCAATTGTCAGAACTCTATCAATCATTCATTAAAGAATATCCCGTTGTTTCCATTGAAGATGGTTTTGATCAAGATGATTGGGAAAATTGGATTAAACTTCAATCCACAGCTTCCATTCAGCTTGTTGGTGATGATTTGACTGTCACAAATCCAATTCGAATTAAAACTGCAATTGAAAAGAAAGCATGTAATTGTTTGCTTTTAAAAGTCAATCAAATTGGTACAGTTACTGAATCCATTGAAGCTTCAACCCTTTCTCGTCAAAATGGATGGGGAGTTATGGTTTCACATCGTTCAGGTGAAACTGAAGATACTTTCATCGCTGATTTAGTTGTTGGTCTTGCTACTGGACAAGTATGTTGCTTTATTCTATATTTTTAAGTTTACTAAAACCCATCATTTTTTTAAGATTAAAACTGGTGCTCCATGTCGCTCAGAACGTACAGCAAAATATAATCAACTCCTTCGAATTGAAGAAGAACTTGGAGAAGATGCAATTTATGCTGGAGAAAAATTCCGTAATCCCCAAGCTTAAATACCAACTTCGTTACCAACATTGTCGTCAAGAAAAATGAAATCAGTAGCAGCGAGAATTATTTAGTTGCTTTCTTTAAATTTATTTTTAAGTAGTTTGTTTTCAATCCAGCCATTTACATAGTAGTGAGATATTCTTTATCTAAATTATTTTTTTATGGTTTTCTTTGTTATTGGTTTATATAAAATGGTAGAATTAATATATGTAGTGCGTGTTTTTCCATTTTTTGATTGAATTTAAAAGAAAAATAAATATTGGCTGGTAAACTTATGCAATATTGGAAATTTCATGTTTGCAATGAAGGTTTATAAAGGTTTATTTTTTTTCCGACCAATGATGATAATGCATAAAAGGATTTAACTTTCTCTAACATTAATCACATTTCATTTGAGAATGGATGAAAATGTAAATTTATTAACATTTTCAAAAACTGTTTATCAGAATGAATTTTGAAAAAAAAATTGTTTTGAAAGATTTTCTTTCAACCATGATTGACGAAAAAACTGCATCAGAAACTGCTGATGAAAATTCAAGTACGGATGTTAATGTTAATGGCAAGATTACGGTAAACTTTTTTATCTTTGTTATTCACGATTATGAAAACCTATCAATCGTTTTATTTTCAGGCTGATTCCGATGTTTCAACTGCTTCATTACCATCAAATATTGTCTCACCAACTCATCACTTTTCAATTCCAATTTCTCTTGGTGATGGTTTAATTGTTGATGAACTTTATGCTTCTGGATTATTTCATGGTGCAATAATAACTGATTTCTTACCATTCATCTCAAACAAATCTGGCGACTTCTTCTTTGCTATTTTATTGGATAAAATTCAAGCCTCCTCTCAAGAACGTGATTCATCACTTTATTTTATCGTTGCTCGTGGAAAAGATAGATATTATTTGAAACAACTTACTATTTCATCTGATCGTAAAACTTTGATTGTTGAAGGAACTGCTGGAAAATGTTGTGATATTAGTACCTTACTAATGATGTTCAAACACAATCAAAGTATGTATTTCAATGAAAAGATTATGCGACGACCTTTAAAGAGATTCTCATGGATTTATCATATTTCTGAAATTAACAATGAAGAAAATATTGGATATTTGGTATGTTTATAATTTTAAAAGTCTAATAATTTTCATTTAAAAAAAATTCACTATTGATGTTTTAGCGGACAGCTGCAACTTGTGGAAGTCTTCAACATGTTAAAGGAAAAGTTGCATTTCGTCGAATGAATAGCACAATGGAAAATTCAAGGAAAATATTCAACGAAGTTAAAGTTCTTTCAAAGATTAATCACACGAACATAACCAAGTTTTATGGGATCTCGTCTTTTCAAGATGTTGCTTTATTGACTGAATTTTGTGAAGGTTTGTTACAAATTTAAGTTTCTGTAAAATGATTGATGTTATAAATCTCGTGTTACTTTATTTTTAAGGAGGTTCTTTGCATTTTATGATTCACAACAACGATGAATATTCCAAGAATCTCACTGAGTTCAATCGAATCCGTCTTCTTTTCCAACTTTCTGAAGCATTAATCTATCTCAAATCTCAAGCCATTGTTCATCGAAAAATTGAGCCCAAGAATATTCTTCTTACAGTGAATCTTGATGTTAAACTATCAAATTTTGCTTATGCTGGAGTTCATACTGTTAAAGTTCTCACTCAGAATGCAAGTGGTTTTATTTTTTCTGTTTTATAATTAGTTTTTTTTTCTTCAGAATTCCAAATCATTTTTCTATAAACTCTTATATTCTCGATTCAAAAATGAAGAACTTGCTGAGATGGAATGGCCAATGTCAGAATTGCCTGAAAATGTTTTGGAAAAGTTGCTAAAAGAAAGTCCATACATTTCACCTGAAACAGCTGTATCTCATGTTTTTTCATGTCAATCGTAAGTTTTTGAAATAAACATAACTTTGTAATTATGACGGATATTTTTTAGTGATCTTTGGCAATTTGCAATGATTCTTTATGAACTGTATTCTCAAAAGCAACCATTTCATTTTGCTGCTGGTCCAATGTATAAACTCCATAATTTAATTTGTACAGTATCAAATTGGATGAATCTCCCTGATGGAACTGATGATGGAATAAAAGAAATTTTTGAAAACTCCACTCGAAGATATGGTTGTGATCGAATGAAAATTCATGAAATCAAGGAAAAGCTTCATAATTTATTGATTAATTTGAATGAATCTCGTGTTTAATTTATAATTTATTTTTTTGATAAATGCATGTAAATATTGAAGAATAAAATTTTTTATGAGTATTAAAAAAATGGTTATTGTAATGAAATTATGTATACATGGGTTAACAATAAAATTATTAAAAAAATTAATATGTATTTCACACACAATGGAAGCTGATAGTTAATGAAGTTTATTAACGACCAAGGCCAAGACCAATATTGGCAGGAATACCGGCTGAAAAATTGTATTTATTTATGGCGGAGATTTTAACGTGATTCTAACATACCGACATTAGCACCAATTCCTGTTTGAACTCCTTGGCCACCATAACCTTGCTGGCCATAACCTTGTTGCCCATAACCTTGGTTACCATAACCAGTGCTACCATACATTTGGCCACCGCCTAATCCACCATTGCCATATAATCCTGTTCGAATTCCAGCAGGTCCATAAGCATTAGCTCCTAACCCAATTTGAGCTGAAGCCACAGCAAAAATTGCAACCAAACAAACAAAAATAATTCGAGCAAACATTTTCATTCAAACAGCAAACTTTATAAATTACAAAAAAAGTAAATGACTTGATTTCAACCCGATCAAATTTCAATCATTTTTATAGTCATTTTTTGATAATGGAATGTTTCTATTTTTCACTCGCGACTTTGACGTCAAAAATGTCTTTGCCGAAGATACAATTTTTTTAATGGAAGAGAAAAAAATAATTTGTTAACAAACATGTTGATCTTTTTTTCTTAAATTTATTTCCCGTACAAATTGTTGACGCATTGACATGGAAAAAATTGTAGGTGTTTTGGGTGGAGAAACTTTGTTGGGTGAATAATATTTAGATTAGAGATCACACTTTCGTCGTTACTTTTTTCAAGTTGTTAACTAGATCAAGTTCTCGATTATTGATACAATAAATTAATATCAAAATTTGTTTTTTATTGGTTTGTTCGTAAAAGAAAAATGCAACTTTTACACTCAAAATGTTAAAATCTTGCCGCTTCAATAAAAGGTTACTTTCTTTAAAATTAAAAAAAGAGAGATAAAAAAATATTAAAATTTAAAAATTTTTTATGATTCAACTAAAAAATTCTTCCTTTTTTTGTTTTTCAAACGGCTATCAAAGTTTTTGTTAGAAATAAATATTGTAAAATTCTTAGAAGAAAAATATTTAAAAATTAAATTCTTTTATTTCTGATTCAGTTTTTAAACCATTCAAAAGAGTTCCTTTTTTATTTTTCCATTTTCATTTACAATTTTATAATTGAATATGAAATTATTTAACATCCTTGCTTTCGCGTTCATCATGAGTTTTGCTTTCGGATTTTATATTGAAGCCCTTTTTGGTTTTAATAATTGTGGAGAAAACACATATTCTGGATGTGTATCAACTTGTCCATTGACATGTAGCAATCCAAAGGTAATTTTCAATTTAAAAGCTTTTATACATATCTTTCAATTTTAGCTACAAGAGTGTTTATTAGCTTGCGTTTACAGTGTTCATGTAAACAAGGATATGTTAGATCCCACAATGGAACTTGCATCAAAGAATCTGAATGCTAAGAATACAACAACCTTTAAAACTTTTTAAAGCTTGCAAGTAGAAAAGTAAAAAATAAATAAATTTTAAGCTTGCATTTTGTTTTAATGTGTCGAAGGATTAAATAAATTTGATTTATTTATTGAAAAGAAAATGTACAATTTAATTAATTGACTAATGAAATTATTAACGTATTAAAGATTATGAAAATTGTTGAACTTATCGACCAAGGCCAAGACCAATATTAGCAGGGATACCAGCTGAAATATTGTTGTGATTACTCTTTTGCACCTAAATTAAGAAATTTCAGACAACTTACCAATATTGGCACCAACTCCGCTTTGAACTCCTTGGCCGCCATATCCTCCATAGCCTTGTTGGCCATATCCCTGTTGTCCGTAACCACCTCCATATCCTTGCTGACCATATCCGCTATAACCTTGTTGGCCATAACCGCCACCCATACCAGCTGCATTTAAGCCTGTTTGAATTCCCGCACCTGCAGGTCCATATGCGCTACCGCCTAATCCAAATTGAGCCGAAGCAAAAGCAAAAGTTGCAATCAAACAAATAAACACTATTTTAGCAAACATTTTTTTATTCACAACAAAGAATTTTTCTTATCAAAAATGATTTAATTCAAGTTCAAAGTTTTCCTTTTTATACTTCCATTTTTGAACTATATTTTTGTTGACGACGTCAAAAAACTGCAACCTTTTTGTGTTTGATAAAACCCACCAAATTAAACTCGAATGTTTATTTTTTTCTCATAGAAACAAACCCCAAACATTAATTATATTATTTTTTTGGATATAAAAAAAACAAATCATCACAAACTCGAATAAATAAATAGATTGTAGGTGTCGTTCTCAAAAAAAATAAGAATGCGAGGTCGTTGATCGGTAAAAAAATAAGTTCAATTCGATTCAATTCGGACAATAAAATTATCTTACGTCAGTCATTAATATAAAGTGCAAAATAGGAAGGAAAAGAATTTATCAAGTAAAATCATTCGATTGTTTTTTAAGTTTTTTATTTTATTTGTCAGCAAAAAAATACATTTTTTAAATTTTAAATCAACAACATTTATCTTTTTTTAAGTTTACTCATTTTCTTTGGATATGTTTGAGATCATTGCAATGGCTTTAAAAAACAACAAAAATAAAAATTAACATAAGTCCTTAAGCTTTTTTAATTCTCACTAATCAACAGTTGCGAAAAAGAGATAATATGCTCCTATAACTAATGTTCCCATAACGCAACACATAAATAATAATAAAAATAATAGTAAAAATCCTCTTTCAATTACCGCTGCAATCCAATCCCATTCAATTTGGGCTAAATTTCGTTTTTGAAGAGCAGTCAAATTTGATAGATCCAAATCTAAAAAAATATGGATAATTTATGCTAATTTCTTTTCTATATAATTTTTTAAGCTTACTTCCATCTTCATTGGTAAAATAATAATCATTATTATTTTCTAGTAATCGAACATTATGGGTATGATGGGATGAAAAGCTAGTAGTTCGAGATTTATTAAAATTTGGATTTTCAACTCCACCGCCGCCGCGAACGAGTGAACCATTTGCATTGTTTTCATTATAAGATTTTTCTTCATCCGATGAAACAACTTCATCATCGGCATATCTTAGAGCTTCAGAATCTAAAAAAACAAATGGTGTCTTTAATTGTTGTTTAACAAAGATTCTATAGTCAAAAATCATTCCAATAAAAGCTCATTGATACTTACTTTGATACTTACTTAAGCTTCCAAGAGTTAATTCGGTGATACTCCTCCTTTTATATCTCATCTTTTTTAATTGAGCTAAATCTTGCATATTCATTTCCGTGGTTGTAGTTTTTCTTGATGAACTTGGTTGTTGAAGGGAATTAGAATCTATAGTATTTGTAGGTCGACGAAGGTCTTTACCAATTTTTTGCCATTTTTGCCACACTGATTGCTTCCTTTGTGATGCACGTTTTTGCATTTTTTCTTGTTTTGCTTTCAACGCGTATGCTTGAAGCATCAATAATGGCATTTTTATCAAAAGCATACGTCCAAATCGTCGAGCCCATCTCATCGTTCTTCGTGCGGGTCGATGACCAACAAATCCTTTCTTTTGAGTATAAATTACAATTGAAGCAGCTAAGGTTGCTGTACCAATCAAAGTCATATTCGATGCATAAAACCAACCTGAAAAATATTTTTAGTTTTGCTAGCTTTTTTTTCATTTGTTTTTCTTTATTCAAGCAATTTTCCTGCTTAAACTGTGTTTATAATTAAATTCATATAGATTTAAAGGGACATAGCTATTTCATGCCTTTTCAAAAATTTCGATACTGGGGCTGATAGGAACAGTTGGGGCGGCGCGTGTTTGAATTACCGTGTCACTTCTGTCTTACACGGTAATTCAAACACGCGCCTTACCAAGTGTAACTTGCAGTGCCCGCAAACGAAATTTCAAAAAAGGCATGAAATAGCTATGTCCCTTTAAAGAAACAAAAAAAGCTAAAATCATTTTTGTTGCCAAAAATTCTTTGACCCTTGCTCAATTGTTACTTTTTCTCTCTCAGACTTGTCATAAAATGTTAATAACTTTTCAAGTAAAGTAATGTCACTTATTTTTTTCTTACATTCAAAGCCTTTCAACTAAAACAAAAATGCAAGAGCAGAAGCGATGACGTAAAATACTAAATACATATTTACTTAAGTTTTATATGGTGGTCCAAATTTAAAAAAGGAAGAACTTACCAATAAGTGGAACGCTACTTCCCATGCTAGGCATTTTATCAGAAATCATAAATAATAAAATTGACATGCTTAACAAAGTCGTAATTCCAAGGGTCATTTTTTCTTCTCGAACATCATTAACCGTTGGGGAACTGAAATTAATCTTTCCACAATTTTTTCTCTAACAAAAGAAAATTCTTACCTAAAAAATCCAACGATAGCAATCAAAGTAATTATTCCAGTTGGAGCAATAAGATTAACTAAATAAAACAATGGTTTCCGCTGAATATGAATATAAAAATCCAATAAAGTATAATTATTTGTACAGCAATCAAATTTTAATTCAGCTCTTATAACTTTTGTTCCTATAAGCTTCCATTCTTCATTTTCAATACAATGCTTTGTAGAAATTGCGGGTTTATTAGTTCCGTTATAAGGAAAATAATTTATTGCTTTATTATCATGCGTCCATGAACCCATTGTCATTTTACATGATTGAATATCAAATGGAAAAAATCGTAAATCTTAAACAAAAAATATTAGGGGTCTTGAAAAAAAGAAAATATTTACCTAATAAACAACTAATTTTATATAAAGTTGGATATAAAAGTTCAACCAAAGCTGTCTTCTTTTTTGGAATGGTAGTAATTTTGGCATTTATGAGTCGTCGACTTTCAGCTTCATCCATGGTTAATGAATTGTAAATGGTGGTGTCCTTAAAAAAGAGGTATTGGAATGTGAGAAATTTAGATGATTTGCAAAGAAAAAATTAAATTCGGCAGACAAAAAAAGGAATAAAAGATTTGACTTTCATTGAGAGCCTCGACGGCTCGTTTTAAGCTTGAAAAAATTTTATTTTAAAATTTTAAGCTTACCGGAATCCAAACTGATTCCTTCGGCAAGCTGATTTGACTAAGGCCACCAAATCTTGCTGGATTCCAATATAACAAATCGTCATACCATCTCTGAAAAAATATTTATTTCATTTATCGATCAGAATTTTCGTTGAATGTTCTTTGACTTTAATCTTTTTTTAAACTATGCGATTTTTTTCTTTTCCAAGAATTCCCAAAAAAAGCGAAAACCTTTTTTTAATTCAAAAACTTTAATTTAAAAAAGGGTCAAACTTTGCTTTTTTATTTTATTTTTATTTATTTTTTGTTGCTTCCATTATTCTTTTTGATGCTTTTTTATGCA
Organism: Panagrolaimus kolymaensis; assembly: GCA_028622995.1. NCBI lineage: Eukaryota > Metazoa > Nematoda > Chromadorea > Rhabditida > Panagrolaimidae > Panagrolaimus > Panagrolaimus kolymaensis. The sequence continues at coordinate 990,398 of JAJQJQ010000046.1, read as the reverse complement.
ATTTGAAAATGAAGATTGGCAAGCAAAAAAGCAAGCAACAAAATGATGATGATGAAAAACAATTGTTTTAGTCTTTTTAGTTTTTTTTTCGCTTGAGAAAATGAATGTTTGCCATTTTGAAAAAGAAAAAAAGAAAAAAAAGCAAAGCTCAAAGTTGCATTATAATCAATCAAATAGAATTACGCGTAAAAAAGCATTCAAAGAAGAATAATTATGGGAGGTTTGACATATTTTCTTTTTTCAATGGTTAAAAAACAAAACAAAGAAACAGCATAGTAAAAAAGAAAAATTTTCTAATTTAAAAATAAATCAAAAAAATTACCTCAACAATCCATGCATTTATAACCATATATTGTTGTGGTTCATTCTGAAACAGATGAGAAAATTAAGCATACAAATGTAAATTATAAAAATGCTTTAAAAAATTATAAAGTTGAAGGGAAATCTTTAAGATCGAAAACTTGATAGTAAATGGGTAAACCTATAAGTAATTAAAGATACTGTATTTTTTGCCTACAAAAACAAAGTAAAACATAATATCAAAAATTTGAAGAAACAGACTGTTAAATATTTTTCCAAAAAATCTCCTTGGTTTTGTAATAAATGGTTTTATCCGAAGAAAAAAAACGATAATTTTTTTAAATGTTTGTTTTTAAATTTCTTTATTTTAATTTGTCTAAATACTCACAACTTCAATAATTTGATATAATTCCATTTTCACAGAAACATCCACCGTTTCATTTACAAATCTTCTGGGTATTACTCTTGGATTATAATTTGTTGATAAATATTTGTCTAATCTATAATGCGCGGGTGGATCAAATGCATCAGGATCATCATCGAGATAATAATCATTTAAACTCGCTCCACTTCCACTTCCATCCATTTCAATTAATTCATCACTTAAAAATGCGGTTGTCAAATCATCTATCGATGCAGAACTTGTTGGAATTGGTGGTTCACTTGCAACTTCTGAAATTTTTTAAATATTTTGCTTATTTTTTCATGGGTTAAAATTTTTTTGGAGTTATTTTTCACCATTTTTTTGTCTGACTTATAAATTATTTAGTTGCATTTTTGTTTTTAAAGGATTAAAAAGTGAAAGACTAAAAATAAAAAATAATGCTTCTTTAAAAAAATAAATATAGAGACCACTGACGTGTTTGTCGTCCACCAACCAACAAACAACTTAACTCTCAAACCCACTGCCATCATTTTTCTTACTCAAGAGTTCACTTTTTTTTAAAAGAAAGATAGTCTAAGAAGATAAGCCTGATAAAAAGAGATAATTTGTCAAAAGGGTAAATGTTCAAAGCAAAGCGAGCAAGGCTCATTTGTAAAAAAAAATTTTGTTAGATAAAAAGAAGTTTCAAAATCTTTTTTAGAATTGAATCTATTTGCGTTTATTGTTTGCACTGTTCAAAAATGACCGTAAGCTTTTGGGCTTTTATGAAACCCAAAAACAACATTAATCATAAAATTAAACGTTTTTCTAATTTCTTTGCGAAAATTTAAACCAAAGGCGATTCCAAACTTTCAAAAATGTTCTGTAAATATTCAAATTATACGGTAGAGGCCATAAAAACATTTGAACGCTCATTTTATGTTTTTCTTTTTTAAATTAGAAATCGAACAAAAAAATGTACTAAAAAACAAAGCTATCTTTATTGTCAAATGAAAACTTTCTTCCTCAATGTCTGACTTTTTTGCGGTATTCATTTCCTTGAAGCAATGAGAAAGCATAGTTTTATTTTATCTAAGAAAATAATCTTTTTTTTATAGTCAAGCGATAATTAATTAATTTTTTGAATAAATTAACAAAGCAATAAGGAAAAAAAATTTTTTTTTCGCCATGTAAAAAAATAATAATGTATTTTGGTTGGAAACAAAAACAACTTTATAAGAAAGAAAAGTTGAAGAAAACCACGTAAGATTGGAATCATGAGTAATATTTTTTTATGCCCATTGTTTTTGACCATGTTAGTCAATTTCTATGACTTTATGGAAGCTAATAAAATTCCTTGAGAAAGTTGTAAACAAATAAAAAAAATTCTTAATGATGGAAAGTAAGTATAAACTCAAACTACACATAAACAAAGAAAAATAGCTGATGGAAGCTTTTAAGACTACATCGTTTCTTGGAATTAGGCTTGTTTTATAAAACTACAAGTTTGGAAGTAAGACATTTTTTAATTTCCATAAATAGTAAAAAAAATGCAAATTTTATATTTCAAAGAACGAGAGTAATTCTTATTTTCTAAATCAAAATTAAATGAAAAAAAAATACGTGCATTTTCAAAAATGTATTTTTTTTTTATTCAAATCAAATTTAGAATTTATAAAAGGAGTTCATTTTTTGATATCATTGGGTTCATCCAATGCTCACAAAAACCCAATTTTTATTAATTTATACTCTTATTTTTGATTTGGCATTTCCTTGTTTTATTAATGATTTAAAAACAAAATTCTGTAAAAAGAAGAAAAAGATTCAGGAAGCAATTACGAAAATGCATGCGTAAATTTGTTTTTGCAAAAATTGCATTACACGATTTATGAAGAAAACATACCTTTAAAATTTATCAAAAAACTAATCAAAATGAAATAAATAAGCTCATTCATTTTATTCAATCAAAAAATAAAAATGTAATAAAAATAATAATAATTGTTACATAAACATTGGTAAGTAATAACCGACGACAAATATTTTGAAAATTCTAAAAAAAAATTGAAACCAAAATAAAACAAAAAAACTAAAACTAAAATAAATAATTTATTTTTTAATTTCCGTAAAAAAGCTTGGTTGAAAAACCAAAAAGCATAAAAACAAAACAAAACAAAACAAAAAAAGAAGAGATGAGACAGGAAATAAAATTTCTATCGTTTATTGGGGAGGACAAATAATCATCATCATTAAAAAAATTTAAAGTTAAATAGAAAAATTGCCAAAGAACAAATAAAAAAATGAGAGGGTCATCGAAAAAAGATTATGTCGCATTTTTTTGTTTTGTTTTTTCGTTTTTTCAATAGGAAGGAAAAGCTTTTTCTAAAATAGGAAGAGCATCCAAGAAGTTTACCAAGGATGCTTCTTGCTTTCTTTTTTCCTCATTACCATCGAGTGCTTTTTTTTATGCTACTTTGCCCTAAGGCAACCATAAAAAATAAAAAAAGATGCACAAGCAAAAAAAGCGGGAATAAAAAAAATAGAAACAAAGTTTTCTTTTATTTTCGGGTATTTAAAACACATAAAAACAATGGATGGCAATGTCATGGAAGAAAAAAGAAAAATAAAGAAGGAAAAAAGAATTATCTAAAAATAAATTTAGGGCGGAGTTGAAGTATATTTTTTGTTTTGTTTTGTTGAAATTGGGTGAAAATTATCAGAGATGATCAATTACACATTCAAGTAGCCGATAATATAATCCACGGGAGTTAACAAAAAAACATCACGGTAAAATATAACTAAATTAAAAAGCTAATAAAAAATATTCAAATTTGCACCTAAATTTGTTACATCGGAAAAACTTTTGTTTGAAGACCAAAACAACAATCACGCTATTTGTATGTTTTTTGTCCATCACATTTATAAAACTCTCTATCCCTCGCTCAAACAAAAAAAAAGAAAAGGAAGATACGGCAACCTAAAGAAAAAATTGGATTAGACATTTGGACTTTGCCAAAATCATTTTTTATACTTTAAAAAACCTCCAATCCCATCCATTAAAGTTATGTGTTTAATAAAGTTTTATTATTAATACTACCATTCAAATATCCTTCTTTCACTAACCTCAAATCGAAAAAGACTACCTTTTTTTGTGCCATTGTTGTTTACCTAATAAAAATTTTATTTTATTATAAACACATGAATTAGCCAACACCAGTGTTGTGACTCGCACCGCACCCGCACCGCACCGGTGCGCACCGGTGCGCACCAGCTGGTGCTTGGTGCGGTGCTCGGTGCTAAAATTTTGAAATCCCGGTGCTCGGTGCTACCAAAATGCAAAGTCACAACACTGGCCAACACCCTCTTTCACCATCCAAAAAAAATCCCATTTAACCGACAACAAAAAAAGAAGAAGATAGATTTGACCTAACTTTTTTTTTCAACAGACAAAGCAGCTAGCTTCAAATAAAAAATTTGTGTTTTTGATTTCACTTTTTTTACCTTTGATCCGACATTTTTTTTTGCTTCTGCAACGATGGCATTAATTTTTTTTACGTCAGTTGTTTTATTTATTTTTTTCATCGTTGATTAAAAACTTTGTGAGCATTTTTTGTGTTGCGAATGAAAAAGCACCTGTCAACAACATCACCAACATCATAGGCGGCAATCGGGCTACGAAAATATCAAATTTTTCTTTTTCATCAAAATTTGATCAACAAAAAAAGTAAATCTATCTCCTTTCATATTTTTTAAAACAAATTAAAGGGCACATTTTTTTGTGACAAATTACTTTTGATAGGATTCAAAAGTGTTAAAGTTATTTTATGCTGCAAAAAACTGAAAAACAATTTTATCAATTTTTTACAAATTACATTAATGTACTGAATTTTTTCTTCACCGAAGATCTCATTTTGCAAATTTACTGAAAATCAAAAATATTATTTTTTTATTTCACACATTCATTAGTTTTCACAAAATATAATACAATCTTTGTCGTTAGGTAAAAGGCATATAAATAGAACAACCAACCACACGTATAATAATAAATGCTTATTACAACTCAATTTTATTATTATCAAAGTTAAATGAATTATTACACATTTTAACCAAGAATTTTTGAAAGTCCACTAATACCATTTCCAGTTATAGCATTTTTAACTTTGTTTACAACACTTTGAACTGAATTTGGTTGGGCACCATTACAAAAATCTTTATCATTGCAACAGCAAAGTTCAATCGTTTGTCCAGCAATCGTTTGAGTTTGGCATTTATTTCGAGCAAGCTAAAAAATTTTAAAAATGAGGAAATAGTTGTATTTTTTTAGATAAAAAGAGTCAGATGTTTTAAAAAAAATCTCATAATTTTGTTAGACAAATTTATGGATCAAGTTACAAAAAAGTCAAAATATTAATGTTTAAAATTATTTTAAATATGTCATCAACTTGTAATTTTTTTAAAACGATGAGAAAGAGGCTCATATGTCACTTTAACAAACTTATAAAAATAAAATTAGTGAGTTTGAGACAAATGCTTTCCAGACAAAAAGCTTTGACGTCATGTCATGGTCACGCTGCCGAGAAATAAAAAGTTTGTTAAAAAGCATCAAAAATGGAAAAACTTAACTCATTGAAAGTTCGAAAGATTGTTTTCAGAAACTTTTAATATGATTTTAAACTGTTTTTTTTATATCTCTTTGATAAAGCTGCTTTAAAAGTTTTGAAACATTGTTCTTTAAATTTTTGATCCTAGCTGCTCTGCTTTACTCAATAGCAAAAAAATATTTTTTATATTGAAAAAAATTAGGTAAACTCATGAATCATTTTTTCTTTTTTTCATGAGCCAATTGTCGGATTTAGAAATTCACTAATCAATAATGTTTAAAAACAAAAGATTTACAAAGTTTGAAATAAAAAAATTGACAAAACAAAAGTAATAAAAAACTAACCATGCATCGAAAAGTTGAGCACCCAGCAAGTTTAAATTTATTTAATAAATTTATTTCTGCTTTAGCTTTGTAGCATTGATCAGAGGAACCTTTGCATGTTTCAGTTGTAGTTCCAACAGTTTGGCCTCGAACAAGCGTATATCCTGTATAACATTCAAGAGAATATACTCCTTGAAAAATTACAAAAGTTGATGCAAGGAAAATAAAAAATAATACTTTGAGCGCCATTAATATTTTGTGATCGTGTGGTCGTTGTTCTAAGAAATAACAGCCAACGATTAACAACAACAAAAATTGATTGAAAAAAATGAAAATGAAAGTGTGAGACAAAAAAAAATATTGAAACCTTTTTTTCTTTCTCCAACCTTTGGACGTTATTGAAGAAAAAAAAGAGAGAATGAAATGAACACGCAAGGCTGCTATTTTATTTTCGATGACGGTGACAACAAAAAAGTTTTTTACATATTCGTTCGACAAACTTTTTTATATATATTTTTATATTTTTCAATTACACCAAATCTTTGTTAACTTTATTTAATAAAAAACACAAAAACATAAAAACGAAAAAAAGAAAATGTGAAAATGAGTAATGTTTTTTCTTTCTTTCATTGGAGTAAAAAAAGTAAAGGTAAAAACTAAAGTAAACATTGGTGTATTTCACGCGAGAAAATGATGTGTTAAAATTGGAAAGTTTTTTAGTAAAAGTTTAAAATACATATTTGCAGTGACGCTGAACCTTGTGTTTTTTTCTTCTTCTTCAGTTTGTATTGGTGATCGCAAGCTTAACCTTTTTGAATGTTAAATTGTTTTTATATTTTTTACATTTTTTATTAACGTTTAATCATTTGTTTACAAAAGCAGATACGACATAAATTTATTGATAACAGTAAATTTTTATACAGGCTAGCACTTTTGAAACAATGTTTTGATTGAAGTTAAAAAAACGATTTCAACAACACTTTAGCCGTATTTTTTCTTTTTGGTTTTTATAATCAAAATAGCAACATCACAACCATTTTTTTATTTTTCGTAATCTTTCTCTTTTTTTTTCTGTGCTTCTATTGCTTGAAAAGAGTGAATACAAAAACAATAAACGCGTTCTTTCTTTCATTCTTTCATAAAATAAATAATCGAATTTTGGTTTTTATCTTCGGTTTAATTACCCTTAAATTTGAGGTAATCATTTAACTCGAGCTCTTTTTTTAAAAGTGGCAAGGAGAAAATATAAATAAATTTTGGAAAGTTCTGCATTTTTGAAAGCGGAACATATAATTATAAAAAATATTATGATTTTTTATTTTAACAAAAATCATGAATTCTTGTAAACCACCAACAAGCTAGCATTTGCTTCAACGTATGATTATTGCCAAAGCTGACAAACTATTATAACAAAAAAGCATGTTTATGAAAAACTAGTTTAAAGCAAAATTACATAAAAAAATCATATACATAAAAATTATTATTTGCAGCATGAATGAGTTTGAACTTGAAATAAGAAAGAGAAAAACTTGTCTTTTGCCATTCATCCATCCTTCAAACGGCTTTTTTTCTATTGCAAACGAGCTCATTAAATTTGTGATTCAAGCAATATAAAAGCAAGCTTCAAAGAGAAAATGAGCATCACTTTATTCATCAAAGCTTCTCTCTTCATTTCAAACCATGACCGTGAAGAAGTTTGTTATCCTTCTTGTTGCCTTCGCAATCTGTGATTCTGTGTTGGGATCAGGCTTTGCTCCATGGGGAGGCAGCAATGGGGGACATGGATGGGGCGCAGCTCCATATTATGGTTATGGAGATTCCCACGGAAATGGTTATGGAGCAGGACATGATGATAGTGGACTTTATGCTCATGGATATGGACATAATTTCGATCATGATGATGCCCATGATGGTGGATCAGCCAACGGATTTGCTAAAGGCGCAAAAAGTGATTGGGCCAATTATCAATATGGAGGCGAAGGAGCTCGTGCAGAAGGTGATTCATTCGCTAAAGGTTATGGAACTGAATTTGGTGATGGACATGATGCTGGTCATGCAGCCGGCGGCCATCATGGTCATCTCGATAACCATGGCCATGGTCATGGTCATTCCAATGGATGGGGTTATGCTCCACATTATGATGCTCACAATCACTATGCTTCTGCTCCATGGTGGTAAATTCATTAATAAAAAATGATGACCTCAATCTTTTTTGTGTGTGGTTAATTTTGAATGTTTTTTGAAAATGAAAATAAAGTAGTTGTTAGTTATTCTAAATTTTTTTTTAGCTTGCAAATACAACCTTAACAAAAAAAAAATGAATGAAAGAATGCTTACAAAACTATAAAAGCTTTCTATAATCTCTTTAAAAAAAATAATTAACTGGTAAACAAGAGCCCAGCATTCGCCCATCATCTCTTTTCTTTCTTCTGGTATAGGCTAAACCTATCCAGCCATAAAAAAGGATGAGGTTAACCTAGCAACTTAAAGGTGTATGTACATACATATGTGATGATTATTGATTAAAGAAAGTGCAACAACAAAAATGAAGAGTATGGTTCATAAAAAACAAAAACAGTTCAACTATTACGCAGAAAAAAATTGGCAGTCATTTGCTGGATTATTATTTTGGCATCATTTCGTTCATCAATTTTTAAACCTTGGATTTAATTATTAATAAATAATTTTTAGTTTTATTTATCACTAAGAATATATTTTCACGGTATAAAAATGTCCAACGTCGCATCATGGGTGGCTTCATGGGTTACGGAAGCAGTGGAAGATAAACCTTCTGATTGGACGCATGAAAGAAAATCTCGACCATTTCGTAAGTTATCTCTTTCTTTTTTATGTTTGTTAAAAGCAACCGAGTTAAAAAAATTTTGAGCGTTATGCAAATTCTCATTATTAAATTTAGGAGGTGGAAATTCAAATACGACCCAATTGCGAGAAACTAATAAACGTTTGAGAGCAATTTACACTGAAGCCGGACTCAATTATGGCGAAGATGTGGATGAAACTCAACTTTGTGATCGCTTTAACGTTGCCCTCAAATTGCGAAAAAGAAATGTTAAAGAAGTTTTGAAACATATTCGTCAATCAAGAAATGTGGAATTATGCTTTATGGTGGATGCAACTGGAAGCATGCGAACCCACATCGAAGGAGTTCGAAATTCCATTGTCAAAATTGTCGATCTCCTTAAAGCTCCCGCAGCAATTTCTCGTCGAGTTAACACTGCAAATAAACTTCGAATTTCGATGGTCGCGTATCGAGATATTCAAGATGAAAAGCGTTTTGAAGTTTTGGATTTCACAGAATCCATCCAAGCTTTCCAAGATTTTTGTGGAAAAATCGTTGCTGAAGGTGGTGGAGATTCACCCGAAGATGTTTTTGGAGCATTTGGTGAAACATTCAAACTTGATTGGTCAGAAAATTTTGGAACTAAAGTTATTTTCCATATCGCTGATGCTCCATGTCATGGACGAAAATATCACAATTATGATGATTGGTATCCATTGGGGGATCCTGCAGGTCGAACAGAAGAAACCATTTTTAATCAAATCACTGATATGGGAATAGATTATTATTTTGGAAAAATTAATCAATGCACCGATAAAATGATAGATTATTTTGCTGAAGCTTATGATCAAGAAATCACTCAATTTAATGTTATGGATGTTCTTGAAATTACTACCGCTGTTTTTACAGCTGTTTCAACTTCAGTTTTTTTCTCCACTCGAACTCGAGATCCAACTCATGCAGGTTCAAAAATGAAGAAATATACTCTTGTAAAAGAAATCCCAATTTGGGATTTGCTTTCTAAAAAAGAGGGTAGATTTTTGGATTATGAAATGCCTGAATCTATTGAAGATATAATTAATGATGTTCCACTTAAGCGGAATGCTCCTCGCCGAGCTTTAATTCAACTTGCTGAAGCTCCATTTGCAAATGGCGCAGAACGTTATGCATTTTATGGAAAAGATGTAACTCGAGGAGGTTGTTGGTCGGAAAGTATTGTGCTTAAAGAATATATTTTTGCAAATTCTAAAAAAGATATCGCAACTCGATATGAAATTACAAATCAAATTCAATCCATTGCTGAATTATTTGCTAAAAAATACAATCAAGTTTTTAAAGATGCCATTGGATTTTATTATATGATAAAATTTTTAAAAGTTAAAACTCTTTGTCTTCCAATGGGTGAAAAAGAATTTCGATATCTTTCATGCGAAAAACAATATGGTAAAGATGATGTGTTTGTTCGATTTACCAATAATGCGGATTATTCTATTCTTGATTCCGCAGCTAAAAAATTAGAAATTAAAATGGAATTTGTTTGGGCTTTAACTTCATTTTCACATTGGACTTATCAAGTAAGTTAGCGTCGCCAAACATAAAGAAAAAAAATCGAATTTTGTAATACACAAATTTTTAGGTAACCAATGAAAAATTAATGGTTGTTGATCTTCAAGGAATTATTCAACAAAAAACTTCTTCTGAAGGTGAATCCGCTGCCGTTCTCACCGATCCAGCCATTCATTGCGTAGATGAAACTCGATTTGGTCGAATGAATTTAGGTAAAGAAGGAATGGAAATCTTTTTCAAAAGACATGAATGCAATAAATTTTGTAAAGCTTTAAATTTAAAGCCTTTTGATTTGGGTGTTGAACCTTCAGCTCCAATTGAAGATTATTAAACCAAGAACAAGAAAGACCGAAAATCAAAAGATTTATTTTTTCTTAATATCTTTTAATCAAAACTTTTTTATATATCTCTTTTATACAAATTTATTTTTTGTTTTTCTGAATAAAAAATTTTACAAAATCCAAAACAGTTTGTTAACTTTACCTATTTATAATCATCATTAACGCACGAGCACACAAATTTTATAAATATGTATCTCAAATTAAAATTATGCACGTCAGCAGAAAATGGTCAAATGCACGATGTGAAAATTATCTAATTGTTGCTTTCCTTTCTTTATATTTTTAGAGATAAGCACAAAAAAATAACTTAATAGCTTGAAAATTTTTTTTTAATAAATACAAACCCAAGAATACGGTAGTATGAAATTATATTTAGGAACAAAAAAATCTTAATTAAAAGGAGTGTAAAATGAAAAAAAATATTATTCATTTTTTCATTCAAATTCATTTCACACACTTACTCATTTCATGAATAAAAAATAAATACAAAATGGATTATTATTTTGCCATTCACAATAACAGATTTTTCCCGTCATAATTTAAAACACTCGAAAATCTTAAAATTATGTTAGAATTGGACCAAAAAGTGCAAGAGTTTCAACTTTGTTAAATGGTTATTAACACTTTTCTAAACCTAGCTTTTGTAAGAAATATTACTGTAACTCTTTCAAGTTCGAAAAAAATGTATATCTTCAACGTCATCGTGCGAAATTCATACTTCATTTGATTCTAAAAAGGAGTAGTAGTTTTAAACACCACGACTACCATACATTTAATTTATTTTTGTATTTATAAAAAACTATGCTAAAAAGTAAAATTAAATTCACACGCACTTAATTATAAAATAATTAAAAAGTATCTTTTTTTTCAGACGTGGTTTTGCTATAATTATTATTATTAATTGCGCCTGATTACTTTCCCGCCCCACGATTTTTGTGTTAAATTACTTTTTTTTAATCTGGGCTTTTATTATTTTAAAAATTTACTCGTTCGTCGTTGTTGCAGAAAGGTTTAGAAGGTTTAGAAATAGAAACTCCATTATTTTTGTGCAGCGATTTATTTGAAATAAAAACATGCGATTCACCACTTACGATGCCATATTAATAAGTTTTGAAATACCTCTTTATATTTTTCATATAACATTTACAATATTTTTATTTATGGATAAATCAAAAAAATTTAGTGAAGCCTTTTTTAATATTATTCGAACAATTTTTATTGCAGATTTATTATTTTTGTTTACAGTGAGTTTTTTTTTGCATCTAACGCAACACAAAAATTAATAACATATAAGCTTTGATATCGATGAACTTTAGATTAATTTCTTACTTTTTAGTCAGTGGTATCAAGATTTCCTCGATTTGGGTTTTGGCCACAATTTTATCAAACAAATGGATGGTTTTCGGCTGTAACATTTTTTTCTGTTAATTATCTTGCATTTTTTCAATTTATTTGTCATACCTTTTTGGCTTTAAATCGATTTACAGCTTTATGGTTTCCATTAAAACATGCAAGGGTACGAAATTTTTAAATTTCTGATTTTTTTTAAAGAATAGTCTTTTTAAGATTTGGGAATATCAATGGTATACTTTTTTAATTATTATCCTATCATTCATTCCCGTTGCAACTCAATTACCAACAAATGGAATATATTTATATTCACTTGATGGCTCGGTTGCTTCTACCCTTTTTCCTGATTCGGCTATGCAAAGATCATTTCTAATAACCAATGGAGTTTTTTGTTCCACCACTGTTTTAGGTTTAGTGATAAATATTTTGGCAGTTTTTAAATTTTATTTAATTAAAAAAGCTAAAATTTTAAATCAAACTAATAACAAAGAAGGACATTTATTTTGTAAGTTTTACTAAAACAAATGATTAAAAAAATTGATTTCAAAAGTTTCAGACATCTCATGTATATTATTTATTTATCAATGCTTTCGATGTGGATATAATTATTCAAAGTATGTGTATCTTGAAAATAAAGAAGTTTCAAAAATTCTTGGTGATCTTTTACCATTTTTTGCTGATGCTTATGCAGGAATTGGATGCTTTTCATTATTGTTTATGAGGTAAAACTATTTTAACACTTTCTATATATTTAAAAATAAATATCATTTTTAGCCCTTCCACTCGACGAGGATATGTTAAATTTTGGACTTTTAATAAAATAATTTTAAAAGGAACTAAAATTTCATCAACCCAACCTACACGAAATAATAATAATGTTACAAGAATTAAATGAGATATTTTTATTCCAAACTTATCGAAGGCATTTATGCATAAATAAATAAAAGTATATATTTCATTTGTATGTATTTCATAATCGACCCAAACCACAAAAAAATTGATTTCTTAAACATAATTTAAATTTTTTTTGAAAACGGAAATAAAAAAGGGGTTAAATTATTGAAAGAAAATAATTATTTTTATGTGATAAAAGTTTTTCATTCACAGCTTTTTTGAATTCTACAGCAACTCGTTTTATTCCATCAAACCATAAAGAAATATGGGAGCTTGGTTGAAAGAATTTCTAAAAAAGTTCTTGAAAAATTTTTTGTTGGCTGTGTAAAAAAAACTTACAATAATAAATTCATAAAAATCGTTTGAATCAAAAATGTTATCGATTGAAGAAAGATTTAATCGTAAAAATAAAACATTTCGCTTCATGGAAAGAAGGTTGGGCATAGTTGATTGTGTAATGTGGCAAGGATTAATTCTAAAAAAAAACCGAAATTGCGTATTTTAACGAAATTAAATTTTTGCAATTTTTAACTTACCGGACATCATCAGCATTGGGTAATTGACAAATTAATTTATCGATTGAAACTTTCTTTCTGGCATCATCATCCAAAACTATAACATTATGAAATACCAATTCTTTAATATTTCCAGCTTCAGTTAAAAATTCATAATCGTTCCAAGATAAAAAAGAAAAATGAGAAGAATAAAGACCCAAATATTGAATATCACAAAAAACAATTTTCGATAAAAGCAATTTAAAATTATAAAGTTGTCTTTCTTGAAAATAAATACTATAATTCACTGCTAAAAATGGCGGCAAATTTATAATTTTTTCAGCATTATTTTGTATTGAAAATCCCAAATATTCTATTTCTTGGATATTTTCAATTGGAAAATTTAAATAAAAAAGTTTGCAAATTTTATAAAGTTTTCGTAAATGAGCGGCGTTGATTTTTGTTAAAATATAAAAATTTATTGGTTTTGAAAATGGCAATTTTTGGGGATGAATATTTTCTGGAAAAAAATAAATTGGGAGCTTTTTCGTGGACATTTTTTTTGTTGAGTAAATAGCAAAAGTTAATATAGTTTTTCAAAAAAAAAAATCAAACAATCGAGGGTGCATTTGCTCGTTTTCTCCCAAGGTATTTGGCCTACATTTTTTTTTTATTTTCATAAAGATTATCTTTTGTGATGGCGGCATATTTTTTTTCCAAGCCCAAATATTTTTGTTGTTGGCAAACTTCCAAAAACAATAATTTTCAGCTCCATTTTAGGGTTTTTCAATACGGAAACCTTGCCAATTTCCCAATAAATTAACTATATCCCAATATAATATTTTCGCTAAAACTTTAATTGAACTAAAAATCATCGAATTGAAAATCCAAATACTTCTGTGGAAAGTCTATCAAAAAATTCCATATTTGACACATTAAATTTCGGTCTGATTTAAACAATAAAAAAAGGATGATAAGAAAAAAAAGAAAAAAGGCTACATGGAGTTCAACTTTTACTCATTGAATGTTTTTCATATGTTTGTTTTCTGATAAGCTGTTGATCATTTAATGATGATACTCGTATGTAGGGTTCATTTTACCTTTGTATCAACAACCAGCAACTCCATGAAAGTACCAAATTAATTCGACATTTTTGAGCAAAAATTAAAGCAAAAAAGAAAGATGCATTCCGAAACAAAAATGGGAAAAATAAAAATAAATAAAGACCTATGTTTAAAGATTTCATAAGCCAGAAATATGCATATGTATTTTTACTAAATAAATTTCAAATTTTCCAAGAAAAAGTCTATTATTTATTTTTTTCAAAAATTAATTGAACCAAATTGTCTTTCTTATTTTTTAAAGCTTTTTCTCACTCAAAAATATGTCAAGACACCCTTTTCCATTAAATTACATCCATGCATAATCTTTACAAAAATTTTATAAAAATTTGTAAACTTATGAAATCATTTTTTTTAATTTTAACAACTTTACGACAACACATACATAAGTATCACAAAATTTAAATCTAAATACCACCTGCAATTTTATTTTTTGGTTGTTTCATTCACGAATATTTCTTATGTTTTGTTCCAACTATTTTTCTTCGAGTTACATGGAACACGTTGACTTTGATCATGGGTTTCCCTTCCTCCTTCCTTTCTCTTTGTTCCTTTAAAGTGATAAGAAATTTTTTCAACTGTATATGAAGAGTTTCAAAAAAACTAATTCTTCATCAGTCATTCGCTGAAAATAAGCTGAATCATGTTTAAGCTCGCAGTAGCTTTAATTTTTGCATTTCATTATGCTTCAGCAGTAAAATTTACAATTGTTAATAATTGTGGTGGACCCATTTGGCCGGGAGTTCAAGGTTCAACCCTTCCTGAAGGTGGTGGATTTGAACTTGATCAAGGTGGATCACATGATATTTTTGTTCCCGATCGTTGGGCTGCAGGACGTTTTTGGACTCGAACGTGGTGTGACGATAATTATAATTGTGGTACTGGATTCTGTGGTGTAAGTTTTCTTTGGGAATACTATCCACGAAAAAACTTTTTGGGATAGTTTAAGATTTCATCATTAAAACTGAAAAAGCTTATGAATTTACTTTTTTTTAAATCCCTCTTCTTCGATTTCAGAATATTCTCCAATGCAATGGCGCTGGAGGCCGTCCACCAGCTTCATTAGCGGAATTCACCCTTGGAGGAGCAGGAAATCAAGACTATTATGATATTTCCCTTGTTGATGGATGGAATGTTCAAGTTCGAGTTGAACCCATTGATGGAACATTTCAATCTAATGGTGGACCAATGGATTGTAAATCTATTGGACAATGTAATGCAAATATGAATGATCGATGCCCAGATGAACTTAAACTTTATGATACCATTTTTAATAGTGGACAAGTTGTTGGATGTTATTCAGCTTGCACCAAATTTAATACAGATTTTTATTGTTGTCGTGGAGCTTATGGAACTTCAGCCACATGTAACTCAAATGATTGGCCAAAGAATTATCCTAAAATGTTTAAAGATGTTTGTCCACAAGATTATAGTTATGCTTATGATGACACAAGTTCAACTTTCACTTGCCGTGGAAGTGGAGGCCGTGTTTCACCTGATTACCGAATCACTTTCTGTTAAATTTAAATTTAATAAACATTTTTTTATTTTGTAAATTTAATTAATGTTTTTAAAAAAATAAAGAAGTTTTAAAGCAATCAATAAAAGTATTTCAATCATTCGTGATTCCATTTTTGTAGAATGCTTTTGTTGCCAATTAATATAAGTATACAAACACCACTTTTAAAATGAATGGAAAGTTATTGACTCTTCGAAAAAGATCAGGACAAAAACTCTGGTGATTCTAAAGAAAAATTTGGTGATAGCAGTGGTTTACTTTAGGGAACAATGGAAGCAGGCTTTGAAAATCTTATCATTTTGAAGAAACCAAAAAATGGGGAAAACTCATAACACAACGTCTATGTGAATTTTTAAAAAAATTAAATAAAAGTAAAAAAAACAAACAAAAAAGCTAACAAGAAAGATGGCCTTTATAGAATATGTAAAATATGAAAAAAATAACAAATTGATTGATAGGCGTGATAGCAACTTTTGCTTGATCTCAGTCCAAACAAAGAAAGTTTTATAAACTTTTTTATAAAGGATTGGATAAATAAACTCATTTATAAGAATTTCTCAAATTTAAATGAAGGTGTCATTTTTCATATTCCAATTTTTTTATGCATTTGTATTTTAAAAATGTGCGGTAATTAATTGATTTAGTTATCCATATTCTGATTTAGTTAAGTAGAAAATTATTTTGAAACAAAAAAAAGAAAATGAAAAATTTAAACAAAATATTCAAAAAAACAATAACAAAAAAAATAATCGAAATAGGCGAAAAAGTTGATTAATGGAAGATTGAAGAATGGAGTAAAAAAAAGGAAAAAAAAGGATAATCTCTTGCATCGATTTATTATTCACACTCCTTTCAAGGTTATCAAAATACCTTAAAGAATAATAACGGCTAAATGACTTTGCATAATAAAGTTTGTTTTAGAGAAATTATTTATTTAATGCATTTGGTCTTTCCATTCTTTGAATTATAGCTGTAAAAAAATAATAATAACTTTTAATTATGGGTTTAATTTAGATTTTCATTTAATTTCATTGTAAACTAGGCGCTACGCGGACCTTCGGTCCGCCATGAAGCTTGTTTTATGTAAATTATTACGAAAATTTTGTCATTAATTATATGATCTTTACTCTGGAAGATAAGATCGCCATCTCCGCAACATCGCAGGCTAATTTACTTCTTTAAGGTCCTCTAAGCTTGTTCTAAATTGCCCCTAACAATTCCTATAGCATACTAATCAATTGCAAACGATTTCTCAGCTTTCTCTCAATTTGGATCCTACAAAACAATTTTTAAAGATCCCCAATTGTTTATTGCTCCTCAAAGTTAGCCCCTTGGATCTTTTCCTTGCTATTGGGTTCTTGGATCTCTTCCTTCATATTCGAGCCTGGGATCTCTTCCATCTTATTCGGGCCTTGGATCTTTTCTTTGCTATTGGGGCTTTGGATATATTTTTTGTTATTTGATCATTGGATAACAACAATCGATTCCTCAAAAAACAAACGACCGACCGTTCATCATCGCTTCCTTTTTATGAAATGCAAACGCGTTTTCTTTCCTTGCGCATTTATTCTTTTTTTAATGTAAATTTTTTCATTTTTTTATAAACTTTCCCATGAAGCATTTACAGGCACGAAATAACAATCAAAATTACTAGGAAGGAATATTATAATTAATTATTTGCAGAATTATTTTGCTGCACATTTTTTTTTCTCTTTTATGCGTTAGTTATCAAGTTGATTGTACGCACTTGAATGATTGAACTTTAAACGTTCAGCGTTCGAACATAAAATAAGCAATTTTTTGTTTTATTTTTTTCTTCTTCTAAAAAAGCAACAAAAAAATAAAGAGAAGAAAAAAGAATGACTAAGAAGTAAACTAAAACATTTTTCTTCTTAAATTTTTTTTGTTGTTAAAAATGTGGTTTCTTTTTTTGTGCAAACGATTTTTTCTTATTTTGCATCATTTTTTCTCGATGACGATTCTCCTCCGTTTATAGTTAACTTTTCGTGTTGAAGTCTTTTGGAACCAGAAAACTTTTTAAACATTTTTTTTTCTAGTTTTCTTTTTAGCCAACCATGAAGATGCGGCAATTCCTGATTTTAATATTTTGCTTCAAATTTATCACTTCTTTGCCACTTAGTTCAACCGATAAAAATGTAAGCTTTTTTAAATTTTTTAAAACTAATTCTTTATCATTGAAGTTTTTTAGTCATATTTTGGTAAAAATTGTTCAGCTTTTGTATTAAATAATTCCACTTCGAAAATTGATGTTTGTAAAAATGGTGAAGCTTTTCATGAAAATTTTGGATGCACTTCCACCGATTTCCGTGATTGTTGCACCGTCTATAGCGTTCATCCATCCCATTATGCAAATTCTTTAACAAGTTTATCAAAAGAAACTTTGTATAAAATTTATGGGGATTCTTTTTTCCTTTATTCATGTATTCTGGAAAACTCTAATTTGGGTATTCTCAAAATAAATGTAAGCAATTTTTTTCTTTAAATTAAAATTTTAATTAATAAAGTTCCTTCTTTTTTACAGCAAAATGGTAAAATTGGAATAAATTGTGATCTCCATTATCGAGCAAATAACACCTTATTTACTTGCCCCTTTCAATTTTTATATAATTCTGAAAGTGGAGAATGTGATAAAAGTTATGCAGATTGTTGTCGAGATGATGTTGATTTTAAATTAAATGATAATCTTATTCTTCCCCAAATTCTAACAAATATTTTATCTACACGACTTAGTTGTCCTAATTTGGCTGTACTTCCTGAACCTGTATGTTTTAAAATTTTTGATGAAAAATAGTTAGCAAAATTTTGAAAAAATTATTGATAGTTTAAAATATCGCGAATTCCTCGATGGTTTTCTTTTTATAGCCAAAATCAGAATAAAAAAGGCGTAAAAATGATTGAATTAAAATAACTTTTTTTCAGCACAGCAATGCCGCCTCTTTTCCTTTACCCAGTGAAACTTATAAATATGCAGTTGAAATTAATACTTATGGAAGTCAAAACTTTTTTAATTGTCTCAAATCTCAAAATTACAAAGCTGTTTTAATTGAAGCTTACAACCCTCAAAATGGTGTAAACCCTTATTTATGGATCAATAAACATCACGCAGAAATGAGTGGCTTGAGTGTTTCATTTTATATTGAACCAACGTATTCTGGAAAGAGTGGGGCTCAACAATTAGATGAAATCAGGCATTCTCTTGGTGAAGAAGATAAAATTTCATTTATTTGGTTAAAGGTAAAAAAATCATAATGGAAACTTTTTATAAAGTTGAAATTTAAATTTCCAGGTTATGAATCCCATTTTATGGGAACGAAATGTTACTTTTAATCTTGAATTAATCAAAGATTTTATTGATAAATGCAAAGTAAGATTTTTAATTTAACTTAAAAGCTAAGCCCAAACAATAAATAAATAAATTTTAGAAAGATAATATTTCCATAGGAATTTATTCCTACTGGAGAGATTGGGAACAAATTGCTGGAGGTTCAAGTCAATTCTCAAATCTTCCATTACTTTATACTTCAAGTCTCGGTGTTGGTGCAACCGCAGAATCCGAAGCAAATTTTGATGATTTTTATAGTTTTTCATTTTGGAAAGAACCAAAAGCAAAACGATTTGGATTAGAAGTCGAAGTCTGTGGTCTTCCTGTTAATCGGCATATTTATTTCAATTCAATTTAATAATTTGATCTATTTTTTTTACCATTTTTTGTTGTTCCCAAATTTTGTATATAAAAAACTTAGCAGATAAATTTTTTTACAGAGAGTTTCTAAAAAATGAAAAGTTTAAAAAGCGTTCACATTTTTTCCCTTCATTTTTCTAGCTGTCTTTTGCTTTTCTTTCAACAAAGAAATAAAAAAAAAACTCGCTACCACATTTAAAAAAATGAATCGATAACAAAAAGCATTTGCTTTTTAATGAAAAAATGTTTTTTATATATTTTTCAAAGAATTAGCTGTAGAATCTTTTTTTTTTGTTTTTTTTTTGAATGTTTTATTATTATTTTTTCCAAGAAATTAATTTTTATAAAAGTAAAAAAATCACATATTAATTTTTTTGATTTTTCTAAAAAAGATGAAATTATGTTAACAAAAAACAAGCAGAAAGGAAGGTAGCTCAAACGTAAAAGTTTGCTACGCAAGTATACTAACTTACTGTCCTGATGGAATAGCATACAAAAAAAATAATTAAAACGATGCTGTCCAGGTAAATAGAGACCATTAAAAAAATAATAAACTTTCTTATTTGACATTTTCCCTAGTAAATAAAAATTTATTTATTGCATCTTACATAAAACTTTGTAACATTAGACAACACTAAAAAAGGCATTTTCCAAAAGCAAAAGTATTACAAGAAACGAAGATGTTTACAAATTTTTTAAAAATTTCTTCTTCAAATTAATCGAAAATTTTCTTGAGGTTTAAGCATAAATGCTTTTCGTTCTTCATCAGCTAAATGCTTCCATCCAAGTTTATCCAAAACCTAAAAAGTTTTCAGTTTATTTTTTATTATTTTAAATTGCTTGAAATTTACTTCAATGATAGCTTTTTCAGTCGGTGAATATTCTGAAGTGGTATTTTTATTTGCAATGATTTTTTTGAGTTCTGCTAACGCTGTTCCATAACGTCCATGTGCGACAGCGAATTTGGCGCAAATAACATGAGTATTTTCAGAAGTTAAATCTGCAAACAACATATATCTCCGATAACTCTTTTCAACTTCTTCTAATTTCACTAAAATAACTTCTTCAGCTTTGATAATTCCATTTGGAAGGTTTTTAGTTTCTTTTAAAGCTGGTTCGAATTTACCATTTTCGAAAGCTCCAATTTCGAGCCATCCATTTTTTGATTCTTCTTTTTCATTTTCATCGTCAGGTTTAGTTGGAATTTTTTCATCCGCTTTTTTCCATGGATTAAACCCATTTTTAAAAGCTTCAGGAATATCATTTTCAGCTGTATTTTTAAGATATTCATCCAACATTAAATTTGTTTGAGTTTGATAAGCTTTGCAAATCATATTCTTTTGATTTTTAAAAATATCACTAAATTGATCATGTTCTTCATCGAAACCGGTGTTGAATGTAAAAAATTTAGAAAGCTTGTCAATATCGATAATTTTAAGCAAGCGATCAATGATGGCTTTGATAGTTGGAAGATCTTTGGCGGCTAAAAATAAAAAGTACATATATCTCTTGAAAAGTTAAAAATAAATGCCAAAGCAAAAAAGACTTACAATAAGTTTTAGAATCCAATTCCTTTAATTCTTCTTCAACTTCTTTGCTTTCTTTTGATGGATCAATAATATTTGGTTTGGTTAATTTGCTTTGCGACTTCGTAAAAATATTATAAATAAATTTTGTTGAGGCTTTAATTTCATTTTCAGAATATTTAACAAAAAATGTTCCTTTTAAATATGAACCTGCTTCATGATTAGATGGAAGTTTATAATAAGGAATTTCAGGGATATAAAGAGATTTGCTTTCTTCTGCGTCGAAATATCTTTCTTTAACTTTTCCGTTGTTGTTTGCCATCAAAGCTTCAGCTGAATTGGAATAAAAATCCATTTTTATTTCATCAATTTTATGTTTAATAGTTAATTTTGTAGTTTTTAACTTTTCTAAAAATGATGGATCCGAATGCCGCATTTTAACGTAAATAATATAATCTCCATTATCCAAAAATTCCTATAAAAGTCTAAATGAATTACCGAAGTCGAAAAATAAACCAAATAAACTCACTCCAAATTTCCAACTTCCCGAAGTTCTAACATGTTTTTTAGAAGCAGTAAATAATTGGAAAGTAAAAGAATCCAAATATGCTCCAAAACTTTTTAAACCATCAATAAAAAAGCGACATACAATATAACCTTTTTTCCCATCAACTAAAACTTAGTTTTATTTCTATGTTATTTTTCAATTTTTGATAATAACAAACTTTTATAATTATAAGTTAACAATAAGCATAAATCATTAGCTTTATCAATAATATTTTCTCGACTTTGTGAAGAATGAATAACAGCGTTGGATGGTTCAATAGATTCACAAAATCTTGTGAAACATAATTTTGGTTGAATTTTATGTCCTCGAAGTTTATTAGTAAAAATTATTTCATTTGATAAACTTGCGGAAGATAAAAAACTTTTATTCAAAGAATATCCAAAAAATTTGATTTTTGCGCTAATATTAGATGTTCCAGAACCTAAATATCCTAGAGTAAGACATACTTCAATGGTTGCATTTTCATAAGCTATAAACCAAATGCAAACTTCTTCATTTTCATGTAAAATGATTTTGGATTCTTTGAAATAAACTTTTTGATTAAAAATAGTACATGCTTGAGCACAAATACCAGCAGGTTTTTGGCCTTCTTTCAATTTCATTATTATTGCAGCAGTTACACTTCCTTCAGGGCAAGAAACAAAACAACGTTGTGGAATGCCAGGTTCACAAATAACATTTTTCTTTAAACAATAATTATTTTCTTTAGTAACTTCTTCAGGAATTAAAACAGTAATAGGTACACGGAAAAGTGGCCCAATAGCGGCTTTCGTTTTATCAATCCCAACAATTTCAGCATAATGAACCGTTCCAGGTTTAAGTTTGGTTGGATCAAGGTGGATAGGAAATTTTCCGGAAGGAAGTTGAACGCATTTTGGAATTTTAATAAATTTTTCAGCCCCAACAGATAACTTTAAATCAAGGGTTGATTCAAATTTTATTTGTTGTTCTAAATTTTCTGAATGTTCAAACTTTGCATCAATGTTCACAATAAATTCTTTGGGTAAATTAGTTTCCCATTTTTGACGTAAATAAATTCCGCGTTTTCCATTAATGTCAACTATTATATCAGTGACATTTCCAGGAAAAAAATCGTGCATAGCTTTCAATAATTCAAAAGCTGTGTTAAGTTGAATGAGTCCATAACCGCTGTGATAAGCATCATAATGTTCTTCACCCGGAATTATGGCACTATTTATAAGCGCTAATTTTATTTGAAATGGAGATATCGGGATATTATTTGCTTTAAGTGCACTGATTAAGCAAGCTATACTTCCACAAACATATGGAGCGCTCATACTTGTTCCTTGCATCAATTCGGTACTTGTTAAAGTTTGTTTTGAAACACCTGCAATGGCAGCGCCTGGAGCAACCACAGAAACTCCTAATGAGCCATCAATGCATGGTCCACGTCCAGAAAATGGAAAAACCATATTGTTTCCAGCTTCGATTTGGTTGAACATACTCTCTTTCATTTCAGATGTTAAATAGGCTCCAACGTCGATTACAGAATGATTAACATTTCCATAAATAAATCCTACTGTTGATAAAGCTGGACCATTATTACCAGCAGAATCAACAAAAATAATTCCATGTTTCTCCACAGCAGTTTTGATTAATTTTGCAATATTTCTGTAAAAAATTTGTTTTGGGAAAAATTGTCAAACAAGAAGAACTTTTTTTCTTAAACTTCTTGAAAATAAAAAACCATACCCTGAATTAACATATCCTTCTCTGCCAACAATGGAATGATTGATAACATTAACTTTCAATTCAATACATTTATGAAGCTAAAAAACTTGACAATACAAACATAGTTAAAATGGTAATCGTTGGAAAACTTACTGCTCGAACAAAAGCATGTTCAAGATTTCCATTAATTATAATGGAAATAATTTGGGTGCCAGGAGCTAAACCATCCTTTTCGGGATGATAAGAATAATGACCCGCGGCAATATGAGCTACATGACTTCCATGACTACCATTTGGAACACAAATTTCAAGTAAATTTCCTTCGTTTTGTATCGTAACACAATAAGTTACCATACATTTATTGGAAATATATTCCCATTCATGTTTTTCTCGAAAGCTTGACAAAACCTTTGCATTTTCTAAATCTCCGCAACAAGAAATATCGATGCAGGCTTTCCAAGTATTTCCATCAAACCAAACAATGCAATCAGCGATGGGTGAATTAATCGCTCCAAAAGTTTTAGTATAAGCATTTTTGAGTTGTTCAAATTTTGAAGAAATATTTTCACGATCTTCTTTATCAGAAATTTTTTTAAATGTTGTACCAAATATTTCTTCATGTTCTTTTAGTTCTTGATAAATTTCAGCTAATAATGATTTGTTTCGCTTTTGATATTCCTCTTCTAAATGATCCTAAAATTTTAGGATTTTTAAGGTTGAAAAAACTAATAAACTTTATTTAATTTTGATTCTTGTAAAAGGTTATGATGCGTTCGAGACTTTTTTATAAAACAAAAAAACTAAAAAATAAACTTACAACTATTCTTTTTTTAACCTCACTAGAACAAGAGTATAATTCAAAAATAGGCTTTACTCCTAGATGAAATTTTTTAGTTGGGTTTTTCCATGTTGATGGAATCTAAAATTGTTTTTATTATGCCTTTAAAATTTCTAAATTAGCGGCAGTGATAAGAAAAAAAAACTTTTAGTCAAAGCCGAAAACGAGTGTTTGTAGTTTCTAAATTTAAACTTTTCATTACCTTTAACTTTCGCCCAGTTAATCCAATAACTACACCATTTTTATCAACTTTCTTAACAATGCTCGTATCAACATCATTTAAGCCAGTCATATCGCGACAATCAACAATTTTAGGTTTTCCTTCGGTAGTTTTTTGTAATCCAGGTAAACTTGGATCAACTCCACCATCAAGAATAGCTATCAAAATTCCACGGCCGTCATACTCGGGATATTTTTGGAGGAATTCTTCCTAAATTTAGACAGTTACTTTTTGTTTTAACCGAGGATAAAAATTTACTTGTTGGGTTATTTGCTTAGGCAAATAATGTTTTGATGAGTAAGATTCAACTTTCAAATTGACGGGTTCAAACTCAATATTATCTTGCATGGTTTCAGAGACCATGATTGAGAGTGAGAAGAAAAAAAGTTAAATGAGACAGAAAACTAAAAAGTTATCAAACGTTAAATAATATGAAAAAATTACGCGTCAAAAAAGGACACGATTACGCAACAAATTTCTCATTTTTAGAAAAAAAAGCAAAATATATTTTACGAGCGGCATTTTTTATAATAAAAACAGTTTGGATGACTTTTTTTGTCTTCGGCACGACCTTTATTCAAGCAACCACCTATTTTTTAAATCAATAAACATACACATACACAAAAATGACCAAAAAATCAAAGCACAAATATTTTGTTTAATAAATAAATTTCAATAAAAAAAATTTTTCAAGCATCATAATGGCAAGCCACAATAAAGTTTCATTGCTTTTTTAAACAAAGTAGTAATGATTGTTGGTTTCTTATCTATTTTTTGTTTCAAGCATTTTCAATTTTCTCCCTTCTTCGATCAAGAAATAAAAGAAGGATCAACTACATTTTTTTTGACGATCACCAACAAAAAAGGAAGAAAACGAAAAAATGTGACTTTGCGGACTTTTTGAAGACATTATCGCCGTCGGTGACGAATAAATAAATAAATAAATTTTTTTCAGTCACTTTTGTATTTTCCTGAAATTTATAAAGCTCATCCGAAAGAAAAAAATGACGCATCTTTTAAATAAAAACAAAAATGTCAAGTAACCTTTCCCAATTTTGCTATCTTTTTTTTAAATGACAAAAGTACCAATGTAAGAATTTCAACAGCCTCCTCCGGAAGAGACAATACATATTTCGAAATGATTAAAGACGCCGATAAAAGTATTTTGACAGAAAAATTCAAAAGCGGAGGGTTGAAAAAAGGTTAGACACGGTAGAAAATTTCATAACTTTATTAACTTTATAAAAAAATCATCATTTTTGCTTTTTAATTAAATTTAACATTGAAGTAATACTTTGAAAATGTTTTAATATTTCATTATCACGCTTTTCAATCGTATTGAGCCTTGAATCAAGGTTGGTTATATTGGATTCCAATAAATATTCTTCAGCGAATAAATCGTTTAATTTTTGAATTAAGACATTAGTTTTTTCCATACTTTGATTTAATCGCTCTTCTTTGGTATCATTTTTTTCCAAAGTTTTTTCTCTCCAGTAATCTTCCACGCATTCTTCTTCAAAATCATGCAATTTTTCTATTTCATCGGGTTCAAGAAAGAGTCCTAAAAAGTTTATAAAATTTTTTTAAGAAAAAGAGTGCCATAACAAAAAGATTTTTGATTTTAAAACTAAAAAGCTGCAAACTTACTTAGTGAAAAATCAATTAATGGCTTTCTAATATTTTTCTTTTTAAAACATTTTTTCATTATTATATAATAACTAAATTTAAGTAAAATATAAATATAATAAATAAAAGTAAAAGGTGGTGGAATAACGGGAGTGGATTCATATTCCATTACTTGAGAAAATCTTTGAAATAACCATAAATGTTTTGCAATTTGATATTGTTCAGCAAAAATTCCATTAAATAATGCAATAAATACATTTGTTAAACAAAGGAAAGTAACAACCATAAAAAGCGCTAATAAAACTGAAGGAATCCAATACCCTGGTACACAACCAGAAATATCAGAGGTGTTTCGAAGATGATGAGCTACGCTTATTCCATCGCTCATATGTTCCTCCCAAACTCTATCTAAACATGTATCAATTTCATGTGCATAAACTTCGCCATAAACCATAAAATATGGTTTATAAAATATATTTCGAACCATCAACCAATTCCATTCTTCAGATGGAAAGGTTATGGATTCTCGAGCTAAACCAAAAGCAAAAAGTGAAACAATCAACATAATTACGACATCTAAAAAAGTTTAAAAAATATGCGATTGAAAAGGGAAGACATACGCATCATGGCTAAAATCATTTCACCTGTCATAGTTACAAGTGGACCAAATTTTGGATGAGCACTAAAATAATCCAATAATTTGATGGACCATAAAGATGAGGATACTGCTATCACACATCTTCCATAACCAATACTATAATTGAACAAATTATAAATTACTTCAAAACAAAAACAAAAAATCTTGTTTTTATAATTTTTCTGTTGCGTTATTTTCAGTAAATTTCAGAATCCTCAAACTTACTTTATCCAAATTCTAATAACTACTCCAATAAAAAAAGAAATAATTGCAGCCGCGGTAAACATATTCCAAAAATTACATAAGAAAAAATGACCAAATTTTTTTTTCAATCGTTTTGGTTCAGACATAATTAATTTTCGAATTAATTCAATACCAAAAGTTAATACATAAATATAAAGAAAATATTCAGGAATCGTTGGTTTTCGAGGTGTTCGAACAAGTAAAACATAAATTAAAATTAATAAAAACACAATATACGAGAGCACCCAAGACCAAAAACTTGCGATTGGTGCAACATAAAATTCATATAATTTTCGATGAAAGCTTATTTCATTTTTTTTATAAAACTTTTTAAATACTTCTCGTTTGGGTTTACTAGTGGCTTTAATCAAACTTCGCCGAATTGGAGAATTAATAATTCCAAGACGCTTTTCAAATTCTTTATGAGTTTGGGCGATGCTTTTTCTTTTTGCATACAAAGCAGCCATTCGAGGATCATTAAAACCATTATTCGCTTGAACGACACTTTTTCGACCGGGAAAAATTGACATTCGACGTGAAGTATGAAATATTTTTGTAGCAGCCGCCGCATCATAATTAAATGATGAAGATCGAATATTCATATGAATTGGAGATTCTAAGTAACCGGGAGTAGAAATTGAAGAAGCATGAGGTCGAGGATCTAAAAAAGACGAAGTCATTAAATTCAAAGATGCCATTTGGCTGATATTTGAAGCTCAAATAATGCACATTTTGTGTCAAGTGTCCTTTAATCTAAAGTGGATGGAAAATACAAACCTTGATTAGGTAATTTAAGGGTGACATTATGCTTTTTTCGTCTGGATGAAAAAATTGATATTACACTTTTAATTGACAATCCTCGATTTCGTTGTCTATTAGCCATTATATCTTCGGGTTCTGATTCTTCGGAAGAATAAACCAAATCACTTTCATTTTCAGAATTATCCGAATCATTTATAACCATTTCATGTTCCGCCGCAGTTTGAGCTTGTTTAGATAATTCTTTTCTCGTTTTAAATTCAAGTAAAAATATTGTTGGTGGACAAAGAAGTGCCAAAATAACTTTTAAATTTGAATTATTTCTCATTTTTAAACCTCCATGCCATAAATCTGCTAAAAGCATTTGACAACATGGATGCGCAAGAAATGCTTTGTGATTGGCTTTAACCGCAAGGGATAAACATGTTTCTTTACCAAATCGAGTTTCATATGTTAAAAGTTGCAAAGTTCGAGCATCATTTTGTTTATAACATGCATCAAGAAGTTCACGGGATATTTGACGAAATTCTCTAAAACCGAAGAATGGTTCTTAGTTTCGTAAGTAAAAAATATTCGTTTCGCTTTTTAAAAAAGCAAAACATTCCAAAATTTATTTAAATTCTTTCCTTGCCACTTTAAAAAGAGCTGGAAATTAATGATTACCTCAAATTTAAGGGTAATTAAACCGAAGATAAAAACCAAAATTCGATTATTTCTTTTGTGAAAGAATGAAAGAAAGGACGCGTTTATTGTTTTTGTATTCACTCTTTTCCGGCAATAGAAGCACAGAAAAAAAAGAGAGAGAGAGATAAGGCATACAAAAAAATGGATGGCTATTTTTCATTTGCTGTTTTTTTAAACACATTTGATAAACGAAAAATATTATTACACATAGGCAGTCGTGCATCGAAAATGTCATACCTTTCAAAAAAAATTTAATCACTTTTTTGTCAATAAAGTAAACTTACTCTGAGCATTTCTTTAATTTTTCACAAATTTCAACTTCCAAATAATCTTTTGAAGCTTCAAATGCTAAACTTCTATAAACTCGACATGCAAATAATGATTTAGCTAACGCTTCTTCTCCATGTTCCCACATGCATAAAGCCATTTCATATCTTTGAGTTAATATTGCCCAAAGTAATAAATCATGAAAGGGATATAAGAAATAAAATAAGTCTGTATCTATTTTTTCTTCTTTATTGTTGTTGTGGGTAGATAAAGTTTCATCTTCATTTTCTTTTTTAGAACGTGAAAATCCAAAAGGTTCATGGTTGACATCCGGAGTCATTGGAGGTGTGATTGGTGTATTATTTTCCTGTCGAAATCTCCATAATAAATGATTTGTAAGTCCTCGACTTCCAGATGCTGAAGCTATAGTATTTTGAATGGTTGCGGGTGGAGTGATAACTGGATTAATTCCGAAGTTGCTTGCAATCACAGATAAAGGACCAGCAAAATAATCTGAATTTATATTTTGATTTCGACCATTCATAGAATTTCGACGCATTTTTATCTACAAAAAAAATTGTCATTTTATTTAAACGCCACAAAAGATTTCTTATCAAGGTTCTAGAGAATATATCTAACTATAAAATTTTGCTTTTATTTTCCCTATTGAACTTACAATTCGTTTTTGTTTATCCTCCAAATAAATTTTTCTAAACATGCTTCCTGTGTAATATGAACGATATCCATAACCCATTAATTTTTCTAAAACCTTTCCAATATGTGGAAGCGTATATTGATAAGTTGATTTAATTTTAGCGATATCTCGAACAATATAAAATAAAATATTTGAATGTTCTGTGTTATTATACAATTGTTCCAATATTTCAATAGTTAGAAATTTTTTCATTAAAACTCCATTTTCAAGAAGTAATCGAACGAAATCCACTCGATTATGAATTAAAGCTTGCAACATTGCATCGTGGAGGGTTTTAGTTGACCATTCTTGCCCTAACACAAATATATCTGTTCGAGCTAAATCCACTCGATTCCATGCTAATGCAAGGGAAAGTTGCTCAGCGGGTTTTAAATTATATCCTTTTAAAAGAGCCGTTAAAATTGCATGATCCACATTTTGAGTATTTTCCGCCGCCGATGTTGTTTCATCATCTTGATTTTCATCCTCTTCATCCAAACGAAGAATTGTGGTGAGATGTTTTTCTTTTACACATGCAATTATATCGTAAAGAAGGCATTGGGCATCAACTTGATTTTCATCAAAAATTGTTTTTATTTGGGTAAGTAATTGTGATTGGATTTCTTCTGGGAGAGTTCTAAAATTTCTAAAGTAAGAAATATTTATGATTTCGAAAATTTAGTTAAAAACAATGACAATTTTCAATGTTTTTTGAGATTTTTAAATAATAAAAAAATTAACTCTATTTTGGATTTTTCGTTGTTTGAAAAGCTTACCCATCTTCTGTAATGTGTTGATGAGCAAAAGCAAGTAAATTAGATGCCCTTCCAGAGCCATCACATATAACCACCGGTATTTTTGGGGAACTGAAAATCACACATTTGCATTTCCCTAATATTTAACTAAATTTTTTTACTTTTTAACATAATCCAACACCGTTCGAATCGTGGATATTCCACCTTCTAAAACCACGCAAACAACGGGCACGGATCTTTCACTTCCATCAATTTTTTGTTTTTGAACTATAAAACCTTCTAATTGTCTTCGTAAAACCACATCAGCTCCATATCTTCCAGTTGTCCCATTATCGACAAGAAGAAAATATGAATGTCGATTATTCAATACTGCAAATTTATTTCTCGATGAAAATGGTTGTGGATGATACATAACAGTTTTATTTTCACCAATAAAGTTTTCATTCCTTTTTACCATTCCCCATGGCGCTATTCCAATTGATGTGATTCGAACTTGAGATTTCATACTTCCAATTAGAGCATTTTCAAGAGCGGCTGCAACATGGCGAACTACTCCTGAATTTATTCCTGAAGTAATTATCCAAGCATCCGTCGTTTTTGCAGCTTTTAATAAACCTTTTCGAAATATTCGAGCTAGCTTTGGTTCCAAACTAAAAATTAATAAACTCTATTTGTTGATTTTATTTGATTTATCAAAAAAAATTCTGAACATTAAAATTAGTTTTTCAATTTTCGGTCTAACTTAAAATTTAATAAACTCACTCAAAATCCAAAATTCCACCATGAACAGTAATAACTAATTTAGGTGGTGGAACTTGCCAAACCTCTTCCATTAAAGTTATAATATCATCGGGTTTTGTATCAAACGCAACACGCATATATTGAGCTTTATGAGCATGTGGACTTCCGAGAAATTCTATGGTTCCAAATGCATCGGTTGAAGTTGAAATAGTGTGCTGAGAAATTAGCCATCGCGAAGATGAGCCTCCTTCATATGATTGAAGTCGACCATTGGCTTTGGCTTTAACGGAATGTTGACTTTTTAATTTTCCACAACCACATTTTTCTAGATCTCTGTTGGTTGGTATGAAATATGCACATTCACGTTTTTTAAAAGTATCGATAACCCAATTTCCTGTTAGGGGTTTTATTGTTGAAGACTAAAAATAGACAAATTAATTTTATTTGTATCGACTAAAACAATTAGAAAATGTCGCGTATGCAGATCTCTTTCTTTTCACAAATAAGCTTATTTTTTAAACTTAAAAAAGCTTACTCTTCTCCTATATGAATCCCTTGAAGAAGAAAGCTGACTTTGTCTCCTCGTAAATTGAATTGCGACTTGATGATTCATAGTTAGCAAAAGCATTTCCTTCCAATCTCCACTATGAACATTTGGAGGAGCAACATTTATAAAACCTTGTTGTTGTTGATGATGTGAAGTTTTCTTAAAATTTTTTCGACCCCGATGTGAATTTTGATTATGAATATGTTTTCGTGAAGTTATTTTCGTCTTTTTAGTAATGGATTCTGCATCTTTATCCTTTTTTCGTGATGGATGATTTTGATTAGTGTTCTTTGGGTGGATCAAAACCTGCAAATAAAAGGATAACTTTTTTATTATGTTATGATTCATTTAAGTTTTAAAATAAAAAAACTCTAAAACAAAAATGTTTTGGTAAACATTTTTTGTTATTCGCGAAATCACGGTTCTTTCCCATTTTCATTTCGCTTTTAATTGTTTTTTGTTTCAATTATTGACGTTTTTTTCCATGTGATAACAACACAAATGAATACGTCTAATGAGTTCCAAAAAGCACCTAGAAAAAATCTATCAACAATTAAAGAAACATACTCTTCCCATAATTGTTTAATTGGCATTAAACCTTAAAAAATTTAAATAAAGTTAAAAATAGAAATTTTAATAATATTTTTTACAATATTCGAATATAAATATTTTTTCAATAATTTTTTTAAACGAAGAAATCAAATCTAAAACACAACGGCTGATAGAAACTTTTCTTCTTCTTCTGTTTCAATAAAAAAAACACACAACAATTATCTATGTATTTATGCTGCTCCTGCTTTCATTTGGGGAATTGATTGTGACGTAAGCTGAAGAAAACAAGAAAGTCCAATCAAAAAAGCTGATAATTAGAACGAGCAGCAGCATTCTCTATAATGCTCGAAAATAATGGAAGCGCATGAAAATTTAAGCTCGCTAAACAGAGCAACGAGAACGTAAAAAATATTGTTAAATATTCGAAAATGGTTTTAATGACATAAAAAGCATTATTAAAATTGCTAAAGGTAATGTTTATTTCCTTTGATCCACCTTTTTAAGCAAATCATTTTGGATAACTACCATCTTCACAATAATAAATTATACAAGTCGAAATGTTGCATAGTCAAAAGCTATATGCAAGTTGGATGCTAAATAACGCAAACTGATGAACTTGTTGAACAACTCGTAAGTTTAAAAAATTAAAAAAAATAATTTTCTTACGTGACAAAATTGTTTTTTATTTAAAGGGGGAGTCCCACCTGACTCAAATTTGAGCTTACGACATGTTTTACCTTGTCGGATTTACATTTCCAGGTCATTAAATTTTGAACAAAATAAAGTTTAAAATGTTTTTCATTAAAATAACTGATATTTTATAGTGTGCTTTTCTATCATCAGACAACTCTAGCTGAAACTGCTCATTTAGTAAATGAATCTCAAAAGGTAATTTTCTCTATTTATTATTCTATTTGCATTGTGTGAAAAATTGTATTTTTGTAAACATGTTTCTATCCTTTTCCAAATAACAGCAAAAAATTATTTTGTGCGATACTTTTTGCTTCAGTTTTTTTAATGTTCTCTCTATTTTAATTTCTCTTTTTATCATTATCTAGTTCCTTTTCATTCTTTTGTGCAAGGAAATAAAATAAGTCTTGAAAATTTCTCTTTGTTATAATTCAATACACATATTGTTAGACTTAATTTTAATGATACTTTGTTATAGGAAAAATGAATATAAAAGAGGTGCAGCGAAAAAGTATGATAAGCCAACTTTTAAGCATTTGATAAAATCATAAAAAGAAGAATCTAGGAAAATATTTAGCTGCATTATTATAATATTCCTTTGTTTCATTTTAGGTTAAAGGGACATAGCTATTTCATGCCTTTTTTGAAATTTCGTTTGCGGGCACTGCAAGTTACACTTGGTAAGGCGCGTGTTTGAATTACCGTGTAAGACAGAAGTGACACGGTAATTCAAACACGCGCCGCCCCGACTGTTCCTATCAGCCCCAGTATCGAAATTTTTGAAAAGGCATGAAATAGCTATGTCCCTTTAAAGATCAGAAAAAAAGAGAAAAGGAATTTAACTTTTTATTAGGCAACTTGTCACTATTATGTTTTTTTTTTGCAACCAAAAGTTAAGCAATTACAGTAAAATCATGATATTAAGTGAAATTGCATTATGAGCATTCACATCGTAGCTTCATCGAAGGTTGGCTCGAGCCCAAGTTTAAAACCAGCCCGATCAAGCCCATTGCTTTGAGCCGTGAGCCGACCTTAGCTTCATCCGCCGAAATAACAAAAGATTGCTTTCATATAGGGTGGACCGGGTAGATCTACCGAAATCTACCGAAAAAATTTTCAAATCTACCGTACCACCAAAATTTAAATAAAGAGGTTTGCTGAGTTTTTAAAACGACAGTTATGAATTAGCAGGTTCAAAAATGCATAAAAAGGATTTTTTCTCTATTTCCCAAAATTTTGACTTTTTTTAACAGGGGAGAGCGTGTGATAGGAAAGTAATAGCTTGGTCCACCCTGTGGAAAAATTCAAATTTTTTTAAAAGTTTGCAAAACCTATTTTTGTGCCCAGAAATAGCCTTATATCCTTAATTTTATATTTCTTGATTCATAATCCCTTTCATTTTCGAATTTTGGACTTGCGGTAGATTTCAGTAGATCTACCGAT
The DNA here is from genome assembly GCA_028622995.1 of Panagrolaimus kolymaensis. Lineage (NCBI taxonomy): Eukaryota > Metazoa > Nematoda > Chromadorea > Rhabditida > Panagrolaimidae > Panagrolaimus > Panagrolaimus kolymaensis. The sequence goes on along the minus strand of JAJQJQ010000046.1, from coordinate 956,543 downwards.
TTTTCAATCTACCGGTAGATCAGTCCACCCTACTTTCATAGCTACAAATATTTTTTGTGGGCATAAAAATTACATCGTTTGAAGAAGGAAAAAAAAGAATTAGTTTTTTTGTGGTTTATTATTTTTCTGACATTTGCTGTGAACGATTTTTTCATTTTTACTTGACATTTTTTATGGCGCTATTTGCTAGAAATTTGAAGTTCAAAAACAGCAGCTCTTCACCAAAATCGATTGAACATTACTTTAAAAAAATGTTTGAAGACTCGAAAGCTAAAATTATTTTATTTAATGGCAATTATGAAAGGAATTTAAAAAAATCGCAAAGTTTGCTGTAAAGATTTTTTGAATTGAGCAAAGGTCAGTCTCATTTTTTAGAAGCATTAGCATTTTTCTTTTTTGTTGTAAATGATATTTTTTCCGCGCTAGTTAGTTTTTATTCCATTCACACCCGGCGCTTTTGACGGTGCGTATTTTGTGTAATTTTCAACAAAAAAAGAGTTTTTTTCTCTTCTATTTTTTTTTTTTACACAAATGTGAGTCATTACTAGGCGGGTGGCGCGCCTACGGCGCGCCGAGTAAATGTTACTGTTTCGAAAATATAATGTTTTTTGATTACAGTTTATAATAAGCAGTTCTTAGTAAAATAAGGTCATACATGCTACTATATCTGTGAAATCTTTGTGCATTTTACTCCTCAAAAGTCCTTAAAACTCATTCAAAAATATCCTTAAGATTTTCAATAGCATTTTCATCAATTTTGGATTATTTCATGACATTTTCTCGTTTTTGGTCCTCGGGATAATTCATTCTACGTGTTTCAAAAAAAGGCTTGCTATCAGAGTTTTTTCTTTTTCTTGAAATCTTCAATCCAAAATTAAAAGATCCTTTCTAAAAAGACCTTTAAATGTTTAAAGCGCTTCAAAATCAACAACCATCGTCATCGCTAACATTCCTTGCAATGCAAAGTCTATCTGCATTCGTTGTATTCATGTTTATGCAAATTTTATTGCACGAACTCAAGCCATTTTATGTCACGCGGTGACAGATAAGTTATTGGTGTCGTCGAGGTTTAGATAGATAGTCCTTGGGAGTTGGTTGCATCTGCTGTAGCTGGGATCTTCCAAATAAAACAAGAACATATTCACAAACGTCTTTATTCAGGAGACACAATTAACAACCAGCACAGACAAACATGTAACACACAATTACTAACTACAAAGTGAGACAAAAGTAAAGCAAACAAAAGTATGCAAATAGGCTGCCATCTTGCTGGCTGTTTCGTTACAGGACAATCAAGAGGAGCGCAAAGTTTGAATGAAAGAGGAAGCACAATGAAGAGAGTTTGCAGCAGAAGAATGTGGGAGATGAGCCACATGACACGCCGCCACCCCATCTAAAATGTGTCCTCACATTTTGTAAGCAAGCATACGACCAAACCACGAAGTTGAAACCATTCACATTTCTGGATCATAGAATATCCTTTCATAACATATTTCTTTGGAACAAGCATCTTTCTCCATATCGGTATCGGCATCAGTACAAGACATTAAGCATAAATGCTGTAAGGTTCAATCGAGTCTGCATCCAAGATATATTCCTTCGCCATAAGTACCATACGAACATAACCATCTTCATCCATATCACTAGCAATCAATTTGGACATAAGCTGTCATACGATCAGCACAGGGGCAACGAGAACAAGCAAGTTGATATTTTACCTGCTGTCATTGAAGCATTCGATCATAACGAAATCAGGATCATTCATAAAAGCCATCGATCATACCTTTGTTGAACCATAAGATCATCATATTTGATTGGATTACTTGGTCCTCACAAATTCCATAACCATCAAGAACATAACAGAAAGATCAAACCATAAAGCAAGAGTACATCCAATCATCACAAGACATTTCTTTCTTCAATCGAGTAGTTCTGGCAAGTTTATAGTATCTCAACCATACTCCATACCATGAAGAAGAATTCTTATCATCACATCAAGTCATCCGAAACAATATAATTGCTTTCACTGGAGTTGTCAACCAGCCACAAGTTTTATCGCTTTTGCCATTTCGTTTCCTATCAATGAGTATCTGTGGACTTACTGTCTGGATCTTGAAACCAGTGCAACTTTTCGACGAGATTAAATTTCTTTTTTTTATCACACAAAAGCATTCATAACACAAGAGCATAACAGCACAAGAGCATTAACAATCCATAGAGTTTTCTTTACATAAACAACAGAGTTTCATTTTCACAATTCAATCAGAGTTTTTCCATAGGTTCTTTACCAAGTTCAGATTCTTCATTCCAGTAGTACATCATATTCATTGTCGGCTTCTCCATAAGCAGTTCATATTCACGAGGTTGTTTGACTTCGATTCAATCCATAATTCCACGATTGAGATGAGGACCAAAGAGCATTCCACCATAACCAAGAGTTCACCAGTATCATCATCATCAAATAGCTCAGCTGTTCCTTTGACTCCATTGGTGCAGCAATTTCATCAAGACAGGATCAGTTGGGTAGGGCCCTCCATGTCACGCGGTGACAGATAAGTTATTGGTGTCGTCGAGGTTTAGATAGATAGTCCTTGGGAGTTGGTTGCATCTGCTGTAGCTGGGATCTTCCAAATAAAACAAGAACATATTCACAAACGTCTTTATTCAGGAGACACAATTAACAACCAGCACAGACAAACATGTAACACACAACTACTAACTACAAAGTGAGACAAAAGTAAAGCAAACAAAAGTATGCAAATAGGCTGCCATCTTGCTGGCTGTTTCGTTACAGGACAATCAAGAGGAGCGCAAAGTTTGAATGAAAGAGGAAGCACAATGAAGAGAGTTTGCAGCAGAAGAATGTGGGAGATGAGCCACATGACATTTTATGCAAATTGGTTATTTCCTTTATTTAGTTTTTTTGGTCTTTGAAACCTTCCAATTATATCGGGTCCTTATATCCTCGAAATTAGGTCCTTGGATCCTTTCCTTGATATTAGCTCTACTGATATTATTTCATTGGATCCTTTCTCTGAAATTAGGTCTCTACAATTCGGATCTTGTGCCCTATCTCGATCCCATGCTTTCTCTGGATCTTATCATCTTTTTTTTAGTTAACGGATCCTTCACTTGATTTTGGTCCTTGGATCCTTCCCCAGCTATTATCTCTACGGATCCTTGCCTTGATATTAGGTCCCTAATGTTTCATCAAAAGAAAACAGCCACTCATCACCATTTCATTTCCATGAAACACCATTTCATTTCCATGAAATGAGAATGAAAAATCCTATTTTGCGCTTTCATTCATGTTTATGAAAATTTTTAGATATGTCTCCTTCCTTTGGTTTTCATTCTTTTGTAACTTTCCCATGAATCGTTTCCTGTTACGGAATCACAACATGTTTTAGAAGAAGGGATAGAATCAATTTAGCATTTTCTTCGTCTTCAGTTTTTGTAATACCTGAGTATAATTTTTTTTTCTATTCTGGATAATGCACATTCCCGAAAAATAGATTTTCTTTTGTATCGAAAGGCCCTGTATTTAAAAAAAATGACTTGCTAATTTTTTTAGGTAAATCGCAATTCACTTATGAGAAAAATTATGGCATCGAATGAAATCCCGAATACAATAGGTGATGCTAAATATGCTGCATTGTTTCAACAATTTAGTGAATTCCTGTCAAACCAAAGTAAAGTTAGTTTTGGTTTTAAACACAAAAAATGTCATAGTTTAGTAAGTAAAAAATTGCTTTCTTGAAAAGGATTTTTCCTTCGTTTTTTGCGCCTTTGATGAATAATCAATAAAAAAAAACAAATAAATTTATTATAAGTATATGGTTTTAAAGTATTTATTAATTTTTTGAAGCAAAAAAATGTTTGCTAACAATATATAAAGTGTAGTTGATCTTTCATTCTATCAGGCGTAGGTAAAATTTTTGATAAGCTTCTTTTGTACTAAGAAACAGTAAAAAAGTGGGCTCAAAAAATAATTTTTCTCATGAAAATATTTTAAATAAAGCACAAACTTATCCTTTTTTTTACGACACTCAATCATTGTGCACAAAAAATTAATGTGAATATGTTTTGAATTTTATCGCTCCGCCTTTTTCACTTGTAACTCATAAAAAAAAAAGAAGATGTGCATGAATATACAGCATCTCTTCTTTTATTATTTTAAGAAAAAAAGGCTTTTTAGTTTCATTGTTCGATTAAATGCTAAAAAAGAAATGGCGCGTTGATGATTTTAGTGATATTTAAAAATGTTTTTTTAGACCCAAAATGAAGAAAACCACGAAACAACTAAGAGGCAGCGGGCTTTTAATTCTTTTATTGAGACTAATGATATGGCATTTTTTAAATCCAACGATGAAATAAATGTTTTGACTATCGGCGAAACCGGAGTTGGAAATCGACTTGGATAAATGGGATCGCCAATTATATGACCTTTAATAATTTCAAAGATGTGATGAAGGCTGAAAATCCTATTTGCCTAATACCAATGAATTTTAATTTGTATGTTGGAAAAAATTATGAAAAGAGCAATGTGAGTATGAAATCAAATATGATTGAATGTGTAACAAATAAAGCTGATGCAACCGCCGGCCAATCATGTACCCAAAAACCAAAAGTATACCGCTTTGAAACAAAATCAAAAATCTTCAATTTTATCGAAACACCTGGAATTGGAGATACTCGAGGAATTGAGCAGGATCAAGAAAATGTTCGAATGATAATGAAATGTCTTTCAAGTTGGGATATAAATCTTTAAAATATTCTTAAGTTTTTACTGTGATAATAAAAAATAAATTTTATATGTGTTTATTGAATTTGTATATTTATTAAAAGGTTTAAAACCCTTAAAATATTTTAATTTGATGGGCAAACTTTTCTTTTAATTTCTTTTTAGCTTTTTATCATAATGAGTGACGACCCATTTTTTAACGCTGTTCAAGCATCTCTCAATAATGCCAATGCTGATGATAATCACTCTGATATAGGCTTTGTAAGTTAAATAAAAAGAACGATATCAACGCATTTAGGTTATAAATTTTTAGGTTGTTAATAACAGTTCTTTCTCTTCAATACCATCTCAAGATTCTTCCACTGCACCACATTCGCATATTGAAGCAGAAAATCAAGCTCTCAAAGAGCGAATGAATCAAATGAAGGTGAAAAAATTTAAATACATTATTTTTCAAATATATACTATTTCCTCCATTTTTTAGCAACAAATGGAAGCTTTTATGCATTTACAAAAACAACAAATGGAAATTAATCAGCCTCATATTGGACAAGGAGGTTTTCAAGGACAACAATTTTCACAACAACCTACTCCACCGCCAGCAGAGCCAATACAAAATTATCCAAATCCAATGGGTAAAAAATTAATTCATAAAGTTAGAATAAAAAACTAAAAAAATTTAGGCTTCCCTCAAAATAGTTACCAAAGCGTTTCTCTATCTCGGTCAAGTTCAGCAAGTTCAAATACCGCGCCACAACAAAACTTCAGTAACTCACATAATCTTTTTCCATCGACAAATAACTCACAAAGATGTAAGTAACACTACAATTGAAAATAAAATTGACATTATTTTTTTAAGCAATGTCACCAAATCAACAATATCAGGGTATGTCTCATTCAGGTTCTACAAACTCCATGTTATCTCAACAAACTCCACAACCAAATTCGCACTTTTATAACAATGGTTTACCAGCGAGTATGGCTGGAATGACATTGCAAAACGGTAATAAATATACGAAAAAGGCGAAATTACTTTAAATACTTTAAGGCCAATTCTTAAATACATCAGTAAATCAACAACCTCAAGCAAATATGCCACAATCTATGCAATATAACCATCAACAGCCTACTTATCCTGGAATGCCTACATGTAAGCTATATTTTTAACTCACAAATAAAGGTACACATTAAAAAATTTAGATGGAAATTTTACTATGCCAAATCAACAGGCTCCAATATCAAACTCCTCTTTTACACCTGAAATGATGAATGCAATGATGAGCTATTTTATGCAAAACCAGTCAATCTTTCAATCACAAAATAAACCTCCATCACAAACTCATGAATCTTCAAAATCGGAAAGTTCATGTGAAGAAGAAAATTATGAATCATGTGAAGATCAAAAGGAATGTGAAAATCCACTTCGCAAGGAAGAAAAGTTCTCAGGTCCTAAGAAAACCCTTAATATTCTTGTTCTTGGCGAAACAGGCGTTGGTAAATCTACATGGATTAATGGAATTGCAAATTATATGAGTTTTGACACACTTGAAGAAGCCCTCAATGCTCCTCAACCAATTTGTTTAATTCCAAGTCAATTCAGTTTTTATCAAACAAATGAAGAGAAAATAGAAGTCAAATTAGAACCTTCTCATGGCCAAAAAGATGAAAATGAAGTATTTTCGACTGAAGCCCAATCGGCTACACAAGCACCAAAAACTTATCAATTTGAAACCCCAAAGTATATTGTCAACATCATTGACACTCCTGGAATTGGCGATACACGGGGACCTTTCCAAGATAAAGAAAATACTCGAAAAATCCTCAATGCTATTAGTAATTACAAAGATCTTCACGCCATCTGCTTTTTATTTAAAGCCAATGAAGCAAGAATGACTCAAAGCTTCCGTTATTGCATTGGCGAACTTCTTTTACAACTTCACAAAAATGCTGTCGATAATATTATTTTCTTTTTTACCAATGCACGTGGAACCTTTTATAAACCTGGCGATACTATGACACCATTGGGGGAATTTTTAAAAGAACTTCAAAAAGATCGCGGACTGCAAATTGAATTAGGTGGTGAAAAAATTTGTTGCACGGATAATGAAGCATTTCGTTTGGTATGTGCCCACCATAGTGGAGCTAAATTTACTGAAGATGAGTTTAAGAATTTCGCTGGAAGTTGGAAGCAATCAGCTGAAGCAACTCACAGATTTATTGAATTTGCTGCTCGTCAGCAACCTCATTGTGTCGCAGATACAGTTTCAATCAACAAGGCCCGTGGTATCATTCTTTATCTTGCTAAACCATTGGCTGATGTAAATGAACTCATCGAATCTAACATTAAAGTTTTTAATGATCGCAAAAAGGATCTTCAAAATTCAGCAAGTACTTTAGAAGATTTGAAGAAAAAACTAAAAATTCCACAAATTGGTATCGAAGTCAAACCGCTTCCATATCCTAAAACAGTGTGTGCAGGCACAAATTGTATTGATACGCAAAAAATTCCCAATTCTGAACAACTTCAAACAATTTATAAAACGATTTGTCATGATCATTGTTATTTGACTGGTGTCGACGTAGAAAAAGTTCCTGAACCGCATCTTCAAAGTTGTGCAGCAATGAGTGGAGGGAAATGTAGTAATTGTGAATGCCAATGGAGCACACATATGCATATTCGATTTGATCAAATCAAAGCTTCCGTTGAAGTGGAAGATAAAAATATTAAAAATGCTATAAAGACAAATGAAGATGCTACAGTAACTAAACAAAAAATGATTAATGATTGTGAAAACACAATTACCGATTTAAAAGCAGAACAACAGCAAATTATTAAAACTTCGCTTAAATTTGGAAGCTTTCTTCAAACTAATGCCATTTTACCTTACAACGACGCGTTCGAAAAATACGTCGAACAAACAGTTGAAGAGGAAGAAAAATGCACGAAAGTTGGAGGTGATCGAACTAAACTTGACAATCTCAAAAAGTTATTATCCGAATATCGACAAGAAAAAAAGTTATTAGATCAAGCGGCTCAAAATCCTGTCAATGCTAATGTCAAAGGAATTACTGGAGATGATATTGAAGAAATGAAAAAAGATTTGTTCCAATTAAAACATACTGGCAAAACTTTGGAAACTTTATTCAAAGCTACTGAAGATGGTATTTCTAAACATTGTTTACATATTACCGTTAAATACAATCCACCATTTAAAAAACCGTTAATTAATTTCGGAAAGTATAAAAAAGATGAATCAAAAAAGAAGTGAGTGATTTTGAAAAAATAGATGCATATATAATGCACCTTTTTTCAGACATAAGAAATCAAAAGATCATGATAAACCTAAAAATGATGGAAAAGGAAAAAAATGGACATCCAGATAAATGCTAGGATTTATCAACATTTTTTAAATTATTCTAACTTTAAGCGTTTTTTATATTAGTAAAAGTTTTCGTTAATATACTTATCAAATTATTTATAATACCTTAGAAAAAGTTTTTTGAATTTATTTACCCCAGTTAATTCAGTTTTTTTTATAATTTTGTAATATTGAGCGTCAAAAAGTAATATTAAAGAAAAACGAGATAGAAAGAAATTTTTATTTATTTATTTTTTGAGCTTTTTACCTTGACTAAAATTAAATTTTTCTAAGAACAAAATGAATTGTTGTTCAGAGTTATTATTAAGTTTTTTGTCATTTTTTAATTTTACGATAAATTTTCTTATGTTAAAATATTATTAAAAGCGAAGGATATCCTCATCATACTTTTTAATCTTTTCGATAGATTTTAATGATTTTTTAGAACTTTCACTTCATTATGGATGGGCGATATATTCAGGTAAAATATATTTTTTATCTTTTTGTTTAATATTACTATTGAACCTCCGAATTCAAATAGTATCAATCCAATTACCTTTATGTTTCCATCATTTATAGGAGCGTGAAGTACCTATGGATGTTGACAGAAAAAGTCCAAGCGATAATAAAAGTGCAATTAGAGAATTCTCTACTGGTATTAAAAATGCACCAAATCAATCATCTCAATTTCATTCAAAAATGAATGTTGAAAATGATGTTTCAGCGATGGCTTCTGATCTTGCAAATAAATTTAACGATGTTATTCAAAAGTTAAATTCGGATGATACATGGAAATTTACTCAACTTTTTCAAGAAAAAACATCAAATATCTTAAAATCTATGGTATTATTCTAACATTAACTCAAATTCTAAAAAAAATTTCAGGATCCTAGTAACGTAAAAGATCATAAAAATGATGAGCAAGACTTAAATATTGTCAAGCCAATTTACCATCAAATTGGATTTTCAAAAATAAGTGCCGAACAACGAGGTGCTGGTCCACCACCTTCATTACTAACCATCGAAAAGGTTAGTAAAATAACTTAGAAAAAGGAACATCTCTTACCGTAATTGTATATAATTTTTTTATTTAAAAAAAATATTTAAGGTCTCATTAAAAAACAATGCTTTTGTTGACTCTGATGATTCTGAGGCTGATTACCGATCGAGTAAAAGTGTAAGAATTTTAAATTCATCTTATTTTAAAATATATTATCGCTTGCAGATACCTCCCCAACAAAGCAATTATCAATATCAGGCTCGGACAGTTCAAGCCTCTATGGTACAACATCCATCAACTCAACATCATCCTCCAAAAATTCATCAAGCAACCCATGCTGGTGGAACAGGATATCAGCAACAACAAAAGCACTTTGAAACTTCAATTGGTTCTGAGCAACTTAAAACTACTTCTCTGCCACCAAACATACCAAGACATTCATCACTTATACGAAAAGAATTTCCGGGAGCTCAAGAGCCTGTAAAACTTGATGAACATGATTATGCGATCAATAACAAGCAAATACAAAATGAAAAGCAACTGTCCTCGTTAAAAACGTTTGAAAGTGAAACTACTATGAATTCATCAATAGAGGAAACCTTTATCAATCAAAAATTTGAAAAAAGAAATGATCTAAAGCATGCTGATGTTACCACAAAAAATCGAAATGAATCGAGTGCTAAAAATGAGTGCAATAGCGCTGACAACAATATTCCTTCCTCAGCATGTCGTGCAAAAATGTCCCAAAATTCGTCATTAACCGATTCAACCAAAGCAGCTGGCGTTAGTTTTAAAACATATTCGGATGTCATAAAATACAATAATATTAATTCATCAGAAGAAAATAAATCGCAATTACAAACTATTCTTCCTACAATTCTCGATAGTTCTGTCACAAAAGTTGCAGCAATGTCAAGCGACAGCCCAAATTATGACATTCCAAAATCAAATAACATTCTTGACGCTCCAGTTCAAACTCAGGTGGCCAATGTAAGCAGCAATAAGAATGATTGGGTTCAGCAAACCTCTGTTACGCAACAAGAATATCGGCAACAAATGAAAAACAACAAAAAATCTTTAAATATCTTGGTTTTGGGTCAAACTGGAGTTGGAAAATCAACTTGGATTAATGCATTCGCAAATTATTTAATTTATAAAACTATGGATGAAGCAATTTCTGCAGAAGCTCCAATTTGTGTAATTCCAACTAAATTTTCATTATTTGACAATAACTATCAGCGACACGAAATTGTATTTGGTACTGAAGAAAATGAAGTTTTTTCGGATCAAGGTCAATCAGCAACTCAAAATGCTAAAACATATTTACTTGAGCATGAAAAGTATAACATCTACATCATTGATACCCCTGGAATGGGTGATACTCGTGGTGCGGAGCAAGATAAAGAAAATTTGAAGAAAATTTTGAGAGCTGTTGCACCATTTAAAGAACTTCATGCGATTTGCTTTCTTTTCAAAGCAAACGATCCTAGAATGACTCAAGGCTTTCGAACTTCCATTAGCCTTTTATTAAGCAGCTTGAGCAAAAGTGCCATGGATAATGCTTGCTTTGTTTTTTCTAATGCTCGTGGAACTTTTTATAAACCTGGTGACACTATGGGACCACTGAAAACTTATTTCAAAAAACTTGGCGAATCAGAAGGTTTAATGGTGCCAATCAATGAAAGCAATACTTTCTGTTTGGATAATGAAGCTTTTCGGTTTATTTGCGCCTACTTTAGCAAAATTCAATTTTCAATGCAAGAAATACAAAGTTTCTCCGAGAGCTGGAAACATTCAGCACAAGAGATTAATCGCTTGTTGAATCATGCTTCAAGGATGCGACCACATAGCACCGTTGACACTTTATCTGTAAATGAGACTCGAACATGGGTTTTACAACTTGTAAAACCGACAATAGAAATTGGTAACCTTATTCAAACTAATATTCAAAAGCTTCATGAGCATATTGAAGAATTAAAGATGCTCAAAGATAATATTCAAGAACTTCAAAAGCGTACAGCGGTTCCAATTGTTTCATTAGAAACTAAACGTCTTCCCCATCCACGTACTGTTTGTTTAGATGATAAATGTGTTAAATATGAAGAAATATCTGGAAATTTGCAACTCATATACAAAACTATTTGTCATGATCCTTGCTTTCTAAAAAATACTGATTCCGCAAGTATTCCAGATCCAGCTTTGAAAGATTGCTTAGTTTTTAATCACAAGGGCCAAAACTGCAGAAAATGTGGCCATGATTGGAGTACACATAAACGAATAACATATGAACAATTAAAAGTGACAAAACATGTTGAATATCAAGCATTAAAAAATCAATTAGTATCAAACGAGGATGCATCAATGCTTAAACAGAAAATGATTCAAAGCTCAAATCAAATGATCAAAGCATATAAAACTGAATTTACTTTTATCCTGAATGCAATGGCAAAATTTTCAATGTTCCTAGCACAGAATGGGATTTCTGAACAAGATGATATTTTCGAAAAACATATGCAGCTACTAATTGAAGAAGAAGAAAAAATGCTTCGAAAAATTTTAATTAGTGATAATAAAGTGTATAATCGCTTAGCAGAGCTTTTAGTATTTTATCGTCAAGTGCGCGACGAAAATTACACTCAAAGTAAAGGCAATTTATCATTGGAAGAAATTCAAGACCTTCAACAAAAATTATTTGCTCTGTCATTAACAGGTTCTAAAATAGCTGAACTTTTTGGTATGCATGTTGAGGCTGATCAACAAAATTATGCTGAAAACATTACAGTTTGTGATAAAAAATCTATCATGAAGTAAGCTTATAAATTTTTTCCTTATTTTAACTATTAGAGTGCCGAAATATGAATTTAACTTTTCAGAAGAGGTGCTGAATGGTTCAAAGACAAAGCATCATTCGCATTAAATTTTGCTAAAAATATATTCTAATAAACAAAAAAAATTATATCTTAATATATTAACTTTATTTTATATTTGCGTCGTAAATAAAATAATTTAATGCTGAATTAATCAATTTAAAATATAGGATTTAGTTCTGTCTTACTACCTTATTCTTTTCATTGTATTTTAAACATTTCCTCAAATTTTATTTTAGATGGTATCAAATAATAACGCTTTTTGTGATTCTGAAGAATCTGATCAAGGTTTTCAGCCAATTAGAAATGTAAGAAATATTTTTTTAAAAATCACTTAGTGTGCAAAAATTTTCTTCAAATTGTAGGGTCCTCAACAAAACAATCACCAATATCAAGCTCCAACAGCAGTTCCCATGGCACATCATCCACCAACTCAAAATCCTCCTCCAACAATGCCTCAACAACCAAATATGCGATTCCTTACAATGATGCAAGATCCAAATTTTATGCAACAAATGGTAAATAATTATAGATGGTATAAATTTGACTTTTAAATTTTTAGACAACGATTTTTCAACAAATGCAACTTCAACAACAACCTCAAGCAAATACCAACTTGCCAAACAATTACACACCTCCTCAGCAACCAGGTTCCGGTCAATTCCGTGAGTTCTTTTTGTAAAAAAATTAAAGCTTATTTTGAAATGAATAACTTTTAGCTCAACCAAGCCCTCATTTGGGAATGATGAATTCCAGCAGCCGTAACACTCCTTCGCCATATGCTCAACATTCACCTTTAAATCAATCAACTCCACCGCCGATCCAAAATTATTCTATGCCTTCTTCGAATATGCAAAATCCTTATTATACTCAAACTCCCATGCCACCTCATAATGATCCAATGACAGCTCCAAATTTTCAAAATCCGTATCAACAAATCCCAAATAACCCAAATTCTCCTTATTTGCAACATCCAAATATTAATGACCCTTATGCTACTCAATATCAATATCAACAAAATTATCCCCAAAGTAAGGAGTTAAAATGAATAGCATAAAAAAGTTAAATTTTTGCAGATTATTCCCCACATACTCCAGCTCCACAACCACTTTCTGGACATTACACAAGTCCAGATGTTAATTCTTACAGTGGGCCTCGAAAAGAAGTTTATATTCTTGTTCTTGGTGAAACAGGAGTTGGAAAATCAACTTGGATTAATGGAATTGCCAATTATATGTCTTTTAGCTTAATCACTGAAGCATTAGAAGCTCCAGAACCCGTTTGTGTTATCCCATCAAAGTTTACAATAAGTGATGAAAATTACCATCAAAGAGAAGTTATCATTGGAAATTCCACCAACGAAATCTTTGATAACGGTCAAAGTGCCACACAAGATGCCCGAACTTATTTATTCCAAACAGCGAAATACGATGTTTACATTATTGACACTCCTGGGATTGGTGATGTTCGTGGAATTGATCAAGATAAAGAAAACACCCGAAAAATCTTAAATGCTATTGCGCCATACAAAAATTTACATGCAATCTGTCTTTTATTCAAATCCAATGAAGCTCGAATGACATTGTCTTTTCGTTATTGTATCAGCGAATTACTTCTTCAGCTCCATAAAGATGCTGCTAAAAATATTGTTTTCTTTTTCACAAATGCCCGTGGAACTTTTTATCGACCAGGAGATACTATGGTTCCATTAAAAGCTTTTCTGGATGAAATTGAAAAGAAACATGGAATCCATGTTAAACTTGATAAAAGTAATATTTTTTGTTTGGATAATGAAGCTTTCAAATTTGTTTGTGCTTATCATGATGGCGTTGAATTTGCTGAAGACGATATGCTTAATTTTGCTTCAAGTTGGAAACGATCAGCTGAAGAAACTCATCGATTCTTAGACTTTGCAGCAGGGTGTAATCCTCATTCGGTCGACAAGACCCTTTCTGTTAATCAAGCACGTGGAATTATTTTGCAGTTAGCTAAACCTTTGGCTGATATAAATGACTTGATTGAAACAAATATTAAAGTTTACACCGATCGAAAAGCTGAAATTGAAAATACAGCAGCCACTATCGATGAGCTCAAACAAAAACTATTGATCCCCCAAGTTGGAATTACAACCGAACCTTTAAATTATCCCATGACCGTTTGCACTGGAGCTAAATGTATCGAAACTCAAAGCATTCCCAATTCTGAACAACTCCAAACCATTTATAAACAAGTTTGTCATGATCATTGTCAACTTGATAACGTCGACCCTGAACGTTTTCCCGAACCTCATCTTCAACAATGTTGGGCGATGCAAGGAACTCAAAATTGCACTCAATGTGGCTGCGAATGGAGTCTCCATATGCATATCCGTTTCAAACAAGTTAAAACAAACGAAAATGTCGAAGATTCAAATATTAAAATTGCCATTCAAACAAATGAAGATGCAAGAATTACGAAGCAGAAAATTATTGATTCTTGTGAACAAATTGTTGCAGAATATAAAGAAGAACAAAAAATAATTATGGATGCAAGCATTCGATTTGCTGTTTTCCTCAAACAAAATGCAATTATGGCTTACAATGATGTCTTTGAGAAATATGTTGAAAAGTCTATTGAAGAAGAAGAAAAATGCATTAAAGCTGGTGGAGATCGATCAAAACTTGATAATCTTAAGCGGTCTTTAAACGAATATAGACAAGGTTTGTTTGTAATTTTATTTTGGTTTCTAATAGGGTTGTCGAATTTCCCGGGAAATGGGAAAATGGGGAAATTTCCCGGGAATTTTCCCGCTACAAACCTTCACAAAGTCTTACAAAGTTTAACAAAGTTATAGCAACTTTTGTAAGACTTTGTTAGACTTGGTGAAACTTTGTAAGGGTTTGTAGCGGGAAATTTCCCAGGAAAAATCGGGAATTTCCCGGGAATTTCCCCATTCGACAACCCTAGTTTCTAAATAAAAAAGCCAAAATATGAAAAAATTTCAGAACGTGCTGCTATTGAACATGCTCTCCAATCTGGTGGAGATAATGTTCAACAAATTACTACTGATGATGTCAAAAATTTAAAAACCCGACTTTTTGCACTAAATCATTTTGGTTCAAAATTAAAGGAACTTTTTAATCGCACTGTTCAAGGTTATGCCACAAATCAACAAGCTAGCATTCAAAAATTTGCCAAACCCACATTTAACTCCCAATCAAGCAATTTTTCTCGAAAGCAAGTTGATTTCAAAAAATTTTGTTAAGATTTAAAATAAAAATATTTTAGAAAGCCTCCACGCAATCATGGCTTTTTCAATAAACTTCGTGATGTTTGGAACCGCTATTAAAATGTTTTGATGGGAAATTGAGCTCCAAAATTCATTAAACAATATTCATTTTTAACTTACTCTTCTTTTTAAAAAATCTTTATAATAACTACATAACTTGCGAAAAAAAGTTTTTATAAAATTTTTATTTTGGTTCTTACAAATCCAACAATTCATTGCAACGAAACATTTCGATATGGGGGAATGAATTTTAGCAAAAGAGGGTCCATCGATAGCTTTTTCTCTCGCCATAAATTCATAATTTTTTCACCGATTTACTATTAATACGACCCTTGTTAAAATCTCCTAGTAGATCATCGTTTTTTGTCATCAAGTTTTATATTTTATAAATAATTTAAAGAGCACTTTATTTTTTTAATATTAAATATCAAATAAACTTGATACCAAGCAACCAACATTTTGAGTGTATTTCACAGAATGTGAAAAATAAAATAAAAGCATTTTATGTTCAGAGAAATAATAAAAAAATGAATAAATATCATATCAAAAATTTTAAATCTCCTACTTCAATTGTCTTGAAAAAGGCCATAATTAAAAAATATTATGTAACGTTAATTTACACTTTTTTTGCTCAATTTCTTACAAATTAAATTTATCATTTCCTATCTAATTTAAAAGCTTTGCAACGAAGTAGGTACAAACAATGTTCAACAAATTACAACCGATGATGTCAAAAACTTAAAAACCCAACTTTTTACATTAAAGCATTTTGGTGCAAAATTAAAGGAACTTTTTAATCGAACCGTTCAAGGTTATGCAATAAATCAACAAGCTAGCATTCAACGATTTGTTAAACCTACGTTTACTTCGTCATCTGGTAGTAAAAATAAACGGTGAATATTTTTCCTTTACAAAATAATTTTTATATAAATTTTTTTATAGAAAGCTTCATAATGGTGTTATGAGAAAACTTCGCGATGTGTTTGCCAACCATCATTAATAAAACTAATTTTTAACCGTTCTCTATTAATTAAATTTCTCGATGATTTTGTGCTTCTTACTTTCAGTTGT
The DNA here is from genome assembly GCA_028622995.1 of Panagrolaimus kolymaensis. NCBI lineage: Eukaryota > Metazoa > Nematoda > Chromadorea > Rhabditida > Panagrolaimidae > Panagrolaimus > Panagrolaimus kolymaensis. The sequence goes on along the minus strand of JAJQJQ010000046.1, from coordinate 940,234 downwards.
AGCAAACGCCGATGTTGTATTTATCAAAAAATTTATTTTTTACTTATTATTGTAATATTTATAGTAACAGAATTGGTTGACCCCCGAACTCTGTTCCATAAAAGCTGCTTAATAAATTCTCTATAAGGTTTAATAAAATATAATAAACTTGAACATTCAAATGGAATATGCAAGGATGTTAGAGGAAATGCAAAATCAACAAAACGATTTCCATTTCGAAATTGAAAAACAAAAGTACCGATCATTAAACAAAGTGGAATAAACATAAATGCCGAAACTGCAAGCATTTGCATCATTAAAGCTCTAAAACAATTTTTGTTACAGAGAATTTCAACTCGAAAAAAAACATACTTATGCAACATGATATGAATTTTATAAGTTTCTTTTGAAATTATTTCTTTAATCTTTTTAAGTCGATAAACAAAAATTATATTTAAAATTAAAAATGAAATCATAAAAAAGCTAATCCATGAAGAGGTAACTCCAAGAAAAACTATTAGCGCTAAACTACTAGCGTCAGGGTTAATCCCGACAGTGCTCGGAAGCTCTTGATAAAGTTCAATGGCTGCAGGGATTTGAGATTCGAAAACTTTTTGATTTTCTTCCAAATTTCCAACCATTAAATAAAGAGGAGCTAAAAATTTTAATTAATATTTGATTTCAAGACAAGAGAAAAAATGGATGAAACATAAGCAAAGTTTTCAGACTAAAAATTCATTAACCTCTGAATTTTTTTTTGACTTACTTATAGCTGCAACACTCACAATTATCGATGGAATAATATGAATAAAAATAATTGTTTTAACCGATAATCGACTTTGTTTTTGGAACAAAGCTTTAACTCTTTGCAAAAGAGATAATAAACACGCAAAAGTTCCAGCAATACCATTCACTAAAATAGCCGCCATCACGTGAGTGCCCCATTCGTTTCCAATTGGAAAATAAGGTTTTAAACTGAACATAGGAAGTGGAAATTGCCAAATAGGATTAAATAAAAATAATATAAATTCAAGAATTATATTTGTAATTAATTGAATGAGTACCGTAGTTTTAAAAGATCCCATTTGTTTTGTGGATTTTTTAATAATCACAAAAGCGGTGAAGAGAAAGAAAAATAATGAAAGAATAAAAATTAGATCAGCAAAAATTTTGAGATAATGTAACAATGTTGGATGATAAAATTCTTCAAGTTTCAAATCTTTCCATTTTTCTAATGAAAACATTGACATATTTTTTCTAACTCTAATTTAGAAAATGAAAGCAGGTGTAAAAAATTAACCAAAGTTTTTGGTCGCTCAAACATTAGCTAGCTTTCATCATCATCATTTTGGCAGCCGTTTGTTTTAAACTTTTCTTTAACTAATAAAAATAATTTAGGAGAAAATGTTACGGCCTTGTTTTTTTCATCTGCCACAAATTTAATGAAACTTAAAAATCTGTATTCCAAAAATTAATCACATTTTTTTATATTATTAAAAAAATAGTGTTTAAAGGGACATAGCTATTTCATGCCTTTTTTGAAATTTCGTTTGCGGGCACTGCAAGTTACACTTGGTAAGGCGCGTGTTTGAATTACCGTGTAAGACAGAAGTGACACGGTAATTCAAACACGCGCCGCCCCAACTGTTCCTATCAGCCCCAGTATCGAAATTTTTGAAAAGGCATGAAATAGCTATGTCCCTTTAAATTGGAACCATTTATTGATGTGATATAATTAGAAAAAGAAAACTTTATTTAAAAAAACACTTGCATTGACATACAAATTTCCCAGAATTATTTTTTTTACCCGATCTGTATGCTGATTTTTTTGGCATCGTTCGACAGAAAGAGAGAGATATCGCTTTATTATGCATAAATCTATGAAATAAATACTTTTTGCTCTAATTAAACAAAGGTATAAAAAATCGAAAGTTTTTGCTGAATCAAAAACTATTTGCGTAAAAATTCAAGCAAATATTGATTATATATTTATTTATTTAGATATTACATGATAGTTAACTAATTAATAAATGGAAAATGTTAAACAAAAAACATAGTAGTTAAATTATAAAAAAATAAACTTAAACTATTATTTTCTTGTTAATGATTCACATATCAAAAAGTTCCTATAAAAAAAATAAGAAGAAAATAGGAAAATTAAAAACGAATATATTTAAAATGATTTTTTGAGTTCGATTTTAACTTTTTTTTAAATGTAATGTTTATTGGCGTTTAAAAACATCTCGAAGCTTATTGAAGATGCCAGGGTTGCGTTGAATTTTACTAAAAAAAACAACATTATGTATAATTTTTTGTTTGTTATTCTACTTACTTTCGAGGTCTTTTTGCGTCGGGATTAAAAGGGGGTTTAACAAATCGTTGAATGCTTGCTTGTTGATTTGCCATATAACCTTGAACTGTGCGATTAAAAAGTTCCTTTAATTTTGCACCAAAATGTTTTAATGCAAAGAGTTGGATTTTTAAGTTTTTGACATCATCGGTAGTAATTTGTTGGATATTGTTGGTACGTGATTGAAGAGCATGTTCGATCGCTGCACGTTCTAAATATGTTACTTTGTATTTTAGTAACGCAATTTATGTCAAACCTTGACGATATTCACTTAAACAACGCTTTAAGTTTGGATATGTCTCTTCAAGTTATCAACCTTAAAAATGCTAAACCTCAAAACTTTCCATTTCCTAAAACTATGGTGGATTATATTTTTAAAAATTTAGAGATTTATTCTATGAAAATGCTTCGAGAAACTTGCAAATATTTTGCTTTCAAATTTCCTTATAATTTCGTTCACACTTTACGAATTTATTATGGTGACTCACATTTAGAAAATTTAATACCCAAAGAAAAAGTGGATTATTCAGATGAAAGATTTCAAAAGATTTATTTATTTGGAAAATTGCGAATTACTGATAGTAGCTTTAATCTTCAAACTTTATACACGAAAATTGCTAAATTTAATTTGAGAGAATTACAACTTATAATGGAAGCAAACTTGTCATGGAATGATTTTCAAATTATTACTGAATCCAAAACTATTCAAGAATTACATATTCGTTATTCGGTGATTAAAGATGGAGAAGAATATATTTCGTTTGATAGAATTATGGCTTGCATTCCAAACGCATTTACTATAAAGTTAGTTAATTATAATAATTTTCTAACTTTGATTTTTTTCTCTTCAATTCAAACTTTTTCTTTAGGATTAAAGCAGCTTACATTGGACCTCAAACATCAGAAAATCTTCTTCGTTTAGAAAGAAATGAACCATTATGGAAATTGGGATTAAAAGATATTCATGATGCTGAATATTGTTGTTCTCTTCATAATTCGGGGACTTATCCTATGCTAGATATAAAAAAGTTTTGTGAATTTTTAAAGGTAATAAATTTATTTTTAAGTTTTTTGCTCAAAATTAATGAATAATGTAAATTTTTTAGAAAAATACCAATGAATATTCATTGATTTTTTTGAGTTTTGTAAATGCTAAATGTGAAGGTTTAGATCCTGTTACTGATGAATATATCGATAACTTTGCTGAAGCTTTAAAAGCTACATGGGCTGATAAAGAAAAAGATGATCGGCCAGAAATGGTTGATGTTGCATTTGACCAAAGCTTTAAACTTTATCATTGTGTTTAATTATATATTTTTATTATTAGTATTGGTTGAGCTTTAATTAAATAAATCCATATATTAAAATATTTTTAGTTTCCAAAAAAAAATGCAAACTTATTATTTTTAGAAATCATCAATAAACAAAAATAATTTTTTTACACGTGTAACGCATTTGCTTGATTTACTCCTAGCTTGGAAACGGACTGTGTTGACAAAAAGTGTCTTACAATCCTTTTAACATTATTTATTTATTTTTTGTAAATAAATAAATTGTGTACTTTAATTTGGCGATACCTCATTTTTTTGAACATTTAATATGCCTTTGCAAAAATCATTTTCACCTGCCAAAAATGAAAAAAAGAAGAAAAAAAAAGAGAAAAGCATAAGTATAATGTTTTTTAAAGATTGCACTCCTTTTTAAAGTTAGTTAGAAATAATATAAATTTAAATATTTGAAAAAAAAAGAAATAGATTTTAAAATAAACATATAATGAATCTCACAAGAATTTCTCTTCCACCCGAATCTTGTCTAATTTTATATTATTGGTATTCATATTTTACATTATTTTTATCTTGGCTGCTATTTCCATCGTTATTTTATGTAATTTTAACCCAATCCAAAAATATGAAAACTTTTAAATGGTTAATATTAAATCATTCTTTTTGGTCTTTAGCATTTGAAACAGGGTTTGCTATAGTTAAACCTTTAATCATAGCTCCTGCACCAGCGGGATTTCCATTGGGATTATTAAAAAACGGAACTTTTAAATCCACCGCTCTTACAACATTATTTATTATTTCATTTGTTGCAAATAGTAATATCGCATTAATCACAACTTTATTTTCCCGATATATGTTGGTTTTTCCATCAAAATGGACGGAATTTTTTACATTAAAACGATTTATTTTGTTTACAGCTGGAATAGCTATTTTAATATATATTTGTATTTCAGTAATTTTTATGCCACTTTTAAACACAGATGAGAATATTATTCGAGAAGAAGCAATCAAATATGATCCATTTTTAGAAAATTTTATAAATGAACCTGGATTTATTTTTATTCCCTATAAATTTGCAGAATTTTCATTATTGCTTTTACTTATATTACTCACAATTTTAGTTATTGGAGCTATTGGAACTACAATATTTTTCATTTATCTGGTTAAATCTCAATCTACTATAACCACAACGAGATTACAAAAATCTTTAATTGTAAGCTGTATCATACAAATTGGAATTCAATGTATATTTTTGATTTCTCCATTAATGGCTATACTTTCATTTGTTTATTTTCAAATTTCCTATTCCGCTACAGCTCTATGTTTTTTTGGTCTTCTAACTCTTTCACATTCTTATTTGGAATTCATTGCAACGTTATTTTGTGTATATTCATATCGAAAATTTATTTTTAAATTAATTAAAAAATGTTTAATTAAAATTGGATTAAAATTTAAGGAAACCATTGCTACCAAATTAAAGTTTGATTACAAGAACAGTTGCAATTAGCTTGAACGCATAATTAAAGCTATGTAGATATAGCTGAATTTCGTAGATGCTAAATTTGAAAACGAACATTCCCAGATGTTTATTAAAGAAGAATTATTGCTTTCGACCAAAGCTTTAAACTTTATCATTGTGTTTAATTATATTTTTTTATTATTAGTATTGGTTGAGCTTTAATTAAATAAATCCACATATTAAAAAATATTTTTTGTTTCCACGAAAAAAAATAATACAAAACTTATTTTTAGAAACCGTCGTCGGAAAATTATAACTTTATAATAAACCTTCCATTTCTTCTGCGCAACGACGAGGGTGGAAAACAGTCCATACAAATAAAAAAACTGGCAATATTATTGTCAAATTCAATCACGCATGGATGCAAAAAAAATCTTTTCCTCTCTCAATCTCTTTCTCTTGTCACTCCCAATCAGGGTTTTTACGCATCACCGGTCAAAACACGATTTGACCTTTACTACTACTTATTTTTTCTTCGCGCTGCACATTGAAAAAAAATTACCCGAGAATTATAAAACCATTGAAAGGCAACAAAAAAAAAATGGGATGGGTTGTCATTAACTTTTCTATGTTTCATTCCTCAAAAAAAAAATAGTAAAAGTAATAGTGTGGGTGACGACTTTGGCACAAAAAAAAGTCCAAGGATAAAAAAATAATAGTAGGCGACGAGAAGAAAAAGTTGTTATATTTTTTCATAATTTTTAGGAACTTTGAGTTTTTATACGTTCGTTTTTATGATCTATTTATTTCATCGAGAACTAACCGCTTCTTACTAACTTTACTTCATTATGCTGCTAATATAATCTTGACTCTTTTGCTGCTGCTGCTTTTGTTTTTTGTTTGTCCGAAAAATAAGGCAAAAAAAGCAGACGAGTTAAAATGGCTAGCTTTTCTGCACGCTCGCCCTCAGGCGGTTGTGGCTGCGGCAAAGATATAAAAAAATAAAAAATGAAGTAAGTAAGATGAACGGCAAAAACAAAAAACCCCCTCTTTTCGATGGCTTCAACGACGACGACCACCAAGTGGCAGTTAACAACACTGCCAATTTTTCATCTTTTGTCGCTTGCTTATAAGCCTTTCTTTTATTTTTTGCTACTTCAAATAAATGTTGTTTCAAATTGTTATTTATCGCTTTTTTTTTTGTTCTTTCTTCTTAACGACGACGACACTTCATTTATTTTATTCTTTGGCCTATCAAAGAAAGATAAATTAGTTTTTATTAAAATAAATTGCTTTTTTGGCCCTCCTTCGAAAATTGTTTTTTTTTTATAACAAATTTGTTTTTTGTTGTTTTTAAGTTGGTGTAAAACGAGTGCGATAATTGTATGTTTGACAAATGTGTTTATTCATATATTTTTTTTGCAGGAGTTTTTTTTTCTTTCTTTTTTTCTACTGTGCCAATAAAGGAAAAAAGGGTGAAGATAATTAGCATCCGTAAAAACAAAATACAAAAGTATCCAAGCGATGGTGTTGCGTAATTAAACAAAAGTTAATTACCGTAATTATACAAAAAAAATCTTGGATTTTGAAAAAGAAAGAAAAAGAGGTAAGAGAAATAATGGATTAAATTACAAAAATTGGGTCTAAAAAAGGAAATGGATTTTTTAGGAAAAAGCTGAAAGAGATCATTTGCGAGAAATTAGTGGATTGATTTGTTTGGACACATTCGCATTTTTTGCTGATTTTATTATTTTTGATTTATTAGAAACCGATTATTTTAAAATCATGGGTAGGTTCTAATTTTTAATTTTATTCTGAAAAATAAAATAAAACTTGTCTTCTCTTTTTTGTTTGAAAAGAAATCTTTAGACTCGTTTAGAGCCGATTAGTTTTTAATTTTTTTCATTAATATTTTTTGATTTTGTCCTTTCTATGATTTCGAAACGGAGAAAGTAACCAAAATTTTGTTCTTTATTTTCTTATTTTTGTTATTACTGTCTTCAATCTTTTTTTTCTTTCTTCCATAAAATGGATTTACTCTGACTTTTTTTGATTTTCTAAAGATGAGAAAAGCACAATCTGCCGCCGCTGCCGTTTTATTTTCTCATGGATTTAAAGCTCTTCATAAAAAAGCTAGCATATAATATTGCGATTATAAAATACTCTGACAATCAAAAAGTCAGTCATTCAAAGAAGCTAAAAATTTAGGACTTCTCTTCTTTTTTTTTTGTGAGGAACAAAACTAAAGATGCAAATAGACACCATCCTCTTTAAAAGCGGCGGGAAGAAGGATTTACGAAAAAAAGCCAAAAAGAAAAAGATGAAGATAGATATATAGATTTTCATAATGCGATAATATACATATTTATTTTGTTTACAAAGTACAAAGTTATTTTTTTTTGCAGGGAAAATTGTTAAAAAAAATGTTTTAGTGCAGCAAATAATACTTTTTCCAAAAGTTTTGCAAAAATTTTTTTTGAAGTTGATGACGAAGTATCAATGTTCATAGAAGTAAAGGTGTAATAACAACTTGAAAACAACAGGAGTGGTCAGTTGTTCGCTGTTCTTTTAAGAAATTTAGTAATATTAAACTTTGCAATAATAGTAACAAAAAAGTAACAATACTTTGCAAAATGATTTTACTCTCAATGATAGTAACAATATTTTTGCAATACTCAGCGATGATAGTAAGTGATCGAAGATAAATTATTTTTCTGCTTTAGCCAAGAACAGAGTTGAAGACAATTATAATTATATTAAATTCAATAGAGACTACTAGCAATTTGTTTGACACAATAGTGACATCATTTTTGATACTTTTTTTTTTCTTCCAATTGAAAGCGACATTCTATTGTCCATTTTTTTCTGACCCTTTCTCTTTTTTATGAAAACAAGAAAATCCGAGACGAAGAAAACGAAAAAGAAAAAAGATTTGACACGGTTGAATAAAAATTGAACAAGGTAAAAATTGAGTAACAAACAACAATGAAGCACAGCGAACGCGCAAAAATACAAACTCTTTTCACTTTGTTTCCGTTCCCTTTTTTTCTTCTCGATTTTGCAACAAAAATAAGTAAGAAAATAAAAGAAACTATAATATTCTCAAATGGCATGTTTCTATTTCTTTTTTTGTGTTGCGCAAAAACTCCGCAATTCTCGAAGAAAATAAAATGGACTAATTATCTTTTGTTTTACGCATGCTGTCATTTTTAAGTTCTATTTTAAATTTGGTTGAGCGGAAAATGATTTGAAAATTATGACTTTAAAATTTTTTTGTGGTTAAATTTGAAAACATATTTGTTTGTTGATTTTTTTTTTGTAAAAATTTTTTTCCATTTTAAAACCTATCAATAAACCATAATCATGTCAAAAGCTATTCATATCATTTTCTTTCAATCTTTTTATTTTCTCCTCAAACCTTTTTTCTTTTTATTTCAATTTTCTTAAATTCAATCCTGCTCACTCTCTCTGGCTGTCACCCATCTTTCTTTTCTTTTTCTCTTTTTTCGATTTGTTAAGTGACAAAAGTTTGTCTCTCAATTTTAAAGGCATTCATAACTTGTCATAAGAAAAAGAAGAAAAGAAAGAAGTTTATCGCCGCAATTGCTTTGCCATTTTCTTTTTTTCAAATAAAAGAAGAGTTAATAAACTCAAAGAAAAAAAAGTGCAGCAGCATCAAATCCGCGCTGTCATCAACTCAACCACTTTGTTGTCGTTGTTGTCTTTCATAAATCTTGTTAAACCTTTGTTTCTTTTTTCTTTTTTTTTGACAACAAATGTATATTCAAAAAAAATAAGAAGCAGGAAGATGAATTGAAATATAAAAATGAATGAATAAATGTTATTCAATCATAACCATCATTTTTATATTACATAGTTTATTTAAAGGAAAAAATGATTAATCATTAATGCTTCTTTTTTTTTGTTTGTTTGTTTGAAAGTAACAAGAATTTTGCGATATTTTACATGTTTTTTTGTTACTATAAATTTATCACGTGATAGTAAATTTTGAGAGAGGAAAATCATACTTAATCTTATCAATGATAGTAAATAAATTTTTATAATTATTTTCATAATTTCACTATTCTATTTTTTCCTAAATATCATTACATATTTTTAGATTTTTTGTTCGACTTTCTATTTACTCAAAAAAAATTTAAAAGCTTTACTTTTAAATTACAAAAAATCTGTTTACTATCTATCTATTACAGTCACTTTTCAAGCACTTTTAAACGCTGCTTCTTCTTGCAAATCTGCATAACTAACTCTTTTTTACTTTACAAAAAAAATTGTTTTACAGTAAAAAAAGTCAAAATGTCTTAATTTTTTTTTATTGAAGTGAGTTTAAGTGTATCGCATTTTATTTTTTGAATTTTTTAAAACAACCTTGAAACAACAACATTTTCTCGTTTCCTCAATGTAACCCTCCAAAAATTCTTTTTCATATTTTTGCTTCTCTCTTTTTCATCTCATCTCACAATGCGTTAAGAAGCAACAATGCAATGAGTTTCTTGAAACTTAATCTCTCTTTTATTCTTTCCTTTCTTTTTTCTCCTTCGTTTTCCACTATGTATAAGTTTGTTGTGAAGTGAGTGAGAGTAAACGAGTAAGTAGTTAGTTCGTACCGAATAACAAAAATAATAATTTTAAAAAGCTGTATGTACGAGACAGCACTTTAAAAAAATTTAGTTTTTTTCCTCATACCTTTTTTTAAGTTTAAGAATTTGAAGTATAAAAAGTAAAAAAAAATGTTAGTTGTTTGAAAAGGTTTTTGTCGTCGTTTAAAACATAAATTTTACTTTTTATTTCTTTTAAAATAATTTTTTTATTTTACTTACTTTTGTCTTTTCTCTCACTCAAAATTGCAATTGCTTGTTTGGTGTTTGTTGTTCGTGTGTGAACGAGCATACAAAAAAGCTTTTTTATTCTTAAAGCCGGAAATTCGGCAATGTTTTTCCTTTACATTGAATTTGGATTTGAATTTTTTTTGTGTTTTGACAAAACAAACTTGTTGCTTTTTTCAAAAGAAAGGTTTTAAGGCGATGAATAAAATGGGTTTAGTTATGGAACATTGAAAATTATGTTTCAACTGTTGCTGTTGCTTTTTTCATAGTCTTTGGCTTTTAGCTTTCATTAAAAAGAACGTAGTAAACGAGTTTCAAAATATAAAATTCAGAATTTTTAAAGAAAATATGATTGTAAAACAAAAAATTCAATAGTATTCTGATTTTTTTCGTTACTATTAAAGACACTAAAAATTAATGAAAATTTATCTCTCAAATGTATTTACTCTTATTTTTATTTTTTTAGCTTCAAAAGCTCCTCAAAAATTAGCTTAAAATTATTTTACCCCGCTGCTTTCATTTATTTATATTTTTTTATCCATGCCTTTGTGTGAAGCCATAGAATTTGGAAAATTGTCTCCTATTCTATCTTCTTTTTTTTTGTTCGATGGCTACCTTAACCAAAGCCAACCTTTTCAACTCTATTTTTTTATTTTATTTAAAAAAGGGAGATTTTATTGAATACCTCTTTTGTTCTCAAAAAAGGCGATAATTGCTGTCTCTTTTTTTTGGAGGTTAATCTCGACCGATTTAGGATTTAGTCTATTTTATTTTGCCATCCACGAAAAAAAAGAAAAAAATGAATATTCTTTTTTTGTCGGTGCTGCTTTAAATTGGTTTCGGAAGTGCCGGTGCTATACGAAAAATTCTTTTTTGTTGTTGCTTGCTTTTAAATAAAAAAAATTAATAAATGCTAAAAGTTTTTTTGAGCAAAGCTTTTAAAAAAATATGACAGTAACTAAAATCAGGCAATATTTGGATGGATAATTTTGATTACTCTCTTTTTTAACAGAAATACTTGACATTTTTCTAACCCGAAAAATTCCTTCCATTCATTGACCATTACTTAAAAGTTCCCTCTTTTTTCCATTGTCCATCATTCTTGTGTTTCTTTGGTTTTCTCATTAAAAACAAAAGAAATTAGAAAATATGTAAGTAACATTTTTAAAGCAAACAACAATCAAAAACAAATTTCTTTTTTTTCTCAATATGTATGCCACCTTTTTTTCTTTCTTCTTTTATACTCATTTTTGTCGCGCAAAGTCTATTCTTTTCTTCTTTCATTCATTTTCTTTCTCGATTCGATGGTTGGTGGTTTTTGGCAACAAAAAAAAAGAGTAAAAGTTTTTATACTTCGACAACAACAACGACAGCAACAACGGCCTCCTTTAGCATTTCCGGCACATGTACTTATTTTTTTTCTTTCCATTTCGTTCCTTTTCAACTCCTCTTTACTTTTTTTTTATTCTTTTCACTTGGTCATTATTTGTTGACACCATTTTTTGTTAATCGTTGTTGCTGTTGTTAGCGCCATTGGTGAAGCCTTTATGAAAAATGGTGCTTTAGACTTTCATGGAGTTCTTGATTTTATTTACTCTAGCTAGACTAACATACTTTAATAATAACTATTCGGAGACAATAATTTAAAAAGGTTTGGTTTCTTTCATTATCATGAATTAATTTCTTCGTTCTTTGATACTTTATTTCTTCAAAAGTATTTTAATTCGCAAGCATTTCTTAAATTTTTAGCTAAATGTTTTTGGCAAAAATGATAGTAATTTTAGATATTAAATTATTGACAAATTTTTGTTACTATTGTTACTCGAAGCTAGATATTTGCTAATAAAGTTTTTAATAATTTTATAAATTATAATTTCAAAGTAATTTTGTTCTTTTCTTTTTTCATTGAAATCCATTAACTTTTTTATCAAACTTTTTTTTTCATTATCCATTTTTTTGAATGAAGCTTATGTTTTTCTTTTTCAATTTTTTAATCTTTCAAAAAAAAGAGTAAAAAATTCAACATTTTTAATGCTGCTTTTAGAAAAATAAAAAGTTTTAACGTGGGATAATCATTTGCGCGTAAAAAATTTTTCTGATGGCTTAGTAAAGTTTTTAAAAAAAACTTCATTTTTTTTTTTGGTCAATGGCTACTCTTTTTTTTTTACATATTCCTGCAACAACAAAAAAGGAAGGAGGATAGAATGTCAAAAAAATGTGAGTGAATATTTAAAAAATCATGGAAGAGGAAAAAAAACTAGGGAGGGAGAGGAGAATAAGGGATGTCATTTATTCACTCAACTAAATCATGAAAAAAAGTAGTTTTTTTCTTCTTCTTCATAAAGCTTTAAAAGCTATGGCAATGACTGGGGCTTGCTTGCTCGTCATGTCATATTTTTTTTGAATAATTTTAAATTTTTTTAAAAACTTTTTTAATGATGGATTTTGTTTTTTTACTTTTTCAAAATTTGGGCTACTTTTGGTTGGAATTATAGTAACGTTTTTGAGACAACATTTTGAAGAAAAAGAAAAATGATTAACACCCTCGATGAGATAGTAATTTCCAAATTTCGAATAATTTTTTAAGAATAAGCATTATCGAAATTAATCCCGATTAATATTGTTTGAAAAAAATCACTTATCTTTTCAATGATAGCGACACAAGTTTGCAAAATATTGTCATAATTTTTTTTACTGGCATTTTTTCTTTATCTTTGTAAATTTTACTTATTTTAGTTATTAAAAAAATTTTTAAGCATCACTTTGTATAGTAATAATCGAACAGAAAAAAAACCTTACTTTTTCCTTCAAAAAAAATTTGTTTATCTTTCCTTTTTAAAGCAGTCGTTCTTTTTCTTTCTTCTTTTTTTTCTCACCACTAATTTCACGTCTTCAACAACAAGGAGCTTGAGGGAGAAGAAGAAGAAGAAAACTAAATCCTTTCTTTTATTTTTTTCTTTCTCGTCTTTAACAGCGTGTGTAAATGTGCCAAAGAAGTGTCGTCGTCTACTACTTAGAAAAAAATATGATGGTGCCGAAAGGCATATATTTTTTTTGAATGAGTCTCATAAAAGTAAATAAAAACCACTGCATTTGCATTTGGAATTTCTTCTTTCACGTTTACTTTATTTTTTTGCAGAAGCAAAAAAATAATGCTTCTTTAACTAAGAAAAAAATATATAAACTAAAGTTCAGTGTTTTTCCAAGATTTTTTCTTTTTCTCACATCATCGTATGCTTTTTGGGAAGAGAGCGAAAATCAAGAAGCATGCTTTTTGACTTTCTTTTTTTTATTTCTTCTTTTTTTATTGTTGCACAAAATTAAATCAGTGGCATCCCATCCATTTTGGGGGCATCAGCCGTTCTTGAGAAATATTTTATTTTAAATTTTGGTTGTGAGTGAATATAATTGACTTAAAGGGACATAGCTATTTCATGCCTTTTCAAAAATTTCGATACTGGGGCTGATAGGAACAGTTGGGGCGGCGCGTGTTTGAATTACCGTGTCACTTCTGTCTTACACGGTAATTCAAACACGCGCCTTACCAAGTGTAACTTTCAGTGCCCGCAAACGAAATTTCAAAAAAGGCATGAAATAGCTATGTCCCTTTAAAATTTAAGAAACATGAGAAAAAAAATTTGTAAAAAAAGCAAAAGCAAAAAAAGGATTTCATTTTATTTTTTTATTTTTTGACAATAAGAAATTTTAAGGACATTCATTTTTAGAGTTTTTTCTTTATTAAATTTAGCTTCTTTTTTTAAAGATGATTTTCAATTTTTCGTTATGATTTTCAAACATTTTTCTTGCTTTTTTAAATTATTATTTAAGTTCTTTGGGTGATGAGATTCGATATTAAAACTAAAAAATAACAGTTTTTAAAACTTAATAAAAATCCTATTTTTTCTGGACAATTTGTAAGTTAATTAAGGCAAATTCATATGATAATAATAATACTTCCTTTCTACAACGAAGTATCAAACCATCTCCTTAATTTTTTTATTTTCTCTCCTTTTCTCTAAGACGCTTGCTTGCTTCTGCTTATTTGTTCATTGACCCATAAATTCTAATTTTATTTTATTATTTTGTTATTATTTTGTTAATTTTTTTTATTCATTAATTCATAACTCTTTTTTTTCTCGTTCTTTAATAAAGCAAGCGTACAAAAAGCTTTCGTCTAATTGCTTTCTTCTTCTTCGGTGAAAGCCCGGATGCTCAATTTATTTTTTTGGCAGGCAGCAAAAAAAAATCGAACATGAATTTTTCGCGCACACTTGAATCTGAAGTGAGCAAAGAAGCAGCAACCGTACTTTTCATGGGGTGAATTGTAAAAAAAGATTGGGAGCTTGGAAAACAAGGGATACTTGAAATTAATTTAGTTTTTATTTTTTTATTTTTGGGCCATCTATAAATTTTTATTGTGCAAATGTGGAAATAACCAAAAGGCTGGCTGTCACCTAATAACCGAGTTTGAACTAGAATTAAAGTTTTTTCAAAGAGTTAAATTTATTAATCAATTTCTCTTCTGGCATCAATATTTTCATTTTAGTAATTTTCTAATTAACTATTGTAATCATTTATTAAGTTTCAAAAAATTTGCTTTAAGAGCTTTAAAAAATTCTTTGTTTCCCGGCATTTATCACATTATTGAACTCTGTCTCAAATTCTAATATTTTTACTTTTTTAATTAATTTATTTTCCACCTCCAAACTTTATTATTTTAAAAATTCGTTATTTTTTAAATTAAACATAATTTAATTTAACTTTGCAATATTACTTTTTTTTAATACTAAATTTCAAATATATTTATTTATATTTTAGCAACTCCAACCAAATTAAACATTCATAAACTTCCATATATTAAAATAAAGAATGCAGTTTTAACGAGTACTCCAAGTTCTCAAGAAGAAACTGAGACGAATACAACTTTAAGAAATTTTGAGGAAGGCGAAGAAGGAGAAGCAAACGATAAAATGTCACCTAAACCATATGACGATTTATTTATTGAACCCGCTGGAGATTATGATGTAGTTTATGGTGATTATAATTCAACGTAAGTTTTCATTATTTTTTTATGCCTACAAGATTAGGATATTGGCATATTAGAAGACCAAACTCGATTGTTATTTTGCCATAATTTTAATCACATTTTTATGCTTCTTTTTTGTCGGGAAAAAAATTACTTTAGCCATCTGAAAAAATGGGAATGTAACTTTCATAACTTAAACAAAAAACTTTCGTTGCGTGGCTCTTAAAAATTTTATTTTTAATTTTTTAAATAACTTTTTTAATTCTATTTGATCAAACTATTCAATTATTTACTTTTCTTTATTTAAAATTATTGGTTTTAAAAGATTACGTTTTGAAACAATCGTAAAAATTTTATCGCTTTGTAACAATTGTATTTGTTTTAAGCTTTTTGTTTCAACAACCATTTTAAAACATTTTCAATAACAAAGGAAACAAATAATATTAAACTTCCGCTTTTTTGATTGCTTTTCTCTTCGAACATAATTTTCTTTACAAATTTTTTTTTTACCAAATCGAACAAACTATTTTTCAATTTTTCAAGTGTTGTATATAGTTTTTGAAAATTGTTTCGAATTGTTTTTCGCTGCTCATTCATTCTTGATGATGATGACCTTGTTGTTGACGCATAATTGTCGCGTGTACTTACTTATGCTAATTTTCCGATTTTTGCGTCAATTTTGTCCATCTATTTTTTCCAGCTTTGAATAGAAAAAAAGAAAAAAGAAATTTATGAGAGACATGATCAAAATCGATCATCATTGAAAATGGAAAAATATGAAGAAGAAAAAAATTGTGTTTCCTATGATCGACCTTTTTGGTTTTTAACTTTATGTCATGGCCATTTTTGGTTTGGAGAGAAAAAGAAAAAAATAGGATGTGACGAGATGGGAAATGCAAAGAATGTGTTTGCGCAAGCGAGACTCCCTACTGTTACAAAACCTCCTAAAAGAAGAGAAGAAAAAAGTGAACAGCAAAAAGAAAGAAGAGTAAAATTACGATGGCAGCAGAACCACCATCGCTGCAGCAGCATCCTCCAACACCGAATGTCCAGTAGTAAACCAAGGCGTCATCGGCGGCAAATATAGAAACAAAATAAATAAAAAAAATTGATTATGTGCGATTTATGGAGTGGTTACGTTACATACATACATATATACATAAATTCATTTTTCGACCTTCTCTCTTTTTTATTAGGTTTGAAACAAACAAAATAGGATGTTTGTTTGACCGTGCGCTGATGTCGCGCGCGCGAACAAGGCACTCACATACATCATAAAAATAAATAATTTTGGTAATGCGCAAAAAAGGCAACGAGAAAGTCATTTATTTTTCTTTTCGCAATAAATGGTTTAGGAATGAACATAAAAAATAATAGTAAAGGTCGTAAACTTGTTGTCATTTGTTTTTTTTCTTTATTATAATGATTTATTGCTATTTTTTGACAAACTTCCGGAAAAAGATATTATTTTAATTTATTACTTTTTTTGAGGTTATGGGAGAGGGATAGAAAGTGTGGGAGAGATAAGATAAGAATAAGAATGAAGGAAACTTTAATGAACTTTTTGACTTTTTTTCCTCGTGGATGATAGCTACTGTAAAAAAAGTGTGAAAGCAATAACTTTTTTGAAGCATAAAAAGTGAATATTTCTTTTTAAATAACCTTAAAAAACAAGATTCTCTGCTTTCATGGTAGCAAGCAACAACAACACCAAAATCTAATTTAGGTAAACTTTTAAGAGATTTTTTGCTTAAACATAGTTTTAGCTACCATTCAAGAAAAGCATCTTGCTCTTTCTTTATTTTCTACAGTATCAATTCTTCTCATCCGTTAGCCATTGGCTACTTACTAAACCAGTTTATCCTCATTAAGTCGTTGACCAATTTTTTTTATAAATTTCATTTTTTTCTTTTGTGAAATGTTTCAATTTTTTCCTCTCTCTTAGTTTTTGCCGTCACAAAACAAAACACAAAATGGCCTTATCCATCTTTTTCTTTTTCTTCTTATTTCTTCAAGCAAGTAGCCAGCCTCCCAGAGTCTTTCATTCATTTATTTCAGTCATTTCAGTCACTCACTTATTCATCCATTTCAAGCTGTCGACCTCATTTTCGGGCATATTTAAAAAAAAAATAAAAAAAAAGAAAGAAGATGTGGCCAACTAACAAAACCAACCAACTGCTGTCCACTAAAATAAGAGAAAGTGTTTTGTCCCTCTTTCAAAAAATTGAGGCCGTTCATCTCACTTTTTTTTTTCGAGGATGGACTTGTTCGTTAGCTTTTTTCATCGCTAGCTTCTTCTTTCCCGAGATATGGAAGCTTGTATGTCTCAAAGGCATCGATAGAAATAGAGTAGTTTGTCCTCATTCGCTCTCCCGCTCCTTTGAGAACCTTCAAAGTCAAGTTAATTCCGGTCAAACAAACTGCTGCTGCTTCTGCTCCTTACTGACTGATGCATTTGGATCCATCCACCATTGCCATTGTCAAAGTCTCGAGAAAAAATAAAATATAAACCCTCTTTCGGGTGCTTCTTCTTCTTTTTCTCCATTTTTTTTTTGTTCGATAGAAAAAGAGAAAGAAAAACCCATAAATCGCAAAAGTGTCGCTATAAATGAGGCACTAATGGCTTTTCTTTTTCTTTATTGTTTTTGTTTGTTTCATTGTTGATTAACCCTTTAAGATTTATTGCTAAAAAGTTTTTTTTATTGTTTTTAATGGCAATTTTTCAATGTTTTTAGAAAAATGTGTTTTTTTTCATTGCCAAAAAAGAGACATGGAAAAAATAGAAAAATGAGAGAGAAGAGAAAAGTTTAATGAATAGTCAAAAAGTTTTTCTGTTGTTGTTGGCCATTGTCACGCATACATATTTAGTTGAATGGATGGATATTATAAGCTATAGCCTTTGTAAAAAACTACATTGTTTTATAATTCTGTTTAGAATTGGAGCAATCTAAATTTATAATATCTTATTCCCATTTATTGATTTAAATACTTTTTTTAGTTTTAACTTTTTTATGTTTGACGTTGGACTAAAACATTGTTTTGATTTTTCAAAATAAATTAGCACAATTTTTGTTTTTTCATAAAACCATGAAAATTACTTGACACTTTTACTCATATTTTTATCCATGTGATAATATAATTTTGTTACTACCAACAAATACTAAAAAAATAGAAGAAGCCGGCCGCTTCCATCGATTTCAAGCTTAAGTGGTAATGGTGTTGCTGCCGTAGTATAGCGTTAGTGAAGCTAATTTAACAACAAAAAAAAGAAAAATTTGCGACACAAAAATGAAAAAAAGAAAGAAGCATCAAAGAAGTCTTGCGAAATGTTATTTGCTAAATTCATAGCTTCAGGGCAAATTTATTTTCATTTTTTCTCCAAGTTTCTTTCCTTTTTTTCCACCATAAACAAATTTTTATTTTGTTTTGAGCTTAATTTGAGACCAATTTTATGTCGTCTCTACTTGAAAATTTGCATATACACGGTTAGCACATAGATTTTCTAAAGTAAAGCTTATTATTATATAAATCCTTTTCCTGACCTTTTTTTCGAGAGTGTCGTCTCTAATTGGATCCTTGGATATTTGCATTTTCGAGCCTTTCTATTTATTCTTGTGTTCCTAAAGTGTTTATATAATCCCATCATTTTGCTAAAATTTTTATTATTTTTTTCAGAATGGATGATTCCACGGGTAAACGACCGTATTTACGTTTAACTTCTGCATTGCCCAATGTTACTCGATCCCTTGGTGGTGAGATAAGGCTTAAATGTGAAGCTGCTGGAGCTCCATTACCAATACAATTTTCGTAAGTTAAATAAAGAAGATTTCTGTAATGAAACCTATCTTACTGTAATTAATTAAAAATTTGCAGATGGTTAAAAAATAATGCACCAATAGAAAAAAATCATCGAACTAAAATCAAGAATAAAGAATATTTTTCTAAACTTATTATAAGTGACTTGGATGTATTAGATAGTGGATATTATCAATGTTCAGCTAGTAATGTCGCGGGTAGCGTTAATACTACAGCTGTTTTAAGGGTAAGTTTCTTATTTTACTTTTCTGCTCTCTTATTTTCACAAAATTTTATTTTATGTCTTTTTTTAGTCTTAAAAAGCGATTTCCACTATATTTTTTAAAAATTAATCTTTGATAGCTGAAAAAATATAAACTAATTTTTTGATTGAGTTTTAAAACAAAAAAAAAACGAAGAATTGTTTTATAAAAAAATCTTTTGCATTTGTTTCTATTTTTCCCATTTATTTTTTTTGTTGAGTCCTAAATCAATTATTCATTCATTCAATCAAAAGAAACGTGGCAAGCAATACAAAAAAATATTATTGATGACAGCAGCTGATTTGGGCCACTTTTTGGAAGTTGGAGTATGAATAATCGAAAAGGCAGGCAAAATAAAATGCCAGTCGTCGTCGGTCGCCGTCATTTTTTACTCTTTTGTTTTTTTGTGATTTTGCAGAAATGTTTCATTTTTTTTCTTGGCTACTCTCAATTCTGGAAACATTTAATTTCTGAACCAAAAAAATAATAGAAATTACTATAATTGATCGTGATCGGAAAGAATTACTTTCTTTAAAAGCTAAGATTAAAAGGCATTTTTCGAGAATGATTCTCTTTTTTTTTCTTTGAAGCAAGCATTTTAGCCTCATTTTATTTTTGGGCGAACGTTTCAATTCTAAAATTGCTTTTCCTACCATGGTGAACTTTTTTCTTAGAAAAGGAAGAAATAAAAATGGCTTAGTTTCTTTCTCTATTTTTATTCTTTTCTTTTTTTTGCATGTACGAATTTGAGTTTTAGTGGTCACTCGCATTTTTTGGAACTCTTACTTTTATAGTTAGACTTGGTGATGAAATCATAAAAAAGCGTCAAAAAAGCTAATCAAAATTCTATAATCAATGTTTATTTATTTAAAATTTTGTTTTAAAAGCTTGAGTACTATTTGCATTGACGTGGATAAAGTTAATTGATTTTCTTACGGGAGTTCATAAAGCCAAAAATGTATTTTAGTTATGAAACCGCAAAATTAGCAATAGCTTGCCCTATTTAAAAAAACTTTTTATTTAAGTACTCGGTGTTTTGAGATGCGTCAGCATCTTCACTGCTTTTTTTGCTTCTTATTCTTCAAGGACTAAATAATGATTCATTTGATAAATGCAAATTCTCAAACGTTCTTCCTGCTATTTTCACCCATTTTCTATTTCATCTGATGCTTGCTTCTTCATACCCAAAAGCAATGAGCACATATTTCGAAAGAGAATGTGAGAATGAAACAATTTTTAAGTTAATTTTAATTTTCATCACCACTTTACTAGGACTTTCTCATTTATTTTTATTTTTTTGAAGCATCTACATAATTTGGCTTTTTTCTTCTTCAAAAAAGGAATTCCATCATAGTCCACCAAAATGAAGAAGACCATTCACCACCAGAAAAAAGAGCATTCAAAATGAGTTTCAATTGTTGTGAACCCTCAAAAAAGGAAAAATATTTCCATTTTTTCGTTTATCCTTTTTTTTTGTTTGCAGCTGGTCATTTTTCTGCCCTTCTCCAATTTTTTCTTTTCATTTTTTTTCGTTCCAAATATAAATGAAAGATGCGCATCGATGTTGCCTGCTATTCTGCTTTCATTTCTTCCAATTAGTCAAAAAAAGAAAATCCGTTTTACTTTGTTTTTGGTTTTTGGATGCTGCAGCAGCTTCCTTTTTCGGCATCTTTCTTTTTTATTATTCATTCATTCAATCAAAGCCTCCTCCAAAAATATACCATAAACCAAAAAAGGCTTTTTTGAAGATTTAAAAAAATTGTGGTTTATTGAAGAAAAAAAAAGATGAGAGGAAAACTCGCGCAAGTGTGAAAATTTTTTATAATTTTTTGTTTAAAATGGACGACCAATAAACAACAATAGCTCCCGCTTGCCGCTAATGTACTTTTTTCTTGGATGTGGATGGGTGATGAATCCCCTAAGGTCATTAATCAAAGGTGTCTCATTATTTTATCGGCAGATAAATCTTTTACCCCCTTCTTTTTATTTTCCTTCTTTATTCTTCGTTAGTTTTTAACAAAAAAATATATTCTTATGCTACAAGGTTAAAAAAACAAAAATCAATAAAAATATGTGTTATTTTTTTTATTTGAAAGAGTGATTGGTCGAAAATTGAGAGGTAGTGATTATGGAAAGAAGGAGAAGAGATGGCTGATAAAGAGATAAGGTTTAAGCCGATTAAAAACACTTAATCGGTGCAAAAATGCGGGAGTGTGCTTTGAAGTAATTTTAAGAAATTTTGTTTAGTGATTGGAAAAAAGAAAGATTGTTACCAGAATTAGAAAACTTTTTTTAATATATTTTTCATTTGCGTGAATTCTTGTTAGTGGAATATAGTCGTGTACCAAAAATATTCTTATTTCTATTTAACATTTTCACTTTCAACAAAGAAATTAAAAAATTCTTAATTATTAACTTAAAAGTTTCTATTGCGAGACTTTAGGCAATAACATAATTAAATTTTTTTCAAAGATAACCCATTTAAAAACGTTTGACTTACTTTAGTTTTAGATCTTTTTTTTTTTTGGCAATTTTGCAACATGAGTTTTGCATTTTCTTTCTACTCTCATTTTTCCAAACCTCTTCGTGTTTAAATGACTTACTTAAATATTTTTTTCTCCAAATCAACTGTTAAACTTCTTTTCCTTAATAAAACTAAATAGCTAAAACCCAACTCAATTTTCATCCTTTTCAAATTCGAATAGTCTTCAGAAGGACATTCTCACTACATACAACGATGTTTTTTTTCTATGGGAGCTGATTGATGGCGATTTTGGCCTCAACCACCACTAACAGCACCGGCAGTCGTCTTCGTCCAGTCCCATCTTCCTTCTATTTTTCCATTTTGCCTTTGCACATCGTTGCTCTCTTTCTCCCATTTCTTTCGGCCTAGCCGTAAATCAACGCATTTCCATCCTTTTTCTTTCTTTTCTTTTTTTTGTAAAAAGAATACGTTTTTTTCTTTTTGCTTTTTTGCTGCTGCTTTGACTCATTTTGTTTTGCTGAGTCCACTCTCTCAGAAAATAAAAAAAATGAGGTCCAAAAAGTCATAGGATTTTCTTTACTTTTTTAGTAAATTTTTAAATTTGGTTAAAATTTGACTTTTTTGTATCTAATAAATTTGTTTATCGTCTGCTTTTCCCAATTTCGGCAAATGCCGCAAAACAAAAACAGATACTTTTACTTTATCTTTTTGCCGTCCATTGTTGCCTCGGAGATTCATTTTTCCCTTTTTTTTCCTTTTGGTCGGACATTCTTCCTTTGATCACTCTCCCTCCACCAAAAGTCGTTACTTAATTTTTATGATCCCATTTGCATTGATTTCCGAAATTACCCATTTCACAGCTTTTTTTATAGTGGCCCTTTTTTCGTGGTTGTTTTTAGTGGATCGTTTACAACGTTTTTCCACTTCCAATACATTTTTTTGTTTTCATTTGTTTTAAAGCTACTTGGTTTTCTTATTTTTTTTTTTTCGGATCGCCAAAAGCAAAAGCATAGAAGAAAATTGAAACATTTTTTGGCGCCACTTTTCTCCCTTTTTTCAATGATTTTTAATTTTTTTCGTTGCTTCTTGCGCAAGAAAGAAAAATGTTAATGTTAAATATTGTTGGGCATTGTCATCATCATTCATCAACCTCCTCTTTGACAGACAAGAGAGATTTTGAATATTGATATTTTGGGTCTTCTTTCTTTTCTTTTTTTGATTCATCATGTTTTAGATGATTTATTTTTGCCACTGAGTTTTTTGTGTTTTAAGAAATGGGTATTAATTTCATTGATTTTGTTCTTTTTTTGATAATTAAAGCCAATATTGCTACATATTTATATTTCCAAAAAAAACTGTTGTTGTTATTATTATTTTTTTCTTCGTTCGCTTTTTTTCTTTGACTTACTTATAATTATTTCTGCTTTTTTTGATGACACTTTTCTTATTTCTTTTATCAGTTTGCATTTTTTTAATCCTAAACCAACCTTAAAATTTTTTCTTGAATGAACAATAGACTTTTTTTTCAGCCTAAAAATCTGTCAGTTTTTTACATTTTTCATTGTTTCCATCTTTTTTGTTTTCATTTCAAACACCTTTTTTCATTTTTTTTACTTTTTATTTGGTTGACATTTAAAAATTTTAGTTACCCACATTTTAAAAAAATGCAACATAGTCTTCTACTTTTTAATGGCGCCGTTATTCATTTTTTTTAAATATGCGAAAAAGATCATTTTCAAATCTTTTCTTCTTTTTTGTGGTTCTGATTGTTGCAAAAAGACGAAGGAGGAGGTCAATGTTATGGCGCCATTTGCATTTTTTTCTTTCATTACTTCTGGTGGTTTTTTTCCTTTGCTCATAAAAAAAAATGCCAATAAACATAATGTTTTTAATTTTTTGCTTTCGAAAAAAAACTGACTGATGGAAAAGCTTTTTTGTACCGTCTTCTTCATTTTTTTTTATTTAGAGAAAATGAAAGAAAAAGAAAAAGTTTATGTTTAAGGATGCTCAAGAAAGACAACGATAATGTTTTTCTTTTCCATGCGCAATTTTCTTATTTTATGAATGTGCAAAATGAAGAAATAAGCTTTTCCAAGTTTTAAGTTGAATGGTTTTCCTGTTGTGTAACATTTTTTTTCAGTTCATTTTATAATAAAAATTAAAGGATCTTCGACTTTGGCTATTTTATTTAAAGCAATTTATTTTACGAGCTCATGATTTCCATTTTTCTAGTTTAACCACAGATTAAAAAAAATTCCTTAGACAATAATAAGATCATAATATCTTTTTCATTATTACTTTACACTTTTTAAAAAGCCACTTAAAATTCATTTACATATAAAATATATCATAGTCAATTTATAATTAAAAACAGCTGATGTTTCCCTTTTTTCATTACCTTAAAATTTTCTCAATGATCCTTTTGTTTTTCTATCCTCCGATTTTTATTTACGATCTCATTAAATTATTATCTTCCCGCAAATTTTCTGCAATAAATTATTTTGTTACACTCAAAATAAATTTCATGTGATTTTTCCAGGTTAACACCCAAACCAAATCTTCATCTTCCACAAGCCATTCCAAAAATAAACAACACTCTCAAAAACCTCAACCATCTGGAGGCGATTTAGAAGATTACGGTGAATACGATTCATACGACGATATGTCATCTTCTGGTGGATCACCTGATCGAGGAAGACTTCCAGCTGATGAAGAGCAAGATCTTTATCGAGTTCCAAATACTGCTGCTGGAAGTGGATATATTCCATTAACAGCTATTGGTGGACAAGATCGGTGGCTTGATGGTATTACTTTGCGTGTAGGCGATTGTATATTATATCAAGGTGATGCATGCAGGAATTTTTTAACTGGTAAACATATTATGATTACATCTGAATCTCGTGAAGCTTTATATGATATTGATCGAGAGCTGCGGGCAGCTATGATGTTTATTCAACATATCCCTGATTTATCAACCGATTGTAAACGATATTCTCATGCTGTTGCATGTTATCACATGTATAAAGTATGTGATCAAACTATGCCATCAACATCCACAACAAACAATAAAGTGATATCACTGTGTCGAAAGGATTGTGATTCGCTTAAAGATGAAGTATGTCCCAAAGGTTTTTCAATGGCTGCTCAACATGAATTAGTTGGAGATGGGCCTAAAGCTCTTTTACCTCATTGTACTTCACTATCAGAAAATGCAGGAAGATGTTTAAGGGTTTTGGAACCCATTCAACCTCCTCCACCTTTAACTCCTAAAGATAAAGATAGCAGTGTCACAGCGCCACATTGGTGTTACGTTGATACAGGAAAAAAATATGAAGGATCTTTTTCTGAAGCAATTTCTGGTCGAAGATGTCTTCCATGGTCTCAAGTCGATGATGATACCTTCAATGTGGATAATTTCCCTCAATTGAATAAAGCAAAAAATCATTGTCGAAATCCAGGTGGAAATATGAAAACTCCATGGTGCTTTACTTCACCAAATGGACAAAAAGAACTTTGTGATATTCCAAATTGCCCTAAAAATATGTATCCCGAATTTGGAGATGATTTTTCAATGACTAATTCAAATTCTGGAGTTCTTGATGCAATTAATAATACATGGAATGGAATGCCCAGTCATTTACAACTTGCTTCCATGGCTGGATTGGGTGGTCTTGCCGTTTTGTTATTATTTTTATTATTTTGTTGTTGTTGTCGAAAAAGGAAATCATCATCTTCAACTTCATCCAGCGTTAAAAAAGGTAGCGGATTTGGAGTTCAATCATGCAATGGATCATCGATAGTTACAAGTGGAATGAATTCAAATTATGCAAGAAAATATCCAAATCAAGGACTTCCAGGTGGACATTTGCCACATTCATATGAAATGAATGCTTTACTTCCAAATTCTATTCCACCATCATCTCAAAATACTGGTTATGGCATGCAAGGAGCAGGAAGTGGATATATGCTACCACCGCATCAACAACATCAACAACAACAATATTCTCCACCCACTACCGAACCTCCAGTTGAACCATTTCATATTCGTCAAATTCCTCCACTACAAATAAATATTGATAAAATTTTGGGTGAAGG
Organism: Panagrolaimus kolymaensis; assembly: GCA_028622995.1. NCBI lineage: Eukaryota > Metazoa > Nematoda > Chromadorea > Rhabditida > Panagrolaimidae > Panagrolaimus > Panagrolaimus kolymaensis. The sequence continues at coordinate 914,655 of JAJQJQ010000046.1, read as the reverse complement.
TGCTTTCACTCTTGCTTATGTGGGTGAATATCGAGAACGAGAAATGTCTATGCCAATTGTAATTAAAACTCTTAAAAAAGGTTCCTCCCATATTGAGAGAGAAACATTTGAAGATGAAATTCAATCCATTGCATCCTTTGATCATCAAAACATTATACAACTTTTGGGAATTTCATATTTAGATAATCAAACAATCTCCGCGATATTTGATTATAATTGTCATGGAGATTTACATGAATTTTTAAAAGTTCGAGAACCACTCAATCCTGAAGCGGATGAAAAAGAAAAAATAAGAAATTTTGAAGATTTCTTTAGAATTGGTGGTCAAATTGCTTCTGGGATGGAATTTCTTGCAAGAATGGGACATGTCCATCGCGATTTAGCCACCAGAAATTGTTTGGTTGGAGATCAACAAATTATAAGGATTTGTGATTTTGCTTCTATGAGGCAAGATTATGAAAGAGATTACTATATAGTAAGTTTTATTTTTAACGGAAAGTTAGAAAAAAATCTAAATTCTCATTTTCCAGCTTTCAACCCGCTCCCGAGTTCCTCTTAGATGGCTTTCAAAAGAAGCCCTTGAAGATTCTCGGTATACCATTGCCAGTGATGTTTATGCTTTTGGTGTAACCCTTTGGGAACTTTATACCTTTGGAAGACAACCATATGAAGGTTATTCGGATCATGATGTTATTCGATTTATCTCCATGCACGAACCCCTTCCATGTCCAAATGGATGCCCATCAAATGTTTATCGAACGATGGTGGAATGTTGGAATGAAGTACCTGAACGAAGACCATCATTCTCAGAATTGCATTCAAAATTTCAAAAATGGTGCATAAATGGCCCACAATTATTTATGAATAATCAAAATCGTGCAAATTCCACTCATTCTGGTAAGTAAACACTTCTTCTATTTTACCACAAAAATAAAGCCATTTGTAAATTATATTACATATATTTTTTGTAAGCCACTGTAATTTTTTGCAATATACAATTTTTTACACTGGTTGCACATATTTTTTTTTTGGTGGATGAAAAGCTTTTTACGTTCGTTTTTTGGGAAGTAATAATCAAAAAACCAAAAACTTTTGACTCGAAGTATCTCGTCTAATCACATAGTTATGGATTTTTTTGTCACAATTTTTTACACATAAAAATGTTTCTTTGTAATATGGTCAAGTATTTTTTTTAACTTTATTATAGGTGGATCAAGTGGCAATAATCGACAACAATCATCATCAAGTCATAGCTTACAACGAAATCCATATAATAATATTCCTGATCCATATCAAGTTCCACCACCTGCTCCATTAATGCACAGCACACCCATTGGTCGGTAGATTCATAGAGAGAGAGAGGCTTTTTATATTAGCTTATACATATTTACAATAAAACAATAATTATTATTTCATATTTCTTTTTTTATTAATTAATGGTGTGTAACTTTTTTTTATTTTATTTTTAGTAAAATTAATATTTATTTGGTGGTGGTGGTAGTGATAGTAGTAAATATCATTTTTTGGTCTTTATCAAGGCGATGGAGGAAAGGAATTTGGTTTTGAAGCACAAAAAATCCTAAAAAGTTAATGAAGACATTCCTAATGTTTGACATAAAAGTTTTCAAGCAAAAGAAAACTATTAACATCAAGACCATGTTTTTGCAAAATTAAAAAATGCTAATTAAATTTTCTTTAAACTAGGCACTTTTCGACCTTTATAAAATTGAAAATATTAATAAAACTTTTATAAATCGCTTGCTTCTAAAAATAAGTTTTTTTTTTCGAACTTCAAAGCCATCCTCTCCAAAGCTCTGAATCTCTATCCACTTTTTTTAAAAATCTTTACTATCCACTTTTTTACTTCTTTCAATAAATCATGTTTTAATCAATATTTAAAAATTTTCAGGCCCATCATATCTTTCATCAACAACAAATAATAGTCGATCTCCTAAAGGAAAGCGTGATGGTGGTGGCGCTGGAATTGATGATACTTCACCATTAATGAGACAAAATTGTAGGGGAAATTATACTTATTCTGATGAGTCCAGTGATGACGAGTAAATTTTGTAATTTATAAAAAATATGTAATTCTTTCCTATTCAAATTTTAAATGAGCTTCTTCCTTTTCTTTCTTTATTTTTTGTCGTTGTTCGTTGAATCTCTTTTTCGCCTTTAATTAATTTTTATATATTCAATTATTATCGTTTTTATTTTTAAAAAATTCCCAGGGCAAAGTTGCAATTTTTTTTTTATTTGTTTGTTAAACCATTTATTTTACTTTACTATCATTTTTTTGATGCCAATAATAATTATTAATAATAATAAAAGTCAGAAATCATAATGCTTTTGTAACAAACAAAAAAATGTTAAACAGTTTTATTAAAAATGACAAGAGCTTTCTTTTAAAAATTTTAACTCAAAAATCGAAAATAAATAAAAAGAGAGCACAATAATTGATACTTGCAAGAAAGAGAAAAAAGTGAACTAACATTGAAAGACCACGAAGAAAAAAAAAGTGTAAGATAAAAAAAAGCTCAAACATTGTTAGCTTTTGTTCATCCAGCCGCAATATTTATATTTTGTTTTTAGTACTTTTATCACCTGGTTAATCTTATCATTGATTTGTAAAAAAATAAAAAGCAAAGTTTGTTTCTATATGGAGAAAAAAAAATATGGAAGAAAGAAAGCAGTTGATGAAGATCAGGAATGTCTTTGATCGGATTAATTATTTCATACCAAAAAGTTGGAATAAAAATTAAGCTAAATTCTTAAAAAAATTACATGGAGGAACAAAATATGTTTCAAATATTTGATAAAAGCTATAATTTTCATATTTGTAAAAACTGCAAAAAAAAAATTAGTTTTCCTTGAGCTTGAGTGAGGCAAATTCGCACGTTAAAAATTTTCAAAGCTTTTCTTTGGTTTTCGCTTTTCATTTTTTCAAGAGAATTTCAAATACGATTATGCAAAGCACGCATTTCTTTAGAGTTTACGGTTGAAGATAGGCAAACTTTTGTTTCTTGAACTCAAAATTTGCATTTCTCTTTTCACAACATCGGCAAAATATTTTCAAACCAAATGAATATCTTTTCATTCTCTTTGCTTCGTTAATCATTCTTTGATGCAAGGTGAGTTTGAATTTTTTTTATTGCTGAACGTTTCCATAATTTTTATCCTTAATTTTCATTAATTTTAGGTTCTGAAGAAGAAAATGGCTAAACTGTATTCCAATGTTTTACGTGAAACTTTCCTTGACATTATTGAAAGCAAAGAATATTTCGCCGCTGATGATTTATCTTTGGCCACTTTCATGTTAGCTGGTAAAGAAAATTTCAAAGTGGTTTTCGATTATCTTGGTCAAGCAAATTATGCAAGATTTTATCAAAACAAGGTTACTTTATATTTTGTGGATTCAGTAAGTTTTACTCATAATAAATTTGGTTTGATATTTATTTTATGTTGCTGCTTTTTTTTTAGAATGAAGATGTTAAACTCCATACATTTCACTTGGATTTTCCTTTATTGAAAATTTTTGTGGCTGGTGCTCAAATTGAAGAATTAGAGGTGCAATATATGAATTCTCGCGAAGTTTATGAACATCCTATTTTGAAGTTTCTTTTGGGCGAAAGTACTTGGTTTTCACATTTTTTTGGTTGAAATTTTTGTGTATTTTTTTAGACTTAAAGAAGGTCTCGTTCGAAACACCACTTCCTGTACGCTACTATGATCGCTTAAAACAATTAAATAATCTTGAATGTGTTGATATTTCTTGCTATGATTTTGTAAGTCATTCGTTTATTAATGTTTTTACAATCAAAAATCTTTACGATTAACTATGATATCATTTGTTTTAGGACCTTTCTGTTATTCCTGCATCATGTCGTGGTCTTAAAATCAGTAATATTCATCTCAGAGCTTCTCAATTTGTTAAACCAAAGAATACTTTATTCCAAAGAATGGCTTGCTGTTTTTCACATCCTAAAATTGAAAGGTTTGTAACTGCTTCTTTCTTATGTATCGTTTTCTCTACACAACTAACAACATGCTTTTAGTGTCAAAGTAACTTTTGTTGAAAAACTTTTTCTCGAATGTGTTTTACGTTTCTCTGATTTCACTCCTGAAAATGTCAAATCTTTCCTTTCATACATTTCAAAACATTTTCCGAAACTTCAATTATTGAATGTCACGTTTGATGTTGATAGTGGATGGTCAAAAATTAAAGATACTGTATTACGCTTACAACCAAACATGTTCGAACAAATGCTTCCAAATGTTAAAGGTGTTATTGAATTTCATGCAGAAAAAAGTCCAGTAAGTTATTTTTTCAAACTTTATTGCTAAAATTTTCTTGGATTTTTAGGTACCTAAAGAAGCTATTGGTAAACCTCATTTTACTGTTGATGAAGAAGATAACAAAGTTCAAAAGGTTTTCAAAATCCATGATGAATTATATCTCAACTTTTGGTTTCAAGTTCATGGAAAGAATTAAATGCTTTATTGTCCATTGATTAACTTTATTTGATGTATTTGTAATTTGTAAATAAACATCTTTTCATTTTAAGGAAATGTTGTTATTTGTTTTCACTGCGAAATTCCGCCTTCGTTTCGTTCAAATAATTTTGTGACCGAATGAAAGCTCTTGCATAGTTGTTAATTCTGGAAATCCTCTGTCAATCATCTATCGTCAGTTAACAAATCGTTTATTTATGTACTTCTCTTCTGGGAAATTCTTGCAACAATCGGGCCAAAAAGCTAACTTCAAATCCACATAAATCATTATTTATTGTTGTTGAACTCGTTACGGTATCAACCGAAAATCAAAGAAACTAAATCGCATTTGCAAATCAGCAACATACTACTGCTGGATGTTATTCATTGCTCACTAAAAGACAGCAACCAAGATACCATTACACTCTATTACTAATACTGCTTATCTGCCTCCTAATTGATTGCCACGTTCATTTATAAACAATATTTGAATCTCACTGATTGTCCTTGGCAGCCACCAGTATATGCAAATGGGGTATAATAATACGCATCCACAGCTGCTTCCCTTGACATGTAAATGATCTTGTAAGATAATAAAGCTATGATATATTTACCTTAAATTGTCTTTAAAATGCAAATGAACGATAAAATGCGATAATAACCTAACATCTGAGCTAACTCAAGATTCAGGATGATCCTTTATGCTCATTTTGGTTTCAAATTCAAATCACAAAAAAATAAGATAACAAAATCAAAGATAAACACAATATAATAATCAAATCAAAAAAGACACAAGATATAAATAACAAGTTTATTCAAAGCAAAACTGTAACAATAAAGAACAGTTACAACAAAAAAGAAACAAAATTAATAAAAAAAGAGACAGCCTTGAGATTAGAACAGGAGAAGCATCTTCAAGGAACATGAGCATTGTTGATCAGCTTAAGAGCGTTCACCACGGATGCGTCGAGCAAGATGAATGTCCTTTGGCATGATAGTGACACGCTTGGCATGGATGGCGCAGAGATTGGTATCTTCGAAGAGACCAACGAGGTAGGCTTCGGCAGCTTCTTGAAGAGCCAAGACAGCAGAGGATTGGAACCTAAAAAATTAAACGATTAGCTCAAAAAAGAAAAATGAAAAGTAAACATACCGAAGATCAGTCTTGAAGTCTTGCGCGATTTCTCGGACCAAGCGTTGAAATGGAAGTTTGCGGATGAGAAGTTCGGTCGACTTTTGGTAGCGTCGAATTTCACGAAGAGCCACGGTACCAGGACGGAAGCGATGAGGTTTCTTGACACCACCATTGACAGGAGCATTCTTGCGACCAATCTTCGTTGCGAGCTGCTTTCTTGGAGCCTTGCCACCAGTGGACTTACGAGCTGTTTGCTTTGTGCGAGCCATGGTTGTTGTTTGATGACGACGTAAGCTTGATTGAACAGGAAAGATTTAGAAAAAAAATCTAAGAAAATGTGTTCGTTGAAAACGAAAGTGAAAATGAAAAAAGTTTCATTGAAAAAAAGTTTCATTGAATCGTTGAATCGTAAAAGCCCGCCTTTTTTCGCTGCGTGTTAGGCTTACGCCAGAATATGGCGCAAAATTTAAAAGAAGAAAAGATGCTTCAAACGAAACAAAAAGTTTGGAAATTTTTTTTGGAATTTTAATGTATGTAACAAATTAACCAGTCGATGATTTATCTCTGTAAAAATTAAACTGATGGAATAATAAAGGTACCGATATATTGGAAGTTTGTAGTAAATTTATAGTTTTTAACAGTAATAACTAATGTGCATAACGGTGGTTAAATAAAAAAAAGTTGTAAATCTTCATGAATTTGGGCTTTGGATGAAATAAGCAATCCTTTTATCTCTCATCGTTAGTTTATTTATTTTTTAAGCTTTTCTTATTACAAACCATTAAAATAATTTCACTTTTTATTTGACAAATTCATAGTTTTAGTTAGAGCTTGATTTGCGGAAGTTACTGTTTCAAAATTTTGTCTAGTATTTGGATTGATTCCTTTGGTAGAGATAATAAACAAATTAACAAAGAAAATGACATGATTTTATTAGATAGAATACACAAAATAAACAATACATGAAATAAGATAATCAATAAAAAGAACATACAAAGTTGAAAATTAAACCATCATGAATTTCAAAACGTTTTTGAATTTTGTTGTCTTGAAAAATAAAGTAAGGTTTGCCTGAAACTTTGTGACGTACCTGAAAAACAAGTTTTAAAATCATAAATTAGTATATTGGGATCACTAACATATTCAAGTTGTGAAGATGTTGTCGACCAATTTGATGCATGGAAATCAATACTTCCTTTGACATTTGAAGATATTTGTTTGAATGTGGATGGTTGTAAACTTAATACAGTTTCTTTAATTTTGCTCCATCTGCCGAATACTTGAAATGTGATATCTAACGATTGAAGTTCAGGAAAATGTGTTGAAATGTAAGAAATAAGAGATTTGATATTTTCAGGAGTAAAATCAGAATGACGTAAACCACCATCGAGAATAAGTTCTTCAACAAAAGTAACTTTGATACTAAAAACAAGAAGTTGTGTGAGAAAAAGACGAGGAAAACTTTTTACAAACTTTTCAGGTTTAGTTAATAGACATCGTTGAAAACAAGAAGGCATAATTCTTTTGAATGAAGTTTTGTTCGATTGCTCCCAATTAACATTAGTAACTTTGAGATTACGACAGGAATCAGGAATCATAGAAACATTCTAAAAAATTAGTAATATGATTGTGACAAAAGCAGCATGATTATAAGCATCATCAAAAACATACAAGACCAGAACGCTCAATTTCAAAACATTCAAGATTACACAAGCGTTTCATGAATCCATAATTACTTGCAGGAAGAGTTTTCATAAACGTGATCTTTGTCAAACCTGAAAAGAATGGATTTCATCATGTTAATCAAAAAGTCATATATTACTTTCACCCATCAAATAATTCATGAAAGCATCTTCACCAGCATAAGAAATTATAGGTCGAACACATAATTCTTCAATTTGAGCAGCAACCACAAATGGCTTTAATAAAGGAAAATCCAAATGAAACATGTACTTATTGAAATTTCCACGCTAAAAAAGCAAAAGGTTTAGTTATACTAGACAAAAAGTTTAGTGCACTTACAGAATCAACAAAATCCAAAGTAACTTTTCGTTTCATTTTTGTTTCAAAGTAATATTCAACATTTGCACATTTTGCTTGACCAAAGTTATCCAAAGCCATTTGAAGATTTTCTTTACCAGCTAACATAAAATTGACCAACGATGTATCACGAGATGAGAATTCATCTTTGTCCTTGATAGTTTCAAAGAAAATTTCACGTAGAATATCACGGTTGAGTTTCGCCATTTTAGTATGGACTTGATATGAACCTGAAATCATCACCAATCAAGAAATATAATAAATTTAAACATATATCAACACGAACGAAGCAACTTTTTTTGAAGACAAAAACGCAAATTTTCATTGTAAAAAATTGGTTTTAAAAAAATGTGTAAATGAGCTGAATAAAAAAGTGAAGAAGACATTTCCATTTCTGGCATCGAAAAAAGAAAAATTTTGTTTTTGTAACTTTATCGCGGCAAGAGTTTACAAAGCTGTTATTCTCTTTCTTTCTTTTTCTTCCATCACTTCAAGCTTTTTTTGGTGCATCAACTCAACTTCAACAAATGCAAGCAAAAAAACTAACAATTTTTCATGGCTTGCACAAAATTGTTTAGAAAAATAATATAAGAATATAACTTTATTTTTTATCAGTACATAAATAAATGGGCAATATATGAAGTAAGAATTCAAAACAATGTCCGAATTTGAAAGCTAATCAATCACAAAATTTTATTGGTACAAAATAAAATAAACAAAATATGGAATGATTAAATCAAAAAGAAAAATTGACAAACAAAATAAAAAGATTATCCATTATGGATTTGTAAAGATTTTTGAAATGCGTTGTCGTCATCTCTGGCAATACAATCATTTGGAATTATTCGGCGTTCCTAAATAAAATGAGTTTTAGGAATAAATCAAAAAATTAGAATTTTTTACTTTTTTATATTCTGATAAAGATGTATTCAATTCCATTGTAAAACTCCTATTCTTTTGTTTCTTTGAAAACCATTATTTTGTTTAAATAAACGTATGCTTTATTTTTTACCAGTTATTAAATTTATTAAAAAAAACGAAACAGATCAAATAATAAATGCTTGAAACCGGGCATGTTAAAACATTAACAAAAATGGAGAAGATGAGATTTGGGAAGAAAAAAAATACACGGCAGATTCCTTTTTTTTGGTTGTTAGTTCCGTCTAAAAAAATTGACAAAAGCTAACAAAAAATACTGTACATTAAAAAAAAGTAACTAAATTATGGCTGTGATTTTGAAGAAAAAAATAATAATATTTTGGTGGCAGTTTTTTTGTTGGAATTTTTAAAATGAAATAAAATTTATTCTCTCCATTTTGAAAGATCCATTTGTGGAATTTCAGCGCATGATACCATTGGGCCTAATCGGAATGCTTCTCGAGGTACTTGAGTTATTCGATCACCATTATCACAAATAATTCTTGCAAGGGATGATCGACGAATTTCAGCAAGTTGGGTTCGAGTGAAAATACCAGGATTTTCAAAATAAAATCTAAAAATGGAATCTATGAAGGAGATTTGAATGAAGAAAATGGAGTTACCTGTCACCATCACGAGTTCGAGAAAATTGTGGACCAACAACGCAAGCAAGGGTTGGACCAATAAGGCCTCGAACGACTGGATCTTCAAGGACTGCACCAGCATAAAAATCGATTCTATCTAAAATAAACCAAATTTTAAAAGTACAAAAAAGCTTTTTTTGACATAGAAAAATATTTGATATCATAGCTATTACGTTTTGACACATAGAGTCTCGCTTCGAAAACATATTGTTACTATTTTTTGTCTAATTTCTGTTTCTTTAAACATATTTGGTACTTACCTGGCGCTGAATAAGTTCGTCTCAAAGCTTCTCGAGCATTGGTACTTAAAATTTCTCGACTTAAATCATCAAACGTTCTTGGAGTGGAAAGGCCACAAAGTTGTCTAAATTTCACATATGGTGGAAGGCCATGATCTCGACCACGTTGAATATTAATTGTTCCCAAATCAGTTGAACCAAACATTTGTTCCGTAATTGATGGAGTCAAACGTTGAGGTCGCTTCAAGGGAGTTTGCATAAACCCACGAAGAATTGGATCTGTACCTCCACCAAAAAGAAGTTTATCCGAGTGTAAAGTTCCTTCAACAAAATTAAAACCATTCATCGTTCGATTATTATCTCCAATTCTGGGATAAAATTCTTGAATCATTCCATGTCCAAATCGAAAAGCTCCTGATGTAAATTCGTTTGCAACTGTGGAATCCACGGATGGATTATAACCACGATAAGTTCCAACAGTGGTAGCAAAAGCAGAACCCAAAATTTTAGGTAAATATTCTCGGAAGCATATTGCTTGAATTTGTGCTCCAACAATTTTTCTTGCTTCTTGGAACAAACGATCTCCATTCCAATGAGGATTAATTCTTTGAAGTCGGGTTACAACACGATTATGCTCCCGTGTAAAAAGTAAATGAAAAGTTGTAAGGCCCAAAAATAAATTAACTCGAGAATCTCCAGCCACAAATGTTGCAGTACATTGTTCGGAATTACGGCATTTGGTTTGATCAAATGGTAATACTCGATGTCCATTAAACATTTTAGTTTTAAGGAATCCACTTCGACCTTCACGAAATTTAGGCATATCTTCTATTGATGAACCATAAATTGGTGAACCATCAATATATCCGGTGTTTTCGTTCAATTGTTGACGAGGTTTGCTACGACCTGAACCACAAATGGGTGAAGAACGGGAAACTCGAATGCATGTATCTTTTTTGAAGCTAAAAAATAAGAGAAATATGCATATTTATAATAATTTAATAATTTTGAAAGTTTTTTGTAGCTAAAATTTTTTTTCTAAAATTTAAGTTTTAGCTCAGTGATTAGCCGAATTCTTACTAAACGTAAATTTTAGTGCTTGAATCACCTCGAATGTGTTTTGATCCGAGAATGTTATTCCATTTTTTATTGGAATTTTTTACTCATAAAAAACCTGTTTTTTTGAGGTTTATGTTTTTTTAGTTCTTTTTCCCTCCAAACCTTACCATTTAATAAAAGACCCTTAAAAATTTACTCACTTTTAATTACTACCATGTTTTTTTTATTTGACTACAAAAACTCCCGTATTTTTTTTATAACCATAAACAAAGAAAGCCATAAATTTTTTCTTTCTTTAAAGAGCAAAGGTGAAATAGCCGTAAAAATTGTAATAAAAAAAAGTTAGTTGTTTTTCTTTAAATTATTTTTTCAACTTTTTTTATTTATATTTTTGATTAATGATTGATTTACTTTTGATTTGGATCTTGAGCAGTAATAAATACAGCCATACATCGACCGGGAATATTTTGGCATACATTGCATTTAGCTGATGGAACGAGAGTGGTTTTAGCCAAATCATGAGACATGAATTGACCGAATTGCTATAAAAAAATTAAATAAATAAATGGGGATTTTTGTTTTGACAAAAATTTTTAAGAAAATAGTAGAATATTATGCTTTTGATTTGAAATTAATAAAAGAAGGAAGTCTCTCTCGCAAGCTAACTCCGAAAATCCAGGTAACGGACTTACCATAAGTAACGCATTAAATTCATTGGATAATACACTTTTGGGTGAAGATAAAATGGCTCGATTAGCTTCACGAGCAGTTGGTCGAATATTTCGAATGGAAGCTAAAATACCACCATTAAATTTTTCTTAATCAAAAATTTAACTAAAGCTACTTACAAACAGGTTCACTGAGGCCATTATCATACTCTGGTGGCATAAGTCTATAAAAAATGAAGCATTAACTTTTTCAATCAAAAATTTTTGTCGCTTAAAAAAGCTTAATTAAAATTATTAAAAAAAAATGACCTTGAAATAAATAATTTAAGAAATTAATCGATTATGTTTTATAAAATTTTTATACTTATTACTCTGATTTAATTAATTGCTTAACATTTTCCATAATTGTTTTTTACGCTTTTCTCTCTCTTGTTTTTTCTTCTCAATTATGTCATTCATTGTTTTTTATAAAAAAAAATGACGACGACGATCGAGAGAAATGACTTCAAGAAGGCATTCCAAAAATATAATGTTCACTCCAGCGGAACTAATTAAATGATTAGAGAATCGAATTTTAAAGAATGCATCCAAGAAAAGAAGAATGTTTTTTGATTTTTTTCCTCAACAAAACTGTTTTTCAATAGCCCAAAAGGTGTCGACAAAATTTTTTCGAAATGTTTTTTGAAAAATGCGTTCAGACATTTTTTTTCGCTATTTCACTTGCTTTTTTAGTTTGGTTTATAACGCTTGATAGTTTTGGAAAAGAAAAAAGTGATGTCAATAATTTTGTCCCCCAAAAAAAGTTTTGCCATCATCAAATTATTATTAGATCATTAGAAAATATAAAATGACACAATAGATCACCTTTCTCTTCTTCTTTTCTTTTTTTTTGAAATAAAACGCGTTTTAAACGTGTTTGTTTGCGTTTTTGAAAGAGACTGAGAAAACTATGTGGTTTTTTTTGTAAATACATACATAATAGTAATATAAGTATGTGTGCCTTTTAAGTTCCAGAGGGGCTTGAAAGGAAAAATAGTTTACCGATTATATGGTCGATAAGCTGCACCACGAAGGGGTCGTTGAAAATTATTACATGTTCCATCCATGGTTCGATAATATAAATTATAACAAATTGAACGCTCACATTCAGCTTCATCAAGTCGAGGAACGCAAGCATTAGCAATATTGGATCGAACAACTTTATCGGCGGACATCATTCGGCGACCCGAAGTATCTGGAAATTTTTTAGTTAAGAAAAAACTAAATACCTTTTCAAAATTTTGCAAAAAGACAAAGTAAAAACAATTTATGCTAATTATTTAATGGTTCCTTTGTATTGCCCAATTTTTGCTTTTTTGTTAAGGAAAAAATTGCATGTTGGGTTTTCCAAATTTTTTCTTGATCTTTGCATTTTTGTGTTTTTTGTAATTCGCTCAATTACCGGAACAATTTATCTATCTCAGTGTTTCAATTCCATTTATTGTCTCCTTTTTTAAACAAATGCTTACGTCATTTTAATATATCACTTTTTTCTTATATTTTTTTCTCTCTCGAAAAAGAAAAAAACCGGTCAAAATGACCTTGTTCGTAAAACAGTTGCCCCAAAGTTTTAACTAACTTAACTAACCACTTTTCTGGCTAGCTTACTTACAACCTATTGTTTTTTTCTTTCTTTCTTGCCTCTTTCTTAAGTTACTCATTCACAAGTCATAAAAACTTTTTTTCCATTGCCTTTCCTTTTCTTTTTGACCTTGGTTTTTGAAATAATACATAAAAAAAGATTTCATAGCCAATATTATTTTTTTAAGTTTCAAAAAAGGAAAATCGTGGGTGCTTTATTTTTTGAAGCGGTAATATAACTTTTTTTCGTCTTTTAATGGTGTTCCAAAAAATTTAGTGATTTTTGATTATTTCTAAATGTTGCTTCTTTGGAATAAGGAAATTTTTTTTAGAAATGCAATCCTCCTTTTTTGTTTTGTTGTTTTTAAAAAAGCGTATCGAATTGAAAAGACAAAAGTGACAATTTGTCAAGATAAAAAAAAAGAAAGAGTCAAAGGGTAAAATAAACCCTTTTGAAACGGGTTTGAGAAACGAGCGCTATTTATCAAACATAAAAACTACTACGTAATTTTTAAATCATTAATTAATTATTTGCTAGAGTTTTTAAAAAAGAATGAAAGAGATACTTAAAAAGATTCTTATCATAGACTCATCGAGAAAGGAGAGACAATGAGTTTCGAACTGATTTTATTCTTCCTCTCTAAAATGGAGAAAGATTTACCGGTTTTAAAAATGTCATTGTTTTTTTATTGTTGTTGTTGAGGTAATGATTGATAGGAAAGAATAGAATATTTGCAACAAAAAAAAAATAAGACAAAAGAGAGAGAGAGGCAAATACATACATAAATTTTTAGTAAGTGTGTTCAAAAGATGATAAAATCTATGACAAATTTACTTCATTTGAAAACAGTAGCTAGACTATGATCTGTCTAAAAGAGAATTTTTTTGCCCTAAATTCAAAAATTCAGAAGAAAATTTTCCTAAAGCTCTGAACTTTAATTTCAAAATAAAAATATGAAAAAAACTATGGTTCCCAAAAGCATTAAATTAAGGGTCATAAATGCATATTTTCACCAACCTTCAGTAGCGAATACTAGTCGTTCACGTAATAAAACTTCAGCAGCCACAGATGGATCTGCACGAATTTGACGGCATCTATCAAGTGGATTTGATGCTGTTCGGGGCGGTGGTGGCAAAGATGGAAGTCGAGGACTTTGAACTTGTGGAACTCTAAATGGAATTTGTTGTTGTCGTCGAGGAGTTACTTGTGGTGGAGGTCTTGGAGCTGCAGGACGAGGAATGGGTCGAGGAGGTTGAGGTCTAGCTTGAATTTGACGTGGTGGCGGTACAGGTCTTGGTTGAGGAGCTAATCTCCTTGGTGGAGGTGCTGGACGAGGTGGAGGAGGTGGCCGAGTTACAAATGGTTGTGGTGGACGAGTTGCAGGTGGAAATCGACGTGGTGGAGATGGAGCTGGTGGAGATGCTGCTGGACGTCTCACCACTGGAGCTAAAATATATTTTTGAAAAAGATTTTTAGATTTTATTTTATTTTTTTAAATTCAAAAACTTCTTGGAAAATCTCAAAAGTTAAAATCTTTTGTGCCTTCTTTTCTTAATTTTTCTCATTTTTGTTTTATTTAAAATTTTTTAAATTAAATAACTCTTTAAAAATTTCCCTTTTAACTTCCTCTACGTTTAATTTGTTTTTTTAATAGACCCACCAAAAAACGCAGACATAAAAACAAATATTTTAATCGATCAAACCTGTTTAAATTAAGTCTCCTACTAAATTTTTTATCGAATGAATTCAACGTTAAAGCTACAAACCTCGACCACATGTATTACAAGCTAATTGACAATTATCTGACATCCATCTTCGATTTGAATTACATTCACCCATAGTAGCCCAAAATCTACACCATTCATGTTGATCACAACAACCATTTAAACGACATTTAAAATTTCTTTGTATTGGATTATCATCACCAACAGCTAGAACTTAAATATATTTAAGATGTGAACAAAGGGGTTCTAAAATAAAGGGAATTATCTTACCTGTATAAACTAAAGATGGTAGTAGCAGTATTAAAGCAACACTGCTGCTAAAGGCTTGAAGCCTCATGACTTTAAATTTGCTGCTTACTGTTTTGGAAAGTTACCAAAAGTTTGATGATAAGGTTTTTAAAAAACTCTAAAATAAAATACAAACGAATAATTTTTTTAGGGTTAAACTAACAACAACAAAATAAAAATGGCGCGCTCAAAAACAATTGAAGTTGTTCCAACAAAAAAAAAGAGATTCCTTTGTAACTCGATGAAGAGGGTTTAAGGACAATATTGTTAAAAACACAGGCAAAAAAAAAGTGAAAAGAAAAAGCTGTGACCGAAACGCGATTGCAATCGAGTAAAAAAAATAATAGGGAAAAGACAAAAAAAAGGTCCACGCCTCTCGATTTCCTTCCTTTCACTGTCTTTTTACTTTCTTACATTTTTTTTCCGGGGCGGAGTAATTGTTTTTTTTTTGCTTGCCTTTTTATTGTTTTATCATTTAACCATCTTGAGAAAAAATGAGTTTGAAATATATTGGAAACAATATGATTTCTTTATAGTATTTAGTATTTCAAACAAAAAACTGCTACTACTACAAAAAAATTTAACGAGTTTGTTAATAGTTTTTTTTAAAGGTTAGGTTTTAGACGATAAGTAAATAAGGGGTTTAGTTTTTGAACATTTAGTTGTGAAATTTCTTGAATTCCATAGTAAAAATAAATTACTAATTAAACTTTGATGGTTCTTTTTTTTTTGAGTTGGTTTTTAAACATGAGGAAGGAGTCCAAAATTACTTATGCAATCATTACAATATGTTTCCAAGTTATTAAGCTTAACTTTTGAAAATTATAAAACTTGTGAGAGATATTAAAGAATTATAGAGCGTGGATTTATCAAGATAAGCTAACATATTTTCTGAACGCATATTAAAGACTTATTGCTTGTAAATTAAAAAATCAAAAACTCTATTTTATTTATGTCGGCAGACAAATGCTTTAAAAAAATTAAACAATTATGTAAGTCTGGAGTAACTGGATTCTTTAAAAAATGAAAGATAATTATGCCTGTCAAGTTCTTTGACGTAAGAGACTAAGAAAAGTGAAACTTCAAAATAAGAAATAAAAAAACAAAAGCAAAGAAAAAGAGTTACTTCAGCCTTTCAAAATGTCACTTTCTCGAAGGTTGAAGTTCCAAATTAAAAAAGTTGCATAATTTTACAACTATAAAAATGAGGAAGCAATAAAAAACTTTCAAACTTTCATTCATTACTCTGAAATAAAAGCGTATAAAATCAAGCTTTTGTGCTGAAACCAAAATTAACCTTTTCAGGTAACAATCAAAATACACAAAAGTAATAAAAGAACCTATTTTTTATGTATGTTTAAAACCTTGTTTTTGTGATAATAAAAAAAACATTGACAAAAAATAAACCATAATAAAAAAAATATTTTCTGTGAAGCTTTTCAAAAAAAAAAGCAAATCAAACTGGTATTTTTTTTCAAATACGAATGTGTGTATTTTTTTCTTTCATTGCCACAGGAAAAAGGAAAAAGTGAAAGTGCAACATTAAAATAAGATAGAAAAAGATGTGTGAAAGACAAATTGCGTTTAATATTGCGCAAGCAAAAGAAGAATCGGGTCTCCTCGTCTGTCATCATTTATGTAATGATGTAATCAAATAAGAAAAGACACATGAAGGCCATAGAGAAGAAGAAGGGAAAAGCACCGCCACCAACAACCACACTTCAGAAAAAATAATAATGATGAAGCATTTTCATCAACCACAAAAATGTTTTTTGATTCGCTTTTTTTGGGTTGAAAATGGTTTCAGGAAATTTCTTTGAAAGTACTTTGAAACAAACAAACAAAAAAAGTTATGAGTGCTTTAAATTTAGTTTTGATGGTTTTAAGGAACTCTGTTGAACTTGGTTTGTTTCTATCTTTCTTTTTTTTTTTTATGAAAAAGATGGGTCTTTATGGTCTTCTTCTTTTTTTTAAGTGGACACTTGTTACTTTGAACTTGGATGAATAAAAAAAAACTTGTTATAATTTTATAATTTTTTGAACCAATCATGAATCATTTTTTGTTAGGAAAAAAAGTAAATGTGCAGGAGAAGAGAAAAAATGTTGCAAAAAAATAAAAAAAAGTTTTAAGTTTCTGGAATACTCGTGATTTTACAAAACTTAGAACTTTAAAAAAAATTATGATGTTTGAATTTAAAAAATAGTTGGAGTTAATAAGAGATGGCCATGTTTATGGTAAAAAATACAAAAGGAAAAAACAAAGAAATAACAAATACGTAAAATAAAATTAGTAAAAATATTTTTTACAAATAGATAAAACACGAATTAGAAAAAAAGACAAAGGCATTATGTAAAAGTAAAAAAACAAGAAGAAGAAATTAAAATCGTATCAAATTACTAACAATCTTTTCTTATCACACGCTTATTATTATTTTTCATTACTACCCACTCAAAAAAAATGAAGACAAAAACAAAGAATAATAATGATGGTCCAAATTAAATCACAACAACCCACAGCTCAATTTTTCTTTCAAAATTTAATTGCTTGTTTCAAGTTCAAGTAACTTTCTATTTTACTCCTACATACATATAACCATAACCCCTAAGGCAAAAATCAGTGTATCATCACCATTAAAGACAACGAGCGACTTCGACCTCCAAACACTTCAGCAAAAAAATGTAACGAACGCTTTTATCATTCATTCATTAATTATAGCTCTGCCTTATTTTTTTAACTTCTTTTTTTGATAACCACAAACAACTTTTTTTAATGTAGTAAAACATGCATGCCTTCATCACATTCATCATTTTTTTTGTTTATTATTTGCGTGGGCTGTAGCTTTCACTTTTATTTTTTTACCTTTTTTTTAACCTAAAAAAAGTTTTTTTGGTGCAGCTCTGTGCAACCTTCTCTCATCCTTATGTCAGCAGAAGCAGCAGCGGCAGAAAAGGCGATGATGCAACAACAAATAACAACAAGAATAAGAAGAACAAAAACAAAACAAAGAAAATTCAAAGTTTCATGCTTTTTGCAAATAAATAAAAGTGATAGTTTTTTATTTTTTTTGTTTCGCCTTGGACATGCATGTTTGCGTGATTTACAAGAAAAAAAAATTGAATGTGGTTTCAAGGATCATTAAATTTTTCTTCTTTCCTCTTTGCTTTTTTTTCAATCAATGGTCCAAACAAATCAAATGACCACAATTTTTTTATTTTTGCCATTCCTATTTCAAGGTGACATGAAACTTTTTGCAAAAAAAGGGACAAAAAATTTATTAGCAGTATAAATTTTGAGGAAACTTTGCTCAATTTAGGGAAATGCGATACGGTAATGATTGTAGGGAAACCTAAATGCAAGCAATTTATACTTTTTTGGATAACAAAAAATTCATTTCCGATTTTAGATTCCAAATTTTTAGTAAAATTGTGGATTTTTGTTTTTAAATGAAATTTAATAATTTTCAAACAAACACACATCAAAAAATTAACAAGCAAAAAAAGATTAGTAAGATATTGCTTTAAATTGAATATTATTGAAACCTGAATTTATAAGTTCTGCTTTCACAGCCATTTCAAACCTTTGATAATTGAATGAAATTAAGCAATATGCTATAATTATAGCTGTGGGTGATATATTTGCCTAAAAAAATTT
The DNA here is from genome assembly GCA_028622995.1 of Panagrolaimus kolymaensis. NCBI lineage: Eukaryota > Metazoa > Nematoda > Chromadorea > Rhabditida > Panagrolaimidae > Panagrolaimus > Panagrolaimus kolymaensis. The sequence continues at coordinate 896,176 of JAJQJQ010000046.1, read as the reverse complement.
AAGAATAAGCTTTTTATGAAGAAAAAAGAAATAAACAGTTTACTTTTAAAAATTCCAAAAAATCTTCCATATCCCATGATGACTCAATGCGATAAATAGTTAAATTTTCTATTTTAGCTTTACGTTGACGTTCAAATTGTTGTAACAAATTTCTTGATGTTGGTTTATTAAAAATATCTGTGGATTTATGATAGTAAATTCTAAAAAATATATATATTTGATTGATAAAACTCGAGTGCGAAATGCAAGGAAAAGTTTGTAGAGAAAATATGAACTTACGAAATATCATAAGCATTTGGAAGCTGAAAAATGATATCTTTAATAGACGTAATTTCCCCAGAAGATGGATCAAAAATCTTTGCACTGCATTTAAATGTTTCGATTGTTCCAGATTTAGTTAATAATTGAAAATCGTTCCATTGCAAATAAATTTGATCCAATCTTAAATATTTTAAATTCCATCCATCAAATTTTCGAATAAATGAATTAACTTCAGTGGGTTGAATTCTCCATGATTTTGTTTGAGGAATTTTTTTTCTTTCTCCAACCCAAATATTTTTTATTATTTTTGTTTTTGTTGTTGGTGAAACTTTATGAAAATCTTCATAAAATTTTAAGACAACAGAATAAAGATTTATTTCCAATCCACATGCGACGCTTATTTTGGATGAAACAGGAAAAAGTTTGCAGGATTGATAAAGTTTTCGTAAATGAATTGCTTTAGCATTTGTGAACATATATCGCATCAAAGGTTGAGGCAAAGAAAAATGTTGTGATTGTGCATCATCAAATTCACGCATATTTGGCTTGATGAAAATTTTTATCAGAAGTTTGAAATATTATATAATTTGTATACGCTGCAAAAAAAATATATGAAAGCAGACTTCTAATTTTTTTGTAAACAAAAAAATCGGTGAATGATAAAAATAATAATAAATATCAAAATTATGCCATAAAATTTTTTTTATAAAGAAGCATTAATATATTTGAGGCATACTTATCCATCCTTTCTAAACCTTTTTTTCGCAAAATTTATTTTTTATTAAATAACCTTTCTGAAAGTGAAGGTTGTGGAAAATCTACCATTATCCAATTAATCGAACGATATTATGATGTTCTTGGAGGTTCAATAAAAATTGATGGAATTAATATTCCAATTTTAGGATTTTGTTTAAGCATATAAAAATTAAGCCAGCGGATAATTTAGGATTAACATTTTTCATAAACTCGTTCATTACAATCTTTTTGAAAAGCATATGGCTAAATTGCATTAGCATAGATAACTTTTATCAAAAGAGAAAATTTTGATATTGCCAAAAACCGATGAATCTCAGTGTGTGTGTCATCAAAATAATTGAAGGTCCGACTTGTTTACCACTCATCTTTTTCTCAAAACAATTTAAAGAGATACGACCTAGCTTCTTTATAATGAAGGACATTTTTTAAACCAAAACAATTGAAAATCTTTGGCCTCGCATAACTTTTGCCAGAAAACAAATTTATTGCAATTGCAATAATTATATTTCTTTCTTTATAACCATCTTTCAAGCTACTAGGATTTATCCAAATTTAGTTTTTTTCGAAATGCGTAAATCTAAAAAGATAGAGAGCCCAAAACTTATCTTTAATGTTAAGGATCTTCAGCAGCAAGATTTTTCGCTTTCAAAATCTATTATTAAATTAATTCTTAAAAATGCCAATGCTGAAGTAATGCGAAACCTTTATCAAAGTTGTAAATATTTTTATAAAGCCTCTCCTTATTTTATTGTTGACAAGCTTGATGTTACTCATGATATTGTAAAGCTTCAACGTGGTAGCCATAATATCACTTTCTCTCTCGATGATTATGATTGGGTGGATACCATCGACAATATTTGGATTACCGAATCCATAAACTTTAATGAAAATGAAGAAGATTACGATATTATTCCAAAAATCAAAAAATGTGATGCTTCAACTATTTTTCTTTCAAAATCTCGAATTCATTTATATGAGTTTTCGATTTTGGTGAAATCAAAAAATTTGAAAAGTCTACGATGCTCAAAAATTGTACAACCCAATATTGATTTATTGACTTTGCCGATTGAGGATTTATTAAATTTAGTTCCAAATGTGACTGAATTAACGTAAGCAACTTAACTATCATATTACAAAAATTTGTAGGGATCAATAAAGTTTTTTGTTGTTGCAGAGTTAATGAATGCCATGTAACACCCGAAACAGCTTCGAAGCTTTTTGCAATGAAGAGACTAGTCAAGTTTGAGAAGCTTCATCTTAAAGGCATCGATGCTTCAATTGATGCAAGAATGTTTCATCGATTTGTTAAAGTAAGTTTTTCTTTTTATAAATAAACAGTCAGTAGATAGCCAACTTTATTTCAGAATAACGCTACCATCAATGCTGAAATTGCTTTAAGATTTAAAGAAAAAACTAATAAAATTTTTGAAAATAAGTTTAATGCAATTTGTGATGATGATGAACCAGCGGCAAAGAAATCGAAGATTATTTTTTCAACTTCATTAAGAAATGGAAAAAGTAAGTTTTTAGGTTGCATCACTAAATTTTTCTGAAACTGATACAACACTAATTTTCAGCAATCAAATTCAATCATCAAAATATGCGAATACAGAATTTTCGTTTACCTAAACCCATTATGGCTTATATCATTGCTAATCCAAACGGCCCACTTCTTCGAAAACTTTATCAAACATGTAAATATTTTTACATTCGTCGACCATATTGTATCATCGATAAGGTTACTATTTGCTATCACGACCAATATTTTAAAATTGGTTCAAAAAGATATCCAATCATTGATGCCGAACATATTGATTCATTCCAAAATATTTGGGTTATTCAAAGTGTAAACATCGATGATAATATTGCGTTTGTGAGAGATATGATTCCAAAAATAATTCAATGCGATGCAAAGAAAATTGAATGCAATGATATTACTCTAACGAAGGAAGCATATAATATTTTAACTAAATCTGGAAAAGTTGAAACTTGGAATAGTGAAGATTGTCGAGTTTTTGGTGGTCCAAATAATTTAAATATTTCGATAGAAGATTTAATGGAAAATCTTGTTAATGCTAAAGATATTACGTAAGCAGCTTTTTCATTAACTTCAAAGAAACTAAAATTTTACCATAAAGATGAGATGGATTTTAGATTCAATAATTGCCATGTTACAAAACAAACTATGATCAAATTACTCGCAATGCCATGGAAAAATAAAATCACCCAATTGAGTATCACAAATTTGGATGGCAAAATAGATTCCGATATGTTTTATGAATTTATGAAGGTTAGTTACTATCATTTTGAGGCTTATAAAAATGTGTGGTTTTTTAGAAAGCTATTCGACGTGAAACAGCTTATGTTGAAGTCTCATTTAATTTCCCAAATCAAACAGAATTTTCTGCAATTTTTAAAGCAGCAATAAATAAAAAATTAGAAAAATGGAAACCAAAATCAAGAAAACCCACTTTTCTTCTTGTTCTTCCAAGTGATAATGTTACATTGTCTGATAGTGATAGCAGCGGTGATGAAACAAATGAAAGTGAAGAAATGGAAAGCTAAGTACATCAGCAAAAGAAAGTGAAAAAAAGGGTAAAGATAAATAATATAAACAAGAGGGTTTTTTTGTCAGAAATTTGAGTGTTACAGCTATTTACTTTTTTATAAATATTTTTTAATCGAAATCGAGCTTTCTAAAAAATAATTTATGACACCATCATTTAGTACATAAAGATAATATTCATTAAATGAAAACAAATCCACCATTAAACTCAGTGCTACCTTATCCAAAAAAGTGAAATATGTCAGAATAAACTATTATTAATCGCCTTCGACGATGTCCAGACTTCTTTCAAGAATTTTTGTTTATCGCAATAAAAACAAGAATGTAATAATAATAAAAAAGAACAGAAGGATGAAAAGTATTTATTGCTTATTTTGTAATCATATTTTCTAAATTACTTGACAGTAACGAATAAAACAAAAAGGATGCCACCAAAACGTAAGAAAAACTAATATTTGTTGTAAGAATAATTTATTAAAGTTAAGTTAAAAGTTTTTATAGCAAAGCAACAAACTTTATAAAAAGGATCATGAAAAGGTTTGCAGCAAAAACAAAAAACAAAATTTTAGTAAATTTTTCACACCAAAAAGAAACTTTTAAAAAGATTTGGTTTCTGAAGCGCATATAAATAACATTCAGTCTTGGTAAGGCGAAGAAGAGAAAGAGAGCCTAAAAAAATGAATGATGAAGCTTTTTCATTCATTCAAATTCTAAAACTTTTTTCATTCTCAACTTCTCGTCGGCTATAAATACTCCTGACGTTTCTTCAAAATCCTTCATTTTGTGATTTTCAATGATGTGGAAATCTTTAGCTTTTATAGCTCTCATCTTTATTGCCTTTGGGCATGCTGCTGTTGATGTCGAAGAAGAAGATGGTGTTTTGGTTTTAACCAAGGTTGGTTTACTTTTGTATTTTGTAAACTTACTAATATTACTTTTTCAGGAAAACTTTGATCAAGTCATCAAAGAAAATGAATACATCATGGTTGAATTCTATGCTCCTTGGTGTGGTCATTGCAAGGTAAGTCATCAATTTCAATAAATTTGGTTGATCATCACCATGTTTTCTTTTTCAGGCTCTTGCTCCTGAATATGCCACCGCCGCTGCTCTATTGAAAGAAGAAGAATCAACCATCAAACTGGCAAAAGTGGATGCTACTATTCAAACGGAACTTGCTGAAGCTTTTGGTGTTCGTGGATATCCAACACTCAAAGTCTTCCGAAATGGAACTCCTTCTGAATATGGTGGTGGTCGTGATCAAGCTGCAATCGTTTCCTGGCTCAAGAAAGCAAGAGATTGGCCTCAAGAACTTGAACTTGTTACTGAGTTCACCCAAGATGCCGCCTCTCTCATCTTTGGTGGTGAAATCAAATCATTCAACTTGCTCTTCGTCTCAAAAGAATCATCATTGTTTGATAAAACCATGGAACAATTTCGTGCTGCTGCTGAAGAATTCAAGGGAAAGCTGCTTTTCGTGTTCATCAACACCGATGTCGAAGATAATGCTCGTCTTATGGATTTCTTTGGTCTCGGCGCTGATGAACTTCCTGCTCTTCGTCTCATCTCTCTTCAAGATGACATGGCCAAGTTCAAACCTGATTTCTCCGATGTAACAACAGAAGTTCTCGTTCAATTCACTCATGATTTTCTCGATGGTAAACTCAAGCCTCATCTCATGAGCGAAGAAGTCCCTGAAGATTGGAACATGAAACCTGTCAAAGTTCTTGTTGGTAAAAACTTCCATGAGGTTGCTCGTGATCAATCCAAAAATGTTCTCGTTGAATTTTATGCTCCATGGTTAGTTTCTTTTTAAACTTCTTTGTTTCTTTCTTGATTTACCTTTTCTCTTTTTTAGGTGTGGCCATTGCAAGAAATTGGAACCTATTTGGGAAGAACTTGCTGAAAAATACAAGGATCATGAAAACATCGTCATTGCAAAGATGGATGCTACAACCAACGAACTTGAAGACGTCAAAGTCCAAGGATTCCCAACAATCAAATTCTTTCCGGCAAACTCTGATGCTATCTTCTGAATTATAAGATCGAATAGCATCTTCAACATTTTGAAAATAACCTTAAAAAATCTTATTTATTTAAACATCTTCTAAAATAATTGCTAGTTTACTTACTGTGGTAATCTACTACGACGGACACTGTGGGTGAACTTCCAACTGCACCAATAACTAAATCTGGATATTTTTGACGAAACCAAAGCGCTAAAGCTCCAGAATATGAACCACCAAAAACAATCCATTTTGGATTCACAAGTATCATGTTTTGATTTCTAATGAAATTAGCCACATCAGCCAAAGCTTGTTGATTTGTAAGATATTTTAAATTTTCATCAGTTTGGTTTCTACAAAATAAATCATACATAAATGGTTAAAAAGAGTCTCTCTCGTACTCAAAAGGACGACTTTCACCATAAAACCGATGTTCAAGAAGCCATAAAGTTGCACCAACTTCTTTCGCCCAATGAACTAATGGAGATTTGGTGCTAGCAATAATAGTAACTGAAGCTGGAGCTTCTCCACTAAGGAAAAGAAAATGAGGGCCATTTATTTCTGCGAAGTCATTGACCATCCAATATTTCTGAAATTTTATCAATACTTTCACACTTTATTATATTTTAACATACTTGTTTCCATAGACGGGTTTCATGAGGTTGAGCAAAATGATCAGTTTTTTGATCAAACCATTTTCCATATTTCTAAAAACGAACTTTTTTTATTTTACATTTAAGCATTTTTTGCAACAAAAAAAATTGAGGGTACGTGTACATAGAGCAATAAAAAAATTTTACTTTGCCACGAAGTTCATATATTTTCGAGTATGCATATTCTTTACTTATTTTCTTGTTGGTATTCTCTGAATTAGGTTGAAAAAAATTTGGTTTTTCATTTTCAATGCAATGTCTGTTAATGAAGAGGGTCTTAAAAGAATAAGAAAATAGAAATTAAAGGGAGTGTCCCAAACGATGAGAATAATTTTACTACGACGGGTGTTCCTAGCCCGAAAGTTTCATTGTCTCAAAAGCTTACAAAGTGCTACGAATTTTTGTAGCTTTTTGTAGCATTTTGAGAAAATTTCGTAAGCTTTTGAAAAAACTTTGTAAAACTATGTAAGACTTTGAGACAGTGAAGAAAAATTTTTGGGCTAGGAACACCCGCTGTAAGGGTTTTCTCATCGTTTGGGACACTCCCTTTAAGTATGTAAGTAAATTAAACAAAAAAAAGTAATTACCAATAATGCAACGAAAATCAGCAACATTTGTTTAAAAAATGGATTAAAATATTTGGAGATGAAGAAAGAGGTTCCGAAGATGGAAAAATTAGCGATAAAAATCAGCCACATTTTTGATAAAATAATAGAAAATATGAAAATATTTCAAGAGAGAGGTTATGAAGACAAAAAAAATTTACAAGAAAAATCACCTCAATTATAAGAAAATTGTAAATGAAAATAATAACGATTTTTAATCAAAATTATAAAAATGTTTTTGCTATTCTTTGCCTTAATTTTTTGTTAATCTATTACTTCTAGGCATCTTTATGCTTCATTAAAAGCAAGTGAACCACATAAGTGTTTTCTGAAGTTATTATGCTGGTCATGCATAGGAGAAATAGTTTATTGATTATTTCGATGTACAAAATCAAACAAAAAAGGTTTATTATGCATTTTTAACTTTTTGTAAAAAGAGATTCCTAACATAGAAAAAAATATTAATTAATTATTACCCGGTTTAAAAAACCCAAATAAATATTAAATTTTAAATTATTGGTTTTTTAAATTTACATTATTTGTTTTTCAACCAATTTCGCGTATAATCCTTTTTTACCTAATAATTGTTGATGGGTTCCATTTTCAACACATTTACCATTTTCAATAACACAAATGAGATCAGCATTTTGAATTGTGGATAGACGATGAGCTACGACGATACAAGTTCGTCCATTTTTTGCATGATCAAGGGCATCTTGAACAATTTTTTCTGATTCACTATCCAATGCAGCTGTAGCTTCATCAAGTAATAAAATTTTAGGTTGGCGTATTACTGCTCGAGCTATAGCTATTCTTTGCTGAAAATTTAGAGGGATAAAATCGTTGTTATTTCTAGAATGGAAAAAGTTTACCTTTTGCCCTCCTGAAAGTTGAGTTCCTTTATTTCCAACGTTAGTATTATATCCATCGGGTAAAGATTCAATAAAAGTATCGATATTTGCAAGTTGAGCCGCTTCTTGAATACTTTTTTCTGTTGCATTTCCGAATCCGTAAGCAATATTTTCTCCAATTGAAAGATTAAATAAAGTTGGTTCTTGCCCAACTAAAGCTATAGAATTTCTTAAATGTCGAATATTTATTGAACGAATATCAATTCCATCAAATTTTATCGCTCCACCAAGAACATCATAATATCGTTCGATTAATTGGATAATGGTAGATTTTCCACAACCTGATGGACCAACTAATGCTATAGTTTGTCCAAATTTTGCTTTTAATGACATTGAAGATAAAGTTAGAGTATGTCGACCATTTGGATATGAAAAATCCACTGTTTTTAATTCAATATTTCCATTTATTTCTTGTTGTTTTTCTCCGCTTCTAATTTCAGAAAGGTTATCAATTTTAGATTCTTGTTTAAGCATATGAAAAATTAATCCAGCAGATAATTTAGCTCGAGTATATTCAGGGAAATATGAGGCAGTAGCCATAATTAGTAAAGTTGCAATATTTAATGCTTCGATTACTCTAAAAAATTGTGCTTTTTAGATAAAAACTTTTGTCATAGTTTAAAATATTACTGAAATACGGTAAAAGGAGTACACCACCGAGCATTAATCATTAACATTCCAATAAAATATGATACACAAAAATTTAGTGAAACAAAAGCAGCGGCAACTGAATATGTAATAGACATCAACCATCCACGACAAATTGCTCGGTTATTTGGATTTTTTGATGCTTGAAGAAATCTTTCAAAAATTGCATTTTCTTGAACTAATGCTTGAATGGTTTTTACATTGCTTATTGATTCCGAACAAAGCTAAATTTTTTATAAGTTTTATGTATTTCTAAAAACATAAATCACTTACAGTTGCTTCATCTTCGGATGCTTGAGTATCTGATTGAGCTCGTTTTTTCACAGCAAAACTTATTCCAGCTTGAATGATAATAAATAATAAAGATGTAATTAAACAAAATGGAGCTAAATTCCATCCAAAATACATTGCAATTGCTAAACCAGCAATCAATGAAGTTAACCCTTGAAGTACATCAGCAAGTCGTTGATCTATCGCCGCTTGAACATTATTTGAATCTGTGGATAATCGCGAAGTTAATTTACCCACGGAATGATTGGGATTATCATAATAGGTTCCATCTTGTCTCATTAAATTCTATAAAAAAAAAGAGATAGTTATCTTCAAACCCGTTTTTTGTCTTGTGGGTTATGAATAAAGTTCACGCTTACTTTATAAACATCCATTCTTAATCGAGCATTAACCTTTTCACCAACTAAACCCAAAATAAATCCTGATAACCATGTAGTTATTCCACCAACAATACCAATGCCAATAAAAGCTATGGTGATCCAAATAACTTTTTCTTGGGCATCTGGATCATTTTTATGTGAAAATACATTAAACAAAGCACCATAAACCACAGCGAAACAAGGCCATGAAGATCCGCGAATAAGAGAAATAATAAATCCAATTATTGCTAAATTCATTTCAGGTTTAGCATATTTTAAAATTTGTATAGCACTCGCAGGTTTTGCTCCCTCTTTTTTAAGAAGTTCTTCAATTTCTGTCGCTTCATCATCTGATTCTTCATCATCATCGACGCCACTCAAAATTAAAGATTTGATTGAAGCACTCATAGAAGATTCACGTCGAGAGCCTCTTTGATGTCGACGAGGTGAATAATTATTTTCTTCATTAAGTTTTTCTTCATCAAAAAGTGTTTCAATTTCTTGTGTTGAAACAAGTTTACGATAAAATCCATTTTCTTCATCTTTTTTCATTAATTCTTCATGCGTGCCACTTTCAATAATATTTCCTTTATCAAAAACTATAATATTATCAGCATTTTTAACCGTGGATAATCGATGCGCTATAGTAATGGTGGTTCGACCTGTGGATGCTTTATCCAATGCAGCTTGAACCAATCTTTCTGATTCGGTATCCAAAGCCGAAGTAGCTTCATCAAGTAATAATATTTTTGGTTTACGAATTACTGCTCGAGCTATAGCTATTCTTTGCTTAAAAAAATGAAGAAGACATTTATTTTTTACTTCTATGATATTTTACGAACTAACCTTTTGACCACCTGAAAGTTTAACTCCTCCTTCACCGATTTTACTTTCATAACCATTTGGAAGTTTAATAATAAATTCATGGGCATTTGCATCCTTGCAAGCTTCTTCCATTTCATTTTGACTAACATCGCAGCGACCCATTTTAAGATTTTCTGCTATTGTTGCATGAAATAATACGGGTTCTTGTGAAACTATTCCTATCATCGATCGTAACCATTCAACATTTAATTGTTCCACAGGAATTCCATCAATGGTTATTGAACCCATTGAATGTTGATAATAACGCATTAAAAGTCCAATAGTGGTAGATTTTCCACAACCTGAATGTCCAACAAGTGCAATATTTTGACCTGCAGGAACTTTAAATGAAATTCTATTTAATACTTTGATTGATTTTCTTGAGGGATATGAAAAACAAACATTGGAAAAATTTATTTGGCCTTCAATTGAAGCAGGTTTTAAACCAATTTTACGATCAAGTTCTGGGTGCTAAAAATATTAAACAAATCAGGAAATTAAAATAAAAATTTTGAAAATAATTAGTTCATTTTTAAGATTTGCTTACAGAATCAATAATTTCAAAAATTTCTCCTGCAGCCATTTTAGCATTGATTAAAGTCCCAAATTGTGGAACTGCAGTTCCAAATCTTAATGCTCCGATAAAAATTGCCCAAAAAACACCAAATACTGTGCCAGGGGACATGTTTTCATTAAATACAAGTCTGGCGCCATACCTTTAATTTTTATTAATTTAAATCTCCTCCATTTATAAAAAAAATAGATTACCAAAATCCAATACCCATAGCAATAAATTCTACTAAAACATATATTCCGCTGCAAGCAGAAACAATAAAAGCTTTATGAAATCCAACTTTTCGTGCATTTATTAAACATTTTTCATAACGATGAAGCTCAAAATATTGAGCATTGAAAGCCATCACCGTTCTAATTGCAGAGAGTACTTCTTCCGCTAATGCTCCAGCAATGGAATACGCTGACATTTCTTTTTTAGTTTCTTTCATTAATATTCGATTTGAAATATATATTGATATTATTATTGCTGGAGCTAATATAAGCAAAACAAGGGTTAATTTATAATTTAAATAAAATCCAACAACTATTCCAGAAATGAGATTCACGGTGGATTTAATAATTAAGACGAGTTTGTCTGAGGTGCCATTACGAATTTTATCTTGTGCGATCGCGGCAGCGATGCATTCCCAAAACATCCTTTTTATTGCTGCTTCATCGCTCTCCGTTAAAAAGAGCGTCGAAGCAAGCATTTTCTTCACTTGTGAACTATCCATCGAAATGTAAACAGCCGATCGGCCGATCTGTGCTTAATAAATATTGAAACCAAAGGACTTAAATTTCCTATATTTTACATGGGGGCTCTAGCCATCTGCATTGCTGAAAAAGCAGTGTATGTATCGAAACTGTCATCTATTTAATGGTGTTTTTTACCTCACAAGTCAAAAACCTAAAATTTTCACCATTAACTTCATCGTCGCTTATTTTTTTGCCGGGAGGGATCGCTGCATGGTATTTGCGATTTCCTTAATTTTTATCTTAATTTATGCAATAATGACCACATCAAACATCTGTGAGTCTACGCCAAAAATGTGTCTCACATTGTTGTTAATTATTCATGGTCAAAGAAATCTCAATGTTTATTTTGAATGGTCGCTGTTACGAATCAAGATAGTTGACTACCTCGCCTTTGAAATGGCATTTATGTATGGGCTATTGCTAGAAAGGATACGTTAAATTCCGTGAGAGATTGAGATGCCTAGCCACCGAAACTTGGATTTCTTTTGACATCATTTTCATCATGCCATTTATTGCTCATCAACATACTTTTAATATTACTGAACAACAATCATGGGAGGACATAGTGAACCGCAAAGTTTCATCAAAAAATACTTGGTCATTCGTGGATATTTTTGCTTCCTTAGAGCCATCCGTTGATCCATTGATATTTCGGCAACGCCGCTGTCATGAGAACAGATAGTGAAATTCCGGTGTCACTAACTTTGCTTCCTCTAATTTTTGATTGTTTGTTAAAAAACCTTAATCCAAAAATAAGCTAAACTTAAATTGTAACTTTATTTGAAAAACTTTTGAAACATTTCATATCGTTTGAAATTGTTACTAACCCAAACATATTGTTAAACTTTTCTCTTCTTTTTGTCGGGAGTGTGCGATCGCGGCAGCGATGCATTCCCAAAACATCCTTTTTATTGCTGCTTCATCGCTCTCCGTTAAAAAGAGCGTCGAAGCAAGCATTTTCTTCACTTGTGAACTATCCATCGAAATGTAAACAGCCGATCGGCCGATCTGTGCTTAATAAATATTGAAACCAAAGGACTTAAATTTCCTATATTTTACATATCTATTCCACTAAAAAAAAGAATGTAACTACATAAAATTCATTCTAAAATTAACGACGATCTTCAGAAATTTTCAAAACTTTTGATGCATCAAAAAGTTTGCGTTTTTTTTTTGAATTTTTCTAAGCAACAAAAAAATGATAACTCTTTAGGTTAAAACATATTTGCTTTATTTACCTGGTCATAATATGAGTTAATGCTCCAACTTCCTTTTTATCAAACCATTCCATATCTTGTTTGAGAACGGATTCAAAAAAATGTTGCTTTATTTTATACGCTTGTCGTTCAGATAAAGTATAAAAACAACCCATCTAAAAAATGACATTATCAATACTTCATTTGATAGGATTATTCGCTATGTAGTTATCAATGTTTTTTGACACACTCTTTTTATAATGAAAGATAGACATAAAAGTTACAGTATTCTGAATTGCCAAGTTTTTTTTTGTTGCTAGCTTTCCCTTCAAAAGTTTGATTTTTTTCTGCGATTTTTTTATTGTAAAAAAAAACTAAAATTTGTTGAAGGCAAAATAAAAAAAAATTGTTTACTTTCTTGAGTCATTTTTTCCACTTAATTTTCTCATGTTTACTACTTGCAAGTAAAAGCTTTTATTTTTCAAGTTTTTTTAGCAAATATCCTTTTCTTTGTCTAACACTTAAAAATCAAGAGTAAAAATAGCGACCACCACCTTTGTGTCTCTCATTTTATGACAAATTAGACACAAACCATAGACCTCAAAATTAGAAAATTTGATAAAAACTTACAGCAATGATAGTAAGAATAAACATATTAAGACCTTGTAAAAAATATAAAAAACAATAAAATATTATATCATTATTAAATTGAGTTTCATCAAATTTTTCTGTATTATAAATAGGTTGAGCTGACATTAATACGTCTGTGATACCTTTAAATATCACGGAACCTAATGGAGCTGAAGCTCCACTTAATATTGAAAAAAGTAAACCAATGAATAATAAAAAATAATCAAAAGCTGTGGCATATCGGAGCTAAAAAGTTTTAAGTTTATTTGAAGGATCAAAAACGGGAGTTAATAGTTCAAATTGTTAATAAAAAAAGCCTTTTTTTCTTCAAAAAAAAACTTGCCATTTTCCAAAATGAAACTGATTTAAATCCATCAGCTTTTTTCTTGCTATCATTTTCATGATTATTAGTTAACTTAGTTTTAGAATCGTCATCAATTAAATTTAAAGAAATATTTGTTCCCTTTTTCTTCCGAGTAATTCCCATTATGATCTGGTTAATTAATACCCGTAGTTGATTTTTTGACCTAAAAAATATCATAATTTTTTTTAAATCACAGTAAAAAATTTAAATAAAAAAGGTATAAAATTTTACCGAAAAATTATAATAATTCAAGAAAAGAAAAATGCGCGAATTTTAGTTAGTTTGGCTGTGTTTTCTAGTTCAATTTTTTAGTTAGTTCTGTCTGCTTTTTTAATTTTTTTTTTCAAGCTTTTTTTCTTTCTTGCGGGTGTCTGCTTGAAAAAAAAAAATGAAGGAAGGAAAGACAAGCGTAAAGTCCGCTTACTTTTTTACCATACATATTTTTCTTGTCCGCGTACGCTGCAGCTGGCTACTTGCTGCTATGGTTCATCATGTCTGTTGAATTACAACCACCAAGAAAAAATAGGACACACATATTTATGAAATATGTCGGTCTATAGACTTGTGGCATTTTTGAAAATAAAAGAGAAATTGAACATACAAAAAAAAGATGGAAGATGGGAGAAAAAAAATTTAAAGCGTTCGTTTCACATTGAAAAAAAGTGTATGAATAGAAAATTCAATAGCGAAAAAAACATTTTGAATGAAAAGGCTTCGATCGAGAAAAAAAATTAAATTCAAGAAATCGATCTTTTTCCATCTTGAGTTTGCTTACACAAGGAAAACTACGAAATGTTTGAAAAGAAAAAAAAGCTAAAAAGGGTTTTCATTATTCGTAAATTATTTATATATTATGATTGCGAAGATTTTTATAAATTTATAATAAAAGTCGTTAAATTTCATTAAAGAATAAAAACGTTTTTTTGTATAGCAAAACACGAGAGTTGGTTCAAGAGTCAGTATTATTTTTGTTCGAACGGTTGCAACTGAATTTATTACACAATTTGAAAAAAACTTTTTCCACGTTGATGATGTCATGGGATCGCACTCAACCAACACACCTCACATTTATATAAAATAATTTATTCTTTAAAAAAACATATCAATTTGCATGATTTTCATTATAAAAAATAAAATTTTAAACAAGATTAGCTTTTCCATCATAAAGAATATAAGTATTGGTTTCTTTTAAAACTTCTACAGCTTTATACGAATCTCCTTCGTAGCAAATATTTTTGAAAAGATAAAAAACTTCGATATTGGGAAAGTCGGGTCCAACAATACCCAAAACTTGTCCATCTTCATAACAACCATTCCATTCAAATTTTCCAATTTTTTCATTAGTTTCAATTGTAATTGGTTTAGTTTCTAATATATCATTTCCTAATGTATCATCTTCATAGAGTTCAACATAAGCTGATGGAAGAATGTTAGAACCATCCATGCATTTTACAAATCCAATAAAATCATGACATTCTTTGGCCGGGATTTTAGTAAATGGACTAAAAAAATTTGAGGAAACTTTAATAAACAAAACAAAAAAACGATCTTTTTAAAGGACATTCTGCAGCTCTATAAGAAAAAGCTTTAAAGAAGAATTTGAGATATTCAATCTTTTCTAAAATTCAAAAAAAAGAGAAAATTTACACAAGTTCAGCAACTTCCGCATTTAAAATATATGTATCTGTATCTTTCAAAACATCTTTAGCGGTGTATGAATCATTTTCGTGGCAAACATTTTTAAAAACATAAAACGCTTCAATATAAGAAAATTCCGGCCCAATACCAGCCACTTTTCCATCTGAATAACACCCTTCCCAGCGAAAGCTTGCAACCTTTTCATTGGCTATTAAATATCTTTTTTCTAATACATCGTTTCCAAAGAGGTCATCCTCTTGTAATTCAACATAAGCTTGTGGTCGAATGAGAGAACCATCTTTACATTTTATTGTTCCAGTAAAATTGTGACAACCAATTGGAATTTTAGTGATATCACTAAAAAATATTTGTTAGAATTAAGTCTCAAAAATTAAAAGTCTCACCCAAAACTAAAATCGACAAAAAGAAAAGCAAAAATAATAAAAAGCGATTTGAAATAAATCATTTCAGAAACAAGAAATAAAAAAAGATAAAATAAGTTTATTTTTATGGGAAAAAAGCGTTTTAATAAAAAAAAGCTTGATTAATATTAATGTATTTTTCCTCAATAACACATTTTAAATGCACTTAAAAAACCGCCGAGAAAGAAAAGAAGAAGGAAAAACATGTTTCAATTCTTTCTATTTCGATATACACTGAAATGGATGTAATAGAAGTTTATTTGATTAATTTAAAAAATTTTGTGTATATTATTTTGCCACAGAAAGAGCATTATAAAGGTGAAATATTGGCGGCATATCAAAGATTAGCTGGAAAGCAATTTGATATCTGTCTTGCAGTGGAAAATATATTCTGATTTTACAAATATGGGTCATTTAATTTCTGAAAATAAAAATAATTTTTCTTCTTCATCAAATTTCCGCTGATGGATTTTATAATACGGAAATAAAAATCTAAGTACTTTGTGGGAACTTTTTCAAAGAAGTTTGTGTTATCCCAAAATAGAAAGCAAATTTTACAAATACTAAGAATGTGTATTTTAACAGAAATTTCTGGGTTTTTCTCTCGTTGGTAACCTTTTTCTCACTCATTAGTGTCACACAATGTTTCTTTACACTTTGTTGAGCAAAAAAATTATTTAATCTTTATTTTAAAAAACATTGTTATTTTTATTTCCTTTATTATAACTTTTATTAATCTTTATTTTCTGAGAATATGGAAATTTTCCAGCTTGATAAACATTGTAAAATGATTAATTAAAATCATTTTGTGACTTCACTTGGATGGTAGTCGGCAGAGCTGTCGAATTTCGAATTTCGAATCGAATTTCGAACCGAATTTCGAATCGAATTTCGAAATTCGAAGCTTCGAACGAATCGAATTTCGAAAAATACGAATTTCGAATCGAACATTCGAAATTCGTTTCGAAGAAATTCGAATTCGAATCGAACATTCGAAATTCGATTCGAAGCTTTCGAATTTCGAATTTTTTCGAATCGGCGCCATTCCAATGGATTTGACTTTGGCGCAAGCTTTTTGGCGCCAAACTTTTTTGCTGCAAAAGCTCAACAGATTTGCAAAGTTTTTGTTTGACATTTGTTTAACAATTTTTCTTCTTCCTGTAAATTATGTCAGTTGCTAAAATTCACTTTGTAAAAGTTAATGGATTCTATGAATGCAAGTACTGTATTAAGAAGTATAAAGTAAACGCAACAGGAACAACATCAGGAAGGAAAGAACATATTGAAAAAAAGCATTCTGATAAACTAAACACTAGCATTACTGATGATAATGGTCCACCAGCAAAACAACAAAAACTTGACTTCTTTCCGCAATCAAATGGTAATAGAGATTTCGATCGATGCTTAACAAGATTTGTTTGTCAATATGGTATTCCATTTTCTGCAATTGAAGCTGAATCCTTCCGTGAATTAATGAAATTTTCCGGTCGAAATATTAAGGTAATGCTTTTGTTTATTATGATTTCTCTAACTTTACTTTGATTTAGATACCTGATCGACGAGCTTTATCATCTGTACTTGTTCCACAATATGCTGCTGAAATACGATCTAATATTACTACCACGACTTCAAATAAGATTATTTCAATCAGTTTCGACGAGTATTCCAAAGGAACCAGAAGGTTTTTAAGGTAAGCGACTCTTTAAATACACTTGTTTACAACCTTATTTCTAGTGTAACATGTTCTTACATCGACAATTCATGGGTCTTGCGGTTTAGCCGACTATGTGTTAAAGCATTTAATGCTTCTGCAACTGGTGAGAAACTTGCTGAAAGTGTAACAGAAGTCTTGAATGAGTTGAAATGTAAATCCGTTATTGGTATTACTCGCGATGGTGCGTCTAATGTAAAAAAGGCTTGTGATGATTTTTTGATGCTACCTAGGTATGTTTCTTTATGTAAAACATTTGCTACATTTATGTTTTTAGTATTCACTGTTACGACCACGCACTAAGCTTATCTCTCAACCATGCTTTCAAAGAATATTATGAAGTTAAAGCTTTAATTACTAAAGTTAGAAAGCTTGTCGCTGGTTTTTCTAAGCAGCCTGGTGCAACAAGAATCCTCATCGATTGCGGTGCTAACGAGTCAATGAAAAGTGTAAGATTTTTGCCTTAATTAATATTTACATTTGTAACGTTTTCAGGAAAGCAACACTCGTTGGAATTGGTTTATGAGAGCAATAAAATGCGTGCTAAATAACAGAACTGCTCTTGAACAATTCGTAAATCATACTGAAGGGAAGAAATTATCACAAAGAAGGCTAATTTTGGAATTTGAAGACGAAGACTATGAAAACCTTGCAAAACTGCAGAAAGTCTTAATGTTTTACGATGAGCAATTTCTTATGGTAATTTTTTATTTACTTCTCTAAATCTCTAAATATTATCGTTTTAGGCACAAAGTCGAGAAGCAACAGCATCATCAATTCCATATTTTTGTTTTCAAGCTCAAAATGTTGCAAAAAAGAAATCTGCTTCACCAATGATTACAACTTTTTTGAAAACTTTTTCTTTTGATTTTGATAAACGTGTGGAAAGTTTTAAAACGAACGAAATCATTCGACTGGCTGCTTATCTTGATCCTCGATACTGTTATAGGTTAGTGTTTAGTATCAATCTTTATTTTTTTTATACAACTATTTATAGGCCACAATTATTCACTGATGATGAATGGTCTAGCACTGAAGCATTACTTTTGAGTAAACATTCAAACCTGCAATCAAAAACTGATGAAATCATCGCTGATTCTGAATCTTTGGATGCTGAAAGTGAAATAAGTGATAATGATGAACCGTTCAGTTGGTCTCAATTTGATGAAAAGAATGTTTCAAAGAAAAGTGGATTACGGGTTAGGCTTTGCTTCTAAACCATGTTTTATTCATTGTTTTAGGAAGAGATGAATGAATATGTAAAAGAAGCAAGAATTGATGTTCCAATGCCTAAGAAAAACACAACCAATATAGCATTAGCATTTTGGCAAAACAACGAGAAAAAATATCCTCTTCTTTCTTCTTTAGCAAAAGCCTATCTATCATTAATGGCGTCAAGTTCAGAGCCTGAAAGAGTATTTTCCAATCTAACTCACTTCTTTCAAAATACACAAAGAAATTCTCTGGGTGATGATAAAGTAGAAGATGTAATGATGGTTCGTAATCAAATGATCGTCGAAAAAGCTGAAAGAAATTTAGTTCCTGTGCCAAAAAATGAAAATGAAATTGTGGTCTTCGAAAGTGAAAGTGAAACAGAAGAT
Source organism: Panagrolaimus kolymaensis (assembly GCA_028622995.1). Lineage (NCBI taxonomy): Eukaryota > Metazoa > Nematoda > Chromadorea > Rhabditida > Panagrolaimidae > Panagrolaimus > Panagrolaimus kolymaensis. The sequence goes on along the minus strand of JAJQJQ010000046.1, from coordinate 877,385 downwards.
TTTTAATTATTATTAATTGTTGATTGTTTTTTTTTATAAATCTTTGTTGTCTTTTGTTTTGTTGTTTTTTTTTATATAATAAAGTATTTTCAAAATTTTTTTTTATTATTAATGACTTCACTTTTTCGAAGATTCGATTCGATTTTTCGAATCGAAGCTTCGAAATTCGATTCGAAAGTTTCGAATTTCGAATCGAAACTTCGAAATTCGATTCGAAGAAATTCGAATTCGAATCGAAGCTTCGAAAGTTCGATTCGAAGATTTTCGAACATTCGACAGCACTGGTAGTCGGCCGCTGCTTTTAGAGTTGTTTTTAATTTTTAGAGTTTTAAAATTATAAAATAAATATTTTTATTTTCCCAAATGTCCGACTTTCTTGAATTAGACGAACTATCCCATGATATTTTTTTATATAAAGTTAACTTTATTGTTGGATGTATTTGTATGATTACTGTAATCTTGAATTTATTTATTTTAATTATAACTAAAAAATTTCGAAAGCAATTTCAAGTTTGTTTAATTTTCATAAAAGTTTATAAAAATAATAACCCCAATTATATTTTTAGTTTTTGATTGCACTTGGAATAGCAGATTTTTTTACGATTAATGGATTTATTTTGGAAGCAATTTTTCGACATGAATTATTTGTTTCTGTTTCGAGAAGTTTAGTTGTTCCCATTGTTACTTCAGCTGATTGCATAAAATTATGGACCATTGTTTTAACTATTGGTAAGCGAGTCTTTTTTCGGAATCAAAAAAAATTTGGAAGACAAAGAAATGCATTCCAAATTCCTTTAAATTTTTAGGTGATTTTGCTGCTCCATCAATTCAAATTTTAATGGCAATGGAAAGATTTTTTGCTGTAACTCGTCCCACTTCTCTTTATTCTTGCTTTCATTCATGGATACCCATTTTTATTATAGCCTTGGCTGTGGCATTCACCGTCGCCATTCCATCTTTTCTCACACTTATCGATCCAATTCCAAATGTTCGATATGGTTGTGGTCGAAAAGCTGCATTTTCCACCACTTTTGGAATTATTGATTATTTCGTTAATATTCTTGGATATTCCATTGCTTTTAGTTTAAATGCATTTGTGATGTTTAAAGCTCATCAAATGACCCTTTCAATAAGGCAATATCAAAAAATTCGAGCATATACTTTTATTGCATTTATTTCAACTGTGTTAATTTCAATTCCGAATTTATGTTCCTTAATTAATGCAATGATTATTCGGCTTCCAGATCTTTTGATAACACCCACCGCAATTATGGCATGCGTAAATTGTTCATTGCAATTTTTTGTTTATTTTTATTTTAGCAAAGAATATCGAAATCGCGCAATATTTTTATTTTCGTTCGGGAAAATTAAAAATGAGTCAAACATTGTTTTTACAAAGAAACATACACCTATCGTTGCTTTTGTAAGTACAGTAAACAAACATGAAATAACTAATGCTAAAGATTATTTTTAATTTTTTTGTTGATGAAAATAAAATTTTTCCAAGAATATTAAAATGTAATGAAGCAAGAAAAAATAAATATTAAAAAGTACAGAATAAAACACAGCTATGCGCTGAAAACAGTGGCAAAATAAAGTGCGTTTTGACTACAATTTTTTATGTTGCAAAAATGAAAATCCTAAAAATACTTTTAAATATAATGAAATTAAAAAATCCCTTCATAAAGCTAAAACACGAAAAAATTAAGCAAAGCTACTGACAATCTCAGTGTATGAAGAAAGAAAAGGTATACTTGTCTTTTTGAAATGCATTTATTTAAAGGAATTACTGAATTAAAAAATTATATTAAACCATTAAACCAAAATTTTTAAAACTCTCATTAATTATTTATAAATTTATTATTCATGAATATTAAAGGTCAAATTCTTTAGCCATGAATAGCATCAAAAGCTTGATATTGGCAAATGTATGGAGCTCGAATGGAATCACAACTTGCAGGAATCAATGCAACATTGTTTGGTGATGTTTGAACTGCGATCGTGCAATTATTTTCTATGTTATCATAGTTAAAAGCATTTAATCTTGGTGGATATTGACCATGATCAAAGACATCACCAGAAACTTGTTGCCAAATATGTTTGTTTAAATTGGAATTATGTCGCTTCAAACCAGGAATGAAAACGGGGCTAAAGTTTAGCTGGGTTGGAACAACTTTTTCTGAAATTTATCCAAATAAATTTTATTAAAAAATGTAATAAATATTCTTTACTTAAAAGAAATTCAGCTTTAGTTTGGCTTGTTAATGTTACTAAAACTCCACCGGTTTTGTTACATTTCTGCATGGCTTCATTTGGGGTTAAAGCATTTGAGGAACCTTTGAAACAATCAGCATAAAAAGTTTTCTTTCCCGTTGAAGGATCAACATGAACAAATTGAGTTAAAGTTGAAGGGCAATAACAGTTAGCTAAAATAAAAATAGTTTTATTAAATATTTTTTTACGTTTTGAACAAGTTTATTTATATACTTACCATTCAATAAAGCGCCTGATAATTCAGAATCCAAATAATCGAGTGTTAGATTAAATCCGGGTGAAGCTAATGATGTAACTTTATCAGAATTGCTAGTGTTAACAGTAGCTATAACGGCATTAAAAGATGACTTTAAAATCTTAGCAACAGGTGTTGGATCCGCCGCAGCCCTAAACAGATAATTTTTAAAAAAATAGTTGGCAGTGTTTTCTTACTTGAATCCCGAAGAAATAAAGAAAATAAGAGGACGACGATAACTTTTATTTAAAAGAAGCATAATTTTAGCCATAGTAAACGCACTAAAGTTTAAAAAATTAATAAAATTTTTGTACTTTTAATTTTAACAAAACAAATTACCGTTTTTGAGAATGTTGAATTCTTTAATTTTAGGCATAGCTGCAACTGCGTTTAATTTAGCATGTTTGTTTTGTGAAAGACTAATCGCAGCAAAATTTGATAAAAGATATGAAACTATGTGTACTGGACTGCCTTGGCTTGGATTAACTTTAGTCATAATTGATAGTAGTATTCACACCCGAAAATCGACGCAACTCATTAGTCACGCTAAGCGCGATACCCTTTGATGTTGCTTCAAGTTCCGGATGATTAATTACTTATGTCTGACCTACTTTCAATTATCTTTACTTAGGGATATAAGCTTATGTTCTCGTGTGGGCCGCCCGCGGGATAAATCGATTTTCGAGAGTTATGTTTGTTATTATGCCTATGTTTGTTTTTTATGCTTACATGTGATAAAGCATATCCATTTCGAGAGTTTGTTTTAATGTTTATGTTTATTCTGATGTTTTTTGCAAAAGGGTGGGAGTCGAACTTTTGACTTGCTCTGGTGTGCAAGGCAACCGTTCAAACCCCTATACTATTAATGTAACATAAATGAATGAACAAATGTGCAATAGTTTCATTCGAATAGGAAGAAAGATCAAAGATCAATTTTAACAAATACGACTCTGTTATGGTGTCACCACTTAAATATTTTTTAGGTTCTTTCTTCTTTCATGAAAGACCTTAAGAGGTGTGTTTTTTTTTAGATTTTGAATATTTTATGATTTTTTTATTTTTGCATAATTAAATTCTCACTGTTCAAACAAACAAATGGTTTTCATTGATAAAATTCATAAAAAAGTTTACCAAATTATCAGCTTTAATTGGTTAATTATTTGTTACACAAGTAACACAGCTCAAAATCAATGAACATGAAAAATATTATAATCAATTTCTTTCTTATGATATTCACTATGCCGAAGATGCGCTACATGAAAATTTTGTGGAAATGAAAGAAGCATGTGACGAATTAAATAAAAATAAATATTTTAAAAAGTTTTTCAAGAATGTACAAAATTAAAAAGAAGATACTTTTAAAAAAAAACTAGAGTTTCTTTCACAGCTGGATATTTTTTAGATTTTTATTTTTACGAAAAAATGAATACGTAAAAATAGAAACAAAGACATATTCGAAAGAAAAAGACTTTCTTTTTTATGGAGAATGTTTTTTAGTTTTCTTTCTTGGGCGACCTTCAAAAGAATACGGTTTTTTTTATTAAAGTTTTGAATATTTTATAACTATTTTTTATTTTTTAATAAACTAATAAAATATTTTTTATTTAAGATACTGAAGAAGTAAATAAAACATTATAAAAAATTTGGAATCTAAGAAGTTTGTAATGAAAGATATTTTTATGATTCGACCAAGTAAACTACAAAACGAAATGTTTGAAGCAATACATGCTAAAAAATAGTGAAAAATTCAAAATGGAACAACTGATCTAGACTACGACGCAGTAGTTTACGCATACAAAAAATAAAGAAAAAACATCAGCTTTCAAAAAGTTAACAAAATAATTATTCCTCAAAAATAATAATGTTATTTTTTGCACACAAATTTTTTTAGAATAGATTGTCGAAAGGACGCTAAAGATCGTGCGCTCTCATTGCGCAGTAAGTAGTACGATTGTGTGGTACACATTGAACAAATGGTTCAATCCCTTCTTTGCATTAGTTTTATAAAGAAGAGAAGAATGAAGAAAAAAAACGACGACGCGCTCCCAAAATTTCTCATAGAAAGGAAAGAATGAAAAAAACGACGACGCGCTCCCAAAATTTCTCATAGAAAGGAAAGAAGGAAAAAAAACGACGCCACGCTCCCATAATTTCTCATTGTTAGTCAAAAAACTCTCAAAACGAAAAGAAAGTAACCTCTTATAATTTTTTGAATGAGTTGTCAAAATTTTATATATTTTTTTATTTTTAATATTTTTTATATTATTGTTGGAGATATGGATGATAAAAAACCATATAGGAAAAGAAAAATAAAAGAAAATTTTGAACTGGGAGATAGTTTATATTTGTACGTTGTTTCATGTATTGAGGAAACGTTAAAAAGTATACTTTAGAGAAATAACATGGCCGAAAACAAAAACTATTGAAGATCTTCCAAAAATTGTTGAAGATCTTCGAGAAAAATACCCACATATTTTAGGTCTTCTTGTAAGTTCTCTAAATATTTTATAAGAAAGTCTGTATATATCTTTCCAGATACATAATTTCAATGATAAAATAGAAGTTAATCTCGAAGATTATTATAATGAAATTGTTAATAATGTTGGAACAATCAAAATAATAACAACAAAAACTGATGGGGTTTTTGCACGTGAAAAATACGATTACATAGATTATGATGAGCAAGATGCGGAGTTAGAAGAAGATCATGATGAAGAATATGAAAAAGTTGAAGAAATAAAAGAAACTGCTTTGGTAGTTGAAGATGATCACAACGAAGAAAATAATAAAGAAAATTCTCAAACATTTTATGAAATTTGGAATCAACCAACACCTGATTTTGATCTTCGGTGAGATAGAATATTAAAATAATGAATATAATAAAAAATATTTTCAGCGCACCTTTTTCAAAAGAAAATATTAATTTATTGGTTGAAAAAGATATGAAATATGGTGAAAACATTTCAAAGCATGATCTTAAAGATAAAACTCTGTATGAAAAATTATCAAAAGCTATTAATTTTAAAAGTAAATTGGATGAAATTTGTCCAATAGCTATCGATGGTCTTCATACAGTTTTTCTGTATATTGGAACCACCGGTACATCAGCACCAAAACATGATGAAGATTTAAACTTGTATTCGATCAATTTTTTACCAAAAATTAAAGGGTGTGATGAAGTGTATAAAGTAAGAATTTATAAATTAAAAGATAAATGACAACAAAAAATTTTTAAGTTTTGGTTATTATGTCATTCACATGACTTACAAAAAATTAACGATTATCTTCTTAAAAAATGTGAAGACTTTCAACATAGAGCGAATTCATGCAAAAAATTAATATCTCACAAACTACATTTATTAGCGAATGAAATATATGATTGTTTAAATGTCAAATATTCTATTATTAAACAACTTCCTGGCGATGCAGTCATCACATTTCCATTAGGATCTCATGAAGTTCTTAATCATGGAAGGTCCATTGCTGTGGCAAAAAATTTTGCATTGCGTCAATGGGCATATGAGTCAAGATCTGTTCGAAGGTGTTCGAATACTTCAGAATGTACAATTAATTATCTTAAAACAAAACCATCATGGAGACCTTTGCTCGAATATATTTATGATCAAGAAAAAGAAATGTATCCATCTTTTAAATTAAAACAATTACCTCCGGCATTGTTTGAACTCATTTCTTTTGAATTTTTTGATTATGAGCCGCCGACAAAGAGAAAAAGTCAAAATGCTAAAAACGTAAAGAAAAATTTAAAACAAGAAAATGTTCAAAATCAAACAAGCTCGCATGATGATGGTAAAAACAAAGAAGACTTCTTAACTTCACCTCCAAAAGCTCATAATAATTTACTTCAAATATCTTCTTCTTTTTCAAAAAATGATGATCCACCTGTACACGAAAAAGAAACAGCTCAAGAATTTTTATTTTTTGATCATGCTGAAACCGATCCTTTATTTAATTCTTTAAACGATAACTTGAATCAAGAAGAAAATATTGATAACTTTTTAAAACCAAATTCTCCTCAACTATCTCAACAACTTAGTCAGCAAACTCTATCAACATTAAACAATGATGAAACGTTACATCTTACAACTATTAGCAGAAATAACATTATACCACAAAGCTCAAATCTTTCAACAGAATCAGTAAGTTATCATAAACCATAAAAATATTTTATATATTCTTTAAAACAGGAAAATGTTCAAATTCAAATAAGCTCGAATTATGATGGTAAAAGGAAAGAAGATTCGACAACCTCCCATCCATCTCCAAAAAATCAAAATAATTTACAAGTTATATATTCTTCAGTGTCTAAAAATGATGATCCACCTGTACAGGTAAAAGAAACAGCTCAAGAAGTTTTACTTTCAAGTCATGATGAAAGCGATCCTTTATTTAATTCTTTAAACGATAACATGAATCAAGAAGGAAATACCGATACCTCTTTAAAACCAAATTCTCCTCATTTATCTCAGCATGTTAATCATCAAAATCAATCACCATTAAATAATATTAATCAAAATGTTGAACAGTTACTCCTTATTAGTGAAAATAACATTATACAACCCAGCTCAAATCTTTCAATAGAATCTTGTACAGAAGTAAGTGGTCATAAACCAAAAAAATATTTAATATTCCTACGTATTTCAGTTTATTGATTTAACTGAAGATACAGAAAAGCTTCCGAGAACTTATTCTTCACAATACGGTGTAGACCCAGAAACAATTCCTATCGATTACATTTCTTTTGCTTCTTTTTTTAATCAAACAACAGAGACAAAGTCGTCGAAAAACTATGTTAATCAAGATAATCAAATGGAAGAGCGAAATGAAAAACCATCATCACTAGATAATGAAAAAGCAAATAATAAAACTTCTCATCCTGGTGATAAAAATCTTCAACAAGATTCCGATTCTTCGCTGGATACTCCTTCAAATGCTGATAAGGGTGAAAATGAACAAAACTCAGAAGATTTGTCAAACACTCATCAAAATCAAGAAGAAGATTTTTCAGTCAAACCTAAAATTAAAAAACTAACATATTTCGTGAAACAATCAGATGATGGTTTGTCAATTATTTATAATGGTAAAGAAGTTAAAGTACCTAGAGATTTTCTTCATGTATTAGCTGTTCAACGTGAAAGAGAACGGGCTGAAACTAAAAAAGAAACAGAAAGGAGATCTGGTTATTCATTTAATGCAAGGACCTCAGGAAAAACTCGAGATAAAGATCTTAAACAACAAGCCGATAAAATTTGTAAAATAAGAGGTCAATTAAATGTTGAAATAGAAAAATATCATGAAGGTGTTGATGAAGAAGATGCAAAAAAAGAAGAAGCAGCTATGGGTAAAGCTGAAATGCTTCAAGAATTATTAAAGAAAAAAGAATTGTATCGTCTTTTATTCAAAATAGCTATTGAATTATATCCCAAAGAAAAGGTGAAGAACTTTAGTATAAACGACGATTATACAGGATATAAAATCATCAGACAATTTATTGCAACAAAAAATTATTCAAAAATCAATATTAAAATATTTATTGATCAATTAGAAAAAGAAATTTTTGGAAGGTATTCTGAAAAATATAGATCAGAATGTCCAGAAATATTTGATGCCATCACTCACAGAAAAAAAGTACCTTTATCATCCAAATACTTGGACTCTACTCGGTTTTAACTTGGATGGTCACGGAGCGACGGGTAGAAGTAAAACTTCGACAAAAGTATCCTGTTAAAGGATGAAAATGTCTTAAAACTTGGACAAAATTGAAAAAATTTGGGCAAAAAAAATTTTTTTGTTTGCGACCGCCAATATATTTTTTATATGATTTTTTCCAAATTTAGAATTTGAACATCCAAAATTTATAAGCTTTTATTGAAGCATTCGGTCAAGCAATAAATTAGCCAGCCGATACCGAAGCATAGTCATCAATCGTGGTACTTTTCCTTGTCTACCAACGCCCTTCAGTTGAACAAAAATATCGACTGAAGAGTGCTGGCACAATGAATAGTCACACCATTAATAGTCATGCAGCCATCATCAGAAATAACTAAATCGGTATACGCATGAAGCAACCAAAACTTGAACCTATATGAATACGCTAAAACGAAAAAATGATGAATTGAAATAGGCCTCCAGACAACCAAAGAAAAAGTTTCGTCTCATTTTATTTGGACCGCTTTGTCTAATAAGATAGTCACAATGCCTTGTCCATCAAAAGTTGACAATATGTACACAAAAATGCTGAAAACAACTTTCAAAGTCGAAAAAAAACGGGTCCATCAAATTCCGAAAAAGTATTGGACGTTTTTTTTGTGAGTGATTGTTCAATGGAAAGAACTTGTTGAATTAGAAGAACGTGAACAAACTAAAAGAAGTTGGGACAAAATATTTGAAATTTCAAAAGATGAAAGAATACCGTCAAATGAACCTGTCAAAATAGGAAAGATTAAAAAACAATGTTAACGAAAAAAATTGTGTGTGCAAGGTTGCTTTAATTTTTGTGTTTTCAAATAATTTGTTGATCTCATTTTTTTCTTTACGGGTTCTTTATTTTTTTCAAACGGGTTGTTTATTTTTTTATACTTTACAATAAAAAATATATTTAACATACATACCTATAGGTAGACACTAACAAAAACATCATGCTTACTCAAAATTTTTTTAACAGTCTACCGATATAAAAAAAGGTTCAAACAGATATCCTTTTCTCATTTCCATCAAAAAACACTGTTTTTCTTTTCCATCAAAATCGTTATGGTCTTTAAACAATTTTTTTTACTTTTTATTCTCACTGTTGTTCCTGCTCAATGGATTCGCGTTGGCGCCTCAAAGATAGGTAAAAGAAAAAATCTCATGCTGTTTTTGTAGACATGTTGGAAAATTTTACAAAAAATTTTATGAAAAAAAAGCAACAAAAGAAATTTAAAAAAATGGGTTAGATAATAAATGCATACAAAAAATAACTTGGGGATTAAATGAATTAAGAGTCAAACAGAAATGAACATCTTCAGAGCATTGATCGCTTTCCATTGCCTTCAAGACAGCTTTCACACATGAAAATGGTGACGGTGGCGCCATCAGCGGTAAGAACAACTTTTTCCTTGTTATGGGAAAAATTAAATTCGGTGCAATCTTTACAGACTCCGAATCCAACGATTTTTTGAGGAGTAAAAAGTTTTTGCTGATCATTCTTGTGAATATATTTTTGAGTGGATAGGATATTATCTTCCAATGGTTTTTTTCGATCAGCAAAGTATTCCGAATAAATACATCCACGTTCAGCATTAGCTTGAGCACATTTCATACACAATTTCATTGTAATTTTGTGCCCTCCATTTTCAGGGTAGCAATGGTATTGTAAATTTTTCTTTTCACATCCATTGCAAACGCTCACTTCAAATGCAGAAATTTTGTTATACATTTGCCATTTTCGGGCAGTGACCAAATCACCAGCAGTTTTGAGTGCTTTTCCTTCATGCATTTTCAATTTTAACATATTTTTTCGAGGGATTTTTCGGGCTGAAGCTGGTGCTTTTTTAGGCTAAAAAAATACGAGAATGTTTTTTTGAATTTACTTAAAAAAACAATTTACCTGACCATCTTCATCAGATGAAAGTTTGGCTCGCTTCTTTTTAGGAGGGGGAAGTTCTTCTTCGTCCTCTTCTTCATCTGTTTCTTGTGAAACAACACGACTCTTTTTTTGAGAAGTAGTCTTCTTTTTAGGAAGTTTAGCATTAGATTCTTCAACGACTTGAACATCATCTTCATCTTCAGAAAAAAGCTTTTGAGCGTCCTATGAAAAGAAAAAAATTAAAATCAAGAGAAAAAATTTTTTTCATGTTAACTTACAGTTAGTTGTTGAGTCATTGGGAAAAAATATCGCAAGAAAAAAATTATAAACCGTTTTTGAGAGAAACAATAAAACAATAATGATGCTAAAAAATTAAAAAACAAAGTTTTTTCAACTGGGGGGTCCGCCCTCGAATTAAGTTGAACAAACTATGCATTATTCAGCATTCGAACGATATCGTGTCTCACGTTTTCAATATTTTCCAGCATATTTTTCAACGAAAATGAAGGACATGATTTTTTGTTATTTAGTTGAAGGACAATACAATCCGTGCATCGCGCAGCTTGTGTTTTTTGAGCATTCAAAATATTTTGAGGTTGAACAAAATTTATGATTTGATCACCGAATAATCGTTTCAAAAATGTACGATATCTTTCATCAGATTGTTGTTTATGTGAAAGGAGAATAAGAATACCATTAACATCTTTTTTCTCTTTTGTCCAGGTAAAAGGTTTATTCACACCACGTTTCAAATAAGCTTCATCAATTTTTTTGATTACAATTTCTTTAGTCCATTCACAAAAACCATGAGCATCAACAAAAATTGAATATTCAGCCATAATGAAAAAAGCAACCTATCACAACAAAATCTCAAGAACCAAACTACCTAATATCTGTTTCTTTGACCCATGTGGCTTCAGAACGAGGAAAACCAATCCACGTAACTTTATATTCTTTAACATTATTTCGTATGCGTGTTTGTAAGATCTTGTCAATTCTGTACATCGTAGTATTATCATCAGTTGCATGGGTTAATTGTTCAGCATAAAAGCGTCCTTTCACTTCTTCATTTTTATAATTTTTAACAAAATATGTTGGCGGGTCTCCTTTTTTTACTCTTGCTACTTTAAATATTTGATCTGAGAAATTTGCAAGGTAAGCCTTGTCCATGATACTTCTAGGCACTGCAACTCTCACAGTGTCATTTACTTTAAATTTAGGTTTAGTTTCTTTTCTTTTTGTGGAGTATAATTTATTCCACAATTCCTTCCAATTTCCATCATTTACATCGACAGGCCGCATTTTTGTTGTTTTCGATACAGTATGATTGATGGCCTTGACAAATTTAGGTAAAGGATCTATCCAATTATATGTGTTTTTTTCAGAAAAATATTTGTAAAGTCTTCCCTTGAGCGTCTTAATAAATCTTTCAGCTAAAAAAGCTTTCACTTGAGAATTTCTTGCAGCATATTTGGAGATTCCTGCGTCATCATAAAATTCATGCATTTTCTTTGCCTCGAACTCTTTTCCTAAATCTGTATATAAGGAACTAAATGGGTATTCCAATTCATTTTTAATGATTTTTGTGAAGGCTTCAATGAGAGTTTCTGGTTTTTTGTTTTTGAGAGGTTCTGCAAAAAGTTTACGGCTAAGCACTTCTACAACTACCAGAATAAAGGTATTTCCACGATTATATCGTTTAAGTCGACTCATATCCGCCAAATCAGCTTGAAAGTCCGACATGTAAGCCATAGGAATAGTTTTCAATCGTTTATATCTAATTCGTAATGGTTTATGAAGTGTATAAGTTGTATTGGTTCTTGAAAACTTTTCGAGTTCTTTTTTTGATGGTTTTAATACGCGTTTTATATTTTCGATACCCGAATACGCGGCACTATTGTCCAAATTTGTATATTCTGAATCAAGTTTAGATGTTTCCATTATTGCTTGCTCTTTCAATCACCAATGATGTCTTTACTTTTTACAATCGTGATGTTGCTGTCAATGTTACAACCACTGGGAATCACGCAATTTTGCAGTACTACAATATTTTCTCGCATGAAAAGAGTGTCTCTAAATATATTACCTTTCCTAGTGCACGACAAATTATTCCAGTCACAGCCTTCGAATTTAACAATACCGAAGTGATTATTGTTAAAGATTTCGACGATGGAACAATGCTCATGCATATAAAACCCTTCATGTTTTTACACTTCAAGTATGATTTCGATATTATACGATTCAATGTGTACACTCAAAAGTTGTACATAAAAAAGAAAAACACCATTCAAATTTTTGATCCTCTCGACTTTATTAACAAAATACAAAATGATAAAACACCTCTACCAATTTTACAATATTTTACATACAATGATATTCAAGATTTTCAATTTGCTGGAGATACAGTAATTTATTCATTGAATGAAGAAGTTTCCGTTGCGCAACCATTGCAAGAAAGTTATGTTCAACAAAATGGGGGCCTCATTACCATTTTCGTGGAAGTTTTGATCATGATCCATATCATCCTCTTGTCCATTTACTTGGCCTTCCGTAAAAAAATTCCTACCACAAAGAGACTTTCTTTCGCACAAAAAGATCAGGGTTTGATTGTCGCTTCAGAAGTTTAATTATGTTTTCTGAACTTTTTCCTTGTGATCGTAAATAAATAAAATAAAGAGAATAATACCCACACGCTTCAGAAGTTAGAGATTGCAAAGGTTGTGTATTTGTCCATTTTTGAGGGAATCGTTTTAGCCAATGTTCAATTGGTGGAGGCGGCGGCGCACCAAAACTATCAAAGTATTCTACTTTATATGGTGCTGGAATAAAAATAGCTGTCCAGTGACTTCCTTGCATATAACTAGGATCATGATTTAAAATAAAACATGTAGGATATTTTGTTGGGTTTGGAATAAAGTCGAGAGGAAAAACACCTTCAAATTTTTTAGAAAGTGAAGATTGTTTCTTTGCAAAAAAATAAAGACGTCGGGTTTCCATCAAGGGTTTTCGTCAGTTGTGATATTTCTAAACTGGTCTATCATGAGCACCGAATCGTATTCAGCATAAACAATAGCATTAAGCCCTCCTGGAGGCACGGGTTTTTCAAATTTCATGTAAATGCTAGTTGTCCCTGATTTAATCAAATCAAAACATTCGTTTGTGGAAAGATCGTTTGATAAGTTGAAAACATAGAGGCATAATCTGTTGCGGAAAGTTGCCATTGAAATTCCAGGTGACTCGGTCAATGAGAAATTTAAGTTTTCATAAAAGTCGTGGAAGGCGCGAGTGTACATGAATTTGGAATAGTCCAACTTGTAAGGAACATGAGGGTATCTTTCTCCATTTGCAGAGATTGAAATTTCAGATAAATGGTTATGATTGAACATAAAGGGTGATTTTTTATATTCTCCTATATATGCGCCCGTATCAACCAATCCAACGATGATTCGTTTTGGAATTTGATTAGTAAATATATTTGAAACATGTTCATAACGGCCAGCAGTCAAGAAGAATGTTTGGAGTTCAGTACGTTTTAATGAATACTTTGCAGGTGTAGTTTCCAAACGCTTGGCAATTTCCAAATTAAGACCATCCATTAAATTTAATGTTTTGACGAAAAGTTTGCATTGGATTATTTGATATCTGTACTTTTCACCAATTTTAGCAAGTGGGGCATGAACAACGAATTCATTAGGATGTGGAGTAATTTCAATATCAATTTCCACATTGTTCTTAATTAATGAAAATTATTTAAACTTACAAATTTAAATTTTAAAAAACTTACCAGCATGTAAAGATCCTGATTAAATAAATCAATACTCAATTTCGTGACAAGTTCAACATCTTTGTCGCCAGCATAATGTTTGGCACGAGAAGTGAAACTTTTATCAGTGATTATATTAGGATCATGTCCTTCTTTATAAAAACCACTTGCTTGCAAAATTGATTCTTTGACATCTAGGGTTGTACCTAATTCATTATCCAAATAAGCCTTGTATGCGAAAAGACCATTGCTTGAATAGACTTCCTTTCCATTGATATCAATTTTTACATTTTTAATAAATGTCGATCCTGCACCATTGATGAGAGCTACTTCTCCAGCTTCACTCGTAGCTTCCCATGCTTCAGGAGCGTCTGCTGTCGCAGGTTTATATTTTTGGAGACGGACGGTGGTTACCAAATAAGTTTTGGCTAAATCGATAAATGAGGCGCCAGGAAAAACTTTAAAATGAAAAGGATATGAGGTAACAGGATTTAAGGTAAGGAGTTCTTGATATTGACTACTATTCACACTAACATTAGTTGGACGGGGTTCGAATAATTGTAAAGCAGAAGTTGTACAATTGCGGCTTTTTTCATCAACAATTTTAAAAAGCATTTTTAATAAATACCAAAAATATCACTTCGTTTTTTTTTAATAACTGTAGCAGGAACAAGACGTCCTTTTATAGTTTTTCTTGTAATTTTTTTAACAATCGGTTTTCTTTTTCTCCGCCCCTTGCCATACTGACCCACTTCATCTGAAGCTTTTTGTAAAAGTCTTTGAGAGGATTGTGCAGCTACTTTTTTTAATGTTTGTTTAACAGGCTGGCCTTGTTGAATACCAGTGAGAACATTGATTCCGGCGTTAACTCCTTCTTTTCCAATATGACTCAAAGCACTTTTTGCTAAGGGGAGAATATATCTAAGTGCAGATCTAACAATATCGCCAATTTTACCACGTCCACGTTGAAACCGATATCCTTCAAAGAAACCTTCGCCATTTTGTCGGACGATGAATAAATCATCAAATTTAATACTATCAGGATTAAAATATACTTGCACCATTTTTTTTTAAAAATGAATATAAAAAAATGTAAACAATTTTTTCGTTTAAATACTTTTAGCTTTTTGGAATTGCAAAGTTACAATAACATAACCATAATCAAAGGGAACAAGCTGACCATCCATTGAACGAATTTCAATATCAATTTCGTGAATATTTTTCGATGTTATTCTATTAAAAATAGGTGTGTCATAAATGATTTCCACTGTTCGTCCGGGACTTGATTTTGATGTATTAACAATTCTCAAGAGTGGAGCAATCGTATCTCCAATTACCGTACCTTCAATTAATCCATCAGCATAAACTCCAAATTGATTTATTCCTTGGAGGTCAGGGGTATAAGGAGCTGGTTCATTGATAATTATATCTTCTTCATTTTTATATCCCAAAGCATAAGCAAGTTGAGGGGTCATTGAAATAAAAATATTCTTTTCACTATTTATTTGATAACGTTGAAGATTTTCATTCCATTCAACATTCATGTGGAAAGGTAAAGGTTTTTCTATGATGTCATATCTTAGACTTTGATGAAATACTCTTCTTCTTTGATAATTCTCAGTAGGGGCCCCACCTTGGAACTGATTTGGATCTGCTGTTGGAGGTAATTGAGGAACCGGAATATATGCTTTAGGAGGTAATTTTGGATCGAGTAAAGCTGGATGTTTTACAATTTCGTCGGTTTTTGTAGTTCCTGCTGCTGGAGGTAATTTAGGAATAGGAAGGGTGGCTTTAGGTGGTAAATTTGGATCGTTTAAATTAGGATCTTTTCCAACTTTGTAGGTAATTCCATCATCTTGTGGTTGTTCAGGAATAGGAAGTGTTACCTTATCTTTTGCTGCTGCAGCTATTTCTTCGTTTGTTAATAAAGTTGGATGTTTTACAATAACATCGGTTTTTGTAGTACCAGCCAGTGCTGTCGAATGTTCGAAAATCTTCGAATCGAACTTTCGAAGCTTCGATTCGAATTCGAATTTCTTCGAATCGAATTTCGAAGTTTCGATTCGAAATTCGAAACTTTCGAATCGAATTTCGAAGCTTCGATTCGAAAAATCGAATCGAATCTTCGAAAAAGTGAAGTCATTAATAATAAAAAAAAATTTTGAAAATACTTTATTATATAAAAAAAAACAACAAAACAAAAGACAACAAAGATTTATAAAAAAAAACAATCAACAATTAATAATAATTAAAAATCTTCTGTTTCACTTTCACTTTCGAAGACCACAATTTCATTTTCATTTTTTGGCACAGGAACTAAATTTCTTTCAGCTTTTTCGACGATCATTTGATTACGAACCATCATTACATCTTCTACTTTATCATCACCCAGAGAATTTCTTTGTGTATTTTGAAAGAAGTGAGTTAGATTGGAAAATACTCTTTCAGGCTCTGAACTTGACGCCATTAATGATAGATAGGCTTTTGCTAAAGAAGAAAGAAGAGGATATTTTTTCTCGTTGTTTTGCCAAAATGCTAATGCTATATTGGTTGTGTTTTTCTTAGGCATTGGAACATCAATTCTTGCTTCTTTTACATATTCATTCATCTCTTCCTAAAACAATGAATAAAACATGGTTTAGAAGCAAAGCCTAACCCGTAATCCACTTTTCTTTGAAACATTCTTTTCATCAAATTGAGACCAACTGAACGGTTCATCATTATCACTTATTTCACTTTCAGCATCCAAAGATTCAGAATCAGCGATGATTTCATCAGTTTTTGATTGCAGGTTTGAATGTTTACTCAAAAGTAATGCTTCAGTGCTAGACCATTCATCATCAGTGAATAATTGTGGCCTATAAATAGTTGTATAAAAAAAATAAAGATTGATACTAAACACTAACCTATAACAGTATCGAGGATCAAGATAAGCAGCCAGTCGAATGATTTCGTTCGTTTTAAAACTTTCCACACGTTTATCAAAATCAAAAGAAAAAGTTTTCAAAAAAGTTGTAATCATTGGTGAAGCAGATTTCTTTTTTGCAACATTTTGAGCTTGAAAACAAAAATATGGAATTGATGATGCTGTTGCTTCTCGACTTTGTGCCTAAAACGATAATATTTAGAGATTTAGAGAAGTAAATAAAAAATTACCATAAGAAATTGCTCATCGTAA
This sequence comes from Panagrolaimus kolymaensis, assembly GCA_028622995.1. Classification (NCBI taxonomy): domain Eukaryota; kingdom Metazoa; phylum Nematoda; class Chromadorea; order Rhabditida; family Panagrolaimidae; genus Panagrolaimus; species Panagrolaimus kolymaensis. Next base: position 860,350 of record JAJQJQ010000046.1, on the reverse strand, counting down.
AACATTAAGACTTTCTGCAGTTTTGCAAGGTTTTCATAGTCTTCGTCTTCAAATTCCAAAATTAGCCTTCTTTGTGATAATTTCTTCCCTTCAGTATGATTTACGAATTGTTCAAGAGCAGTTCTGTTATTTAGCACGCATTTTATTGCTCTCATAAACCAATTCCAACGAGTGTTGCTTTCCTGAAAACGTTACAAATGTAAATATTAATTAAGGCAAAAATCTTACACTTTTCATTGACTCGTTAGCAGTGCTGTCGAATGTTCGAAAATCTTCGAATCGAACTTTCGAAGCTTCGATTCGAATTCGAATTTCTTCGAATCGAATTTCGAAGTTTCGATTCGAAATTCGAAACTTTCGAATCGAATTTCGAAGCTTCGATTCGAAAAATCGAATCGAATCTTCGAAAAAGTGAAGTCATTAATAATAAAAAAAAATTTTGAAAATACTTTATTATATAAAAAAAAACAACAAAACAAAAGACAACAAAGATTTATAAAAAAAAACAATCAACAATTAATAATAATTAAAAATCTTCTGTTTCACTTTCACTTTCGAAGACCACAATTTCATTTTCATTTTTTGGCACAGGAACTAAATTTCTTTCAGCTTTTTCGACGATCATTTGATTACGAACCATCATTACATCTTCTACTTTATCATCACCCAGAGAATTTCTTTGTGTATTTTGAAAGAAGTGAGTTAGATTGGAAAATACTCTTTCAGGCTCTGAACTTGACGCCATTAATGATAGATAGGCTTTTGCTAAAGAAGAAAGAAGAGGATATTTTTTCTCGTTGTTTTGCCAAAATGCTAATGCTATATTGGTTGTGTTTTTCTTAGGCATTGGAACATCAATTCTTGCTTCTTTTACATATTCATTCATCTCTTCCTAAAACAATGAATAAAACATGGTTTAGAAGCAAAGCCTAACCCGTAATCCACTTTTCTTTGAAACATTCTTTTCATCAAATTGAGACCAACTGAACGGTTCATCATTATCACTTATTTCACTTTCAGCATCCAAAGATTCAGAATCAGCGATGATTTCATCAGTTTTTGATTGCAGGTTTGAATGTTTACTCAAAAGTAATGCTTCAGTGCTAGACCATTCATCATCAGTGAATAATTGTGGCCTATAAATAGTTGTATAAAAAAAATAAAGATTGATACTAAACACTAACCTATAACAGTATCGAGGATCAAGATAAGCAGCCAGTCGAATGATTTCGTTCGTTTTAAAACTTTCCACACGTTTATCAAAATCAAAAGAAAAAGTTTTCAAAAAAGTTGTAATCATTGGTGAAGCAGATTTCTTTTTTGCAACATTTTGAGCTTGAAAACAAAAATATGGAATTGATGATGCTGTTGCTTCTCGACTTTGTGCCTAAAACGATAATATTTAGAGATTTAGAGAAGTAAATAAAAAATTACCATAAGAAATTGCTCATCGTAAAACATTAAGACTTTCTGCAGTTTTGCAAGGTTTTCATAGTCTTCGTCTTCAAATTCCAAAATTAGCCTTCTTTGTGATAATTTCTTCCCTTCAGTATGATTTACGAATTGTTCAAGAGCAGTTCTGTTATTTAGCACGCATTTTATTGCTCTCATAAACCAATTCCAACGAGTGTTGCTTTCCTGAAAACGTTACAAATGTAAATATTAATTAAGGCAAAAATCTTACACTTTTCATTGACTCGTTAGCACCGCAATCGATGAGGATTCTTGTTGCACCAGGCTGCTTAGAAAAACCAGCGACAAGCTTTCTAACTTTAGTAATTAAAGCTTTAACTTCATAATATTCTTTGAAAGCATGGTTGAGAGATAAGCTTAGTGCGTGGTCGTAACAGTGAATACTAAAAACATAAATGTAGCAAATGTTTTACATAAAGAAACATACCTAGGTAGCATCAAAAAATCATCACAAGCCTTTTTTACATTAGACGCACCATCGCGAGTAATACCAATAACGGATTTACATTTCAACTCATTCAAGACTTCTGTTACACTTTCAGCAAGTTTCTCACCAGTTGCAGAAGCATTAAATGCTTTAACACATAGTCGGCTAAACCGCAAGACCCATGAATTGTCGATGTAAGAACATGTTACACTAGAAATAAGGTTGTAAACAAGTGTATTTAAAGAGTCGCTTACCTTAAAAACCTTCTGGTTCCTTTGGAATACTCGTCGAAACTGATTGAAATAATCTTATTTGAAGTCGTGGTAGTAATATTAGATCGTATTTCAGCAGCATATTGTGGAACAAGTACAGATGATAAAGCTCGTCGATCAGGTATCTAAATCAAAGTAAAGTTAGAGAAATCATAATAAACAAAAGCATTACCTTAATATTTCGACCGGAAAATTTCATTAATTCACGGAAGGATTCAGCTTCAATTGCAGAAAATGGAATACCATATTGACAAACAAATCTTGTTAAGCATCGATCGAAATCTCTATTACCATTTGATTGCGGAAAGAAGTCAAGTTTTTGTTGTTTTGCTGGTGGACCATTATCATCAGTAATGCTAGTGTTTAGTTTATCAGAATGCTTTTTTTCAATATGTTCTTTCCTTCCTGATGTTGTTCCTGTTGCGTTTACTTTATACTTCTTAATACAGTACTTGCATTCATAGAATCCATTAACTTTTACAAAGTGAATTTTAGCAACTGACATAATTTACAGGAAGAAGAAAAATTGTTAAACAAATGTCAAACAAAAACTTTGCAAATCTGTTGAGCTTTTGCAGCAAAAAAGTTTGGCGCCAAAAAGCTTGCGCCAAAGTCAAATCCATTGGAATGGCGCCGATTCGAAAAAATTCGAAATTCGAAAGCTTCGAATCGAATTTCGAATGTTCGATTCGAATTCGAATTTCTTCGAAACGAATTTCGAATGTTCGATTCGAAATTCGTATTTTTCGAAATTCGATTCGTTCGAAGCTTCGAATTTCGAAATTCGATTCGAAATTCGGTTCGAAATTCGATTCGAAATTCGAAATTCGACAGCTCTGGTACCAGCTGCTGGAGGTAATTTAGGAATAGGAAGTGTGGCTTTAGGTGGTAACTTTGCAGCAGCAGCAGCAGCAGCTGCAACTTCCTCTTTTGTTAATAAATGTGGATGTTTTACAACATCAGCTGTTTCCACGGGAGTTGCGACAGCTTCTGGTGTTTTTTTCTCTACATCTTCATTTTTTTCTTCCTCTGGTGAAGGTGCTGTTACTGTAACAGTAACATCTTCTTCCTTTGAAACTTCTTCATTACTTTTGGGAAGTAAACCATCACTTTCCATAATAGGTTCCTTTGAAGTGCTAGAATGTTTTACATTATCTTCGGTTGTTTCAGTAGGTGTTTTAGGAAGTGCTGCAATTGTTGCAGCTTCCTCTTTTGTTAATAAACTTGGATGTTTTACAATAACATCGGTTTTTGTAGTTCCAGCTTTTGGCGGTAATTTTGGAATAGGAAGTGTGGCTTTAGGAGGTAACTTTGATGTTTCAGTTTGCGTCTCTGTAACAACATCACTCGTTTGTCCGGCTGATGGCGGTAATTTTGGAATAGGAACTGCTGCTTTAGGTGGTAATTTGGGGACGGGAAGTGTTGCTTTAGGAGGTAACTTTGCTTCTTTTGCTTCCGTTTCAATATCTTCAGCTTTTCTTTTCAAACGTGTGGGTGTAAATTTTTTACTGATGACGTCAGCTAAAGCTTGAGGAGAAGCAGGTGAAAATGACGGTATATTATAATAATACTTTTTTCCATCATCTGTATCAATAATTATAGTTTCATCGTTTGTAGTTCCTATTGTAGGCCATGAATGTGTATAACTGATACTGTACAATGAACAAAACCAGTCGGAGTTAAAATTCAAAGCTTTTAGAAGTATTACACGAAACTTATTTGGCTTATTATCGCGAAATTTAGTGTTACTTGGCAATACCATAAAAAATGACATTTTTTTTAGAATGGATAATATATCTGAAAATGAATTTACTTTCAAACAGCCTTTTACAATGATTGTCAATGGGTCCTCAGGATCAGGAAAAACAGAATTCATAATGCGATTATTACGAAATATTGATAAAATGATAACCCCCACGCCTGTATCGGTAATTTATGGGTATGGAGCATATAACTCAAATGTGGAAGAAATAGATAAAATGGGTTTTACAACAATGGCTGGAATGCCTTCAGAAGAAATGATAAAAAACGCTCCTAAACCTATGCTTTTGGTCTTGGATGATTTAATGCTAACATCAAATGAGGAAACGTTAAATAGTTTATTCACAAAAGATTCTCATCATTCCAATTTCTCAATAATTTTTGTAACTCAAAACTTATTCGAAAAAAAACTACGTGTTGCAAGAAACAATAGTCATTACTTGGTTCTGTTACGTTCTCCTAATGCAAGTCTTCAAACTAAAACTTTGGGCACACACCTTTTTCCCGGTCAGCTTAAGTACTTTCTTGACGCCCTACAAAAAAGTATAAAAGACCTCTATGGCTACATGTTAATTGATTTACATCCTTCCAGTAATTCAAAGTTTGTATTACGGACAAAGATATTCCCCGACGAAGAGACGGTTGTTTTTTTACCAGTATAAAAGGATGAAACAAAATTTTATTATTCCTGATTCTGTTATTCGTAATAAAAATTTTCTTTCAAAATTGGCGAGTGCTAAATCAGATAAGAAAAAGAAATTAATTTTTAACGACGCTTCTACTGACGAATTATTTAGTGTGATTCAAATTATTCATAATATTTTAAAAGAAAATATTAAATTGAATAAAAGCGGCAGAAAACGGCTGGCTCCTCACGCAGAAACTTTACGAAAATTAAAACAAGTTAAAACTCCACAAAGCGCCCAACGTGTTTTTAATCAATACGGTGGAGGCTTCCCATTCGGTGTTATATTATATCCAGTACTTTATGAATTAACATCCCAACTTTTAAAATGAGTAAAAGTTTTGTTCTCGTTGATGAAACAAAGTATTTATCGTTATTAGGAAAAAAACCTTCCACAGCTATTGATTATTTAAAAAATGAACATGATAAATTACTCCATCAAAAATCATCTCGCAAGGATACTCAAAATTTATTTTATAATGCTGCATTAAGAAATTATTTGACCAAACTTAAACAGTTTGCTGATACTCCTATTCCTGTTACTTTTAAACAACCTTTTCCTAATGTACCTGTAAAAGAATCACAAAATGATGATGATTTTGATATGTCCCCTTCTCTTTCACAATTTACCGAATCATCAGATTATACACAATCCCCTTCTTCATCATCTTCTTCATCAAAAAGTTCAACTCCTAAAAGAAAAACGCCGAAAAAAATCCCTACTAAAATGACCACTCCAAGACGTCGACCTATAAAAAATCGTACTGTAGAGAGGAACAAAAAAATAAAATTAGCCGGAAAATTATCAGATTATCTTCAATTAAACCACAACGATCAAATCACTCCAGGTGGTCGCGTTATTAACCCCAACACTGGTAAACCAGTATCAAAAAGCAATGTGTATGAATCAGCGCTAAAACTTATGACTAAAACACCTTCACTTCCGTCACCAGCAGGACATGGGTATATCAAAAATATTATTAATAAAGATAAAAAAGCTAAAGAAATGTTCCCTTCGCCACAAATATGGCATAAAAAAAATACATAAAAAAATTTACATAAAATTTTTTTACAAAGTCTTTGAAAATTTTTCAACGTCCTTGAAAAAACTTTTTATCATTTCGAAAAATTCCACAATCTTGAACATGTTTGTTTCTTGGGCTTCTACCGAAATTTGCTCATGCCCTGATGGATATGATTGCTATAAACCTGAAATGTGAGTTTATATTCTTTTTTTCCTTTTTTTAATTCTCTTTTTTTTTACAGCTATGATTCACCTTTTATTTGTTCTGAAAACGCTAAACCTTTAAATGATGCGTTGGTCAAATATTATGATGGTGATGATACAACTTCTCTATGGATCGTGATTGGATTTGCTCTCATTGGTTGGATTCTTGCTGGAATTTTCTTTGTTTTATATCTTATTGAAAAGAAAAAAGCTGTTTTTCGTTATCGCCGTTTAAGACATGTTTAGAATTTTTGTTTTGTATGTAATTATTTTTATTGATGTAGAAAACTTAGTATGTATTTGTGTTTGTATGTAGTTTTTATTTATTGTATGTACTAAACATATTTTGCAAACATAAACCTTTTTCTCTTTTTTTTTTGCGATTCAGACGTTTTTTACATGCAGACGGCCTTGAGAGTTGTGCGGACGATAGTTTTTTTTGTTCTAGAGGTTTTTTTGTTGCAAGAGTTATAAAAATTTGAAGGTTATAAAATTTACCATTATTCGTTTTTTTTTAAATTCAAAGAACGTTGCTATGGCTAGAAAACGAACGAATGGTTTTTCGCTTGATGAAATTCTTGCTGAAGAAGATAATACACCGTTTTATAATCTACTATCTCGAAAACGTCATAGAAATGTTAATTTTTCTATGATTCGTACCACTTTGACTTTTGTATTCCATGTCGAAAAAACACCTAATCCTCTTGAATTCTTGATTGAAACTATGAATTCATATATTTTAAAGGAAACACTTACCAATTGTTATAAAATTTCAATCCATGTTGTTAATTGCACTTCGAAATTTGATATTCGTCTGCATTATATTTCACCTTTAAATGATTATCAGGAAACCTTATTGGGAAAGTTTGAAGAGTTGGAACAGAGTGAAGGGTATGCCAACTTTGTTGAAGGAAGAGTGAAATTAATTATTAATCAAATCCTCAAACATGATGGATCTGGTTTGTTAAATTATGAAATTATATTTTCTAAGTTTTAGTAATTTAGGAAAACGGCTTGATAGTTTGCTGCATTATGGAAACATGAATAAAAATAATCTTCTCGATCTTGAGTCAAACGACGCCTATTGTTTATTTTATGCTTCACTGGTTGCAAAAGAGTATATGGATTCAAACTTGGAAGCTGATCGTAAAAGATTATTCCGAAGTATTAAACTTAAATCTCATCGTTCCCAATATTACTGGAAGGAAAAATGCAAAGATTTAATGAATGAAATTAAAGCTCCCATAAATGCGCGGACATATACAGCTGAAGAATGGGCACCTAAAATTTTGGATGTGTTCAATAAAAATGATAAAGATACTTATCGTTTGGGTTTCTTCACTGTAGAAAATTGTGAAAAACCTTTTCTTAAATTAGGTCCATCCACAGCTAAAAGAAATCTTTATATTTTTTTATATGAAAATCATTTTATGGCCGTCAAAAATATTATTCATCTTACAAAATTAAATGATACCAAGCATTACTGTTTGGATTGTGAATGTAGTTTTGAGCATATTTGGGAGCATAACTCCAAATGCCCTCGTAAATGTCGCCAATGCTGTCGTTTTGGTCCTGATATGCCGTGTAAATCTGATGGATCATCCTACAAATGCGAATCATGTAAAAAAACTTTTTACAATAAATTATGCTTTGAAACGCATGTCACAGGGAAAATATGTAAGAAATTTAAACAATGTGACGATTGTGGAATTCAATTCCGTGTTGATAAGCGCCATCCTCATGAATGTTTTACACGTTTCTGTTTTAAATGTAAAGGATACCACGGACATCGTAGCTGCTTTATTACTCAATTGAAAATTAAAGACCCCGAAAAATATCGAATTGTTTCTTACGATTTTGAATCCACTCAGCTTGGAGAAAATGAAATAAAAACTCATAATGTCAACTTTATAGCTGCCCATCAATTTTGTACTGAATGTATTGGAAATGGATCATGGGATTCTGAAACTTTTGAGTGTGAAATTTGTGGGAAAGATCGGTACCGAACTTGGTTTTCTCCAAATGGTGATAACCCTTTAGAACAATTTGTGAATTGGTTATTATTCGAGCAGAATAATAATTATCGAACAGTTGCTTTAGCTCATTATGCTGGAAGGTATACTTTAAAAAAATGTTTTTAACAAAAAGTTTTATTATTTTTAAGATATGATTTAATTTTAATTCTGGCTGAATTGTACAACATTCCATGTGTTCATGTTTCTTGTACCCGGAGCGGAAATAAATTTTTTCAAGTTTCTGTGAAAAAGGGGTTATTCCAAGCATATGTTGTTTTTCGTGATACTTACAACTTCATGCCAATGGCTTTGGACAATTTAGTAAAAACATTCAATCTTCCTGTAAATCCAAAACCTTTTTTTCCTCATCTTTTTAATGATCCTATGAATTACAATATTCATTTACCTCATTTACCACCGAAGGAAACTTATTGCTATGAAGCCATGTCTCCATTAAAACAGCGAGAATTTCTTGATTATTATGAACACAATTTTAACACTCCGTTTTATTTGCCTGAAATGTTGTCTTCTTATTGTCGCAATGATGTAAGCATTCTTTCCCATGCTATTGTAAAATTTCGTGATAATTTTCTAAAAATCACTGGTCTTGATTGTTTTGTTTCAACTTCAACAGCTCCAAGTTTGTGTATGGCAGATTTTCGTACAAATCATTTAGTTAAAGATCAACTTGCTATTGTACCTGAAAATGGTTATGAAGCATACAAGAATGCTTCAAAAGTTGCGAATATTTATTTCATGTATCTGAACGAACATGAGGGATATGAAATTCAATATAGTGAAAGTGTTGAAGGTGAAAAATTAATTGAAGGTTATCGTGTTGACGGATTTATGGAAAACACCATTTATGAGATGGATGGATGCAGCTACCATGGATGTAGCACCTGCTATGATCCAGATACCTTTTTGCATACCGGAGTAACAAATGATGAAGCAATTAAAGCTACCACTGCAAGGAAGAAAATATTTCTTAATATGGGTTATGAAGTTGTAACAATTAAAGAATGTGAAATTTATGAAAAGATGGATAAAAATCCTGAAATGAAAATCTTTTTTGATAACGCGATTGTGGGTGGTCCCTTTCGATTCCGTGATGCGTTTATGGTAAATTTTGATAACGGTTTAACTTTTATTATATAAAAGTTTTAGGGTGGTCGTACACAACCCGCTGCTTGTTATGCTGAAAGCAATGAACATGAACAAATTGTTTACAAAGACATTGTGGTAAATATTTTTTTGCATGTGTTAGAAGATTACAATAATTTTTTTAGTCCTTATACCCTTTTGTGAATTATTCAACATCATACCCTATTGGTATACCAAAAATTTACAAGTTTGATGATCCAAATGTCAATTGGTCCTCAGAACAAGATAATCCTTACAAAGGTCTCCTCCGCTGCTTCGTAATTCCGCCACAGGATTTAGAAGTTCCTGTTTTGCCTTTAAAAGTAAACAATCGTTTGTTGTTTACTTTGTGCAAAAGATGTGGTGAAAAGTTCACAAAGAGAAATACAAGAATGGAGAAGTATAAATGTTCTCATAATGAAAATCAACGTGGTTTTTTAACCACAACAACTCATCTCGAGCTCAATTTGGCATTGAAAATGGGGTACAAATGTATCAAATTATACACTGTATACCATTATGAAGAGTGGTCTTCAGAAGTCTTTAAAGATTACGTTACGAAATATTTAAAATTGAAGGTGACAAGTTCAGGATGGCCTGCTGAATGTCAAACTGATGAAGAAAAGGAAGCATACCTTTCTGCATATCTTACTAAATTTAATATTGATATTAAACCTGAAGAAATCGCGAAAAACGAAGGTCTCCGATTTATTGCAAAGTTATGTTTAAATTCTTTATGGTAAAACTTTTTTTCGTAATTTATTTTATAAAAAATTTTTAGGGGACGTTTCTCTTTGAGAAACAATTTGTCACAGACTATTGTAACGCGTAAAGTTTCAATGGTCCATCAAATGCTTAATAATAAAAGGATAATTGTCACCGACATTGACTGGCTTAATGATTATACAGTGATGGTGGTTTTTAAAAGTAAAGAACCTTTCATCACTGAACATGACACTTCTAACATTCTTGTTTCGTTATGGACGACAAGTGCTGCCCGGACAGTATTATATAATTATATGTCAACAGTTCAACAAACTCCAGGATGTTCATTATTATATACAGATACAGATTCTGTTATTTATAAATGCCGTCGTGGTGGTGATCCTTTACCTGAAGGGATGTTCCTTGGAGAAATGTCAAATGAATATCCTAATCATGAAATTAAAACTTTTGTTAGCGCTGGAGCAAAACAGTATGGGTTAGAAGTTGTAAGCTTAAAAACAAATGAAAAATCATATGTTCTAAAGATTCGTGGAATAACACTTAATTCTGAAACTATGAAAACTTTACAATTTGATACTTTTAAAAACATGGTATTGAATTTTGATAATGAAAACCCTGGAGTTGACTTGAAAAATAATTCTATCATTCCTTCAAAATTTGGTAAAGTTATTTCTAAAATAACTACTAAAAAATATCGTCCATTTTTCGATAAAGGTATAATCCTTTTACCTTCTATGAAAATTGTGCCTTTTGGTTTTAAATGTTGAAATTTTTTGTCTTGTTGTTTAAAAAATAAAAGTTACACCCCTTTTTTAAATTTAAGTAGAAACAATAAAAATTTTCATTTTAACCTGATCTGTGCTGTATCTATTGGTCGTTTATTATGTTACCTTTAATTTTTATTGAAACTATTCTATTTAAAAATGCGAAATTTCATACAAAACATCCTGTTTGCCCTACCGCTTGTAAGTGTCGTTATTGTTCAGCTGATATTGACGAATTAAGACGTGATGTAATTAAAACTGTGGAAAAAGCCTACATTCATCGAAAGGAAGCAAAACCTTTTGAATGGACTATGAATAAATTAAATGCTCAATGTACTATTTTTTTGGTTACAAACAAACAACTATCAAGTGAAATTTTCCGATCTATTTGTCAAAAAGATTATTTTGTTTATTCATTAGCTGACCCATTCAATATCATTGAAGCACCGCGTACAAGAGCTGCACGTTATACTGATTTACTCGTGGAAAAATTTAAATTGAAGAATAGAAAAATTAATAATCGTTTAAACAACGAAATTATTAATCAATTATGTGGTCAGATCGATGACTCACTTGATGCTGATGATTGGAACTCGGATTAAAAAATTAATTTTTATTTTGTTATACATGTTGTTTAATTATTAAAATAAAAAGTTAATAAAAATATTTTTTCATAGCCACATAAAATTATTCTTCATAGCCACATGGTCCATTATGACGATTTTTTTCATTATAAAAAGTCCCTGATTTAGTTGATGTTTTATGACATTGAGGACATTCGATAACACTCACAGAAAAAAAGTACCTTTATCATCCAAATACTTGGACTCTACTCGGTTTTAACTTGGATGGTCACGGAGCGACGGGTAGAAGTAAAACTTCGACAAAAGTATCCTGTTAAAGGATGAAAATGTCTTAAAACTTGGACAAAATTGAAAAAATTTGGGCAAAAAAAATTTTTTTGTTTGCGACCGCCAATATATTTTTTATATGATTTTTTCCAAATTTAGAATTTGAACATCCAAAATTTATAAGCTTTTATTGAAGCATTCGGTCAAGCAATAAATTAGCCAGCCGATACCGAAGCATAGTCATCAATCGTGGTACTTTTCCTTGTCTACCAACGCCCTTCAGTTGAACAAAAATATCGACTGAAGAGTGCTGGCACAATGAATAGTCACACCATTAATAGTCATTCAGCCATCATCAGAAATAACTAAATCGGTATACGCATGAAGCAACCAAAACTTGAACCTATATGAATACGCTAAAACGAAAAAATGATGAATTGAAATAGGCCTCCAGACAACCAAAGAAAAAGTTTCGTCTCATTTTATTTGGACCGCTTTGTCTAATAAGATAGTCACAATGCCTTGTCCATCAAAAGTTGACAATATGTACACAAAAATGCTGAAAACAACTTTCAAAGTCGAAAAAAAACGGGTCCATCAAATTCCGAAAAAGTATTGGACGTTTTTTTTGTGAGTGAAGATCGTCAACGGTATATTTCTCCAATAATTTTGGACATACATCATGCATACAGTTATAAATACGAATTCTGCCACAATAAACACGAACACTTTGTAATCTCATTCATTATAAACACAAAATGAAAAAAAGTATACATTATTATTTGAAAAAGAAAATAACTCTATAGCGCAACCAGTAGCGTCTTTGTATCGTATTTTTAAAAATTGATCTTTGATCTTTCTTCCTATTCGAATGAAACTATTGCACATTTGTTCATTCATTTATGTTACATTAATAGTATAGGGGTTTGAACGGTTGCCTTGCACACCAGAGCAAGTCAAAAGTTCGACTCCCACCCTTTTGCAAAAAACATCAGAATAAACATAAACATTAAAACAAACTCTCGAAATGGATATGCTTTATCACATGTAAGCATAAAAAACAAACATAGGCATAATAACAAACATAACTCTCGAAAATCGATTTATCCCGCGGGCGGCCCACACGAGAACATAAGCTTATATCCCTAAGTAAAGATAATTGAAAGTAGGTCAGACATAAGTAATTAATCATCCGGAACTTGAAGCAACATCAAAGGGTATCGCGCTTAGCGTGACTAATGAGTTGCGTCGATTTTCGGGTGTGAATACTACTATTGATGTAAGTAATTTTTAGAACTTTCGTTTTATTTAAAAAAAAATTAAAATCACTTTTAACTTTTGCATATTTTTTTTTCAGTGGTCTATAGCTTCAATTTGTGCGATAGGACTTTATAATAAAATTGCGTCTGGCAATCATTTAGCTATAATGGTTTTAATTGTAAATGCAATAGTATTAATAATATTTTCTATTATGCGATCATTGACTTATAAAAGATATGCTTCACAACAAACTCAACGAATTTCTCTTTCACAAAGATATCAAATGTCTGAAAATTATCGAAGTGCAAAATTTTTAACTGGAGTTGTGTGTTGTTTTGGAATATGTAATTTTCTTGGTGCATTATTTTTTCTTTTATCCAAATCCATTCCTGCTGCAGATATATTCTTATTTTTTTATTCCATTTCTTTCGTAGCTCAAATGATTTCATATCCAATTTTATTGATCCTTTATGAAACAAAAGTAAAGATGTTACTGCATCCAGGAAAAGGAAAAGTGAGTATTTAGAAGCTTCGAGCTTTTATAACCTTGACCAAACGAAAATATTTTTTAGAGAATATTTATTGCCAAATCCATTACTGGAAAAGATTTAATTATTTCAAATGTTAATGAACAACGTGAAGCTTATTTTCATTCTTATCGAAAAGCCTGGGCGTAAAATAAATCATACAAAAAAAATATTTTTCGTTGTGCTTAAATAATTTTTTTAAAACTTATAAAACATATTTGTGATATCAAAGTTTCTGCGACATAAATAATTTGATTAAAAAAAAGTATTGCTCAAAATTTTCAAAAAGTCTCGTAATTTTTCTTATTATAAATTTCATCATCAAAAGCGATGGTGTCTAAATTTAAAATAAATAACAATATTTAATTTTAAATGCTTTTTCCACCTGTCGTCCGTATTTACTATAGCTAATAATTATCAAAACCCATCAACAAATAAAAGAAAAAAATATTATTTCCTCCTAGGTTTTTTGCTTTTGTGAAAAGACATGTAACAACAAAAATATTTTTTCTAACATCTAATCAATTTTTAAATAATTGGCTTTATATTTTTAAGCCATTAATTTTGAATAAATATAAGATTGTGTAGTATGCTTTCAACCCCACTAACAAGAAGAAAGATCAAATGCACATCGAAAAAGTATTAGTTAGGTTTTAGAGAAATAAAATTTCGTAGTAAAAAATTGTTTTAAGTACTAAATTGAAAGTTGTTTTCACCAAGATTGAAGGTTTATTAATGAAATTCATATTTTCTTCACGTCAAGATTTTACATTCTTAAATTAGATATTTTTTATCCTAATTTTCATGACGTTGACCTAATAAATTTTTTTATTTGACTTACTTACTTTCGTAGGTGGATATAAAAAGATTTTGTGTTTGTTGCATTTTCTCTCCAAACACACATGTAAATTAATGGGTTTTTTAATAAGCTCCATAACCAAAAACAACTATAACACATTAAAAAAAAGAAAAAGGTAACGAAACTAAATTCAATTTTGTTGAGAACTTTATTCATCGCGTCAGCTTTTTCCCATTTTAAGCTTTCCAAACCAAAATTTTTTTTTAGAAAAACTCAAAAGTATGACAATTGAAAATATTCATAATATTTATAATATTTGCTTATTTTCTTTGGTTCTTATTATTGCTTTAATTACTGCCGCAATTGTTTGTTATTTGAAGGTAAAAACAAGAATTTTTTGGGAGAATTGTTTTTGATGATTCAAGGTTTTTTTAGTTGTATCATGGAAATTTAAGAATTTTATTAATAAATATTTCGGCCATTCATTGTTTTTTGATAAGTTTACTTTTGGCGGAAGAAATCATGGCTTTGATAAACTTTAATGGAAAATATCGAATGATAAATGATTTATTAGTTGATTTATGTGAGTTTTAAAATAGTCTCAAAAAAGTAAAAATAAATCTCAAAACTTCAAAGTTTTTAAGGAAGTTAAACCTTTTTCATTCAAAACTATTAAACACAAAATTTTAGGCACATTTGCAGCTGTTTTTAATATGGCATGTTTATTTTATGAAAGATTAATTGCATGGAAGCTTGATAAAAGATATGAAACCATGTGCGTTAATATTCCATGGTTTGGAATAACTTTAGTATTTTTTGATGTAAGAAATTTACAAATTTTTTCACTCGATATTTAAAAATCTTTATCAGCTTTTTAATATTAATTTTTCAGTGGAGTTTTGCTTCAATTTGTGCATTTCTTATTTATACGAATGTTGTCACCGTTTCAAATTTAGCTATTATGGCTATAGTCATTGCTGTAATAGTTTTATTATTATTTTTATTTTCACCTTCCCTCACATACAAAAGATATGCATCACAACAAACTCAACAAATTTCTCTTTCACAAAGATATCAAATGTCTGAAAATTATCGAAGTGCAAAATTATTGACTCGAATAGTTTGGTCTTTTGGAATTTGCATCATAGCCACCGCAATATTGTATGTTTTAAAATCAAACCAAAGTTCAGCTGCTCCAATTTTATTGTTTTCTTATTCATTTGCATATATTTCACAAATTATTTGTTACCCTATTCTTTTGTTAAGATATGAAACAAAAGTGAAAAATTTGATATTTCCTAGTAAAAGAATAGTAAGTTTTTGAGAAGTTTGAAATTTCTTGGATGAGTTATAAAAAACATTTCAGCCGATTGCAAAATCCATTACAGGAAAAGATTTAATTATTTCGAATGTAAACGAGCAAAGAGAAGCTTATTTTAAATCTTATAAACAAGCGTGGGCTTGAATCAATCTTATTAAAAAAATTTGTGCCTTAGATTGCTTGCTTATTATTTTCTTTCAAATGAAATTTTTTATTTTGCATAGTCGAAACAAATAAATGAAGATAGGAATCAAAAAATGTACGGTTTAAATTTATAAAAAAAGTCCTCTGGTGAATATAAATAAACAGATCTCATGAGATTCATACACTCCTATGGTTTGTTTAAAATAACATTAACCTTTCTTTTTCTCATTATCTTTTTATAATGACATTTTGTTTCAAAAAAAAAATACTTTTATTTTATTATGAAAAGGCAACTTTTTAAAAAAATTTTTAAACATTACAATTAGATTTTTCTCTGTACTCTGTGTATTGATGATTGTTTATATTTAATAGTAACATTTGGGCTTTTTAACACTCCCATTGGGTTTTTTTAAATCTCACTAATATGTAATTACAATTTCAACAACAATAAGTGTTATATTTTATAAACTGTTGTATTTCAATAACTTTTATTTCCTTTTTTTTTCTTGAAAATATAAAAATATGGTTGACGAGTAAAAATCAAACATCTTAATTTTCCACGTGTTGTTTGACATCTTCAAAGAGATACCTTCGACCTTATTTTTTTGTTATTAACCATTTATAGAGTTTAAACTGAGAGCTTTTAAGAATCATTTTCTTGTTATTTAAATTTGCTAAACGAATTCCATTGGGAATTTTTATACGAGTGACTTTTAGACTACAGTATATGTAGCTAACCAACACCCATTAACTTCATTTAAAATTTTTAAAGTACAAAAAATTTATTTTACTTTTTTTTCTTTTTATAATTTTATTTGTGCCTAAACAAGATTATGAAATTTAAAACTTTTATCACACTACACCTACCACCTTCGGATATCATAGCTTTTATAAAGTTGACTTGCTTTTAGTTTTATTTTAAAATAAAATTATAGAATGGATACTATAAAATTCATAAGTATTATGAATATTTTTATTTATATTTCGGGCTTTATTTTATCTTCCACAACGGGTGTAGCTGTTTGCTATTTAAAGGTACACTCTTCGCCTTCTTTCATTCGATCCAAGTAATTAGTTTGATTTTAGTTGTATCATGGAAATTTGAGGTTCTTGTTATTAAATATTTCATTTACACATTCTTTTGTCGTTTTATTAGCTTTATTTGCAGAAGCAATAAATCTTTTTGATATTCAATGGCAAGGTGGAGCTGCTCTCAGCCATGTGAGAGCATTGTGTAAGTTTGTTTGATAGCAAAAAACGCTTTCTTTGAATGCAAAAAATTTTGTAAGAGCTCGATTTACCAAAAAATAAAATTCTTGTTTGAAGCTTTTTGCAATGAAACCTTCAGAAAAAACTTATGTTAATTCGATAAACTTTAGGTATTTGGGCAACAGTATTCAATATGCTATGTTTATTTTGTGAAAGATTTTTGGCTTCCAAACTCGATAAAAAATATGAAACTATGTGCATTGGAATTCCATGGTTGGGGATAACTTTAGTTTGTATTGATGTAAACCCGAAAATTCTTCGATGCATTTTTTATAATAATTAAATTTTTAGTGGACTATCGCCTTTATCTCCGCCGTTTTAGTTTATAATCAAATTATCACAAATTTGGATTTGGCCATCATTACTTTAGTGATTGATGTCATCGCATTAATAATATTTCCATTTATGCCATTTTTAATTTATAAAAAATTAGTTCAAGCTTCGATAACAAAAACCAAAGACTTTTCACTTTCCCAACGATATCAAATGACAGAAAATTATCGAAGCTCAAAATTATTAACTCGTGTAGTTTTGATTTTTACAATTTCGAATCTTCTTGGTGCATTATTTTTTCTTTTATCTCGTTCTGGATCACCATGGGCTCATGTTTTTCAAATTTGTTATTTTCTAACATTTTCATCTCAAACTATTTTATATCCACTTTTATTGATTTTTTATGTACCCAAAATCAGAGAATTTTTATGGTTAAACAAGAAAAATAATGTAAGCTTTTAACAATAAAAATTTGAAGTCGAAGGATGACAAAGAAAAATATTTCAGAGAATATTTATTGCAAAATCCATTACTGGAAAAGATTTAATTATTTCAAACGTAAATGAGCAAAGAGAAGCATATTTTCAATCTTATAAACAAGCATGGTCATAATCGCCATTTTTTATATATTTTAGTGCCTTTGACAGATTGATCGAAAATTTTTTAAAAGGACAAGAAAAACTTTGATAAATAAACAACTTTGAACCTACTTTTTTTCACATCAGTGCAATTTCACACACATCCACATTTACAAAGTCTTATTATTTTTTTGTCTAGGAATTCCATCAAACGAGCACACTTCAATAAAAAACATCTACTGTAGTTTAATCTTTTAATACTTACATAATAACGTCAATATTTTCTTCTAAAGTCTACGAATACATAAATAATTTTTGTTATGATTGTTACTTTCATGCTTTCTTATCCATCAACATCTTTTTCTTTTGTGAAGTAAACGTTTTCTGAATCTTAAGAGAATAATAACGACGCGGTTGTAATCCTATGATTTCTTGCTGTAGCTTATAATTATAATCTAACTCTAAAGCAACAAACAAAAAAAACGTATAATAAAGAAAGTTTTTTTATGTCAGTCAGCCGTCAATATGGTTGTTAGTGTCATCGAGTTTTTAGATTACGAGGTTATTTCAAAATTTCAACAGCTCGTGATATTTTTTTAAAAATCTTTTATTTTAAATAAGATTAAAAGATCTGGGGCATTTAGGACTGCGAATTGATTAAACAAAATTTCAAAATATTCTCTTTTGAAGTTGCAAAAAGTTTCACCTGGTTTTTTCTTTCAATTTTCTAAAAAAAGCATATTGTTTGGGCAATTTTTAGTGTGTGTATTGTTTGTGTTCGTTTTTATTTTTAATTTGGTATAACTAACTCTTCCATCTGCTTCATAGATATGAAAAGATTAATAGTCCATTTTACTTTGCAAAAAATACTTTTCTCTTTATTAATTGATCGTCCAGTTAAATCTCCTTTTTGGGATATGCGTGGGTGGTGTCTGTGAAAACTATTAAAAATTTCAAAAAAAAGTTTCCCATTAAATTTATAACCTTTGCTTTTTTATTTTTGTCTGTTTATTTTGGCCAAAAATATAACCATTCTTTTTGTTTTTTTTTTCTCACCAAACCAAAAACATAAACTGAAGAGCCAAAAAACGTTTCATAAAGTTTAGAAAATCAAAGAAACTTTCAAAATCAAAAATTAAGTTTGTCTTCTGCTTTGTTGCCGACTTTTTTTATTGAAGCCCATTAATTATGTTTAAACTATAAAACTTTTTGGTTTAATAATAACATGTTTCATAGCAGCTAATTTCCAAACAAAAAAGAAAAAAAGAATATTGAATTATTGAGTTTTTTGCAAAGAAAGAAAAATTTATTCCAACTTTTTCATTATATTTTTCATAAAACTTTTTTATTTGCATCAAATTTCAGATTTCACCAATTTTTTAAACTTAAAAATAATATGGAAATTGTGCGAATTTTAAATATTTTTAATATTTGTTTTTATTCTTTTGGTTTGATTTTAACAATCATAATAGCTGTGGCTGTTTGTTATTTAAAGGTCAAATTTTTCTTTTATGACTTTTTTATTTTGAACGTTTAAAGCTTTTAGTTGTATCATGGAAATCTTCGATTTTTATTATTAAATGTTTCATTCACTCATTGTTTTATGTTAATTACCGCATTAACATGTGAAATAAGTGATTTATTTAAAATTCAGTTTCAAGCTCGTGCCATTGTTAATCATTTAACATCTTTATGTAAGTTTATCGGCTTTATTGACGATGAGCTATTCAGACTGTACAGAGCTTCTTTTTTTGTTGTTAAAAACGATTCTAAAAAAACTTTTTTGTGGTTTCAAAAGCTTTTTTTCCATTTCCGAAATGAATGAAAAACTTTTTATTCAGGTTTATGGGCAACGATATTTAATATGTTATGCCTTTTATGTGAAAGAATTGCCGCTTCATTTTATGACAAAAAATATGAAACTATGTGCAATGGAATTCCATGGCTGGGAATCCTACTAGCTTTAGTCGACGTGAGTTTTCCACGAACCAAAACATTTCCTAGTTTCCAAACTACATATTTTTTTAGTGGGGTGTTGCTTTCCTATTTAATTTCTTAATCATTATCAAAGTTGTTACAAGCTCAGAATTAGCTATATCGATAATAGTCGTGGATGCTATAGCATTAATAACATTTTCGTTTATGCCTTCACTAACTTATAAACGATATATGCATGTTTCGGCTCAAACAAAAGATTTTTCTCTTTCACAAAGATATCAAATGTCTGAAAATTATCGAAGTGCAAAATTATTAACTACGGTAGTTTGGTGTTTTGGAATATTAACAATGCTTGGAGCCGTGTGTTATATATTTTCCCGAAGAGGACCATGTCCACTTGTATTTCAATTTTTTTATGCTTTTTCTTTTGCTTCCCATGCAGTTGTTTATCCATTTTTGGTGATGTTTTTTGAAACAAAAGTTAGAGATTTTATATTTTTTAATAAAAATAATGTAAGTTTATGATTTTAAATATTAGTTTTTCTTGAAATACAAAAACCACTGACTCATTTCGGATTTTTAAAATTTAAATAATAAAAGGTGTAATTTTGTTGGAAACTACAGAGTTTAGAGTCTTTATGAGCTCTTGCACCCTATATTTACTAATAGTTCCAACAAAAAAAGAAGAAAATTAGAATTTTTCATTAAAACTGAAACCATAATAAAACTTTCTAAAAAATCACGAAAATAAACTTTGACCTAACTAAAATATTTTTCAGAGAATATTTATAGCCAAATCTATTACTGGAAAAGATTTAGTTATTTCAAATGTAAACGAGCAGAGAGAAGCTTATTTTAAATCGTATGAACAAGCGTGGGCATGAAATAAATAAGACACATATTTGAAACATAAAATGATTATGCTCTTATTTTATTTTTTTTATTTGATTTGTTACACAAAAATATAAAGGTTAATAACTAATGCAAAAAAAAGGTTTATAGGAACCAGGATATATAAATGGGTTAACCTTTTATATTACATGTAAATAATTTTTTTATTGAATATATATTTTATTTTTACAGGTCATAATAAAAAGAAATTTGTTTTCTTTATAACCTTTCTTTTTATCATTCTGACTTTTTACATAAAATAAAATAACAACTCCGGTAATAAATTCATATTTTGTCTTTTATAAAGTTACGTGGAATATCTTTTTGGAAAGCTTTTGCTAAAATTGCAAAATTATGTTTCTCAAAATTAATAAAGTTAGGGTGGGAGATCGCATTGATTTTTGTGAGGTCGAATTAGAGTAAGGGCGTAAGTAAATAAATTAACGCTCGGTTTATGTGTTTTGAACAACTATGTTTATTATTAAAGCATCGCGTAAAAACTTTCATTTTCTCATCAAAAAATGGGAATAAACAAAACACCTGTTCCAATTACTAACATCCGAATATGAGAGATGAGCGATAATCCGTACCTACAATTCATTTTGCTGCCTTTTTTTGTGCAGAATTAAATGCACAAGATTTAATTGCAATTATTTTAAACTAGGCGTTACGCGGGCCTTCGGCCCGCTATGAAGCTTGTTTTACGCAAATTATTACGAAAATTTTGACATTAATTATTTGATTCCTTACTCTGGAAGATAAGATTATCATTTCCGCAACATCCATGGCTAATTTACTTCTTTAATGTCCTCTAAACTTGTTCTAAATTGCCTTAACAATTCCTATAGCATACAAATCAATTGCAAATGATCGCCGGGATCTAAAATTCTCATCTCATACACCTAAAGGTCCTCCCAATGGAATCTAATATCTTTATCAGAGCGATATAAAAATTTTAATAACATCACCACTGCTTTTAACTCATTAAAGAATGAACAATTTTGTCTTAAAATTTCCTAAGCACAAAGTGCTTCCATTATGGCCAATTTTTCCCTACATTTCTGCAATTTAAATGCACCCAATCGTTCTAAAGAACCCAAAATTATTTAAAGCTTCTCACGGACACCTTCCACTCATTTTTTTTTAAAATAAAGTTTAATGTTCATTTATAACTCCGCCGGCCTTCGGCCGCCATGAAAGTAATTTTTTGCAATCATTTTGCATCTTTAGAACATTTTGGCATCCTTTGATAACTCAGAATCAGCCGCCACTCATCAATGTTTCATTGCGTTTTACTTTACTTTCTAAATGTCCTAAAAGTTACTCAAAAAGTTTCCTTAACATTTTCCCTATAATATGCATTAACCATGAACGATTTCCTTACATTCTATAAATTTGGATCCTATGGCATCTTTGGGTAACACTCAAAACAAACGACCGCTCATCACCGCTTCATTTTTATGAAATGCAAACGCGATTTTCTTTCCTCGCACATTCATTCATTTTTTAATGCAAATTTTTACATTTTCTTTGCAATTTTCCCATGCATCATTTCCGAGCTCGAACGAAATGACGCACAATCAAAATTACTAGGAAGGATTACTGTAATAAAACATATTTTGCTTTTTTATAATCTTTTTTTAATCCCCTACTTTGTTCCAAAAAAGTTTTGTGCTTTAATCTGAAAATGAAAAAAAAAGTTTTGTGCAATTTATTTTTTAACATTGTCAAATCTCCTCTAAGTTTTTTTTGTGCTGCATAAGCATAAAGTAATATAAAAAACTATGAACTTTGTTACGACTCTGCCAGATGAATTTAAAAAATTTTGGTACATTTTTTTGTTTTTGGAAGAAATTTGACGCCTGAAAAATAAAATAAAACTTAAATCACCTGTTCCTTCGACCAAGGGATTTCTGGGTATAAAAATTCGGTTCATATCATTAAAAAGTTATGTTTGGAAACCTAAGAAAGCATAAAAGTAAAATAAAACTTCCCTAAAATTTTTACTTTTTTTTATGCTGCCTTTTAGCTGTCAGGCAAATCAAGTTGCTCTCTCAGAATAGATGCTTTAAAATTTAGGTTATGAAACGGAGTTCAGAAATTTAGGCTTGTATTAAGACATTATTCAATAAGGTTTAACTAAATTTTATTTTCTAAGCTCTATTTTTAAGAAAATAAATAAGCTTGCTTTAAATATTCTATAAATAATCCCTTTTTTCATTTTGAGTTTAGCAACATAAATTAGCTTCTATTCACTTTTTAAAATAGTCGAGGCTCAATTACATGCTATTTTTCTTCATAATCATTTCTTTTGTCGCTTTACTTTTGTATGTTTTTAAACTTTAGCCGCCATGTGATGCATAATTAATTTTTAAGTTGTTTTTTTTTTATGCAACATTTATTGGTTGTCCTTTAATACTACGATAAAATTATTATTAATTTATGTAAAAGCAAAAAATAGTTATTTTTTCAACCAAAAAATCTTTCAAAGCATAATAATCACATTTACTTTTGCTGTTATTTTATTTCTCCAAAATTTGTTCAATATTTTTTTTTGTTTTGGTTGGTCTTTCTTCGCTTTTTTTGACACCAATTTTGCTCTACCCTTTTTTTATTTTTTGCGCTGCTTAATTTTATTTGAGTTTTAATATTTTGTAAATAAATTTTTTTAGAAACCCACATTCACATTTTAATTATGGATCCATTAACTATACTTACAATATCAATTTATACCTTTTCATTCGTCTTATCAATAGTTACAGGAACAGCAATATTTTATTTAAAGGTACAGTGATTTAAAAAAAATGATTATAAATTTTTTTGTTTTAGTTGTTTCATGGAAATTTGAGAATATTATTAATGAATGTTTCATTTACTCATTGCTTTGCATTAATTTTGGCAATCACAACTGAATTTTCTTTTCTTTTGGAAATTAAATGGGATGGTTTAAAAATGATTGATAGATTGACTGTGTTGTGTAAGTTGTTTCTAAAGCTCTGAAACCAATGAACTCATCTTTCCATTTTTTGCATTTTTCATTTTCTTCCTTCTACGATTAACTTTAAATTTATAAAAAGTTAGAGCACCCAAATTCCCTGTTAGGCACATAGATGCTTAAAAAAATCTCCTTGAGTTAACTTTTTTTTTACATATTCGCAATTTGATAGTAACTGACTTTTAAGCTTTATCAAACATCTGTTGCAAAGAGCATTATTTTATTTAAATTCCAATAACTCGATAAAAATTTGCAGCTGCTAAAATTCTTATAAAAAATTATGTTTTAACTTCCGGCTTTTATTTGATTGAAAATTAATTTTTACACTTTTTTGTTCACAGATATTCCTAAAATCTTTCATACAGTATACCTTTTAAAAAACAGCTATTAAATGATGCTTGTTTTGCTGCTCAAATGTTTTTGGTTAACTTTTTATTTTTTTTAGTCGTTCAAGCGTTTAATGTTATGGTTTTTAAGTTTTAAGAAATTTTTTGTTTTTATAGCCAAAACACGTGCCTTTTGTACTCTTAATGTAATGTCGTAAAAAAATAAATTAATTTTTTTGGTTGACTTTTGATGTCGGAATTTCTTTTGGTTAACGTGTTTACGCGTTTGTAGCAAATTTGCTTAATCAAACAAAAAAATGTACTTCCAAAGTAAAAAAAATAAAAATAAACGAGAAACTTTTCCCATGAAAAAACCCCGAAAAATTTAAAATTGATAGATTGAATCTGAAAACAATAATATAAAAACGAAGTCAAAAATAATCTAATTTTTCCAGGCATTTGGGCTGTAGCCTTTAACTTGGTATGCTTATTTTGTGAGAGATTAGTCGCTTCCAAACTTGATAAAAGATATGAAACTATGTGTATTGGATTACCATGGTTGGGAGCTGCTTTGGCTATGCTTGATGTAAGTCCCAAATTTTTGGGTAAAGATTTTTCTAAAACAAAAATTTTCAGTGGTTGATCGCTATTTTATTTGCAATCCTTGATTTTGGAAATATTGTTGAAAACACAATTTTAGCAATAATTGCTTTAATAATTATTACAATATCCTTAATTTTATTCTCATTTATGCCTTCACTCACTTATAAAAGATATATGCATGCGAACACAGAATCAAAAGAATTTTCTCTTTCACAAAGATATCAAATGGCAGAAAATTATCGAAGCGCTAAATTACTTACTAAAGCAGTTTGGTGTTTTGGAATAACTTCAATCCTCGCT
The DNA here is from genome assembly GCA_028622995.1 of Panagrolaimus kolymaensis. Lineage (NCBI taxonomy): Eukaryota > Metazoa > Nematoda > Chromadorea > Rhabditida > Panagrolaimidae > Panagrolaimus > Panagrolaimus kolymaensis. The sequence continues at coordinate 835,781 of JAJQJQ010000046.1, read as the reverse complement.
GGAATCCTATTTATTTTATCTCGAATAGGAGCCAAACACCAAATCTTTGAAACCCTTTATCCTTTTGCTTTTCTCGCTCAAGGAATATTTTATCCATTTTTGGTTATGTATTATGAATCAAAAGTTAGAGATTTTGTTCTTTGTCAAAAATCAAGGGTAAGAAAATTACATAAAATTTCATTGGGCTTTAAAAAATAATTGCCCTATGTTTTCAGAGAGTTTTTATAGCCAAATCCATTACTGGAAAAGATTTAATTATTTCAAATGTAAACGATCAAAGAGAAGCATATTTTAAATCTTATAAACAAGCATGGTCATGAGATTCAAAAATTACATTAACCATTGTTTCCTTGAATTTTCATAAACACAAAAATATTTATCACATGTTTCTGAGCTATGCAAAATTATATTCATATGGTTGTATATTAAATTAGATAAATTTAAAAATTGAATTTCTTAATAAACTTTCCGTTACACTTCCTCCATGTAGTCAGTCAATCATAGAAATTCTTCGTTTAATGGGTATTACCAAAACTTGTAAGCTGATACAGTTATGGCATGCTGAGTTCCATTTTTACAAATATATGTTCAAGTTCACGAAATTTTTTTACATTTACAAACTTTATTCCTTAATAATACAATACAATAAAATTAAACACACAAACATATTTTTTTCTAATTAAAAGCAATAGACAATTTAAAAGTTAATCCTTCATGGATTTCACGTTCTTTGACGACAGCAATCTTGTTGTAGAATGAAAACCATTCAGCATCAGCATCATCAACATATTCTCCAATTACCATGTTTTCTTTTTCTAAAGCAGCAGTGACAAACTAAAATAATAGCATAATGATGTGAAAGAGATAGAGCAAACTTACGTCTTTTTCATCTTCTCGATAGCAAAGTTTGATATGAATCTTTCCTTTGACATTGGATGGAATATTTTCAAGACATGTTGGATCGAAGCTTTGAATAATTTCAGATGGAGGAGTTTTAACACGAGTTTGACAATAATATGAAAAGTGATTAACAAGTCTAACATCCAAGTTTTCAAGTTTCGGAAAATGTTCAGCTAGATAAGATGGGAGACATTCCAAAGCTTCAAAAGTAATACCACCATTATATATGCTCATAGACTGTTTGATGACGAGTTTTTGAATATTGGCGAAGAAGGATCTAAAAACGAGATGTTTTCGATAGGCGAAAAAAAGAATAAAAACATACGGTGCAGGCTTGTTTTTGAAGTCATTTTTAGAATCCATGCTTTGAATACGAAGTTCATGACAAGAAGAAGGAACAACGGGGATTCCCTAAAACATGAAAGAATTATAAGAAGAAATTTTATTTCAAAAAACTTACAGAAAAACTGTCAGCTTTAATGACTTCAATGCTTCCATTAGTTTTCAAAATTTCTTTAAAGTTGGCAGGAACATTAGCATATCCGAAGTTTATATTACGATATTCAAGCAGATTAAAGATGAGTTTCTTGAAACCTAAAATTTCAAATAACAATAGTAACATTTAAATCCAAACAAAACTTACTTGCTGAACAAATCTTTCTAATTATGGCGTTATCTGTATCTTCAGGCCATTTGTAAATGCTTAAAGTATCAGCATAAGTTTTAAGATCGGGTGATCTTCGATAAGCTAAATGAGCTTTGTCCGAATCAGTTTCTTGCCAGATAGTTCTTCTTCGCATTGATGTGAAATCATTTGGATCAACGTTAACAGTCATCTCTTCTGCCTCATCCGAATCACTAAGAGAAATTTTCTTTTGAGAAGTTGAATTGTTCATCTTTACGGTATCAACAGCATTAGGAACATAACCTTCATTACTACTTTCACCAAAAGAAATAGAAGATTCTTCAGCATCATCAGAGGATTCAATGGAGTCGACAGAATCATTCATTTCAGAAGCAGCACTATCATTCTCTCCAGCTTCAGCACCGTCAGAAACTTTTGGAAGTTCGTTCTTCTTTTCTTTATCAACATGCCAATGATATTTAGTTTTGATGTCAATGTTTCCACCACTTCGAATTTTTTTACTAACAGAGTGATATTGATAGTCGATTTCAATACCAGGACCAAAAGGGATTTTATCAAATACCTAAAATTATAAGCAAAAACTATCATTAAATAGAGTAAAAGAAGAAAACTTACATCATCATGGTTATTATAGTCTTCAGAAACATAAAAAGTGACACATCCATTTTGAAGCGAAGTTTGAAGTTCAGGAAGGATAGCAGATTCAAAAAGCTTGGAAATAGCTTCAATTTCAGACCATTTACAAAGAAGAACAAATGTAGCTTCAAGATTTTTAAGATTAGGAAAACTGAGCAAAACATAAGAACAAAGTTGTTGAATATTTTCTTCAGTAAACATGGATGATTCAACATTAGATCGCAACTTGAGTTCTTTACATGATGGAATGGCATAAAAATCCTATAAACATGGTGGTTTTTAAAATTAATTCGAAATAAAAATGACAAACCGCAGGAAAAGCAAATTCATTGATTTCGACCATCTTAAGATTAATGGCTTTTTGAAATAGATAAGTATACGATGATGTAAGTTTAGTTTCAATATCGACTTCGGACAGTTCTAAAAAATTATTAAAAAAATAATCAAAACTAAAAATCAAAACATTCTTACCTTTTCCAATAAGATAATCAAAAACATCAAGTTCATGATCGGATGAAGGTAAACCTTTAATTTTCAAATTCTTAATATTTGGACCAGCGGCATTCAAAATGTCATTTAAGTATGGAAATTCGTATTTGAAAGAGTGTCCAGGGAACTTCTGAAATCAAATCATTAACCCAAGGTTTTAAGAAGAAAAAAAAAATACAATTTGAATATCAACTTCATCGGAAGAAACAGTTACTTCTTTAGCATGACGAAAATAGTCCAAAACCACATCGAAGAACATTGTATCACTTTCCATAAAGTTAACCAAAGCAGTCATTAAGCTTTCAAATGGCCGAATTTGATGTGGAAGAGCTTTAAAAAGAGCTTCTCGGCATGATGGTGGCATTTCGGAAGATGATGTTCCAGCTTGTTCTTTACTCCATTCATAAACCAATTTGAGAAAATTAGGATCATTTTGATCTGGATAACCAATATGTTCTAAATCATCCAAAGCATCAGAGAAATCATCATTAGGCTAAAAATTAATGAAGATTGTAAAGCAAAAGAAAAACGATAAAATAAATTTACCTCATCACTTAGCATCAAAGTTTCATCGCTTATTGACGACATCTTTTGATGACGAGAAAGGTGAAGAATAAATGGTTGAAGAAAACAGAAAATGTAAGAAAGCTTACAAAGCTGTTATGTAAATATCTTTGATTGAAGCAATTTAAAAATTTGTGGCGAACAACAAAACAAAAAAAGTGAAACAAGTAAATTTTTAGGGTTGTATGGAAAAAAAGGCTATTAGGTTCATTTTACCAATAGCTATAATAATAAACTAAAATTAAACTTCCCCTAAAATTCTATCATGTTTTTAGCTAATAAATTAGTTAGAAGATATTTTTGCTTTACAAAAGAAGCTTGACATTTTTGAAAAACAAAAAACATTGAAACATTTTTTTATGTTTCTGTGACATCGATTCTGGAATGAATTTTATCATTTCTTGAAAGTCCAAACTTGCTAATATTACAGAATTTAATCTTCTTTCTTTTTTTAATACTGTCACTAATTATTTAATTTTTCTCTTGAGATGGGGGTAATTTTTGTTTTTGAGAAAGATGCTGGAGACATCATTTAATAAACCAGGAACCTGTTTTATTTATTTTTGCCAAAAAAGAATTTCACTAAAACATCCTTGTTTTATTATTATTATTACTGTTCTTTGATATAACGTTTGTCGATGGCTACATATGGACATTAACACATTAATGTAATTCAATTACCCTATTGCGTTGGCGGAGTCCAATGAAAATGTATATTAATAATACTTGGAAAACTTTTTACAGAGATCAGAGAGGATTATTTAAATCGAATCTTTTAGAGTATTTTAAAAACGTTTAAAATAGAAATCGATCTAAAGATCTAAAAAATTTTTTAGACAATTTAACCTTGATCATCATCATTTGAAAACTGACGTCAAGTAAAACTTTCTCTTAATTTAGAGTGTAGTTTGTAAAAAAAGATCTGGTTTTTTTTTACTTTTCTATCAACCTTTTGTAGAATAAATGAATGAAGACTGTCAGAAACAAATAAAAACTCGATTAAGTGGAACGGTTGATTGTAAATGAAAAAAAAGTGACGAAAATAATTGATGGTTTAGGTCATCATACGTCAGTCATATATGAACAAACAAAATCTTTGATCAGTAAACAAATAAATAATTTTATTGTAATTTATTTTCCTGTAAGTAAAGAAACAACAAAAATACAAATCTGAGTGAATTAAAGAGATCATTGGATTGTAAGCTGGATTAATAAAATTAGGCTGATTTTATAATTTCACTGAGCAAAAAAGTTTTGGTTGGTGCTGTTTTATAAAATGAAAGTGATGTAGCGGTTGTTAACAGCAATAATTAATGAAGCTTCTGAACAGGAAAAAAAAGGCTGTAAATATCCTTCCACCTCTCATAACCGGAAAATGTTGTAATATGTTTTTATTTTCTTTCATGTTCGTTAGAAAAAAAAGAACGGTGTTTGATACTTTTGGCAGAGCATTACAGTGGTGGTGTAAAAAGGTAAAAGGTCATTAAATAAAGACCATAAACAGTTTTCCAGTTCAACTGATAAATTTTTGAATTTGGTTGTCGACCTTCAAGGTACCTTTTTAAAAATTGCATTTAATGTTTTTTATGAAGAGTATGATAGCTATATTTTTGTTTCAACGCCGGAAGTATGGAATCTTTAAAAACCAAATAATTATTTTTGTTGGAGAAGCCATTGTTGAGTCGTTCTTGTTCTTTGCAATTTTCCAGGATATTTTTTCATAGAAAATTCTTACTTCTCCATTTTTTATTTCCAATTTTTTTAGAGACAAATTCCAATGAAAATTATCAATTTAGCGAGAAATCATGATGCAATTTAGCAAAGTGATGTGTTTTCTTATTTTTTTTCTGTCTTGAATAATATTCACGTGAAAAATAAATCTTGGAAAAAGAAAACCAAAGAAAAAAGAGAAAGTGGTGCCTTATTATGAAAAAATTATACCCAAGAAATAAAAAAAATGTTGTAATAATAAAAATCGAGAAAAAATTGTTATTATTGTTTGTGGAATAAAACCTGAATAAAAAAAAGTGACAATTTCATAAATGATTACTTTGACGTAAAATAAAATAGAGTAAAGGTTTTTTTGAATTTTTTGTCTTTCGCTTTCACATACATCAAGGAAAAATGAATGCAAAACGAAAAGGTTTTAAACTAAAAACTTAAACCCAAAACAGAAAAGTGGCTGTCAATATTGATTATTAAAACTTTACATTAAACTTTTAAGAAATAAACGGTTTAAGAAAACGTTGTAATAACTTTTTTCCGAGTTTTTTTTGGTTATTAAAATGCAATATTTTAGAACTGTCGTCTGTCTGTAAATAAAAAATTCTAATCATTAGAAGAAATGAGACAAAGATCTATCTGTTTGATTGTAATAAAAATAAAGAAGAAAACAGGCCTCCTATGAAGTAAATAGTTATTCAGGTTTTTGATGAACAGTACAGAGTTTACAAAAATAGAATAAAAAAATGAAAAACTTTTATCAAAATTTTTTAATTATATTAAGAGACTCTTCGAGAAAAAAATTATGCCACTAACAAAATACAAAAGAGGAGTGCTTATTTTTTATGTAACAAAAGTGATGAATTCTTAATTTTCCACCAAAGATTTTTATGAAAATTAAATAATTGTGGAACTTTCCAAGCTTTAATTTATATTTGTAGAGTGAAAGCATGTTTCCTTTTTTTGAGATATGAATCAATTTTTTTAAAAATGTTTATGGCTTTGATTAATAAAATAAATTTGATTTGATTTTTGCAACTTTTGAAATCAAAAAAAGGAATGCAACCACAAAACACAAAAGATGTTATCGTAATTAATCATGCTTTACAACCTTTAAAAAAAGGTTTAAATCAACCCGTTTTAACCCACGCAGATCAAAAAAAGAAAAGAAAAGAAGATGCTTTTTTTGTAAAGAAAAATAGAAGAGTTTTTGCTAATGTTACAGATTACATAATAAATCGCTTTGAACTAAAGTTCAAATGTTCAAAGAGAAAATAACCTTGAATTTGCATATTTTGTTTTACTTTCATTTGATTTCATGCCACATTACTTCCAAATAATTTTTTTGCAAAAATAAATAAAAAACAATTTGTTTACCAATTTCCTTAAAGGTGTTATTTTTCATTTTATTGCGACTTTTGGTTTTATTTATTATTTGAAGGGTAATTTAGCAATATCACTTCTACTATCAATAAATATGTAAACACTTATGCTCTAAACATCTGAATGTCATCACATACAAGTGATTTGTCATCTTTGCTTTTTCCTATTTTTTACTCGATGTCTCCATCACCATAATCGTTGTTGCTTTCTCTCTTCTTGTAGCTTTGTTGTTTGTTGTTGCGTAAGAGAAAAAAAGGGAGAAACAAGTTTTTTATTCAACAGACTTTTTTGATTTCTTCTGAATGAAACCTTTGCTTTCAAAAGTGTTCCTACGCTTTCACTTTCATTTTTTTTTTTCATCAATGGCATTTGACATTGGCTGGCTGGTTGCTTCTTCTTACTATCAATCTTAAATGCAAACAGTGACATCATCTAAAGAAATTACATAGAAGCTTACCGGTTTTGTCTATGTGTTTTTGTCATGGCCTATTGGAAACTTTAAATTGGTTCAAAACTTTTTTTTTGTGTTGGTAATACTTACCTTTTTGAAGGACAAAAGGCCTCCTCTTTTTTTTGTCTTCAAGTAGTAATAGTTAGAGTAATAGTAATAGTAAAAAATATAGATTAAGGCGGGTGTGTTCCACTAGTTTTAACTATTTTCATTTTACTATTTAAACCCTTTTCATTAGTTTCATAAACCATCATTCATCGTTTGATTTTATTTTCCTTTTTATTCTTTTGATCAACAATGAAATTCCATATTCTTCTTCTCGCTGCATGCCTCATTGGCGCATCATCTAAAGCTAGTAAGTTTACTACATTAATCTTTGAACTATTTTTTTATTTTATTTAAATATTTTTAATCTTTAGTCTATAAACGAGATAATACTTATGGAGATGAACCCATTGCTCCAGCACCAGCTGCTGCTCCATCCGCCCCAGCCGCTTCTGCCCCAGCTGAGAGTGCCCCAGCTGAAAGTGCCCCAGCCGCTTCTGCCCCAGCTGAAAGTGCCCCAGCCGCTTCTGCCCCAGCTGAAAGTGCCCCAGCTGCTGCTCCAGCTGAAAGTGCCCCAGCTGCTGCTCCAGCTGAAAGTGCCCCAGCCGCTGCTCCAGCTGCCGCTGCTCCATCCGGTGGATATGGAGGATCTGCGGCACCAGCTTCTCCCGCTCAAGCTGAAGAAGCTCCCGCTCCAGCTGCACAAGCTCCAGCTGCAGCCGCTCCTGCAGCTAGCGAAGCTTCGGGATACCGCAAGAAACGTGATAACAGCTACGGAGATGAACCAGGTATGCAAAGCACAGGGATCGCTTCAAAGAAAAAATTTTTAATTTTATTTATATGTTTTTCAGTGACTCCTGCAGCTGCCCCCGCTGCAGCACCAGCCCCAGCTGCTGAATCTGCACCCGCGCCCGCTCCAGCCGCTGAATCTGCACCCGCACCAGCTGCAGCACCAGCCCCAGCCCCAGCCCCAGCTGCTGAATCTGCACCCGCGCCCGCTCCAGCCGCTGAATCTGCACCCGCACCAGCTGCAGCACCAGCCCCAGCTGCTGAATCTGCACCCGCCCCAGCTGCTGCTCCAGCTGCCGCTGCTCCATCCGGTGGATACAGTGGTGGAGAATCTGCTGCACCAGCTGCTCCAGCCCCAGCTGAAGAAGCTCCAGCACCAGCTCAACAAGCACCTGCAGCTGCTGCACCCGCTGCTGTTGAATCATCAGGATATTAATCTCAAATCCCTTTAAACTTGTAAATTTACGATCTTTACTTTTGAATAAAACTGCCATTCGCTAATATCTCTTTGTTATAACAAGAAATATCATAAAGACAACGCTGAAAAAAATATAATCAAAGATATTAATCCTCGAGCAAAGCAAATTTTCTCAATTTTCTTTAAATCTTTCAATAAGAAATTTTTATAATTAAACATGCTTTAGTATTATTGTCTTTTGATTTTCTTGCTAAAATTTCGCGATCATTTTGTCCCTTTTTCCTAACTAATAGTTAAAAACACAATTTAAAGGTACTGATGAAGAGTTGCTAACGCTACATAATAGCGCAGCTTCATCATTCTTTCTTTCCCAGTTCGGACAAACAACTTTCTTTTTGGTTTTTGTTTATTTTCTTTTTTTTCATTAGGAAGAAAAAAATCAAAAGAAATTTTTTAACATAAATAACGCTCTTATTTTCTTGCTAAATTTTCTTTATTTTTTACTAATTTTATAATGTGTGATAAGATTCCTGTATCAATCGTTAAAAAATCCTTTAGCTTTTTCAATTCTCCGACGGGTAAAATAAAGGTAAAAAGCTTTTCTTTGATTTGAAGAATTTTTTGTTAAAAAACTACGCGTGTTTTTAGATTGTGAATGAAGACGACCATCCTATATTATTTGAACTTTGCGGTGAAGGGTATCCAAATAAAAAGCAATGGGTTCCACCAAATGAATGTATGAAAGTTAAATTTGGTTTGCTTTTTTTTTCTAAACTTGAGCGAATAAAAAAAGCTTTTTTGAGATCCAAATCGTGCAAGCACATGGATTTGCAAAGCTTGGTTCAATGGAGTCACTTCTGAACCAATGGAATTTAATGCATGGGAAGGAAAAAATATAAAGCTTATGATTCGTAAAGATGATGGAATTTATAAATCTAATTATGATGGAACGGATGAAAAAGTTCATATTAAATTTATGATTTTAAGAGGTGATGAACAAGCGGAGGAGGATAAATCAAATGGTTAGTTTGGATGTTAAAATTCATATTTTTAAAACACTTAATATTTACAGAAATCGAAGAAAAGGTTGAGGAAGTTGAAAGAACCCCATTTGATGAGCCAACAATTTTGATTAGCCAATTAAAATTATTACATGTTATTGGTTCAGGTTAGTTAGTGCCTTTGAAAATTTCATTGCTCAAAAAAGTTCAAGAAAACTTTAAAGGGACATAGCTATTTCATGCCTTTTTTGAAATTTCGTTTGCGGGCACTGCAAGTTACACTTGGTAAGGCGCGTGTTTGAATTACCGTGTAAGACAGAAGTGACACGGTAATTCAAACACGCGCCGCCCCAACTGTTCCTATCAGCCCCAGTATCGAAATTTTTGAAAAGGCATGAAATAGCTATGTCCCTTTAAGTTTCTAACTTTAGGAAAATATTTTTCTTCCATTAAAAAATGAAATTTAAAAAATGTTTGAAAACTTTTATACTATTTTTGAATATTAAAAAGCTAGCCACTAACAAACCTCTGAGTATTCGATTAGAACTGAAAACATTCGGATACATAAAAATGATCCGAGCTAAAATTATTCGTGTCACCAAAAATAGTAAATTCTCATTTCAGGAAATACCTCAAATGTTTGGTTGGGTCATTATTATAAAGAAAAACATACCACCAGCAACAGTGAATATTTAGAAGTAGCGGTGAAGAAAATTTTATTTTTCAAAAGTGGAAAAGATGAAATTGAATTAATGAGAAATTGTCGGAATAAAAATATTGTGGAATTTATTGGATGGGCTCAAGAAAATGATAATATTTTTATTATTAGTGAATATATGAATGGCGGAAATTTGCATTCATATTTATCCAATCCATTAAGCAAACCAAAACTAGGCGATTGTTTTTCGTATATTTCACAAATTTTGGAAGCTATGATTTATTTAAATTCCATTCATATTATTCATCGAGATTTAGCTGCGAGAAATTGCTTGTAAGTTTTAAAACCTCATAAAAAATTATTTGATTGCATTGCCACAAATTTTTTAGACTTAATTCCACTTATGAACTTCTAAAAATAAGCGATTTTGGACTTTCTCGTAAAACTGATGTAAATTATGAATATGTCGCCGCTCATAATATCGAATTACCTTATCGATGGTTACCCATTGAAGCATTTGGTATAAGCGCCTCTGTAAGCATTTTTTTGACTTATGATTGATTTGATTTTTCCCCCTAAAAACTGGGCTCATTTGAAATTTTCAGTTTACTGCAAAGGGTGATGTTTGGGCTTTTGGTGTAACCGCATGGGAAATATTTGAACGTGGCGCCATTCCTTATGAAGGTCATAATATGCAAAGTATGGTTAATTTTCTTCGTTTTGATGGACGTTTATCTAAACCTCAATATTGCCCCGATGAAATGTAATCATATATTTTTAAATTTTAAAGCTGCTTAAAAAATTATTTTTAGATATTCTTTAATGCTAAGTTGCTGGAATAAAGTACCCGAAGAGAGACCAGATTTTATGGCAATAAAAAACCAAATTACACAAATAATTGAAATATTCCAACAAAAAAATCCAATTCAGCTTCATAGCGAATATCAAAAGCCCACAACATAAGCTAATTTTATCTAAATTATGTGAAACTGTAGTTTGCTTTTTAAAATATTCAAATTTCTCTATCAAATACGTACAAAAATTAATCAACTTCTAAGATTTATATTTAAAAAAAAATATTCATTCATTCCCTTTAGAATTTTTTTTGTTAGGCTTCTTTTTTTGCATTTATGAATTGATTGTCACTTTATTCATTACTACATACTTTACATTAACGGTTTAACGGTTTATATATTTAAAAAAACAGGTCTATTATGAACATAGTATTTTTTGACTGTCATGTTTTTAAATTCCCTCTTTTTTTTTGTATGTGTGTAATAAAGACATTGAAAGTGATTGATTGATCATAAATTTAAACAAAGAGAATAGTTAATTGAATACAGATAAAAAAAATGTGAAAAACATGAACAGTTTAATTTGAAAAAAAGAAGAAAGAAAAGAGACCAAAGAATATGAGCCAAGCCAAAAACAATTTTAATTTTTAAATTTAACAAAATATAAAAAATGCTTTAATTTTGCCGATTAAAACACTAAGTATGAAAACAAAAACATATTTTTTAATAAAAAAATTCCAAATCACAAAATTCCATTTCCAAAATTAAGATTTTTACATTTTTCTATTGTTTTAAAATTTTCAAAATTTTATTAATTGGTCTTCTTTCAACATTTTAAAGTCACAAAAATATTTTTATTTTTTAAAGTCCAGTGTCTCAAAGTTTTAGCTGATCACAGTTTTTTTAATAAATGAACTAAAATTAATGAATTGTTAAAATTTTTTGGACATTGTTTTGATAATTTTCCAAGTATTATTAGGTGATTGTTATTTTTAGTAAAACAAAAAATGTGATTTTGATAAAGAAGTTATCAAACAATTTTTTGTTCTCAAAAATATTTTGTTTTTCTTTGAATTTCTTTTTATGGAATTTTAACTGTCAAAGTTAGTCAATTACTTTAAAAGAAACAGGTTGGAACGTATTTTTTATAACTTTATTTAATTTTTTTAGTTCTCGTGATACTCATAAAATTTATTTATAGTTTTTTTAAGTTACTTATTTGGGTCATATTTAAGGAACTCAGAAGATTCCATTTTTTGTGATTTAATTCTTTAAGTAAAAATTTCCCAATCCTAGTAATATTTAATTTTCTTATTTTTAACATTTCTTTCTATGGCTACGATTTTTTGATTGTAGTTATTACCAACAACAAACAACCATCTCCGATCACTTTATTATTTGCAAAAAAACTTTTCTTTTTCATTTTCTCCTAAACTTCTTGTCCTCTTAACTAAATATAGTATCGCTTAAATTCTCAAGAAAATATGAAACATTAGGACCCACCTTTAAATACTCGAAATTAAAAGTTGCAAATTTGCACTACAAAAAAAAATTTTTTCTGCCAAGAATTACCTTTCTTTTTTAATGTTTCAAATAAAATAAATTTCTGCAATTTTTGCACAAAAAAATTTATCAAAACCCTTTTTTGGAATTTTTTGCAACAACAAAAAAAATCAAACAAAGACAACAAAAAAATTTATATGTAAGTTTTTTTCCTTATTTGACCTTGTCCAACCAACAACTACATTACTCTCTCCAAAAATAAATTTTTCATTTACATACATACTTTCCCATTTTTTTATATAAAAGAAGAAAGGCATTTTTTTCTGTTCGTGATTGTCTCTAATGTCCCTTTAAATTCATATAAGTGTCTCCACCTAATTTTTTTTTATTTAGAAAAATGTTAATAAGACTTTTTTTCTCAAAGTTCCAGTTTGTCATTTTTTACTCAACATTCTTGTCGAGTTTTAAAGTGTTTCTAATAATAAAAAACTTGAACCTTTCTTTAAAAATAAAATAAAATAAACCTCTTTTTTATGATTTTGATCGTTTGCTTTTATAACTTATTCATTCCATCGTGTGCTTCTTCTAAAAGGTCACGATCAAATAAAAAAATAACTTCTTTATGTTATTTTTATTTTTATTATTATTAATGAATTAATATAATTGCATCAAGAAGGAGAAGGACAAAATGTTCTTTAACTATTTGAAATATATGTAAACCTTTCATTCTCATTCGCCGCTGCCGCCGCCCGCTAGGGGAGGTAAAATATATAATTCATATAATTTTCTTTGTTGTTTCATCATTTTTATTTCTTTCTTCTTTATTATTATTTGCCCTTAGGGCAATTTGTTCCACTTTTTATTTTGTTATATTTTTTTTGGAACGAACACAAGAGAAAAGAGAAGAAAAAAAATGAAGAAAAGCGCAACACTTTTTTTTGTGATGATGATCGTTTGCTTTTTTTAAATGATGATGAAAAAATCTTTTGTTGAGTAATTAAAAGAATGCTTTATAATTATATATATTTTTTTGTTAAATGATTGGCACCCAAAAAATTGGAGAGAGAAAAAAAAAGTGAAAAGGAACAAATCAAGGTTATGTAAGACATCGAAAGTGCTGCTTCTGCAGCAACTTGCTAATAGTTGTTGCTAATTGGTCTTTTACTCGTTGTGTTTCTTTGTTTTAACCCCCGCGGGAAAATATAACTTTTCTTTTTTTAATGAACACTCTTCTTAAAAGGAATGAGGCTCAATTTGTTTTATGATTCTCTTATTATTTTTAGGGTGTCAAAAATTAGCAAATAAAAAAAAGTGAAAAGACAAACAAGAATTTTTTGATTCTAAAAAAAAGGTATGAAAGTGAAAACTGTGAATAATGGCAAAAAAATTTGTGAAGGTAAAAAAATGAAAGAAGCTTGTTTTTTTATTGAACAACCAACTTACTTGATATATAAGTCCTTTATTAAAGTTTCTAATGTTTTCACTTTTTGGTCTTTAGGGCTCGCATAGCCTTAGGCAGTTACAATGCACTTTTGCCCTTACACTTGCACTTACTTTTACTTTGATTGCATTTATTATTTGATTTGAGTTTGATTTTTTAAATTTTGATTTCTTTTTTTCTGGCCCTTTACATATGAATTCTAAATAAATTTGGTAGGCTTCAGACGCTATGGATTTGTAATTTTAAGATTTGGCAAAAATTTCCTGATTTAAAAAAATTATTTCGTTTTTAATCATGGAAGCCCAGCCACATTCGTTCAATTTTACCATTTTCAATCCATTTTTAATGACTACATCTTATTTTTTAGCTATACAAGATTTTTTTGCAAAAAAAACATTGATCAAATCCATTCAAAAGAAAAATCTATATTTATTTATTTTTTATTCCAAAAAAAGTAAAAAATAATTTTGCTCCGAATGTTTTGAAGAAGTTTGAAGTAGGCTCTTCATGGATTCCATCCTTATTCTTTTCTTTGTTTGTTGTATTCAGAATCATATTCTTTATTGCCCTCTATTTTTCTATCTCTCATTCTTTCGTTCGATATCCTTTTTCTGATGATGACAACATAAAACACTAATTCATATGGTGTTATTTTATTCAGTTAGTTCCTAGATTCTCACATAAAAATAATGTTTTTCAATCAATAAATTCAAGCTGATGATGTAGCTTTAAAAATGATCCAAATAAATTGTTTTTTTAGCGCTAAAAATTTCATTATTTATAGGTTTTCTAACAATTGCTTGCTTCTTTTGATACTTAACATTTGAAAAATTTTTCGATAAATTTAGTTGAGTTTTCTAAAGATATTGGTTTCAAAAAAATTTACCATACGCAACTTTAAAAATGAAAAAATATGTTTGAATTAATTTTGACTAAAAATTTAACAGGTCCCTTTTTTATTACACGGAAACGACAAATTTTTTTAAAATCTTAAAGTTGTTACAAAAATCTTTTTTAAGGTCATCAAACAAAAAATTTGTGATTAAGTGAAAACTAAAAAAGGTTGCGATAAAATGATTTTGTTAAAAACATTTCAATGTCATGGCTGAAGATGGTCAGTTTTTACTTTTCTTTTTTCTAACCTTTAATCCCGCCTAAAGCAAGTAAAAATATTTTTTTAAAGGAACGGAATGTTGTTTATTTCATTAAAATTTTCACTTTTCTTTTTCTAAAAAACATTTATTCATTTTTTTTATTTAATAACTAAACTTATAAGTAAGTTTATGAACTTTTTCTTTTAAACTTTTGTCCTCAAAAAAAACTTTTTGGAACGGGTTAATATTCTTTTTTTTGATCCATTGTTTGTTATTCTTTCCTTGCTTCTTCATTTCTTCCATTCGCCTCATGATATTATTATGTATTTTTTTTATTGCCAGCGTGTCCCGATCACCCCTTAGGGCGGCTCCCAACCAGTTTTTTTTTCTTTCTAACTTTTTGTCACCACCGCGGACGACCAAAAAAAATATGTCGTTGTTGCCGAAACCAAAGAAAAAGTGAAAGCGCAACAAAAAATTATCGTCATCTTCCTTTTCTTTCTGTCATTTTTTAAGATTTTTTTAAAACCCTTATAAAACTTTTTTTGCCTGCCGCCGCCTTCCTTTGCCTTGAAGAAGAATGAAGAAGAAAAGTTTTTTTTGGCTCTTAAAAAAGTGACTTTCTTCTTTTCGATCTGAAAAAAAAAATAAGCAAGCGAATGATTCTCAAGTCGCTGTTGTTGCTTTCTCTCTCATTTTTTTAGAAGCGTGAATCTTCGCGCTCATGCGTGTGTGCGAGTTTTGTCTTTGTCCCTCCATTTTTGGGTGTCGCTTGTTTTTTTTTGTTTTGTTTGTTGTTTTGTTTATTTTTTTCTTCTGAGCTCCATGATCTCTTATTTTGTGGCTTCTAAACAATTTTGTTTTCAGGTTTAAAAGGTATCATTTTTTCTCCTTTCTACCGTGCTTCACAACTTTGCAAAATCCTTTTTTTTTTCAAGGACTTGAGATTCTGGATAAGAAAATTCAACAAGTGAATTAGATTTGGAAAAGTTCAAAAAAGGAGTATTCGGTATGACGGTGAATAAAAGGATAACTTCCTCATTCATTTTATTAATATTAGCTTTTCATTCAGGTAAAATTTAAAATTTTGATATCAAAAAATTTGATAAAAACTATTGCTTTTTTAGTTAAATCACAATTGAGGCCGCCAGTAACAAATAGTTTTAAATGTTTAAATAATGGTTGTTGTGATCAACATGAATGGTGTAGATTTTGGGCTTCCATTGGTGAATGTCGATCAAATTCTGATTGGATGGCATCCAATTGTCAATTGGCTTGCAATTCATGTACTGCTCCACCAGGTGAGTAAATTTTTAGCAGAAATTTCCATTAATAATCTAAAGATTTTTAACCCTTATCAAATTAGAAAAACTTAAAGTAACATCAATTTTGTTATGAAAACAAGGAAACACATTTTCGTATTAACACAAATTTTACAGATATCCGCTTCGGTTTTCAAAGTTTTCGTACTTTTTTTTACCATCTTTTTTCTTTGACCAACAACTTTTTTCCAAGCTTCAGAAAAAAACTTGAAACAAATAAAAAAACTTAAGCAAACACAAAATCTCCTGATTGTCCCATCGTCTGCAATTTTTACATGCTTTTTATTTATCTTTTAACAAAAAATCTACCAGAAATCCAAGTGTTTTTTTTTTTGCTTGCAAAAATTTAAAGATTTTTTTAAACACAATCCAATAGCCCATGAATTTCGCAATCGAAAAAAAAGTTTATGGACAAAACTATAACCACAAACGAAGAAAAAAAAATAGTAATAAGAAACAAGTCTATTAGCCATCATCCATCCATCGCTTGACTTTTTTTTCGTTTGAATCCAGTCTTTAAGATTTTAAAAAATCAAAAAGCAATTTTAATAACACTTAATTTTGATATTTAAAAAAAACAAATTTGAGTTATGTTGTTTGTTGCTTTCTTAGAAGGGCTTTTATTTATTACGACTGCGGATAAGAGTTTTTTTGGTATAAAAATGGTGCAATATCTAAAACGCTAAAATCGCTTTGATACTCTAAACTATAGCAGCATTTGATTACGTAAGATTTAGTTTGACCTTAAAATCAATCATTTTTTTCTTAACTTAAAAATGTTTACAAAAATGAAAAAATAAAAAGTGAAAGTGTCAAGGTCAATTAACTTTCTTTATTTATTTTCCTTTTTCAGTTCCATCAAGTCCACCTCCAAATGTTGCTACAGCTTCAACTGGAGAATCGGGATCAATTCAACCTTTGCCCAAACTTGCTCCAATTGGTGGACCAATAGGCCAGGTTGGTGATTGTGGTGCAGTTGCAAGAAATCAATCACATGCTGCTGAAGTTTTATTATCTTCTGGCCTCATAAATCCCATTGAAGATGTTTCATCTCGCGTCCTTTTATCCATAGATGATATAACTAAAGCAGTACCAAATGGCTGTGTTCCTTCCCTTACATCAGCTGATTGTGATAGATCTCTATGTTATCATTTATCTTATCGATCGTTTGATGGAACATGCAATAATTTAAATCAACCTCTTAATGGTGCTTCATTCAGAGCTTATCGACGGTAAGCTAACCTTTTAAAAATCTCAAATTTCGATGCCTTACAACAACGAGTGTTAAATTTTGTTTCGAAACCCAAAATTATAAAAAAAATTATTATGCAACGTCACGTTCATAAGTTAAAGTTTTTCTGGTGGTCACACATTGGATGGAGTTATTTTTTCTTTTAAGAAATTTTTTAAAACAAAAGAAAGTTAGAAAACGACCACATAGGCCTAATCAGTGGAACATGAATTGATCTTGACGTAACAACAATATGAATGTAAAAAGGTCATAAATGGAATTTAATAGCAGTCATTGATTGTAAAACATAAAAAAGAAAGAAAGAACAAAATGAAAATTATAAAACCATTTGTTTTTTTTATTCTTTAATTGTTTTATAGTATGAATGGTTTTCGTACTTTTAAAAAATGAGATCGTAAAAAATAATATGAGTTTTGGTTTCGAATATTTGAGAATTCAAAAATTAACAACAAAACATAAGAAAATTTTAAGCTCCTGAAATCAAAATACTATTTTTCATATCACGAGATACATAGACAATTTTGAAGTCAGAAAATAGCTGACGTAACAAACACACATAAAAATTCAAATGTAAAATCATTTAAGACAATAAAAGAAGATTAATTACTTTAAACTCTAAATACATACATCGAAAATAAAAAAGACTCGTGTTTGTAGTAGCGTTGTAAAAAATTTACGATTTAAAAAATGTTTTATTATTGCCAAAAAAATATCAAGAAGTAACTAATAATACAAACAAATTAAAAAAACAAAAAATGTGATCGATAAAAAAAAGACATGATTCCATCCTAAAAATATATCCGAAAAATTATAAGACAACCTCGAATGAAAAATAGATTAATAAAGGAAAAAAATAAACTTGGGATTTTTCAGACAACTACCTCCAGAATATGAAAATGGTTTTAGTGAACCTATTTGTAAGTAAATAATAATCATTCTCTTTTTAAACCTAAATTTTCTTTGCAGCTTTCACATCGCACATTCGACCAAGCCCACGTGAAGCTAGTCGTATTCTTCTTTCTTCATCGCAAGTTGTAACACATGATAAATTTAATTCCCTTGTAATGCAATGGGGACAATTCATGTCACATGATATGGCTAAAACTACCCTTCAACCTTCAGCTAATTGTCCTACATGTGAACCAGTTCCATCTAAATGTATTCCAGTAAAAATATCTGAAAAAGATCCTAATTCAAATTTCAAAGAAAGAAAATGTCTTAAAATTTCTCGATCCGCGCCTGTTTGTGGCACCGGTACTCCAGCTTCTCCAAGACAACAACTCAATGAAAATACCGCTTATGTGGATGGTTCAATGATATATGGTTCATCCACAAAAGATTTACATAAATTCAGGGATGGTCGAACAGGGTTCCTTAAAATGGATAGGTTTAATGATATGATGGTTCTTCCATTTGATCATGCTAAATGTCAATCAGCTGGACAATGTACAGCTTCATTTGTAGCTGGAGATATTCGAGCTAATCTTTTCCTTGGACTTTCTTCCATGCATGTTTTATTTGCTCGTGAACACAATCGAATCGCAAACGAATTACAAAAGCTTAATCCTGGATGGTCGGGTGATCGACTATTTCAAGAAACAAGAAAAATAGTTGGCGCAGAAATTCAAGCAATATTATATCGAGAATTTTTACCTAAAATTTTGGGTAAAGCTTTTAATGATATTATTGGGTCATATAATGGTTATAATCCAACGGCGGATGCAACAATTTCAAATGAATTTACCACCTCTGCTTATCGATTTGGACATGGAATGTTAATGGTAAGTTTTGTCTACAGAAAAAATCACATCCTTGCTTTACTATGTTACCTTTTTGATATAACAAAACTACCAAATTTCAGGAGCATTACCCTCGATTGGATGCAAATAATCAAGAAATCCCCGAAGGTGGATTCAATTTTGGTGATGGAGTTTTTAAATCCAATAAACTCATATTCGAAGGTGGAATAGATCCAGTTCTTCGAGGATTTTGGAATACTGCTGTAAAACGCCCACATCGAATGACTCCATCCATCACAGAAAGGATGTTTGGTTCAACAGATCTTGGTTCACTAAACATTATGCGAGGTCGCGATCATGGAATTCCATCATACAATAAAATTAGAAAACTTTGTGGAATTCCAGAAGCTAAAACATTCGATGATTTGAAGGATCAAATTTTGGATACAAATATTCGAAATGCTTTAGCTAGAAATTATCCATCAGCTGGTAATCTTGGAATTTGTGTGAGAAATAAAACTTATTTAATTGTTTTTAGATGAAATCGATTTGTATGTTGGTGCAATGGTTGAAGATCCAGTTGTTGGAGGTCTTGTAGGTTCCACTCTTGCATGTGTCATTGGAGATCAATTTAAAAGAACTCGAGATGGCGACAGGTAAGAAATTCATTTCGATCTATCAAAAAAAGCTAATCTTCCAAAAGATGGAAAGCAACGACACCATTATTGTTGTTTTAAATAAATATTTGTTCCGCTTTCGAAAAAAGCAAAACATTCCAAAATTTATTTTAATTTTTTTTTGCCACTTTTGTAAAAAGAGCTGAAAATAAATGATTACCTCAAAATTAAGGGTAATTAAACCGATTATAAAAACCAAAACTCGAATATTTCTTTTATGAAAGAATGAAAGAAAGGCTGCGTTTATTGTTTTTGTATTCACTCTTTTCAAGCTATAGAAGCACAGAAAAAACCAGAAAGGCAATATCGATATAAAAAAAAAAGCAAAGGCCAGCCACTTTGTTTCATTCACTAAAAAAATCCAAAAAAATAACGGTGAAATAATTTTTTTAAATTTCAGATTTTACTATGAAAACCCTGGAATTTTCACTGAAGCTCAAGTCACTGAAATTCACAAATCATCCCTCTCTAGAATACTTTGTGATAATGGTGATCGAATTACTCAAGTTCCTGCTGAAGCTTTCATCCTTCCACAAGGTAATCTTGTGCCGTGTGGAAAACTACCATCGATGGATCTTTCAAAATGGAAAGAATAATAAACTTGAAAAACAAAAACCTATCAACGTATCATTATCATTCATAGGAACCTATTATTATTATTAAATTGACCTCATAAACATTCCCAATTTTGAGTAATCGTAATTGCTTACTTAAAAAATACACAAAAAAACAAAACCTTTTTATTTACACAAAAAATAAACAAAATATTAATATGTATTTGAATTAATAATCTTTTTTTATCTCCAGCTTCATGTTATTATTGTTTCTTTATTCTTGAGTTTTGTACAGTTTTATTTTGTTTCGTTTATTCCCGGTGAATTGATTGATTAATACTAGGAATTTTATCTTTTGATTGTTTATAAAAAAAATTGCTCAAAAATGATCAATAAAAAAATAATTTGGTTCGGAAAACTTGCAATCATACATAACAGAATTACTCCTGTGTATCATAGAAAAAAGTTTCAAAGCAAAAATAACAACAATATAAACTTTATTAACTCTTATAACCCGTGGCAAATAAAAATCAAATTATTATTCAAAGCAAAAAATCAACAACATTAAGATAAAACAATAATAGCAAGACATTATCATTACAGCTTAATCAATTCTTAACAACAAAAACATAAAACTCAAACTATTTATTATAATTATTTGATTGAACGGCCTTTCACTTGTTGACGAGAAACTTGTTTTTCAATAAGGAGTTTTTCTTCTTTGAATGCAAGTTTATTCATTTTCTTTTCAACTCGACGTTCCCGTTGTTGTTCCTTTACAGCTTGTTTACGAAGTCGACGTTCTTCAGCTGTTTCATCTTTAGGACGGAAAGTGCTTACAGATGTACCAGAAATTACAGACATTTGATCAATATCCATTAACTAAAAAAATAACAGTAACGCAAAGCCATTAAATAAACAACCAAAACTTACATTAAGCTCATTCAGATCCTTTTTAGTAATACCACGTTTCTTCTTTGAAGGTTCACGAATAACTGTTGGATGATTGTATTGAGTTGAATAGGTTGAAAGAACGGATTCACAATCCCAATGATTTCGTTTGCGACCTTGAGGATCCAAGACTATACGTTCCTTCTTTTCGGGTTCTTCTTCACTTTTCTTATTCAACAATAAAGTTTTGATTTTGATATCCTCTGATGGAGTTTGTAAATCTTCAAATTTGATCTTGGTGTTGCCTTCCATTTGTTCGAGCTTTTCTTTCCATTGTTCACGTGTAAGCTCTTCGTCTTCCTCTTCATCATCAACATCGCTAGCACCACAACCAATATTACCATCATCATATTCTTCACAGATTTTTTCAAAATGTTCATCAATATGACGAAGACCTTCAGAACGTGGCATATATGAAGACGAAATTGATCCACTTGTCATAAGTTCAGCAATCTTGTTACCCTTCTTAGGACCAGGATATTCAGCTTCATCATCGGTATCACCTAAAAACCAAAATTATTAAAAGCCTTTATCGAGATTTCCGTACCAAAATCATCCATATAATCTTCATCATCAGTTGAAGCATCTGAAGCTTTTTCACGAATAAGACCAAAACGTTCCATCATGTTTGCTTTTCCTGCTCTTTCATCCATCATCATGTTGGATTCATCATTTTCCATAAGATCATCATCACCCTCGCCTTTTTCATTAACCATTTGCATGAAATCATCTTCTAATTCATCGAAACCTTCTTCACCATCAAGAGCAGCAGCAATTTCAGGATCAATATTGAGATTTAAAGCCGATGATGGAGCAGCTTGATTGAGTAATCCAACTTTGAGTTCAATACCTTTGGTTTCAAAGATAGTACTTGGAAGTTTAATTGCATCTTTTGGAACTTTGATTATAGTTCGATCTTCAATATCACCAGCAACAACCTAAAAAAGAAGCATATTTTAGATATATATTAAAGAAACAATTGGCATACTTCATTGGTAGATCTCAAATGTTGGAGATAATCATAATCATCATCATAATAAACGCCATATTTAGTTTGTTCTTCTTTTTCTTCCTTCTTCTGAAACAGCAAATTTGATCATAAAATATTCGATAAAAATTCCAAGCTTACCTTAGAATGTTTCGGAGCAATTGGAGTAAAGATACGTTCACCAGCATTTGAATCAGCTTGAAGAGGATCTTTTTGACTTCGATGAATCAAAGCAAATTTTAAGCCTTCGCCTTTTTCAATGAAAGCTTTTTTCTTTCCCTATAAATTTATTCATTAAAAAAGTGATGAGTTTTAAAGCATTAAACGTACCATGATTGAAGTTGAAATTGAAATAGAAGCCAAACAACAAGTTTTAATCTAAAATTTGAAGGATTTTAGTAAAAAAAATATTGGAAAAAAATACGTCGAAATTGAAAAGCTTTTTTCACGTAAAATTCGAGGACTTTCAACAGCTGCTTTATTTTCTCATTACTTTTTTTTTTTGCTTTGGGCTGTTGCGTTTTTATCGTGTCAAGAACAATCAGGGCAAGAAAAACATGGTTGATTTTTTTGAAGTTTGATTAATTTTTCTTCAAAGTTTCATACATAAAACTTTATAAAAATTTATTAAAATGGCTAAATTTCCTTATCATTCAGCTTTATTTTTGCTACATAAACTAATATGCACATAATAGCAAGATTTTTTACTTCTTCATCATGAAAGCTCAAAGAAAAAATTTCATGATTTTCTTGTTTGAAATGAAACTTGTAAATAATTTTGTCTTACAGTGTTATTATCTCCACTTGTTTGATTGTCTTTTTTACAAAAATGATTCATAGCAAAGAAAGAGTCAATGATGAGAAACTAGTTTAAAGAAAATTGCATAAAAATAAAATAAAATTATTATTGCTGCTTGAACAAATTTGAACTTGAAATAAGAAAGAGAAAAACTTGTCTTTTTGCCATTCTCCCGTCGGATTGCTTTTTTTCTGTTGCAAACGAGCTCATTAAATTTGTGATTCAAGCAATATATAAAAGCAAGCTTCAAAGAGAAAATGAGCATCACTTTATTCATCAAAGCTTCCCTCTTCATTTTCAAACCATGGCAGTGAAGTTTGTTATCCTCCTCGTTGTCTTCGCAATTAGCGACTCTGTATTGGGATCAGGTTTTGCTCCATGGGGAGGAAGTTATGGTGGACATGGATGGGGCGCAGCTCCATATTATGGTTATGGAGATTCCCACGGAAATGGTTATGGAGCAGGACATGATGATAGTGGGCTTTATGCTCATGGATATGGACATAATTTTGGCCATGATGATGCTCATGATGGTGGATCAGCCAATGGATTTGCTAAAGGCGCAAAAAGTGATTGGGCAAATTATCAATATGGAGGCGAAGGAGCTCGTGCAGAAGGTGATTCATTCGCTAAAGGTTATGGAACTGAATTTGGCGATGGACATGATGCTGGTCATGCAGCCGGCGGCCATCATGGTCATCTCGATAACCATGGCCATGGTCATGGTCATGGTCATTCAAATGGATGGGGTTATGCTCCACATTATGATGCCCACAATCAATATGCTACTGCTCCATGGTGGTAAATCGTCTATAAAAATTGATGACCTCAAACTTTTTTGTGTGTTGTTAACTTTTTAATGTTTTTTTGAAAATGAAAATAAATTAGTTGTTAGTTACTTTAGTTTTTTGTTTAGCTTGCAAACATAACAACAACAACCACCGTTAGTTTTTGGTTCAAGTGGGACAACTAATGGTATAGCGAATATGCTAAATCCTCTCGAAATTGATCATTCCCTTCAAATTTCTTTGCACAATGATGGTTTGTCAAACATAAGACATAGTGTTGAAAATCAGATGGAAATAAATAAATGACAAACAACTAGATTTTGAAGAATGGGCCAAGTGGATTATGATTAAATTGTCAAAGTCTTAAGCCATATATTTATTAACGAAGCAATCAAAAAGTTAAAAAATAAAATGTTTCATATTTTGATAAGCTGAATTTAAAAACTATGATTCATACAAGCATTTTAAATCCTCCAAGTTTTGATAAAATAAACTTTAAAACAAAAACTGATAAAACTTTTTAAAGTTTACTTATTTTGGAATTTCATTTGGATGCCGATAATTATGTGGAACATGATGGCCATGTTTTATTAATTTATTCAAATCGTGTTGGGTATAAGGCTTATGTTCATCTTTGATTAACCAAAAATGGTCTTCAATAATGTCCTCCTATAAGCTATTATTACAGATTACACACATATGAAACTTTTTTGATGTGTCAACAACATTATTTTATTATTACCTTTGAAGCAGCAATTTGTTCAAAATATAAATGCGTATTATTAAAAATTTGCATTCGACTAAAACCACATTTTGTTGAACGAAACGCACTCCATGGATTTGGGTTTTTAACGAATGTAAAATAATCTGTATTTTCCTAAAAACTTTTTTTAAACATGCTTTAAAGTTTTGCAACAACAAAAAAAGTTTTCTAACTTTACAACCAGACGATCCAGTTACAACATGAACGGGAGCTGGAGGATTATGATATGGATTGCCTGAAGTTCCATTGTAAATAGTTCGATTATAAACGGGATAAAATCGCTCATAAGTATGTTCATGACCCCATAGTTCAAGATCCACGCCATATTTATAAAAAAGTTTTTCAAGGCCATATTCATGAGTTTTAGAAATGCCATTTCTTATTTTTGATTCATATTTTTTGCAATCATCTCCATTTACATTGGAACAATACATAGGTCGATGACCCATTGTAATAATCCATGGAACATTTTTACGATTTTCATTTGCTTTCTAAAAACACATTTTTTATGTTGGTTAAAAACGCGATAAAGCTAACTTCTAAATCATCGATTAACCAATTCCATTGATTCTGAATTTGGCCCCATCCATAATCATCACCGAAAAAATAAAATTCTGTTGAAAATGCAATAAAATGTGCGGATCCAACATCGAAACTAAAGGTTATTTTCAAGAACTTTTATCCTCTCTCAAAAATTAAAGGAAGCAGCTACCTGTAAAAAAGATTATGATCTGTATTAGGCATGGTGAAACGATTAACATAATGACTAAAATTGTAATTCTTTTCATGATTGCCTACAACAGTCATGTATGGAACATAAGCAGCTGCAGATTCAATTTGTCTCATAAATGCATCACCAATAGTTCCATCATTCTGAAAGTTTTCCGTTTTAATTTTTTAAAGCCTCATTGTTGAATTAACTATCGAATCCAAATCATAAGCAAAATCTCCATTGTGAAAAATCATATCGAAATCTCCCGCTTGAGCTAATTTTTGAATTTTTCCCAGAGATCGAGCATTTTCATTTCCCAAATCTCCATAAACTGCAAAACGATATCCGCCACCATTTGGATGTTCTTGAAGACCAACAAAAGAAAAAATATTACTCCAACCAGATTCTGAACCAACTCGATACACTAAAACCTTTCTGTACAACTATAATGCCTTTCAACAAAAATACAAGAAACTTACGATATCGAATTCCAGGTTTAACATTATCAATAATTGCTCGATGAATATATCGTTTAGTTTGTTTTAAACCTCCATCAACAAACAATGAAATCTTCCCTCGAATTGTTTGATCAAGTTTATCAATTCCATATTCAACAAAGGTGACATTGGTATCATACATGGGCACGATGGGGTGACAATTTTCGAAATTTTCCGCTACATAAATAGGAGCAAAGGTTCTCCCCTGTTGTTTTTTTCAATAAAAAATTTCCTAAATTTTCAGAAGTACCACATCGAATTTTTTTTTCTATTAGATTTTTCCAATTTTGCGCTACATAACCCAAAATCGTTGCGCTACATGCTACATAGCGGAGGACAATCCTCCAAAATCCTCCGACTTGCCCATGTATGATTGGTATCATCAAAAGTAACCCAAGTAATTTTTTGTTTTGATGGTTTTCCACCATATGAAAGATGAATTTGTTCAGGTTGTCCATAAAATGGTCCTTGATTGGAATCTTTCGTTTTCCAATGAGGAATTCGATTTAATAATAAGTAAACTCTTTCAGCTGAGATTATTACCGGAGCAAAAATCAAAATAAATGAAAGTAAGGATTTAATTAGCAACGAGCCCATTTTTAACTAAACATCTTTAAGCACATTGAAATTGAAATAAGACCAAAAAATTATTAAAAGAAAAAATGTATGCTTTTAAAAGAAAAGAATACAAACGATAATGAAAATGTGTATCACTAAATGCAATGGTAACAATGGATAAAGAAAAGAGGCCCAAATTAGGAAAAACAAAAAGCATCGATCATGCGAGCTGCTATGTTTTTTAGTGATTTTTTGCCTTTATTTGTGTTTGAATCAATGCTTAAGTTACAAAAAATCAATGATATGTATGACAAAGCAAAAAAATGGAAGAATAAAAGCACTAAGGCATAACTTCTAAACAACAAACATTGTAAACGAAAGACATAGGTAAAAAGAAACAATGATACAACAACATATTATGAAAGTAAATTTTTATTTAACGAAACAGATTTTAAATAAATATGTATGAAACAAAGCAAATAGTTTAAGAGCATCAAACATCGAAATCATCAAGAGCGCGAGTTCCATCTTTATCAATTACAAGCAGGTTGAAAACAGATAAATTGGCGACGAAACGTTTCTTGCATTCTTTCATACACTTCTTGACAGCTTCAACACCTTCTTCTAGGGTCATGTCTTTGCGATATAGAGTGTCCATGATGGAGTAACTTAAGCGTCCAGGAAAGCCACGGAAAAGATAGTTCTAAAACGAGAAAATGTTGAAAAGAAAGATGAAAAATTAATAAAAGTACCTGGTTTTCGATTCCATTACCCAAGTAATCAATAGAGCTGAGCCATGCTTTGTTTTCTTTGACATCATAACCACCAAGAAGGACATCAACACGCCAGTAATCTTCTGATCGTAAAGCTTCAGCAATATTTTTACGAAGCCAAAAGTGCGTTGAATATGGGCTGAGTTCATAACCATGGCGGATGTTGTATAAAGCGAGATTTCGTTGAGTCCAATCCTTGAAATTGTTGACATCACCAGCTTCACCGATGCAACTCATAGTTACATTTTCACCAAGTTTGACATTTTTGTTGTTTTCTAAAAAAACAAAAAGGTTAAAAGAGTGGAAAAATCAAATAAACAACAAACCATTAGAAACATTGATGGCACCATATTTGAATGCAGATTTATCGGATCCAAGGATAATGAAGTTATCCGTTTTACAGCCGAGCAAGAAATGCATTCCCGACATGATGAAGAAAATTTATAAAAATTTTGGATCAAAAATGATGAATGGTGTTTGAATCAAGAAGATGAAAATCAGTTGAAATGATTGATGTCAAAAAAAATTTTGGGAAAGAAATGTGCTATTTTTTCGTTTTGAGATCCGACATTTTCCCTTTCAAAGCTTGAATCGCGGCTTCATTGTTCCACATTACATAACTAATCTTTGTACAAATCCATTAGCTGAATTGGTCACATTTAACAACACCGAAAAAAGAATATTGATTGAAAATTTTATTAACAAAGCGATCACAAATAAAAATAAACGAAAAATACATTTAAAAAGTTTTTATTGATGGATCAAAGTTTCATAAAAAAAAACAAGAGAAAAGAAGGAAGTATCAACGAGCAAAATTAAAATTATGTATGGAGATTATCAAAAAAGGGTTCCAACCAGGGATGATCGGAAAAACTTTTTTTCCGTTTCCGCGGAAAACGGAAAACCAACAATTTTGTTTCCGGAACCTGAAACGGAAACGGAAAACCAAAATGCCCCGGAAATGCCGGAAACGGAAACGGAAATTTTACGTTAAAAACAAAATTTTTTCCCGGAAATCGAAACGGAAAATTAAAAATTTTTTTTAATTTTTTTCCGGAACCGGAAACGGAAACGGAAATGAAAAACACCCGGAAATACCGGAAAACGGAAACGGAAACGGAATTCCGACCATCCCTGGTTCCAACAAACTTTTTTTAGCGGAGCTGAAAATACGGATTATTCAGAAATTCTAATAAAGACGATGTTTAGAAATTTAAAGGTGAGATGACTGACTCATTCATCGAAAAAAAAAATAAATAAAAATAAAAAACCTTTTTAAAAAAACTAAATAACACCGATGAACAAATCAAAAAAACAACATCGTAAAGTGAAAATGAGTCATTTTTCTACAGTAGTAAATCTGAGCAAGATAAAAAAAATCGACAACTAACTCTTTGATATTTTTTTGCAAAAAAATGCATTCGCTTTTTTTCTTTCATAACTTTTAAACCCAAAAATTACAAATTTGAATAAATATTTTCTTTCCCATGCTAATCTTCTCAAAGCGAATGAAAAAGTTCCATCTCTTTTGAAATTGCCACATTTTGATTTCTAACTTTTTATTTGTTGCTTTTGTAAACTTTAGAGATGGCTGCTGCTGAATCAGTAAGTTTTTTTCTTCTTATTTCTTTATCATTCATAAATTATTATTTATAACTTGTTGTTTCAATTTTAGGTTGTACCTCCTGCAACAATACAGCCAACTCAATCAATTAGCGTAAACAACAACAACAACAACAACAACAATACAAAGCCAAGTGAGGCTTCAAAAGAAACAACAGGTGGTGGAAAAAAGGTTAGTGGAGGAACTGGCGGTAAACCTGGTATGTTGTTTTCTTTATTTTCACTACAAATTTAAACAATTTTAAAATTATCTTCATTACCTAAACTGCATGTTTTTTTAGGTCATAAAAAAAGAAAGCGTAAAAATCCTGAAAACTATGGCAAATGGGATCAAGAAGATAAAGATATTTGGCTTGAAGTTAATCAACAACTAAAACAATGTAAACAAACTCAACGTCAATGTGAACCTATTATTAGTTGTATGGGAAGATTCAAATCTATTCGACAAAAGATGAAACCTGATGAACAATATAAAATTGAAAAAGCAAAATATGATGAATCTTTAAAAGTATGGAATGTTAAAAATTCAATTCCTGATAATGGAACATTTGATGTTGAACATGATTAACTACGATTCTTTGAAAGTTTATGTATGTATTTTTGCTTGATATTGAATATGGTAGTTTTAATAAATGATTAAACTTTATTGCTTACAATGTACTTTTATGAATTGCTCATATATGATGGAAAAGCATCAAACTTGAAGTTACATACATTATTGCAAGAAGAGTATGCATATTCATTAATAACTTCTTTACCTCTCAATGTGATAGCAAAGTTTTAACACAGCTTAGAGTTTCAAGAAAATGTGGTTTTGCAAGAGAGCTTAAAGGCAAACCTGTAGCAAGAAAACAAATATGTACCAGTAAATTGTCCAGCATAACAATCTCTGATTGAACGACAAAGTTACTAAAGCGTGTTAGCATAAGCTAAGAACTTCGAGGAGCTAATGATTAACCACTTGAGAAGTCAAAAAGATAATAACATTCAGGATAATGATTAATAAAAACATATTTTGTTAACATCTCTGTGAACCTGTACGCTATGCAGCAATCTAATAATGACAAGTAAACACTAATATCGTTATTTGTAAGGCTACCCAATCATCGTGAACACATATTATTAGTCCTATTAGCGATTTATTACTTTACAATTCAAATGATTGTGTTGCTGGAATGACAACTATGCTGCCTAATGACAGTGACCATTAACGGCTAAAGCTCGCAGCTTTAGTTGACTATACATAACCAAAGGATTGTAGTTAAACTAGAACAAGAGAAAAAACCAAAAAAGCGAAACAACAAAGACAAGAAAATATATAATTAATTTATTCTACAGCAACCATGAAATCGTACCACCAAATACAAAGAAAACATAATAAAGTCGGAATCAGGTGAAGAACGTTCACGTTGGGAAACCATCAGCATATACACTATTTCTTATTACCATTATTGCCGCCATTATTACCACCCATATTACCACCATTATTGCCACCCATATTACCACCATTATTGAAACCATTATTACCATTATTAGGAGTTTTCAAAATGACGATGAAAGCATGAATAAGACCAGGAATGACGAAACAAAAGGTTAAACAGATGTTGAGGCATATAGTTTTGTTACATTTTTGAATTTTAAGATATAGACCTAATGGTGGAAGAAACCAGGCGACGATGAGACAGATGCAAGTGTAACCGTCGACCATTTTTCAGAGCAGATGATTGAAACCAACGAACGATTCAGCACAAGATTCAAACAAATGATGATGATTCTGAAAAGGAAAAAAACAACGATGAGAAAAATACTCTAATTTTTGTATGCAAATTTATCAAACATTTTTCGTAAGATGCAAAAATATATGCAATTTTTTGCAAGGTCAAATCTCTTGTTAAAAAAACATACCGTTAGTAAGAAACACAGAGTTAGAATAAATCAATCAAATACAGCATAAGAACATATTATAAAGTTATCACATAATTACATAGCATTAAGGCATTCCATTGTTATTAGACCATTCTGAAAAAAAAATACTATAGTAAAAAATATTACGATTATAAAGAACTTACTCGACTATGCCTCTGTTTATTCTTACTTTGGATGTTCTTAATTTTCTTAATTGAGATAGAAAGAAACGTAGTAAGCATAGTTTCATAATAATTAGAAAGAATAAGATCAGTAGCAAGCTCATAATTGGCTGAAAAACAAACACAAATAAAGTTACTGCCGAAGAAGTAACAACGCACGCATAAAAAACAAAAACGCTTGTTTTTTTTATTTTGGCTGTGTTAGGATTTTTTAGATGAATGACAAATTGGGCAACGAAAAAAGCAAAAATACAGTAGCCTCACAAAAGTACCATTCAGGCGGATATTTTTTTTTTTTGGCGCCCATTTACTAATCAAAGGATAAAACAATTTGCAGCGGTTAAAAAACACTTTCGCAATTTTATTGGAGAAAAAAGAACCAACGATTTTAGGATCAACTAGTGTTCATTTCCCCCCCCGCGGGACGGGATTTTCCCCGCGGGGACGGGGACGGGGAGCCCCCGCGGGGAAAATCCCGTCAAATTTTTTCCCCGCCCGTTTCCCCGCGGGGAATCCCCGCCGATATTTTTTCCCCGTCTAAAAATTTAAATATTTTTCAAAATTCATTAAAAATGATCTAAACTCTTTCCAAATGGCTTTAAACATCTAAATAACACCAAATTAGATTAAAAAAAGGCATTTTAGAGTCAATAACCCTATTTAAAAAAAATTTATAATGAAATTCCCCGCGGGGAACGGGGACGGGGAGCCCCCGCGGTGGCTCCCCGTGAAAAAAAAATCCCCGCCTTTTCCCCGCGGGGATTCCCCGTCAAAAAAGTTCCCCGTCCCGTCCCCGTCTTTTTCCAAAAACGGGGGGGGGGGGAAATGAACACTAGGATCAACAACGTAATGAAAGAAGAAATTTCTCATGGTTATGCAAATTTTTCAACGACCAACGCAACTGTTTTTGAATGAATGAAAACTTTGATGGTTTTTCTCATTTTTGATTATTGTTGCTCATCTTTTGAAACAAGGTTGCTTCATTCAACAGAAGCTGCTTGTTGTTTGAACACAAAAGAAAAAATATGAGTATGCCTGGTCAACGTCGTCGAAACTCAAAACGAGCTGGAAATAATAATAATTCATCACGTCCTCCAATTCATACCGAAACAACTCAACCAACTGAACCTCCACCTGATACCGATAGTGCTCGACAAAGAATTGTAACAGAAATGGAAGATTTAAAAAAGAAGAAAGCTGAAAATTCAATCACTGTTGGACATGAAGTTGAAACAAAAAAGTATAGGTATGTTTGTTTGCTTTTAAAGGAATTGTGCATCTAATTACCTCCATTTGTTTTTTAGCTATGTAATTGCTCGTGAAATTGCCAAAGGTCGAATGTCAAATATTTTTGAAGTTCGTCGAAATAAAGATGATAAAGTTTTGGGTATGAAAGCTCATTTACCAACAGATACCGGAAAAGCAACCATTCTTCGACATGAAGCTCACGTATATCAAGAACTTTCAATTTTATCAAAGAAATTGGATAAAGAAGATCTTCGATTTTTTAATATTTATGATTATGGTGAATGCTCCGATGGACAATTCTTGTTTATGACTCTTGGTGGTGAAAGTCTTGCTAATGTTTTATCGGATGAAAAGGTTCCAAAGTGAGTAGTTTTTAGAACATTTTAAAATTGGTTTTGTTATTATTTTGGTTTCGTGGAGATGATATTAACTAGTTTCTTTTTTTTAGCTATCAAACAGCATTGGATTTAAGCTTACAAATGTTAAATGCAATCGAACAAATTCATCAACTTGGTTTTATTCATTGTCGAATTCGTCCTCGAACTTTTATTACTGGTCTTAAACCTCGTGAAAGATATACTTTATTTTTGATCAATTTTTCTTTTGCAAGAATGGCAAATCCTTCACGTGCTGAAACAACCATCACTCGAACGTAAGTTTGTTTTGGTACTTGCAATGACAACATTGTTCTTTCATTTTCAAATTATGTTACTGTTCGATGCTTTTTTTTACTAACTTTTAACTTTTAGTCAACCACAAGTTTTTGATCGTTATGCTCCTCGATGTCAACATAATGGCGCACCGTATAATCGTCGAGATGATTTGGAATCATGGTTTTACATTACTTGTGATATATTTCATCCTCATTTTCTTCCATGGTCATCTGATAAACGTCTCAAATCAGCTCAAATGGCTGAAATGAAAGATAAATTGATGAGAGGTGAATGTAAGTTTCTTCCTCTTGGTATTTATACGAATTTTAACTTATCATCACTTATTTTATAGTGTATCATCGTTATACTGTAATGCCACGACCATTTCAAGCTTTTGCTGGTGCCATCAATGAAACAGATGCCAAAGTTCCAAATTATTCATTTTTCAAAGATGCTTTAACCGAAGAAGCGAAACTCAAAAATTGTGTTTTTAATTCTCCATGGGATTTTAAACCTACTGCTGATGTATGTATTTATTCCTTGCTTCATATTGTTTACATTCCCATTTTTAGTTGCCATCTGTTCCTGAAAATCTAAATCAAACAAGAAGTGACTTCGAATTCAATCAATGCGTTAAAAATCCAACAGCTTTTAATTTCGGAACAGAAAAATGCCGCACTGTACCTCCTCCTGATGATGTTAAAGAACAAAAAGATGGTAGCGCTGGTTCAGGAGTTGAAGTGAGTTTTTTTTGTTTATATAAGAGAAACATATCCAAACGCGATTTTCAGATATTTTTACCTTCTCCAAATCCCCAATCTTCACCATCTCCAAAAGTTGAACCAACTTCTCCTGAAATTGACAAAGCAAAGAATGAACAAGTGAGTTTTTGGTTGTTAAAAAGTTTAAGCTTATAAAGATGTACGTTTTAGGCTGTTTTACCACCTTCAAAATCTCAACCTGCAAAAGTTAATTTTGGAACAGAGAAAAGTCGTACTGTACCTCCTCCTGATAGTGACAAAGAACAAAAAGATGGTGATGATGCTAGAGTTAAAGTGAGTTTTGCTTGTTTTAAATATCTTTCAAAATTCTGTTTTCAGACTGTTTTACCTAATCCAAAATCTCAACAACCTCCAAAAGTTCAAGCACCTCCATCAGAAGTAGACAAAACAAAGGATGAAAATGTTCTTGAACGAAGTGATAGTGTTTATTTTGCAGTTCCAACAGATGGTCCAACAATCAAAAATGCATCTTTGAAATCTCAAAACTCCAATCAACCACCACCATCAGCAGCTGAAAATCAAAGTGTTTATTTCAAACCAAAATAATAATTTTTTAATGTCTGCCATTTTATTTATAAAATATTTGTATTTTTAATAAATGATTGTAAAATTAATTGTTTTGGAATGCAAATAGTTGATTTTCTATGGTGAGATAATCATGGATCATTGCAGCTTTAGAAACTTTAGGACTTGAAGAGTAAAAAATCTTAATTTGGTCTAGTCTAAAATTGAGAATATAAAATCAGAAAATGTGTATCAGTTGATTACTTCGAAAACAATTTTATTATTGAAAGCCAAGCAAGCTGTTGTTGATTAGCGAATTCAAGGTCTTTGAATTCAATCAATTTTAATTCGCCGCCATTGCGCGATTCAAATACTGTATCTTTATGATCATTCAAGGCACATCACCACGAAAAGCTGAATGGATGCTTTTCAAAAAAACAAAAATCAAAGCTCTTTCATTTTTAATCAAAACCTTTATCGAAGAAGAATTACTTTCAACTTTTTTTGTGCTGAATAATAACAAATGAAAATGAAGACTGAAACTGAAGGTTTGTATAAGCTTAAATTTTTATAATTAACAAATTATAATATTTCTATTTTTTAGAAGCATCTGTGAAACTGAAATCAATTCATTCGCTTTGTAAAGAAATCCAATCCGATGAACTTGTTTCCAAAAGGAAGAAAGCAATCAAAAGTTTATCGCAGCTTATTGAATCGAATTCAGAAGTATTCGATATGCCTGAAGTTCAAACTATTGTTAAATCAAGAATGATGGATCGAAATGGGCTTATTCGAGAAGCCATTATTGAACTGCTTGGAAAGTACTTGATCTCACATCCTAATCATTTTGATGATTATTATACAACCCTGTGTGATAGAATTCTTGTAAGTCGTTTATCTTTTTTTGCTACTTATTACCTCGCTCATTTCTTTTAGGATACTGGTATTGCTGTACGTAAACGTGTCATTCGAATATTTCGTGATCATATTGATAAAGATCCTGGTAATCCATTGAAAGCTGAAATCCTCTCTAAAATTGTTCGTCGAGTTTCTGATGAAGAAGAGGGTGTTCGAAAGCTTGCTCTTGATATGTTATTAACTTTCTGGTTCACTCCGATCTTTGACGATGATTTGCTTCATGAAAAAGTCCTGTCTCTCATCGACACCTTCAATCATTTGTTAGATTACACCAAAGGCATCGAAATGTTCTTCACGTTTGTTTTCAATAAAGAAGGGATCGATAGGAAAGTTCAAAAAGCTGCTGAACAAATAGCTGATACTTTGGTTTATTATGTGTTCAATCCTGATCTTGATTATGCTTTAGAACCACCAATTTCTCCTCAACAAAGAAATTCAACTTTAACAGCTTTATCAATTATTAGTAGGATTCGTCCTCAATTGATTGCTTGTCATGCTGAAGTATTATATCACATCATTCAACCAAGGACGCCTGTTAATGTTGTCAATCAAATCATCATAATACTCGAAAAAATCATTCCATTCACAGAAAATCCATCTGAAAGCTTTCTGAAGGATTTAAGTGAACGACTTTGTGATACTATCAAAAAGAGAGGTGTTATTCTTATTCAATCAGCGATGGCGTGTCTTGGTGCTGTTTGTAAACGATGGCAAGATGGTCAATTAGAAGTTTCTAAGCTTTTTGTTCAATATATAGGTAATTTAATTTTGTGTTTTCCTGCTTTGATAACCTTACCATTGATTTTCTTTTTTTAGCTTTTCTTAGCAGAATGAATATGACATTGAGCAGCAATGAATCATCACCAATATCAAGTGATCAAAAAGCAAATCTGAAGAGATGCATATTTTCTGTTGGGATAATGTGCAGGTACTTCGATTTCGACCGGTTGATTGATCAAAAAACTCTGAGTCCAAACAATAGTGCTACTGATGAAAGCATTAATGATGATTGTCCTGAAATAATTTGCTCATATTTACTTTCTTTCTCGCAATTTTCCGACATCGAAATCGCTGAAAAAGCTGTAGCTTCTCTTGGTCATCTCTGTGCTGAATATCCTCGCTTTTTTGACAAATATGAACTTCATAACATGTATCAACAATTGCTAGCAAACACCGAAGATGGCGAAAAACATTCTCAAATGAAAATTCAAGTTCTAAAGAATCTCACTTTGTTTTTGGTTGTGGAAGAAGAGAAAATGGTCAAAGCAAGAGAAGAATGTGAGTTTTGAGCTTGATTTTGCATACGAAGATTTTTTCGTGACTGTTTAATATTTTTGACTTATCAATGTTTTTCAGATAATCGTTTACGAATTACTGGTTTACTCAAAGACAATCTTGCTGATGCTGATACTCGTGGAAGTTTGAACTCATCTATTATCGAAAGATTCTTGAAATATGTGCTCGCCAGCTATCTTCACCGTAATGATGGAGTTCGTCTTGCTGTTTCACAACTTGTTTATCAAATGAAAAATCTTTTAACTCCTGTTTCTTTTCTACCAACTATGATTGCCATGGCAGCAGATCCTGCTCTACAAATTCAAAGTACGATTGAACCATTACTTAAAGAAGTGGATCGAAAACACAATGGAGTATTAGCGTCAAAAGCAACGAATGGTGTTCGATGGACCTTTGGGCTTTATCATCTCTTGAATAACAATAAGAACGTCTTGAGAGGTTTTAAAGCAAGAAAACTCAGCAAAGTAAATGGTATGTTCATGTTTCATTAATTATTTGTTTATTCAAAGATTTGTTTGTTACTTGTCCACTTTTAGATCTCGATGTTAATGGTTTACCCAAAAAGTCAACAGAAGCTATCGCCATCCTTCATGCTCTTTATGCTTGTTTGAAAACAACACGAAATCAACGAAGAATTTTCCTGCAGAATATTATCAAAATGTTTGTTGCTGACGAACGTAATGAATCAAGCGTGGAAGAATTGCTTTTCATTGCCGATAATCTTGTTACGTTCAATTATCAATTAATGGATGAACCACTTTATGTTATCAATTCCGCTGCTCCGATCCTTGCATTTTCTGGACAGAAATTTCTAACAAGCTTTAAAGAAATGCTTTCACCTCCTGAAAATGAAAACGAAGATGAATTTACAGCTGAAAATATATACCGTATGTTTTTTTTATCCGACTTTGCAATAATGTCTATTGTTATGTTTTTTAGGAAGATTACCCGAAGATAAAAGTCAAATTTTTAACCTTTTAAAAGGTAGTCAAGCGTGCTTCCTTCTTCTTTATATCAAAGTTTATCTCCAGAAGCTTTATGATTTGAGTGATCGGTATCTTTTATTGTTATTATTATCATTGATTATCATTTCTTTTTTTAGGTTGGTCAAGGAATATCAGCCTACGTCATTAGCAAAAACTACTGACAAACTGATTGTTCGTCAAAAATGTTCCGTATTCCATCCTGATCTCACCCTGGCTGAACTTCAATCTAATGTTCTTATTGATCGATCAAGTGAAGAAGGACTCAAAAAGCTTTGTGAACAACTTGTTTATGTAAGTTTTTTTCTTTTTCTTTGGCTTTAAACTTTATTCATATCTTTTTAGTTCCGTAATATGTTTCTTTCCCTTGACATTCATATCGATACTGAAGGTGATGATGATGACTCGATGGAATCAGAAGAAGAAACAACTATTGAACCGCCACCTAAAAAACGTCGAAGCTAAAATGAATAAAGATTTTTTGTTGTTGTTTTTTCCTTTTTTCTTATTATTTTTGTTGAATTAATTTTTTTAATGTTGAAAAGTAAAATAAAGGTTTATGTTCCATTTTTTTTAAAATTTTGATGACAGGCAATGATTCAGGTGAAGAAGATAAAAATCACGACAGGCGCATGTATTAATATATCGTGTTTTGAACTTATTCTCATCTTTTTTTGAGGACAAAGTTTGAGTTAGTTGTTACACTTTTTCATTGTTACGCAATCATTTTGTAAAGCAAATGTATCTAATAACAACTGCCATAACTGAAATAAGAGGCTATTAGAGTTTGACCATATTTTTCGGGTCCATTTATCATGTTATTGAAACTTCACATTGCTAAAAGCCATGTTTAATAACAAAATTATAATTTTGGCATCTAGTATCGGTAATAGGTTTATTTATATTAAGATTTTATGTTTCGTTAATCGTAATTTATTGCTTTTATTGTTGGTACTTACATATAAGACGCCGATATTTAAAAAGTTTTAGGACAGTGCTAAATTTCGCACTTTTTTGAAAAAGTGTCTCTTTTGCCAAAAAAATCAATTGAAAAAAATGGCAAAAGAGACACTTTTTCAAAAAAGTGAGAAATTTAGCACTGTCCTATAACTTTTTAAATATCGGCGTCTTATATCATCCACATGCATTCATGGTTACCAAAAAGTGGATAAGCGATGATCCTTTTTTTTTTGGCTCTCCATTTTAAAAGAGCGCACATTTTTGAACTTGTCTTTTGTTTTCATCTACCTACAAAAAAATATTCCAATTCTCATTTGTATCGTCGGTTAATTACCAAAATAAATTTGAGGTAAATATTAAATCCAGCTCTTTTTACAAAAGTGGCTTGGAAAAAAATTTAAATTTTGGAAGGTTTTGCTTTTTCGAAAGCGAAACAAATAATTTTACTAACTTTCAAAAACAAGCAGCCATGGATGAAAAACAAATATCCTTGAATTTTTTTGATGTTGATTAAAATGCTAGTTGGTTCGATTCACGAGATGACTGACATACTTTTCGTTTAAATGGAATCATTATTATTACTCCATAATTTCTTAGCACAAAAAAAAAATTGTTGTAACTTTAATTGAATGAAGCATATTTATTATTCACGAACTAGGGAAATGGAAGCACAAATAAAATTGAGAAAAAATAATTATGAATTAACTTCTTGATTTAAAAGAAAAAAGCATGAAAAGTTTTATCAAGAAGATGGGTATTGTTTGAAAGCTTTGACCTTAATTGTTTTGTTTTTTTTACACCTTTGTTTCAGCTTTTTCTTCTTCATTTTTGTGTTGCATAAAAGTAAGAAATTTAGAGCAATTTCAGAATTAACCAAATGCTTTATTATGATTACTAATAATTTAATAAAAGTACATGCAAGCATATTTTATTTGTTTGGTTTTTTCATTCAAAAAATTTTTGCAATAAAACGAGCGCAGGATTATCATCATCATTTCGTGCCTTTTTATTAGCTTGTAAAGTTAAATTTTTTGCTTTATTTGAAAGTCGTTTTCCTGGGATCTTCGCATTCTTTTTTTATGATTGGTATTAAATTTCATCGAAGAAAGAGTACATAAAATAGTTATTGTTATTATCAGTAAAATCGAATTCATCAAGCAACATTCGAAGTGTTTTTTTTATTACAACTTTTATTGACAAACATAAACTTAACATGAAACATACAAAACAAAAAAAATATTTTTGTGCTTCATTTTCACACTTTTTAGTTGAATTCATTGAAGTTAGTTTTGTAGCAAGTTAAGTGAAGTTGTTTTAGACGACAGCTTTGGTTAAAAAATATCTGTAATGTTTGAAAATTGATTCATTTAAATACCATTTCAAGACAGCATAATTGAGAGCTTTTCCACCACCATTTTTGAGCAATAATTCTTTGATTTGAGATTCATCGAGTACGTCTAATAACAAGATTATGATTTCAACAGCTAACTAAGAATCAAACAAACATTATTTACATCATGAAGTTAGTTAGTAAAGAAAAATGAACCTCAACATTCTTTTCATCGTGTCGATAACAAGCTTTGATTGCTGTAGTTGGAATGATTATACTGCCATTTTTCCATAGTGCCAATGTTATTTCTTTTGAGTTTATTATAAAACCTTTGAGAATTATCAATTGAGATTTCAAATCCATTTTGGTCCAAGCAGCTTCCAATTTTTTGATTAAACCATTTCCCAATAAATATGAATCAAAGGTGTTTGGTGGACCATTTTGAATCAAAGTAATAAAGCATTTGAGAGCCATAAAAGTTTGATTTCCATAAACAACATTTTCTGTTACATAAAACCAAAGTAAGTTAATTATTTTTTGATAGAAGAGTAATCTTTCAAACTGAAATAAACAAAATAATATTAGTAACAAGTATGTATGTAAAAAATAAGCTACTTACTCGTTGTGGAACTTCATAACAAAAATATCTTGGAATTATTTCAAAACAGTTTATTACTTTTGTGATTTGATTTTTGGCTGGAGATAAGAGTATTTCAAATGCGTGGAATAGTATTTCTTGATTCTGAAACAAACAAAGTTAATGAAGGTATACGAATACATGAAACTCTGTTATGCAGCTTTCAAACACAACAACAATAATGACTTCGAAGCATTTTCTTCCAGCACAATGAGTAAGTAAAACTTACAGGAACAATTTGATCGAAATCCACATCATTATCTTCCATTAAATTTGCCCAAGTAAAAGATAAATGACACATGTTATTTGCAGAAAGTTGAGTGGTGGCTATTTTCTCTAAAAACACATACACACATTAGCTAGTTAATGGAAATAAAGATTACAAGATTTACCAACAAGAAAAGAAGGAAAAGTGGAACTTCGAACATTTTGTCGTATTTCTTTGTTATAAGCACACAAATATCCAATACAATGAACAAGCTCCAATTTGCTTTCAGGATTCGTTGAAAGTTCAATACATCGAGTAACAAAATCCTAAAAAAAAAAAGCAAGTATGTAAGTAAGTCATAATATTCAAAATAAAAATAATAAACTTACATGCTTTATAACTGTATGAATAATGGAATCAATATTGATTGGTCGCTTTTCATGGATAAATCGTAAAATCCAAGATAATTTTGTAATAGCATCCATTGGGAGATTGTCTGCTTCGATGAGAACTTGAACAACACCATTATAAACGATATCGTAAACAGCAAAAAAATTCTTTTTATCATTCAAAGTTTTCAAAATTTCCAAAACCATTTGATTCCATTCTTCACTTGAAACTTCTAATCTTTTGAACTTTCTCATTTTCATTATCATTTCATTTTTCTCAACAAATTTTGTTCGTATTTGATTCCAATTGTGTGAAAAGTTTAAAACAAAATTCATGAATTGGTTCATATCTTGAAAATGCCAAAACCAACAACAACAAAAAATGTTCATAACTTTCCTTCAAATAAAAAAGTTCAAAGAAAGCAAAACACATTTTGAAAGTGCAAGAATGAAGCGAATGGGAAAAATGAGTGGGAAATTTGAATATTTTAAAAATATTTGTTATCATAATTGGTATCTTCTAACCTCGCTCGCAACCGAGCTTACTTGCTCACTCCAAACTATCATATAAAAAACCAAGATGTTTAGTACTAAACTTTTGTGTTTAATAAACACTTCAACAACGTTTTAAATGATACACAAAAAAAAGTATGGAGCAATCTACCATTTGCAGAATTCTCACAAACATTAACGGGTAAGGCGCACTTCCATTTGGAGTTTTAATTATTCCCAAAAACAAAGCAATATAAAGTTATCATTGAGAAGATATGTTTCCATAAGAAGAATATGACAAAGGGAATAATATGATAACGAGACATAGCTTCACATGATCCAAACATTCAAAGGTTTCATCACAAGGGTTAAAGATAAATTCAAAAAGCTCCAAAATAGCATATCAAAACAAGAAAGGTATTTTTAAAACTAATGAACGCAACAAAAAAAAGGCAAAACCTTTCTTTGAAAATGCAACAAGTGGGGATGCTTCAAATCATGCTGCACCGGATGGTTAAAGGGACATAGCTATTTCATGCCTTTTTTGAAATTTCGTTTGCGGGCACTGAAAGTTACACTTGGTAAGGCGCGTGTTTGAATTACCGTGTAAGACAGAAGTGACACGGTAATTCAAACACGCGCCGCCCCAACTGTTCCTATCAGCCCCAGTATCGAAATTTTTGAAAAGGCATGAAATAGCTATGTCCCTTTAACAAAGTTGGAAAAGGTGATGGCAATAATGAAAAACTATCGAAAGCTAATTTAACTGAAGCTTAATCCATATTGCAAACAAAAGACAAAAAACAAAGTAAAAAAATAAATATTTATTAAACTAAATTAACAGAAAATAATAAGCTCAATCGCTTAACAAAAAATATTTAAAGTTCTTCGTGGCTTTCGAGCCCAGCATCTTCTTCTTGAAGTTCCTCATCAGGAGCTGTATTGTTGTTGACGTCGGAACCACCAGCTTTTTCTTTAGGCTTTTCTTCATCTTCAATAGGAGCAGTTTTGCGGTCGTCGCCAGATTCAATAGCTTCTTCTCCACCAGCTTGTTCTTCACCATCGGATGTTGGACCAAGTTTACCACCAGATTCGAGGAATTTGACAAAAGCATCAAGATTACGATCACCAGTATAATCAATGATAGCATCAGAGTTTGCCGGAAAGAATTTGATTGTTGGGAATCCTTGGACTTTGACGTCTTCAAGTTCGTTGGTTGTAGCATCCATCTTTGCAATGACGATGTTTTCATGATCCTTGTATTTTTCAGCAAGTTCTTCCCAAATAGGTTCCAATTTCTTGCAATGGCCACACCTAAAAAAGAGAAAAGGTAAATCAAGAAAGAAACAAAGAAGTTTAAAAAGAAACTAACCATGGAGCATAAAATTCAACGAGAACATTTTTGGATTGATCACGAGCAACCTCATGGAAGTTTTTACCAACAAGAACTTTGACAGGTTTCATGTTCCAATCTTCAGGGACTTCTTCGCTCATGAGATGAGGCTTGAGTTTACCATCGAGAAAATCATGAGTGAATTGAACGAGAGCTTCTGTTGTTACATCGGAGAAATCAGGTTTGAACTTGGCCATGTCATCTTGAAGAGAGATGAGACGAAGAGCAGGAAGTTCATCAGCGCCGAGACCAAAGAAATCCATAAGACGAGCATTATCTTCGACATCGGTGTTGATGAA
Source organism: Panagrolaimus kolymaensis (assembly GCA_028622995.1). NCBI lineage: Eukaryota > Metazoa > Nematoda > Chromadorea > Rhabditida > Panagrolaimidae > Panagrolaimus > Panagrolaimus kolymaensis. Next base: position 793,072 of record JAJQJQ010000046.1, on the reverse strand, counting down.
CACGAAAAGCAGCTTTCCCTTGAATTCTTCAGCAGCAGCACGAAATTGTTCCATGGTTTTATCAAACAATGATGATTCTTTTGAGACGAAGAGCAAGTTGAATGATTTGATTTCACCACCAAAGATGAGAGAGGCGGCATCTTGGGTGAACTCAGTAACAAGTTCAAGTTCTTGAGGCCAATCTCTTGCTTTCTTGAGCCAGGAAACGATTGCAGCTTGATCACGACCACCACCATATTCAGAAGGAGTTCCATTTCGGAAGACTTTGAGTGTTGGATATCCACGAACACCAAAAGCTTCAGCAAGTTCCGTTTGAATAGTAGCATCCACTTTTGCGAGTTTGATGGTTGATTCTTCTTCTTTCAATAGAGCAGCGGCGGTGGCATATTCAGGAGCAAGAGCCTGAAAAAGAAAACATGGTGATGATCAACCAAATTTATTGAAATTGATGACTTACCTTGCAATGACCACACCAAGGAGCATAGAATTCAACCATGATGTATTCATTTTCTTTGATGACTTGATCAAAGTTTTCCTGAAAAAGTAACAATATTAGTAAGTTTACAAAATACAAAAGTAAACCAACCTTGGTTAAAACCAAAACACCATCTTCTTCTTCGACATCAACAGCAGCATGCCCAAAGGCAATAAAGATGAGAGCTATAAAAGCTAAAGATTTCCACATCATTGAAAATCACAAAATGAAGGATTTTGAAGAAACGTCAGGAGTATTTATAGCCGACGAGAAGTTGAGAATGAAAAAAGTTTTAGAATTTGAATGAATGAAAAAGCTTCATCATTCATTTTTTTAGGCTCTCTTTCTCTTCTTCGCCTTACCAAGACTGAATGTTATTTATATGCGCTTCAGAAACCAAATCTTTTTAAAAGTTTCTTTTTGGTGTGAAAAATTTACTAAAATTTTGTTTTTTGTTTTTGCTGCAAACCTTTTCATGATCCTTTTTATAAAGTTTGTTGCTTTGCTATAAAAACTTTTAACTTAACTTTAATAAATTATTCTTACAACAAATATTAGTTTTTCTTACGTTTTGGTGGCATCCTTTTTGTTTTATTCGTTACTGTCAAGTAATTTAGAAAATATGATTACAAAATAAGCAATAAATACTTTTCATCCTTCTGTTCTTTTTTATTATTATTACATTCTTGTTTTTATTGCGATAAACAAAAATTCTTGAAAGAAGTCTGGACATCGTCGAAGGCGATTAATAATAGTTTATTCTGACATATTTCACTTTTTTGGATAAGGTAGCACTGAGTTTAATGGTGGATTTGTTTTCATTTAATGAATATTATCTTTATGTACTAAATGATGGTGTCATAAATTATCTTTTAGAAAGCTCGATTTCGATTAAAAAATATTTATAAAAAAGTAAATAGCTGTAACACTCAAATTTCTGACAAAAAAACCCTCTTGTTTATATTATTTATCTTTACCCTTTTTTTCACTTTCTTTTGCTGATGTACTTAGCTTTCCATTTCTTCACTTTCATTTGTTTCATCACCGCTGCTATCACTATCAGACAATGTAACATTATCACTTGGAAGAACAAGAAGAAAAGTGGGTTTTCTTGATTTTGGTTTCCATTTTTCTAATTTTTTATTTATTGCTGCTTTAAAAATTGCAGAAAATTCTGTTTGATTTGGGAAATTAAATGAGACTTCAACATAAGCTGTTTCACGTCGAATAGCTTTCTAAAAAACCACACATTTTTATAAGCCTCAAAATGATAGTAACTAACCTTCATAAATTCATAAAACATATCGGAATCTATTTTGCCATCCAAATTTGTGATACTCAATTGGGTGATTTTATTTTTCCATGGCATTGCGAGTAATTTGATCATAGTTTGTTTTGTAACATGGCAATTATTGAATCTAAAATCCATCTCATCTTTATGGTAAAATTTTAGTTTCTTTGAAGTTAATGAAAAAGCTGCTTACGTAATATCTTTAGCATTAACAAGATTTTCCATTAAATCTTCTATCGAAATATTTAAATTATTTGGACCACCAAAAACTCGACAATCTTCACTATTCCAAGTTTCAACTTTTCCAGATTTAGTTAAAATATTATATGCTTCCTTCGTTAGAGTAATATCATTGCATTCAATTTTCTTTGCATCGCATTGAATTATTTTTGGAATCATATCTCTCACAAACGCAATATTATCATCGATGTTTACACTTTGAATAACCCAAATATTTTGGAATGAATCAATATGTTCGGCATCAATGATTGGATATCTTTTTGAACCAATTTTAAAATATTGGTCGTGATAGCAAATAGTAACCTTATCGATGATACAATATGGTCGACGAATGTAAAAATATTTACATGTTTGATAAAGTTTTCGAAGAAGTGGGCCGTTTGGATTAGCAATGATATAAGCCATAATGGGTTTAGGTAAACGAAAATTCTGTATTCGCATATTTTGATGATTGAATTTGATTGCTGAAAATTAGTGTTGTATCAGTTTCAGAAAAATTTAGTGATGCAACCTAAAAACTTACTTTTTCCATTTCTTAATGAAGTTGAAAAAATAATCTTCGATTTCTTTGCCGCTGGTTCATCATCATCACAAATTGCATTAAACTTATTTTCAAAAATTTTATTAGTTTTTTCTTTAAATCTTAAAGCAATTTCAGCATTGATGGTAGCGTTATTCTGAAATAAAGTTGGCTATCTACTGACTGTTTATTTATAAAAAGAAAAACTTACTTTAACAAATCGATGAAACATTCTTGCATCAATTGAAGCATCGATGCCTTTAAGATGAAGCTTCTCAAACTTGACTAGTCTCTTCATTGCAAAAAGCTTCGAAGCTGTTTCGGGTGTTACATGGCATTCATTAACTCTGCAACAACAAAAAACTTTATTGATCCCTACAAATTTTTGTAATATGATAGTTAAGTTGCTTACGTTAATTCAGTCACATTTGGAACTAAATTTAATAAATCCTCAATCGGCAAAGTCAATAAATCAATATTGGGTTGTACAATTTTTGAGCATCGTAGACTTTTCAAATTTTTTGATTTCACCAAAATCGAAAACTCATATAAATGAATTCGAGATTTTGAAAGAAAAATAGTTGAAGCATCACATTTTTTGATTTTTGGAATAATATCGTAATCTTCTTCATTTTCATTAAAGTTTATGGATTCGGTAATCCAAATATTGTCGATGGTATCCACCCAATCATAATCATCGAGAGAGAAAGTGATATTATGGCTACCACGTTGAAGCTTTACAATATCATGAGTAACATCAAGCTTGTCAACAATAAAATAAGGAGAGGCTTTATAAAAATATTTACAACCTTTATAAAGGTTTCGCATAACGTCAGCATTGCAATTTTTAAGAATAAATTTAATAAGCGATTTTGAAAGCGAAAAATCTTGCTGCTGAAGATCCTTAACATTAAAGATAAGCTTTGGTTTCTCTATCTTTTTGGATTTACGCATTTCGAAAAAAACTAAATTTGAATAAATCCTAGTAGCTTGAAAGGTGGTTATAAAGAAAGAAATATAATTATTGCAATTGCAATAAATTTGTTTTCTGGCAAAAGTTATGCGAGGCCAAAGATTTTCAATTGTTTTGGTTTTTCTAAAAATTTTCTTCATTATAAAGAAGCTAGGTCGTATCTCTTTAGGTTGTTTTGAGAAAGAAATGAGTGGTAAACAAGTCGAACCTTCCTTTATTTTGATGACACACAAACTGAGATTCATCGATTTTTGGAAATATCAAAATTTTATCTATTGATAAAAGCTATCTCGTGGTTATTCAATTTTGCCATATGCTTTCAAAAAAGATTGTAATGAGAGAGTTTATGAAAAATGTTAATCATTTTATTAGTATTACATACTTTAACATATAAAATCAAAACTTTTCAAACAGATTAAATAAGGATACAATACAGCAAAAATAGCAACAATTAAAAAATGTTAACAAAGAAACCATTAAAGAGTACTAATTCTATTGATACCATAAACATATTTGTAATACATTCCATTAAGTTGCTCCAAAACAATGAACATTATAACTGTGTGAGGACCATTTCTAAAAATCGACAATTGCAAGTTAATGAAATAAAACTTTTAAAAACCAACCTTAAGTAATAAGGCGTAAAACCTTTCCATAAAGCAAAAAAGCCTTCATTTTTGACAACTTTTGAGAAAACATCTATTGAACCTTTGTATTCTGCTTGTCCATTAATAATTCGCATATTTTGTATTCGTGTTTTAGCGATATCCACAGGTAAACTTGCAAATGTTGTTGCTAAACCACTCACCATTGAACCCAAGAAATGACAAAATATTCCATCTTTAACATAACCAGATGATAAAATAATTTGTTTTGCTTCTGAATAAGTTCCAAGTTGAACAGAATTAACGACGATAGCTCGACCAACCGTTGGAGTGCAACCCTAAAATTTATTTTATAAACTAACAATAATGTCAAGAACGAGACAAACATACCCTCCATAAAGCGGTAACACCTTCTTCTTTAAAAATCCGATATATTGCATCAAAAACATTTTTATAATTTCGACGATTTTCATTTGATGCTCTTCCATCACTTGTCATTCGAATTAAAGCTACATCAGTAGGATTGCCAATAAATGAGCCAACAGCTCCTAAAATTCACGACATCAATAAAATTACATACAAGAGAACCAAAGAAAAAGCTTACCAGCAGTCATTCCAAGAGCAGCTTTTAACGCAAAAGATGAAGATTCGCCAGGTTTGCTAAATTTTTCAAATAACCATGTATAAACTCCTAATCGAGTTGTTGTATAGCTTGCTTGTCGTGCAAGACCAGCAGATAAACCATTATAAACAGCAAAGAGTCCTTCATTAGCGATGATACTTCTGAACGCATGAAAACTTGATCGATATTCTTTTTTTCCATTTAAACCACTAAGTTGCATACGACTTTTCAATAAATCCAATGGTTGAGAAAACATTTGTGCAGTCATTCTAAAAGCAAAAATTATGGTTATTAAAAATTTTGAAAAAGATAAAAAACTTGCCCAGATAATCCTCCAAAAGCAAATTTTATTCCATTTGGTGTTGAAGGAGAAGTTGATAATATTACAGGTGTTGACATTTTCTTATTGAAGTTTCACGTACATTAAATAAATTTGTTAATCAAAGAATCGATCATGAATCAAGAAACCTTTTTATTAGACTAAATAAAACAGACACATTGGAGAAGCTTATTATTTTCGCTGCGTGACATACAAATGCTTTTACACCAATGTTAGAGCAATTCATTATTTTAATTTTTTCTTACAAAAAGAGGATTCTTTTACTCATGATTTACAAAACAAATATATGCAAAAAATAGATGATTAAATGCAATAAGGTTTGAAACATTCCTCGATAATCATTTTAAGGATTACATTTTTTATTGGTTTTTTACAGATTATGATGACAAGAAAATTTTATAATTCAGCATGGCGATATCCTTCACGAATGCATTTGTTTTCATCGCCTTCAATTATAACAAAACGATAAATAATTAAAAAGATTACAAAAATAATGGGATACATAATTTTAAAGAATGAATCTAAGCCTCTTCCATATCGATGACACCATGCTGAATTTCTCGCCATTTTAGTTGCTTCATAAACCGATAAGAATTCAGCTTGTTCTTCGATGTGTTTGCGCTATAAAAAATGGAATGTTAAATATCTCTTTTTTACTTTGAGATTAGTCTTTAAGCAATTTTTCTTACAATAATTTTGCTTCGATGTTCAAGTGAAATCACTACCAAAGCTTGAACCATAGTAAAAAATATAAACGTTGCAGTAAAACCTAAACTCATTGTTTTTCATTCCTCTAAATTGCTGCAAAAAAAGTTTTACCAAACCAAACATCGATAGCTTTGATATAAGATACTTTGGGTAATGTTTCTTTTGCTGCATTACTTTCAGCACTGAGGGTTAAAAATACAGTTAGAGCAACAAATATTCGACCTTCAACAAATTCTTCTGGCAACCAAACACTTATCCATGAAAATAGGACACATGTGGCAGCTGAATTTCAAAAAGGTTTTAACTTGGCCTTTAATAGTTTTTGCTTACTTGGAATATAAGTTTGAGCCAAATGATATCCCAAATTTCGTTTCATATTAAATTGAGCTTCCAAACAAGTAAAATTTCCCGTTTTTCTTTGTGTGAGACATGTGGCTTGAGAGAAATTATGAATATACAATTCTGGTAATTGAACTTTTTTATTAAGTCTAATAGCATCGTATCTTTTGGGGAACCAATGAAATTGAACCAAATCATTTGTAAATGCAACTAAAAAAATATTTTGCTACTCGAACTTGTTCAAGGAAAAAATGCTTACTTGAGCTAATTCGAAGGAAACAAACTTGAGAATCATGTGGATATTTGCATAAAGTTAAAACACATTTTGGTTTGAGATAAAGTCGAGTTTCAAAAAATAATTCGCCATTTGGAAAAATGTACATGTAAAAATTTAGGAATGTCACTCGATGGAAAAGTGAATGTTTGGAATTTGAGAAAAATGGATCAGGTCGCCATACTTTTCTGTAACAGAAAAAGTTTAAATAAAATTTTTTGAGGTTAAGAAATTACTTTAAAAATGTTTCTTCATTAATTAAAATAGGAGCTGATAAACCATGAGCTAAACGAGGATCTCGCCATGCCATTCTTAACCAAACATCCATGTCATAATCCTAAAATTTTCAAAAAGGTTTGAATGGCTTTAAAAAATTGTCCTTTAAGTTTTTTTTACCATAGTTGTTAATTCAAAATTTGAAATGGATTGAACGTGAATGCCAACCATAACTTTAATGATTTGATCTTCAAGCAGAGTTGGTGGCGATCTTGGATCATATTTCACTCTTTTCATTAATGGCAATAAAAATGTGGATGCAAATGGTTTAATTCCCATTTGAGCCATATATTCAAGTCGACGAAGAATATTTTCAAGAACAATATCATGATCTTGAACTTTTTCGAGATGGGCAAGTTTTCGGGAATCTATTGAAGCTAGATCAATTCCAATTGGGCCTATTCCTAAAAAATTAGTAATGCTGGTTTCACAACAAATAAAATACAAATTTTTTTTAATTATGGCTGAGATTGTAAATTTGAACCCTACCTTCTTTTTCATCTTTTTTATCTTTTTTCTTTGATTTTTCCGTTGTCGCTTCAAGTCCATCAGTTGGTAAATCGGTGACAGTTAAAACATCAATAATTTGTTTATCTATTTCACTCATCTCTGGCACTTTCTCTGTAAACATCTTCAAAGATGGTGGTGGTGGTTGATGCTCCCTTGGTGGTAAAGGTGGTGCAAGAGGAGGATGCATAAATTGTTGATTATATGGTACTATCATAGGACATAATTTCTCCAAATTTACTCCAACATATGAATGATGCATTAATATTTCTTCAACTTTATCGATTCCATATAATTCTTCAATCATGGAATAATCAAGGAAAACATATTTTTGGCCCAAAACTATCTAAAAAAAGGGTCAAAAAACATGTTTAATCTAAATATTAATATTTTTTATGCAGCAAGACTTTCTTGATTTTGGGAATAATAGTAATTTAAAAACTTCAAAATCATTGATAAAAACCAAAGTTGGGATAAAAAATTCTTACATACCCTTCCACAATGTAATCGATAAACAGCATTTACATCTATTCCAGAATCAATGGCATCATTGGTTGAATTTAACCATAATGGTTCAACATCACTGTTAACATTTTTAATAAATAAAAAATTTAAAAATATCACAAACAAAATTTTTTTCCATTGATAAAAATAAAATAAATCAATCAAAGAAACGTTATTTTTCATTTTGTTTTTCTTTCATTCATTGTCTTTTTATTTTTCTGATGGAAATAATTTTTTTTATGCAATGTCCGCAACGACGACGACCATGATGTTGGCTGATTGATTTAATTAAATTTTTTATTTTTATTATTTCTTTGGTTTTCACTGCGCAATTTATGTTTGTTGGCCGTCATTTTTTTTCTTGATTTGAGAGAAAAAATTAAAGAAATTGATTTTTCATTTGCCATTTTTTTACGTTCACGTTTAATTACACTTTCAAATGAAGATTTTTTTGGAAATTTTATTTTTAAAACAATATTCACGAGAAGAGAAAAAATAAAAAAAATTGATTTAAGTTTAGACAAATAAAAAAAGGCTAGTATAAGAAAATTTTTGTTACCATAGTATTATTAGTTATTTTTGCTAAAAGAAGCAAGTAGAGAAACGAGAATTAAAGGGGAAAAACTCATTAACTATAATTAATTCAATAAAGGATGCCAAAGTTGGGAGCTTTGCAACATTTAGCTGTAATTTGATTAGTAATATTTACGACAGTTCCTTGGAATCGAAATTCAACAAAAATGCTATCAGGTGCTTTGGAACAAGTTAATCGATAACCAATGGGTTGACCTTGTTGAATGTGTTTTCGACCAAAACCGATATCATCCCGATATTTGACATTGTAAATAGAAACTTGAAAATCAGTCCATTTTCCAGTGCCAATAATAAAGAGGGCTTCATTGTCGCAACCTTCGTAACGATGATTAGAATTATCAAATCTTAAACGTTTTCGACCAATAATTTCTCCTTCAATTGGGGAATAAATAATTGGAGCTCGAGTTTTAATATCATCGGTTTCTTCATCATCTTCTTCAGCCAAGGTGCAAACTAGCTCAAAACCTGCAAAAATTTGAGGGAGATAAGTGTAAGGAAGTTAGATCGTAAAGAACTTCTATGGAATTTGGTGGATAAAAATATCGCCTCAACTCACTTACCTTTAACTCCATTATATTTTGAATCACCTTTAAAACCACCAATAAGTTGATTATTATAATTTGTTTCACAAATTTGTCCAGTACACATACAATTAATAAAATGATTGGTTGGATCTATGGGTTTTCCTTCATGGAATAAATGCATTTGAACATAATTTGTATTGCTTTGTTGTGAAGATTCTAATGCGCATTCCACATTTCCAGCATAACCAATTCTTTCCCCTGCACTAACTTCTCCACCATATTTGGTTAAAATTACGGTAGAAATAATCACATAAAAACCTTGCCATTGTCCGGTGCCATCAATTCGTGCAGCTTGATCGGCACATCTTTGATCCTTTTTACCTCCAAATGGCATAACATAACTGAGTTTACCAGAAATTGGAGCAAAAATGGATTCTTTTACAGGGCATGGAATATCGATAGCTTCAAGATGGGCGTTATTGTGACTAAAAAAATGTTTTTAGTGTTGAGGTAATAGAATCCATATGTTTAAGTATTTCAACGATAAAGCAACCTACCGTCTTCCTTTATATTGACCACATTGTTCTTCACTGGTTGGATCACATTTTTGTAGCTTTGTATCTTTATTTGCACCACAAACAAAATGCATACATCCCAAGGAATAAACTAAAACAAAAAACTACTGTAACCAAATTCTTTTAAATAGCAAAAAATCGAGCATACCGCATCCAATTAAAGCTGCTAAAATCAAGCAATGTCGTAACATTATTTTTAGCACCTTAAAATCAACAGAATTAAGGGAATTTTTTTAATCCAAAACAAAAGAGTCAAAAGGAAAAAAAACACGAAACCAATTTATAACTTTTTTTTGTTGGTGTCAGATGTGTCCGTCAAATAATAGAGAGGAGAAAGAAAGCAGGCGACTTCTCAAATTGCCACATGGGAGTAAAAAAAATGCAGCTCAAAAAATATGGGGAAAGAAACCACTAAAAAAAATTGTGGAAGCTAAATAAAGGAGAAAAAAAGAAGGCAGAAACATAAAAATGAAGGAGGTCTCAAACAAAATGACCGACTATTTATAAAAATGAGACCTCTTTTGTTTATAAATATTTTTTGTTTTTTGGAGGGCAACAAAAAAAATATGCACATTGTTTAACAAATAACTAAAGTCTTCCACCACCGTTTGTTTGTGTCCTTTCTCATATTTTTTTATGGAAGAAGGAGAAAAGGGCATGAAAATTGGAAGGCAAAAATAAAGTAGCGGTGGAAGAAAAAAAAATGTGAAGAAACAAAGCCGGAAGCAAAAAGGTATGTAAAGGTTAAAAATTATAAACAAAAACATGGTGGAGATTAAATTCCTATCGACACTTTTCTAAACTTTGTAAACAACAAATTATATATTATTGTATAGTTTTTAAATGCCAAACAACTAAAAATAATGTTTTTTTTTCATTGTCGTAAAACCTCGCTTCTCTTTTTCTTAATTGAGCTAATAACATCGCTCGAAAAAAAATAAGAAGAAACATATGTGGCAAGATAAATAAAAATGACTCCAAGACATCCAAAAACAAATGTGCAAAAAAAAGCCTAATTATCCATACAAACACAAAATAGAAAAAAAGGCAAAAGAAAAAAATAACAGATTGCAATGTCTCAACTTCATACTTTAAACTTCTACCAAAAAAAAAAGTCACAAAAAAGGAAGGCATTGACAAAGGCCATTAATCTTTGTAGAAAAAATGGTGTACCAAAGAAATGCCACTTTTTGAGAAATTGCCTTTTAAAAGATGCTATTTTGAGGGAAAGATGGAATCGAATTGCAATAAACTTTAAAAAATTTGATAGCAAAGAAGTGATTTACTAGGATTCAAAGATAACAAAATTAATAAAAATGGATGGATAAAAGTTAATCCAAAACTGTCAAGAACCATCCATCGAAAATCCTAATATTGCGTGAAAAAAAAGCAGAAACACGTATAAAAATCTCGAATGACTTGAAAAATTGCAAAAAATAAATAAAAAAAAGTGTTCAAAATTTGAATAAAATTTTGATTTATCACCGACTAAAAACATTTTTCTTCATCAGCCTTTTCTTCAAACGCAAAAGCAAGCAGCAATCAGTCGTCATCGTCTTCGTGTTGTTTTTTTTTTCTTCATCAATGGCTTCAGTGACTGGTGGTGATGCATCAAGTTGTGCACTTCAAAATGAAAATCGTCTTCAGGTGAAACCAGGCTTTCAGTAAGTTTCTTATTTTTTGTTTTCGGCATTGGTTGTGTTTGTGGTTTATCTATTTGACCTTTTTTTCATATCTTTTATTTTTATAGAGCAAAGGAATGGACCGTCTTATCTCGATGTGGTACAGGCTTTGGTGATGTTTATAAAGTGAAAAATCAAAAAACTAATGAACTTGGTGCAATGAAAATTGAACATGTCAAAAAAATAAATGAAAGTGCATTGACTAAAGAGGTAAGCGAAATTTATGTTTGGAAATGAAGGAATAAGGCAATAGCTTTGGACGATATAAAGTTACAAAATGGTGTCTTTATTTGTAACAAAATCAAAACGATTTACTCATAGTTAAAACTAGCTTTTGAACATGCGCCCTTTGTTACGATATCCATCTCCTTCTTACAACGATGATAATTTTTCGCGGGCTTACTTTTGGCTGAAATGCAAAGCTTCTCCTATTATTCATTTTTTACATATCTTATTTTCAGAGTAAAATTTACAAAGCTTTATCACGTCATAGTCTGATAGCCAAACATGTTAGTGAAATGATAGCATTTGATAAAAACAACTATGGTGAAAACAACATCGACACGTATTTCCTGGTTACAGCATTTCTCGGACCAAATTTAAAAGATGTCAAAAGAACATGTGGTAATAAGCTTGAACTATCAACTGTGCTAAGAATTGGAATTCAAAGTTTACTTGGGATTAAAATGCTTCATGATTGTGGTTATGTTCATCGCCACTTACGGCCATCAAGTTTCATGCTTGGATCTGCTGATAATCCTGAGAAATGTCGAATTGTTTATTTAAATGATTTTCAAATTGCAAGGTAAATGGAAAGCGAATGATTGATTATGTAGCTTCTTGAATATCACCTACAAACTAATTTTATATTTTTAGGAAGTTCTTAAAACGTGCTAAAAACAATATTGGAATATATCGTGAAGAACGTGAACCTGGATCTGTTCGAATGCATGGTTATATTCGTTATGTTTCGGTTTGTGTACATAATGGAAATGAACATCGATGTCGTGATGATCTTTGGAGTTGGATTTACATTTTAGCTGAACTACTTGATAACCTTCCATGGCAGAATATTAAAGTTGATCCAACGAAAATCCATGCAATGAAAATGACAACGCCTGATTCTCGATTATTTTCCTTGGTAAAAAGCAATGATATATTAGGTAAACACCGTTCTTCTTTATCTGTTGTTTATACTGTACATATTTATTTTAGCCCAACTTCTAAATATCATAGAATACATTCGAACCATTCATGCTGATTTAAAACCTGATTATGCTGGAATATATCGAAGACTGAAGAATTCTATGAATTTTATTAACGCGAAGTTCTCTGATCCATATGATTGGGAAAAAGGTGAACAACCTGTAAGTGTAATTCACATTTGAAACTTTCTTCTATATATCTAACTTTCAGGTCGATTGCTTTCTATCAGAAGTTGATTTACAAAGATACTTTGCTCATGAAGAATTACAAATTGTTCGAAAGGGTGATAACACAGTTGAAATTGATCCAACAAATGTAATGTTAAAAAAAGGTTAGTGTATTAGAAGGATTTACGACATTAAATGATTTGACATCTTCAGATGACTCCTCAACTCGTGTTATTCGTAAACAACGAAGAAAATTATGCAATACTGAAAGCATTGAAATTCCATCCTTCATTGATATCGATATTACTCAACATTCTGCAACACAAGCTATTCCATCCAATACAAAAACAATTCGACGACCTGTTGCTGTTATTTCTAAAGAAAAAGAAGGCTTAAATTTAAAATCAATGAAAAAAAAAGTTGTTATTAAAGATACTGAAGTTGGAAAAAATACTGCAAAGAAAAATCCAAATAAGAAAATACCGCCAAGAAAAAAGCCTCCATCTCCAGCAGTTGATAAACGAACTGTCGATGATAACAATAATATTCATGAAGGTTTAACGCCGTTTCATCCAAATCTTGCTAAAGGTTAGTTAGTTTTTTACGGGTATAGCTTTTAAAACATTGAAAAATGTTAGTAATAAATTTATAATTAAGAAAGAAAAAAAGGTTGAGCAATTTATATAAAAGCTTTATTTCAGATGAAAAACAACAACGACAAGCAGCAGAAAAAGAGCAACAAGGTTTAATGGTTGTAGGAAAGTCTGTACCACAGCAGCTGGCACAAGCGCCACCGCAAACACCACATTCGCCAGTACCAGCCAACTCATCATCAAAACGAAGAAAACGAGAGAAAAAGGATGTTAAAAAAGAAGAAAGTAGAAAAGTAAGTTAAAAGCTCATCTTTCCTAACAGGAAGGAGAGATTATCAATGTGTTGCATTAAGGATATTAATTTTTTATTTTTTTTCAGAAAAAGAAAAACAAGAAAAAGAAGCATTTCAAAGATGATGATAGGACGGTTGATAAAACTGCAATAACAAAAGTAAGCTAAAAAATCTCTTTTAATATCTAATTTTTTTATTTTATAGGAAACTTCAAGTGATGACAGTAGCAGCAATGTAAGTCGACTTTCTTATTTTTCTTTGCTTTCAACTTTTTCTCCAATTTATTTATGCAAAATAAAATTGCCACTAAATGTTTCGACTCACTTTATAAGTGTGTCGATGTAAATAAAATTAAAATCCAGTAACTAACTTAAAAAACTAATTGCTTCCTTTTTTTCAGTCCGACGACAAGAATCATCCAACTCGCACTTATCGAGGAAAGAAAAAAGCATTAAAGCTTCGTGCAATCAAATCAGCTTTTCCACCAAAAGAACAACGAAAGAAATCAGCACCAAAAGAAAATCGACCAATATCAAAAGACAAAACAAAAAGAGCAAAGAGAAAGTAAACGTTAATATAAAAGAAAAAGTGCTATGTCTTGGTTTTGTATGTATTTATTTTTTTAAAAGATGAATGATATATGTAATAAAGTATCTTTGAAATGATGAAATGTTTATGTTGGGAAAAAATGCCAATCAATATTGCTTACTTGTTTTTTTTGTTGTTGAAAGATGGATTAGTGAATGATCAGTTGCTTTGGTGAAGGATTACTTTTGCAAGTTGAGCAAAGTGAAAGAAGATTTGTTTTCAAGGTTTTTTACTTTTTTTATTCCTTGATGATTCGCTTAATCACTGAATACCGTAAACTTATGGCTGGTGGCACTCATATGTATTTTGTTATGCTTTCTAAACTTTGATGGCTACAAAATTGGGAAAAATTATTTTTAAACCACTATGGCGGAACTTTCGCATAACTTTTCCCTTGTTTGTTTGTTACTCATTTTGTGAATGTTGCTCCAAATTAGTAATTGTTTTCAAAGAAAAGCTTTAAAAAATTTTAATGAAAATTATAAATACATAACTTTGGTGTTAACAAATCTCAAAACTCAATATTTTTGGTACTTGTATATTAAACATTTATGACAATTAATTTCTTGCACTCATAATGGAAAGTTTTAAATTGGATTTTACCTCAAAAAAATAAATAAACAGGTGTTAGCACTTTTTTCCAGCTTCAAAAAAGAAGTTTTGTGGTGTCTTAAACTTTCTTCTTTGTTATTTGGGTAGTTTTTTTTAATGTTATTTAGCTCAACCATAAATGATGGAGGAAGAAGGTCCAACACAATTTTTTGCTGAATGGAAAGATTTACAACTTCAAGAAATTTGGCATCCAAATTTACAATTTTATCTTCGAATATTTATGGATTTTATCTTCCTTACTTCAGTCATAATTTATTCGTTTACTTCTTTTATAGTTATTAAAAAATCTACAACAAAAATGGGTAAATTTCGATATACGGTATTGGCTCAAATGACGTTTAACATTATTTATGAATTTGCAATATTTTATATTAATCCAATTATGCATTGGCCTCTTCCATTAATAAGTGCGAATAGTCATTTTCCAATAAATCGACAATGGTATTTCGGATTAATTGGTTTTGTATTTTTTGTTGTTATTGGTGGAATTTTTGCTTTTATGTTATCTTTAACTTTTCGAGTGATGGCTGCATTTCCTTCTGGAACATCCTTGACATCTTCAAGGATTTCATATATTTGTTGTGGAATACTTTTTATATCAATTGTAGTAACTAGTGAAGGTATGTATGTATTTATGTTTCTGAAAAAAACATTTAATGTGATTTAGCTTGACGAGGTCAGGCACGCGCACTTAAAATTAAAAAGCAAACTTTATTTTTTGATAAAGTTACAGCATAATAATTTTTAGTTCCAATATATTTCATTTCACATGACCCTAATGAATTGCAACAGCACTTTGAAGTTGATCTTCCAATATTGACTCAACTTTACAAAATATTACCGGTGACAATTGGAATTCATCCGGCTTTATCCAATGGATGGTTAACTGTACTTTTATCATGTTTATGTGCATGGTCAATTTTTGATTCAATCTTACTTTTGGGATTAAATATAACTTTTATTTATCGATTAAAACGTTTAGCTAAAAGGGTTTCAAAAGATACTTTAGCTTTACATAAAATGTTGCATCGGTAAGTTCTTGACTTAGAATATTATAATTGAGAGAAACTAAAATTAATTTTAGAGCACTTTTAATCCAATTATTTGGTGCTATTTTATTTGCTGTTGTTCCCGTTGCACTTTTATTTATAACATTTTTGCTTCAACTTCGATATGGAAGTTGGATAGCAAATTTTGCTTTTCCCCTTTCTTCGTTTCATGTTATATTTGATTCTTGCTGTTTATTATATTTTGTGAAACCATATCGAAAATTTATAAGCAAAAGATTTTTCAAAACTACCGTTGTTGTTCACACAACGCATTTTCATTCGATTCATAGCCATTATTGAATATAATGAATGTGTCGCAGTTATTAATGTGTTTTCTCTTTATATCAAAATATGCCCGAATGATGATGATAGTCGTTAAAATAATAATGGTGAGGTTTGAAACTGAAAACAACTAACACACAAAAATTTGTTTTAAAAATTGCAAGCGATTGACTTTTTTTTGGCATTTTGCACCCTAACGTGATAGGGCCTGCCTAACGTGATAGGGTCACCAAATTGGTTTGTTTTTGCCTAAAATTTTTATTGTTACTAACTTTTTTGGGTTCTTTCAAGTTTTTTACTCCTATAATTGTTGCTCTTTTTTTCTAACTAGATTTCCTTATGTTGTTGCATTTGACTGTAATAAACTCATGAATGATTTGCATAGGTTGTTTATTACAAAATCAGCGTGTTTGTTGTTGTCTGCTATTTCGCTTTCATTTTTCGTTGATTTAACTCTCATTTTCTTATTTTCAGAATCGTTTGTGAACCATGGAAAACTTTTTTCAAGACGTTCAATCATCAACGCCAACAAATGATAATGAAAACATCACGTCAATTTCTCGTGCAATTTTCGATGGTGTTAATGCTTCATGGAAGAAAGAATATGATAAGAGCGTCAAAGAGGTTAGTTAATTTTTACATCTTTGACACATTTTATTGTAACATGTATTATCATTTTAGATGGCAATCATGGAACTCAAGTATCGTGAAGCTTTAAACCGAACACATCAGCTTGAAGATGAAAACGTTCAATTGAAGGTTAAGAATTCTCAACTTCAGAATACAATCAAGCAATTAAAAGAAGTGAATTCTCAACGTAAAGATAAAAAACCTCAACGAAGTGAAGATAGCTATAAGCTACTTAACCTTCTTAATGGCAACAATCAAATGAAAGAAGCTGTTGACAAACAAAAAGTTGATAATGAAATGTTGGAAACACTTGAACCTCTCGTCTTGAATAGGCTTTTTAAGCTCAAAAAGGGACCATTTTGGATGGGATTCTCAAGTTACATGAAAGGTGAAAAACCTACAATGCTCAAATTGGTTAATCCTGACAACATGCTCATCAATGATGTTCCCGTTGATCCTGATAAGAAGCTTATTCTCAATGGCATTATTTCTTTATATGATTCCGATCCATTCAAATGTAATGCTGGCTTTTATAGCAGTAATAAGCATATCATTTCTGCTTTGCTTGAAAAAGTTGAATTGTGTTCTCTTACTGGATTATTCTTAAGTCAACAAATTCTATCATTAAACGAATATGAAAAGCTCGTTTCATCTGAAATGGTTAAGAATTTATGCTTTAATGATGTTACAATTTTGGATGAGAACGATACTGTTATTTTGCTAGAAGATATTATCGAAGAATTACCAAATCTTGAAAAGCTTCGATAGTAAGTTTTTTTTTGTTTCAATCGCATTTATTCTTTGTAATGGATGTTTTTTAGTGACGTTGTTGGCGATCGTCTATCTCTAATTGATTCAGAAAACTTTAGTGTTACAAATGAAACGTTCAAGAAGCTTGCTTATGACCTTCCGCCTTTCGTCAATCTCAAAGTTTTTGAATTAAATAATGTTTTTCTAAAACATTTTGAATATGATGCTTTTGTTGAGTTTATTAAGGTTTGTTGTAACTTTTCTTTCGTTTCTTTTTTCTTTCTTTTTTTCACATTGCTTGCTTTTTTAGAATCATCCGAATGCTCATATTTCAATTTCATTTTGTTGCACTTCCGTTGATGAGAAAGATCAAATTAAAGCTATTCTGAAAAATCTGCTTCAATCTTGTCCAACTCCTCATAAGCTTGAAATCAAATCTTAATTGTTTTTTGATTTTCTTTATCATTCTTGTTTGTTACCTTTTACTTTGTTAATAAAATGAATGTTTTTGTGTTTCTTGTGTTATTTTTGCGTCTGTTTTAAAAGCAACTTTACATAGCTTTAGATATGAAAAATCTTAGAACATAAAGCTTTATTATTTGAGAAAATTGAAACTATGATACTTTTCGTTTATAAAATAGACAAATATGATTATTGCTTATATTGGTTAAGGAGAGTTATTAAATGTTCACTGTGGACATTAGAGAAACTAAAGAAAGGAAAATACGTTTATGAGCAATGAAAATGGATTTTTAACCTTCCAAGAGTTGTTCTCACGAATGGTTGTTAATAAAAGGTTTTTTAAAGCATTGACAAGCATGGTCACCTATTTACTCAGTGTCTAAGATGTTTCAAGCAAAAAGTTTTTTTCATTAATTCTGGTAATGGACGTTTGACTTTCTTTTGCCATTTAGCATCATTCCCAAATGCGATATCAAGTGGAGGAGGTTGAGTTAAATCTTCTTCTGAACTTGGTGATGGTGATTCAATAAAAACCCAATCATCCATTTGGGCTAAATCAATCAATGGTTTTGAATTATTTGGAAAGGATTTCATTAAATCTTCCAAAGTTTCAACGATTTCTTCAAAATTTGGCCGTTCGTTTGGTTCTTTCATTGTATGGGTTTTATTCAAAAATTTCAAAGATACACATTTTTTGGGATTTTGATTTCGTCCTTCATTACAAATATCAAAGATATGAATTAATTATGGATTTATTTTATATTTCGTGTGTTATTCCATATCTCATTGTTCAGCTACTTTATTTAATGTTAGTGGCGCCGGTTTATAAAATTTCTTATTCGGATAAATGGGTAAAAAAACACTTTTTTGGTTTTTAAAATTTTAATTAAAAATTTTTGAGTTTAGTTTTTTTGTTGCACTTTGTTTACAAATGCTTTACAAAAATGGATATTAGAATCAGTCGTCGTGCACATGGAAATGTGTGAAGCTTTAAATGAAAAAAATTTAATGTGTCTTAAATTTATTCATTATCAAACTTCTTCAAAAAATCTTTCATCTTCTCAAAAAGAACTTTATTACTCCATTGTAAACTTTTTTCATTACTCTTTTTTTTGGTTTTAATTTTTAGCAACCATTGTTGATTTTCAGAAAGGAAACGAAGCCTTTACATATTCATTCACAATGGAATTATTTATTGCTTGCATAGGATTGATTATATTTTTTGCTCAACGTGAGCCACATCATCGCCATTTGCCAATAATAAAAAATGAAATAAAACCCAAAAGTTTATTAGCAAAATTTATGGTTGCATTTTGTTTATCGATACTTTTAATTTCGGTTTTATACAATATTTATTTGAGTCAATTAATTGCAATGACAAAAGAAAATTTTTCTATTCGTTACACTCAAATTTTAGCGAGATTATTTCTTCATTTTCTTAATTTTATCTTACTTTCATACACAACTTTAATTTTATTTAAATTAAAATTAAAGCCTCATTGGCCATCGGAAGCTGATATAATGATTTTATGGGTTGCATGGTTTTTAAATGTAATAAAACTTCACACAAAATTTATTATTCAAATATTTTTTCTTTGGCAGCATTTAAATCATTTGGAATCCATGGTTTCACTTTTCACACAATTTATTCATTATTTTGAAATAATTACTTTTTATTTATCATTATTTTAGCAGAACATTTTTTATTGATAGCTGAAAATTCAGCAAATGAAAATGCTCGACCTTATTTGAGTTCCTTCACTCTAATATTTTTTCCAACATATTTTTGTTTTACCTTATCTGCCTTTGCCGTTTATTACATACAAAATACATTTCAAACTTTACCTAAAAATGTTGAAAGTGCGGTTGGTTTAAATTTGCTTGTATTATTTCAATCTTCATATCCAACAACCATGCTTTTTACCATGACCGCTTCACTTTGTCTTGCATCTATTATGGAAACATTATTTCAAAATGGTTATTATCGCTTTCGAAGGATTGATGCGGCGGAAATTATTAATCAATAAACTAAACTTTTATTAGTACTTTTTTTCTTTTCATAATAAACCATATTTTTTACTAACATAAGTTACAAATTAAAAGCAAATAAAGTCTTTTTGGTCGCTCGACAAAATTGTGCAAAATTGTTTTCGATGTCTTTTTTATTTTACAAAAAAAAAGAACGGCAACAAGCGCACCTTCTTTTCCAGCATGTATTATTTGCTTTTCTGTGATTCTCTTTTTTGAAAAGAGAGTGCAAGCAAAAAAAAGTCCAAACGCATATTTTCTTTCATTGGCTTGCAAAAGAAATAATCAAACTTTGGCTATTATCTTCGGTTTAATTACCCTTTAATTTGAGGTAATCATTAATTTCCAGCTCTTTTTAAAGTGGCAAGGAAAGAATTTAAATAAATTTTGGAATGTTTTGCTTTTTCTAAAGCGAAACAAATATTAAAAATATTGAAATTATTTTCATTGATCGAGCGAAGCCATATTTTCGAAACTTTCGAATTATTTTGAAACAAAAAAAATACTGTATTTGAAACCATCATGTAAATTAACTCGCTTTTTTTTGGCACAATGTTATTGAACACAATTTTTTATAACACATGTGCAAAAGTTCTTTCTTCTTCTTTTTTTTCTGTTTCAAAATTTCCGTGTTGCATTCGCTTAATGTTTGTACAAAATATTATTATTTACAAATGTTGTCAATTTTTAGCTACTCATACTAATGGATTCTCATCTTTCTCCAGAAATCATCGAAGCTGCCAAAATCAAATGGTTTGAATTGTTCCAAGAAGCATCTGAAAGAAATCCTGAATATGCCGCGGCCATACCATTCACCTTTGTCGAGGCATTGAAATTGGTCGAATATATTGCTGATTATGCTTCGAAGATTGTGGATGAACAAGAAATTGCTTCTCGAGAGACCTCCTCCAATTCATTAGTGGAAGAATTTCAAACAAGTTTCGAAAAGTCTGAAGAAAATGACGAACATACACCATTGGAAGAAGATCAAAGTTACTGGAAAGACGTAGAAGATGCTGGAGAAAATGGTGAACAAATCAAATATTTAGTTGTTCCAGAAAATTGCCATGATGTTATTGAATCTTCTTCCCTTCAAAATTTCATTCAAGTATGTATTCCAAAAGATATCTCATCTCTCGAATGGTCTCAAAATGCTTCAAAGAATTGGCCATCTGGATCCATCTCATTTATTATAATTCCTTCATTTTGGACTCAAGAAGATTTATTGGTTGCTCTTGATGAAATGGAGAAAAAATCATTCAATGTTAAAGCTTTTATTATTTCTGTAGAACGAACGAATGATATGGATATTGAGAAGGTGCGATCGAACTCATCGTTTGAAATTTATATGCTTGATACTGTCGAAGATGTCAATACGAAGATTCTCTCTCTTGCTTCAACAATTCCTGATTCCATTATTTGTCAAACATCGATTTTTACTGAAGTTATACACATTCCTGTTGCAGAAGAGCGTCAAAATGTTTTTGAAGGAGAAGAAGAAGCTGAAGGACCGCCACCCAAATATCTAATTGTTCCTCATGATATTGAACATGCAATTTCTATTGCATCATTTGTTCTTCCAAAAAAGAAATCATTTTTTCGTTGGGCTCAAGAAGTTTTTTGGCCAGAAGGTACTATTGCTTATGTTGTTCTTCGTCCATCTTGGAATATGAAAAAACTTATGAATGGTTTCGATGAGTTAACTAGCCGTGGAATTGTTGTAAAAGCTATTTTTCCATATGCTTATGGTGAAAGAGAAACTAGAGCTTCAGCCTTAAAAGATCTTGGTATTGATACCTTTATGTGTCCAACTTCAAATGACATCAAGAATGTATTCAATGGAAAAGTTTTGCATTTCGATAATGGTCCTGGTAACAACGATACTCAAAAGAATCTTCAATCACCAATTTGTGGAACTCCTCGTCAAACAAGAAAACGTCTTTCAAGTGATGATCTTACGAACTTATCAAATTCTGATTCTTCAATATATGCATTGTCACCATCAAAAAGATCTGTGGAAGAAGGAGAAATAATATCACCAGTTAAACCTAACATTAATTTGCATGAACAACAACGGCTGAGAACTGAAAAATTATTATCGCTTGCTAAAATTATGGATGAACAAAAAGAAGCCTCATCAAGTTGAATCCAACTAATAACTTAATATTTTTTTTAAAACATTTTCATTTTTGTTAATTATTGCTTTTGTATAAAGTTTTTGTAAACAAATTTGAAATAGTTTTTTTGGATACCATAAATATTTTTTTCTTGTTTTAATGCTTTACTTTTTTATTGAGAGCTCTTATAACAACTGACAATGCAACGCTATATAAAACATAAAACAACCAGTTACAACAACAACAAAATATTGCCACATGGGTTTTTTTTAAATTCAATGCAAAAAAAATGTTATAAAACTTGTGGGCAATTTTTTTTAGCGTTCACGAAAAGGCATAAATTGTTTGAGACTTTTAATATGATCATTTCGAAGATGTAAATATTCAAAGATTGAAATATCCATAAATTCTAAATTAAAGCAAAATAATTGGGTGCTGATTCGATCGTTTAATTTCAAAGACATATCAGGAAAATGAACTAAAAAAAAGGAAGAGGATTATGGAATTTATCAAAGTAACTAAAACTAAAGCCATACTATTGTTATTTGTTGGAGTTTCAAGAATAACTAAATCAGGTCGATCATTAACAAAATGATGAAGTTGTTGATAAAATACTAGAGTATCAGCAACAGCAAAAATATCACGAAGTTCAGAAACTTTCCATTCCTTCTTTTTAGTAAAACAAAACATTAATTCTGATGGCAAACCATATGCAAAAGGGAAAACTTGAATTCTAAGGATTTCAGGATTAATATAAACAAAATCCGGGTAATTTGAATCAAAGCAAAGGAATTTTAGTTCACACATTAATGGAATATCAGAGGCAAGAACCTTATGACTATCAAATATTTGTTCTCGATCTCCAACTGCCTGAAATTTTGTTAAATAATTTTTTTTATTATTGTAAAATATCAGAAACTCACTTGAATCATACTTTGATAAATTTTAGGATGTATATATCCATTTTCAACGTACTTATCAACATGACATTGAAGATATTGATAAAATAAAACCATTTCTGGAAATTTAGGAAATCTTGCCATCCAAAAATTAAATAAATGGTTTAATTTTGGCCTGAAAGTTAAGCTTTTAGTTTGCTTGATTTTCTAAAATAAGTTTTCTGCTTACTTTGGAATGCTTCGAGCAATTCTTCTTTTCATTTCATTCACATTTCTATAATTAACGACATTATATTGTATATCAATTTTATATCGTAAATCTATGATGAGGCGTTCATCGTCAACTTCTTCAGAATCTTCAAAGGATGCATCAAATTCAGTGGAGTTTTCAACTGCAACAATTTCAACTTCAGCAAGGAGAGACGAACATGTGGCTTCTTAAAATTGAGAAAATGTTTGATTAAACAATTCGGCTTAAAAGGATGATGCTTACCTGTAAAAGGATTAAGCGTTGATGGCTTTGGTGTTCGTGGGCTTGTTGCTGCACCACTTGAAGTTGATGCTTCTGGATGGTTAAGTGAGGGTAAAGGTTTGGCGGGTGATAAAGGACTTTTATTCGCTGCTGAAAATATATTTTTCATTATTAACAAATTATATACAGAGAAAGTTGATATTTGTACTTACTTGGTTTTGGCTCAACTTTTCTTTTTACAACTACTACTGGAGTATCTTCAGAAAATTGACAATTTTCTAAAAAGTCTTCTTCAATCAATGGCGTATTTGCGTCGAATTTAAGGACTGATGGTGATAAAGCTTTTTTGGTTTCTGTTATAGGCTTTGTTTGTTCTTTTTTAGCTTCACCAACAGACATAAGCTTTTCGGTGGCTTCAGGAAGTTTTTGTTGTTGAAGAGGCTTTGTTTCTATCTTTGGTGGTGATGGTGATTTAGCTTTTTCTGGTGATAACAATAATCTAAGCTTAGGAGATACTGGTTCTTCTTCTTTTCTTCCAAGTTCTTTTAATACATCGATAACTTTTGGTTCGACAATATTTCGATCCAAGTCAAGTTTGTTTAAACCCAATCGAGCAAGATGATTGCTTGACGACGATGACGCTGGTTCATGGCTTTCAACTTCTTTCTTTTTTTCAATGATTTTTTTATTTTTTGATTCATCCTCTTTTTTCTTCATTGCTTCATTTTCAGGGATTTTAGCTCCAGGTTTAGCAATAGCAGCTGGTGGTTTGGGTGCATCAAGTAAATCAAAAAATTCATCTTCAAGATACTTTACTTCATTTTGAGGTTCTTCTTTAGCAACTTTAATACCCATTGAAGCTTCTTTGGGTTGTGACGTTGAAATTGCCTCACTTTCACTATCAGAGCTTTCTAACAATTCTTCACTGAGTATTTGGCTTTTATGGCCTTTAGTTGGAATTATTTTCTTAACTGATGGCAATGGAAGTTGTGGAACTTCTGGATTTGATGACACACCCGGTGAATGAGATGCTTTTATTTGGGCTGCATTATTGCTATTAGATGCTTCGATATTATTTTCGGTAAAAATATAGCTTGTAGAAGTTGGAGATTTTGCTGGCTTCGCAGCAGCTTCTTCATCATTCTTTTCACTAATCAAACCAAGATTTTGTGGAGCTTTTTCAGGTGTTTTAATTTTAAAAGTCGATGATTTCTTTGGTTTAGCTCTTTTTTTGGGTTCTTCCTTCTCTTCATCACTTTCATTTAATTTTAAAAGCTTATTGGAAAGGAAATGAACAGAATGTTCATCGTCGGTTGTTGAATGAGTTTCTGAAGATTCCGATTCATCCACATCACTCTCATATTCACTATCAGAAATTTGTAAATATTTTTTATCAACATCCCGCGATTTTACTGATATTGATTTAGTTGATGGTGGCAATACATGATGGTCATCTTCACCGTTTTCATTTTCTGGTGTTGGTAAAATATACCAAGCTAATAAGAATATACTTGCATGGAATTTGAGATAATTTTCTAAATTTTTAAAAAGAATAATGTTTGAAGCATGAAGGGATGGAGTTCGTGCTTTTCCAAGTGACGGAAGTTTTCGTTCTTTGGGTTTCTCCACCATTTTGGGAGGAAAATTTCTAAAAAAGATTAAAAATTAGAAGCAATTAAAGAAAAGTGAAAGGAAAAATCCACGAAATTTATAAATAGCTATTATTTATAAAAAATGTCTTTAAAAAAGTTAGCTGAAGATGAGCTCTAAAATCTTAGCGCGAAAAAAATATAAAAAATAATTATGGAAATGTTCTAATTTTTTTTGGCTGAAGAAAGTAAAACTCTTGAAGTTTATTTTATTATTATAAATAAACAAGAGCATTGGGGCCCACCTTCGGTGGTCCCTCACAACTTTTTTATTAACAAACATAAACACTTTTCGAATAAGAAACATAACACTTTTCATTGACAAAAATAACGTTAGGGAATTCTTTTGTTTTAGAAAAGGATGAAAAAAGGGAGATGGTTAAGAAATAATATTTTATGATTAATTTGGTGTGAGTAGTAAAGAAGATGGGGATTTCTTATGGTAAACGTGTGACTGTGACAGAAACTGGGCTTAAACACACGATTTTTTAGACAAACGTTTTAAAACGCGCAAACATGAAATTCCATATGAGGCGCAAATTTTAACCACCCTTTTAATCTAATTCAGTTTAATTTCACATGTTTGAAATCAACATTTTAAAATACCTTTACATATAAACATTTCATTCCATTTCAATACTAAAGTCACACTACTTAAAATAATTCTTCGGGTGGCTTACATCAAATTTAAATACCTTTCTAGGGGGGCTTCGCCCCAACGCAAGCGTAACTTCTCATCAATTACTTCAGCGAGTTCCGATTTGCGCCTTCTGGCTCCACTTTCATGTTTATCCTTTCTGCTTCCAAGCATATTCCTTCGTACAATTACTCCCTTTTCGAAATTAATAATGGGCCCTACGGGCCCCATCCCATCCATTTTCATTGCTTCCATTATCAATTATTGTATTTCCAAAATCACATTTTTATAAATCCGGGAACATTTTGATTTTTCGGTCTCGCATTTCATTATTCTGATATGCGTCACCATCCTTTTGAAGCCCATTTTCATTACTCTATTTTCGTCTTCACCTACTTCCACACATTCTTAGTTGCAATAAAATTTTCTTAAATTTCCCAAACATCTTGAAATAACACTATAACACTTTATTACACCTCACTTCAAAAAATTATTTAAATCGAGCATTTCTTTAAACACCTTCCGGTAAACCATTTCATCATGCGCAATTACTTCTTCAACCATAACCGCTCTCATTCTTACCAAATTACAGTAAAACATCTCGAAAAGAAAATTAACGTTTCCAAAAAATCCCACGCTTCGTCCTTTCATCAAACACAAAGAGAAACATTCGTGTCGAGAAATTTTTCGATTATGCAAATTTAAAACGCATGTCCTGAATCGGCCATCTCGATTCCGAAGAATGAAATTCACATATTCGGAATCAGCGTAAAAAACTGCATATGAGGTGCTAGACACATTTCAATTTGCTAGGGGACACCACATTGACAGACAAACAAACAGACAGACATACATTCTCACTTTACATAGGTAGAAAACACAAAATTTAAAGTTTGATCAAATAAGTGAAAAGCATTTGTTAAAGAAAAAAAACATTAACACAACCAAACAAAGAAAAAAGACCGATCGATTAAAAACACACGATTGTTATTTTTTGGTGCAACGGAATTCTCCTTTTCTCACATTTTTTTGCCAGACATTCATTTTCTTATTTCAAAAATGGATTTAAGAATTTTCTTATTTTTATTTAGTTGACTTAAAATTACTAAAAAAAAATATGCATATTTATTGCCTTACTCGATTAATAACAGATGGATTGGAAGAAAAAGTCCCAGAAACTTATCGATATCATTATTTTAATGATAGAAAATATCATTATAATCAAATAAAAGATCGAATTTTAAGAAAAGAATTTGAAAATTCAAAAAATTATGCTTTCAGTGAAATCAGAATTGGAAAAATGTAAGTTTATTTGACATAAAAAAATAAATATCATACTTTTTTGTGCTCTTTTTTTGTGGATCATAAAAACAATAACATAACTTTTCAGCAGCAAACAATTCTGCTTAATTTTATTTAGAAATAATGTTAAAATTGCAACATTTGTTTTGACTGTAAGTTAGTTATGCATAATCTTAAGACCAAAAAAAATTATGGAGTTTTCCTCGATTTAGAAAGGATTAATAAAAGTCCATCCTCCTCGATCAGAAGAAGATAAACCAATCCAAAAAGAGAATGACTTTGTGGATTTAATTATTAATAAAGAAATTGTATCATCTAATATTTTTCCAAAATGTCATATCAAAGAAATAAGAATTCGATGTGTATGTTTACTCATTTTTTTAAAAAGGATAAGATGGATAATATTTTTTAAAGGTAAAAGTATTTACTTCTAAAACCAGTGGAATTTCTGAATCAGCTCAAAATGATTTTAAAAGTTATGCGGAAGAAGTTGCGAAAGAAGTTTCACGAAATTTAAGTGAAGTTGAATTTTTTAGTAAGTTCACTGCTAATCATTTTTTTACGCTTCATCCAAAATTTTTCAGTAGCCCAAGAAAATGCTTTTGATAGAATTAAACCTTTAAAGATACAAAACGAAGCTACGGAAAAATCTATAAATCAAAAAATTACTGATTTATATGTCCATATAAATAATATTTGTGATCCACAAAAGGGGAATAAAAAGCGTATTTATTACAGTAATATAAAGCATGAAATTGATTATGCATGTAATGAAATTTTTTTTACTATAAATATTAAAATTTTTACATATTTAGTTGATAGCCGAAAAAAGAAATACATTCCTCGAGATGAAAATCACAGGGATTATAGCACATGTTCTACGCTAACTTATGAATTTGGTAAGTAAAAAATTATTCATAACTTTCCATTTTTTCTCCAAACTTTTTTAATGGCTATGCGGATTTTATATAAAATGCATTATTTATTTTAGTAAAGGTTTCAAAAATCAATCTTCGATGGTTTAATGCTCCAAGCCTCGTATCTCTCAACTTTAGAAATTGTGACGCATTTCAAACATTCGAAGCATGGAAAATATTTGAAAAAAATATTTCAAAGCTTAAAAATTTGCATATTTTGGAAATCAGTCGTGCCGGAATAAATGAACTTTCTGCAAACTTTTTTCTTCAACTTCCACCTTTGATTGATTCTCTAATTTTTGAAGGAAATAATTTGAGAAAAATTCCCGCTGAAATTGAAAATATTAAAAATCTAAAATTTTTAAGTTTAACCAATAATCCAAATATGACAACTGCTGGAATTCCGTGGAATGTTTTACCTGAAAGTTTAGAGCTTTTTCAATTTTGGAATACAAATATCACTGAGCTTCCTCCAGAGATTAAGAGGTTAAAAAATTTGAAACAACTTGATGCCTATGTTCAAAATATAAAAGTAGGCATAGTGATTGCGGATTTTAACAAATTTTAAAAAATAACTTTCTAGGAATTTAAAGTTAATGATCTCGCCGAAGGTATTAAACGTTTAGCAATCAAAAACACTACTGTTACAACACCTATGTGCACCACCGGGCTTGATTCATTAATTTTGACCCATTCTAATTTGAAGGTCTGTTTTATCTTTTATCATTTTTACGAATTTTAGTTAGAAAATATAATTTTAGGACCTTTCAAACATAGAAATTTGGGAACACATTGGTCTTTTAAATTTATCTCACAATGATTTTGAAACATTTTCATTTTTAAAGCCGCCAGAAACTTATAGATTATTAAGAAAATTGGATTTAAGCCATAATAAATTAACTACATTTCCATGGGATGTATTACCAGAAAAATTAACATATCTTAATTTATCTCACAATTTTTTAACAAGCATTGATCCAACTAAGTCAACAGATTCACCAAGAAAATTTTGGAAGGTGAGATAAAGATAAAACTTTTTTTGATTGTAAAATGACTGATCCTTTTCTCGATTTTTTAGACCCTTCAGTATCTTCACTTACACAACAATCAACTCACTTCGATGACAAATGAAATCAATCAATCTCGATTTTTAATTCATTTGGATTTAAGCCACAATCATTTAATTAAACTTGACGAAGGCTTTGAAAAAAGTACCACCATAAATTACCTTAATTTGAGTCACAACCATTTCGATTATAAAAATCAAAATGGAAATTTATTGGAAGATTTATGGTTAAGATTGCCACAAACCATGCATTTATTATTAAATGTAAACAAACTTCATGAACTTCCCTGCCAAATGATAAATAAGTTTTCTAATTTGCATGTTATGGAATGTAATTTAAAATATATTTGTCCACAAATTTATTCGTCCGCACCAAATTATGGGACTCTCAATATTAACATTGCAAATAATCCAGATATTAAACTTACATTTATACCTAAAACAATTTTATATCCTCCATATGCTTCAGAAACTCAAAGTGATCGATATGACGAACAATTCGAATCAGAAACATTTGATTTTAATACAGTAAGTTAGTTATCATAAATTTTAATTTCCATGGCGGCGAAAGAATTGCAAAAACATTATTTTTTGGGTCTATTTTAAATTTTTTTTAGTATGAATCTAAACTTGATTGCGTTCTTTTGAGTGATAATAGCAACATGAGAGACACATCAGAATTCAAAAAAGATAATAATAAATTTATTTATTATTTTGATGAAGTAATTGAAACTGAGTTTGAAGAACAACTTTATTGTAAATGTTGTGCAACCTGTAATGAAGCAAATGTTAACCCGATAATGATTGAACAATCGATGGTTATGGATTTTAGTCTTTCGGTGGTTAAACTAGGTATGTAAATTATAAATATCTTTTTTAAATAAAGAGTCATAAGCGATTTTTAGAAGAAATTAAAGAAGATATCAAAAGTATTGGAACAATATTCGATGATTATCCAGCATGGGATAAAGGAAAATGGAAAACTAATGTTCGAACCCGATTGTGTCATTCTTGTTTAGAAAAACTTAAAGAAAAAATTGATTTATCTAATAAAGAATACGCTGAAACAAAAATATTAAATAATTTAGCAAAAAGAGCAAGATTGGATGAACCCATGGATGACTCCAACGAAAATGAGGAGCAACAGAGTCAAGATTCTCAGCAGCAAAGCTCGAAAATGCAAATCCAAATTGACCCAGACGAACCAAATATTATCCTTTCTGTATCTGGCTTTTCCAACATTGATATACCAATGGAGACTAATCCGGAGCAACCACCACCACAACCTTCATCATCATTTTATAACCCCGAAACACAATCATCGTCGGAGATCCAACCACCTAATTTATTTTACGACCTTTCTCAAACTCAATTACAAAACCCAGTGGAGCTTGGTTGGATTGAATATGGAAATCCAGAAGAAATTCAACAACAATTTTCTGATTTAAATTGGCCATATTTTTTTCCAACAGAAATTTATCTCAAACAAAAATGTTGTGTATTTCCTGATTTTCCATTTTCAACTTATGCTTATCAATATGTTTTTGAAAATAATTTATATGGTTATTCAATTTGTCGTTTAACAAAAATCTTAGCTAAATATGTCGTGCAAGATGAAAGCTCTGGTTTTCGTGCACTTTCATGGTTACTTACTGGTAATGAAAATTTATATGAAATTTTAAAATATCATATTCGAAATCACATTTTATCCGGCCATCTTCCTGACACTTTTTGTAAGTACCTTATTCATGTTTAAGCAAGTTTGTAAAATTTACATATCTATTTTTTAGATCATTCGTTCCCAGTGATCACAGACTCCAATGATCCATGGCTTCAAGAATCAGATCTTTATGCCGCAGCGCATTTATTTGAAATAAATATTTTAGTTTTTACTAATGAAGGAAATACTAAATGGAATTTATACAATGAATCATTTGTTTTTGATCAAAATCGCTATTCTTTACTTTTATCAAATGCAGATAATTATGGATACAATGCTGTTGTTGCAGCTGCTCCTTCTTGTTTTAACTTATAATCATTTAAAAAAATTCCTTTTCATTTTTATTAAACTTTTTCTACTAAATTTTATTATTACTATATAAGAAAAAGATATTTCCAAACAGATACGACAATCAAAATTAAAAAGGAATATTTTTTAGCAGATAAAATATATAAAAATATTGAAAAAAGTCAAATGAAATAAATTAAACAAGGAGACTAACATAACACGTTACTTTTCTTTCAACTTTAGAGGCTTTGCATTCGACGTTGAATTTGTAAATTTTTATTTAAAAAATGTTTAGGGTCACTCGCTTTGCAAATCTAGAAAATTTATTTTTTGAAATGCAGATTTAAAAGAAAAAAACAAGGATTAACAAGTGAAAATCAAGCTTTAAAAAACAACAGAAAAAAACATATTTTCTCGAAGGATGGCTAACTTTTTTTATTATTTTTTTGTCAAAAGTTTCAATTGACGGCTTTGGAAGTGAGTTGAGTAAATTTGGCAGGTTTATCGGTAACCATGAAGCAAAAAAGGATATTAACCTAAAATATTCATTTTAAAATCTTATCGAAACTTCTAAAAAATTACCAAGAAATTAGCAATTCCAAAAATAATAAAAATTATTCTCCATTCACTTTTATTTGAATCATCCGAAACAAAAATGTGAACCATCAAGGGAGCAATAAAAAGTGAGATACATTTAATAAATTGAATATTTGCAATTACAAAACCGCTGAATTGTCTAAAACAAATGGAAATAAAAGTAAAACATAGTAATTTTCTGGGCGAATATCCGTATTTTTTTGATTGTGTAAAAAATGCGATCGAAGTGAAATCTCTTTTTCAAATTTCGTTTCCCCTTATCTATCTACAAACCTTGAAACCAATGCACCACATTTATAAAATCCACCACAATTTGCTCCAATGCACATATTGATAATTGTAAATAATAAAACCGAAATAATTGGATATTCATCGGGAAGATAACCAACTAAAATAAAAATTGCTCCTGATCCCACTAAAGCGATGCTATTAAAAATCATCATTTTTCTTGTTTCTGTTACACTTCTAAAAATTTCACAAACAATTGAAAAGCCATAATTAAGTTGGTTAGACTCACTTAATTTTATCACTTAAATATCCACAAAATAATTTAACTGGAATATGCAAAAGTGGGGGTAAAGCTGCTAACCATCCTGTATGGCCGATATTAAAACGAAGAACACTATTGATATAAGTTGGAATGTAAGTAAGTACAAATATGCCAGAAACAAGATCAACAAAAGCATTCAACCACACCGTCAAAATAACGAGATTCATGCAAATATTTTTATATGGCACATATGAATCCATATTTATATGTGCTTCAGTTTTACTTCGATGAATTTTTTCTAGTTCTATTTCTGTTACACGTTTATGAGTGGATGGATGATCGGTGTAAAAAATTAACCATAAAGCGAATAAAATTAAACATACGATGCCATGAGTATAATAAACCATGGGCCAACCAAATTGTGATCTACATAACTAAAGAAAATTATGGGTTTTCTCAACGTCAAAACGCACAAAAAATAATATAAGATTTCTTTTTTTGTATCTGGCTTTTTACAGTTTTCGATTAAGCAATTTTTTAGTGGGATAGAAAAAATAGTTATGTACTCTCGAAAAAAAACTTACCATTCCAGAAATGGGATTTGTAATAGCAGACGAAAGAGGAGTAAATAAAGTTAAAGTTGAAAGAAATATTGCGTTTTGCTTCAATGAAGCCCATCTCGAAATTAATACTCCAATTGCAGCAAAATCCGCTGCATATGCAATGCCTTGTAAAACCCTCAAAATTACAAACCATCCAAATCCAAGATTAACGGCGAATGGAATAAAAAAGGTTGAAATTGCTGAAATAATTCCCGCACAAAAAAATATATATCTTGCTCCATATTTTGTATATAAAAAACTAAAAGGAAATGCAGCAACCATGCTTCCAATTGCTGCAGCTTCCATTAATATTGATTTTTCTTTTGGATCATAAAGATATTCATTTTCTGTTATGGATTGATTCACCATTGGCAAAGAAGTATCATTTGTTAATGGCTTTTTCATACAAATTAATGTAAAATTTAATGACATCATATTTGCACTTATTGAAGTTAAACATAAAACACCTAATAAAAGAATAAAGTATCGAAATCTATGGGAAAATATTGAAATTGTTGTTGTTTTTGGCTTTTCATCTGGTGTTATAATTTTCATGGATTTCATCATTGCTGGAAAAATAATAAAAGAAAAAGTTATGATTCAACCAGGCACGATGAAGAGTGACTAAAAAATGAATCAAGAGTTACACTTCTGTAGCGGAAAATAAAAAAAAATAATTCTATTTCATTTCAAGAAAAACGATTAAACTTTTAACTTTTGCACTGATGTGTAAAACCATTTGAAATCAAAATGTAAAAAAAATAAATAAAGCGATTCACGATTATGCAACACTTCCAAAAAATTTTTAGTAAATGCCCCTTATTTAATATTCACATAATTATACTTTTGCTATAAAATACTATAAAAATGGAAATGGAAGGCTTAATAATACAAGAAAAAATAAGGAACAAAGAATACGGAATGAGTTTTTTAGTGTAAAAATTTATGGAAATTAAAAGAGAAAATGAACAAAAAAGTGTAAATTGATTTATCATTTTAATCGCCACCGCTAATGCTGATCAACGCTAACGGCTGATCGAGAGAATAAAAACGAACAAAAAATTGTGCGTCCATCGATTTTTTTTCTTTTTCTTTTTTTCAAATTGCAAAGGAAATGATTACAAAATATATATAACACATTCTTTATCGATAAATCACAATCATTTTTTTATTTTTTGTCTATGATTGCTCTTTCCTGCATTTAAAAAAAGATGTCATTTTTTGATATTACATAAAAAAAAAAAAAATAAAGAAAGACCAATTTCCTGCTTTTTTTGTTTCACAATAAATTACAAAACCATTCATGGTTACTCAGTTATATCAAGGATAAAGTCTTTCTTTCTTATTTACTCGAAAAATTAATCCTTTGCATACATTTTTCTTACAAATTTATGCTCAAGCAGTGTCATTAGTCTTAAAAAATGCTTGAGTGTTAAAAAAAAACACTTATGTAATAAGTCTTTCCACTTATAGCATAGAATGTTAATCCTCAAGTTGGTGGTACTTGTAATTGGTTAACAGTTCGCTTAGAAATAGATCCATCAAGTACAAATTGTTTTTTACATTGATATGCTCAAAATGCAGGGTAATTTCTTAATTTTCCACTTTTCAATCAATAGGTATTTATTATAAAATGAATTTAATATTAAAAACTATACAAAAAAAATAAATTATTTTAAAAATGAACACTTGGATTACGTGAAGCTCTTTTAATGGGTGATGCACCCAAATGATGCGCGGCTTCATCATAACTTGCAACCGTTAATCTTCGAAGTCGAATATTTGCTTCTCGTTCTTCTTCGGTCATAAATAAAAGTTCCACTTCTTCAATTGAGCATCCTTTTGTTTCTGGGACAAAGAAATATATGAATATTAAACTAACAACTGTTATACCAGCGTAAATAAAGAATGCACCTAAAATGAATTTATTTTTGAATTGTTTTCGCATTGAAACCGATATAACAAAAAAATTTCATGTCGAAAGTTTAGGATCACTAGAAGCTTACCTGCTTTAGTAACAGCTTGGGTTAAAGTTAAAAATGTTAAAGATACGATCAAATTTAATGTCCAATTTACAAATGTAGCGATAGAGATGCATGTGGATCTTGCCCATAAAGGATAAAATTCTGAGTTTACTACCCATGGCACGGGTGCATAACCAGATGAAAAACAAAATAAATATATAACCATTAAAACTATTGGAAATATCGTCCATTGAGTATGACAATAAACATCAGCAAATTCAAGTGTTGTTGATGAATTATATGGATGATATTCATCTTTGGTATCGTTAGTACTACTACATAATCCAATTTTAGAATTTTTATCTCCATCCTCATCCGCTACGGGTAAACAATAACCTTCTTTTCGTTGACCTTTAATGGAACAAAATCCACATTTATCATCTGTGACACATGCATCACAATTTGAATATTTGCATTTTTCTTGATTCCTTTCAACATAACGATCACTAAGACTTTTTGCGGAATCTTTATTTATCATTTCAAATGCTCCACCAAGTAATGTTAATGAAATGATGACACCAAGAACGGAAGCCATAAGAAGTTTTCTACGACCTACTTTTTCAATCTAAAATTTAAATAATAAAAAACAAATTAATTAAATGTTTAAAAAAAATTTCTGTTTCTAATCTAAATTTGGGTGTTGGAGCCTGAACTCGAAAATTTTCAGAAATGGTTGGAAACATTTTTTTGGATTTTTCGTGATACAAACACTTACAATAAAAATAGGAATAAAGGTTCCCAAAAAATTTATTCCTGCTGTTGCAACTGAAAGCCAAATAGTTTCATGATCATCTTTGACCCCCGTAGATCGAATAATTGTTCCAGTATAGTACCTACAAATTCATTTTTAAATTACATATTTCAAAATATCCATCTCTTACATGATAGTATTAACTCCACTAAATTGTTGAAACATTTGTAACAAACTTCCAATAAGTAAAGCTTTTCGAATGTGTGGAGTTTTTAAAATTCTTCCCAATATAAATCCACCACCTACGCCATTTGCAATTGCATCTTGCTTTTGCTCTTCTGAAGCTACAGCAATTTCTTCAAGTTCATATTTAACCCATTCGCTATCGCCATTATAAATTTTTTCCAGAACTTCTTCACATTCCTTTTGCCGATTATTTTCATAAAGCCATCGAGGTGATTCGGGAAGAAATAAGAAACCAATAAATTGAATGATGGCTGGTGTAGCTGCAAATCCAAGCATCAATCTAAAATTTGAAAACTTGGATTGTTTTATATTTATTTTGTTTTTGGCGTGAACGGGACATTTTTTTTTGCAGAAATCTTGGATAATAATGATTTTTTTCAAATCAATAAACTAGCTTTTTTTATTGTCTGTTCTTTTTTCTCTAGCAAGCAGCTCCAAGTTTTTGTTTAAACTTTTTTTTATTACTCATGACTTACCTCCATCCAACCCTTTCAGGATTAATATAAGAAAATCCACCCGCTATGATATTAGCTGCGACTAAACCAACAGTGATCATAAGTTGAAAACCAGTAACAAGTTGGCCACGAATATGAGCGGGTGAAGCTTCAGAAATATACATTGGAACTATCATCGATGCAAAACCGATGGCTAAACCCAATAAAATTCTTCCAACTAATAAAATCCATCGATCGAATGCCCCACCACAAATTAAAGCTCCAATAGTAAAAATAATTGTTGAAAGAACGATCATTCGTTTTCGACCAAATTTATCTGATGCCACTCCAGCAACCAATGATCCAATTCCTGCAAATCCTGGAGTTATGGAAACAACAATTTCTTGCCATAAATTTGATGATAATTTCATTGGATCATCTTTTTTAATATATAACATTGCATCGGAAACAATTCCAGTATCATAACCAAATAGGAATCCACCGATGACCGCCATAAATGCGAGAAGATAAATAAAACTTCCAAGTTGTGGAATATGCGGAGGCTTGGGGATCCCAGAATTCGAAATTGCTGACTAAAAACATGTTTTATATGTTTTCGAAATAAAAACATAAAAATATAGCTTTAATAAATTTAGAAAATTTTGTCAAGATTTGCAAAATTTACATTTTGTTTTCAAAAGCCCAAAAAAATTCTTTGATTCAAAGAAAATAAACTTTACCACATTAACTTGAACCATTTTTAATTAGCTGTGTTAGCACTTGATTGATTATTCAATTTAACTTTGCCCTAGACAAATAAAAAAAAAGAATAGAAACTAATAATAAGAGTTTTTTAAAAACTAATTAAAGACACTCATAGAAAAAAATGGGTTCTTTGCAAATGGAAGGTAAAAATCAAGAAGAAAAAAATTTGATACTACAAAATCAAATATCACTGATATCAACAAAAAAAGGCAAGAGAAGGGGAAGAAGAGCTTTGTCTTTCTTCCAACACAGCAAACAAGCAGCAAGCATATAATAAGAATGGAATGTCGTTAAATATATAACACGTGTAAACGACGTGATGGTGATTAAATACATATAATACCTTTTTTTTAATGTGTGCTTTAATCGGCTAAAAATATTTTTCATACTTTTGTGGACGAAATAATTATTGATTAATTAATATTTTTAAAAATTAAGAAAGCTGAATTTTATTTATTTGTTTTCTAATACATTTTTTAAACTATTTTTTTGTTGTCTAACATAAAACTATAACAGCATAATAAAAATATT
This sequence comes from Panagrolaimus kolymaensis, assembly GCA_028622995.1. NCBI lineage: Eukaryota > Metazoa > Nematoda > Chromadorea > Rhabditida > Panagrolaimidae > Panagrolaimus > Panagrolaimus kolymaensis. Next base: position 755,916 of record JAJQJQ010000046.1, on the reverse strand, counting down.
ATTTCTATGAAAAAAGTTTAGATAAAGCAAAAGAATAAACATGCGATGCAACTTCAACTTCTCCAACTTTCATAATTTCATTTAAATATTCAAGTAATTTATCTTTTTCAACTTGAATAACTTCAATGCATTCTGTTTCACCTAAAGATTGTTTAGGATTTTGATTTTCTGGAAGATTTCCATCAATTTCCACTGCAAGAATGGCACCAGCATTTGAGGATAAACCAGGATCGGCATATGTTCCTTTATTAGTGCAACCAAGAATTTTAGTTGCTTTATATCCAGTTTCTTCATAAAGTTCACGAAGTCCAGCTGATTCAAGGGTTTCATCGGTTGTGTCAATTACACCTAAAAACTGCGGATTTTATCGGTGCTTTTTTTGGTGATAGTTTTAAGGAAGTTGTTTACCTGCAGGAAATTCAATAATCCATCGACGAAGGGGAATTCGAAATTGTTTAACCAAAATATAATATTTCTTTCCATCATTTTTATTTAATAATGCTATAATATGAACTCCATCTGCATGAAGTTTGTTTCCGTTATGAGGTCGATGAGCATGCATCCATACCTAATAATAAGAGGTAAGATTATTTTATATAATAGTGATGAATTTTTTTAAGGCTTACTCTCCCGGTATTGGCACGGTCACGAAGATGAAAATTTACAGTTTTAGTGACAATGTATTTTCCTTCAAAAACTGTTTGTTCATTAAATAATTTATAGGGACAATAAACAGCTTTTCCACGTTCGTCTTCTGTCATTTTTTAATAATATTAAATATTATCTAAGAGCCCCAAGCAGTTGATAAAAATGGAGAAAAATTTTCAAATTCGACAAGAGCAAACTACGAAATTAAACGTATTTACTTTATTTATAGCCAGCTTAAAAGTAGAGTGAATGATCACAATCTTATAATTCTTATTATTTATTAATTCGCAACTTGGATTTAAAACTAATTACAAATCAAAAAAGGAAAAAAAACAAGCAATCAAAAAGAAGAGAATCAAGTGTAATTTTTTTTTGTTTTTGCCATATTTATTACGCGTTTTCTTTCCTTCCCAGCTACCTCGCGTGAAGGTGATTCATGCCGTTGGCCATTGCTGCTTCTTTTTTTTGCTGCTGGTAATTCAATCGATTTTCTTTAGATTTAATTTGTTTCGACAGAATCATTCCAATATAAAATTCTTAATAAAAATGGCCCAATTTCCAAAATTATTTTCATCACTCTTATCCGTAATAAACATAAAAGCCAAAGTAGAAAAGTTGCTTTATTAATTATTAAAAATTTTTTTTCAAAAGCCATGTTGCATCTGTTCAATTTATTTTTTCATTATTTTGTTTATTATAAATTTCAGATGTTATCAAATAATTACAATTTTTGTATGTAGTGTATTAACTCATTAATGTTTCAAAGCTATAATTAACAAAATTTTGAAACTTTTCTTCTGAAATTTTTTTGATTTGTAAATCAAGCTGGATTTTTTAGAGGAAAGAAGCAAGCGGGAATTCATTGATTGTACGAAAAAGCTACATTATTTAAAAAAAACTTTGAATGTTTTTTTTTGCATTTTATGGAATAAAATGTTCTCATTTTATTGAATTATGGAAGTTAATAAAAAGGTAGTTATTCCCGTTTACTATCAAATACACATAAAATGTTTTCTCATTAAAAAAATCCCATTTGGTGGTTTTCTATCCATTAAAAAATTAAATTTACAGTAAAAATAAATAGATTTAAAAAACTTGAAAATAATGTAATTTTTTTTTGGTTCCAAATTGTTTTTACAAAATTTCCTCCGCAAAATTCACTTGGCTCCAAATCAAATTAAAAGCTTTTCTGTGTTCACCTGTCGGCATTTCTGTTTTGATATCCATAATTTAATAAAAATAATATGTTTTTATAGATATTTTAATTTTTTTTCTTGTGTGCATTTGAATTTTTGACACTATTTATTTTATAGAGTTCATTCGCTCCAAATTTGTTGTTTTTGTGTAAGTTAAATAAAAATTAAAAAAGGTTAGAAGAAAATGTTAGCGAAAGAGGATTTAAAATACACGGATGAAAATGTTTCATCATTTTTATGGAAAATGCATGGAAATGGAATTTTATCTTTGATTTTTACGATCATTGGAATTTATATGATTTTATTTAAATCTCCTGCAACAATGAAAAATTATAAATGGTTTTTATTAAATATTACGGTAATTAATTTTTCCTTTTACAAAACCCAAAAACAATGGCAAACAACCATTAAATAGATGATTTAAATTTTGTCTTTATGATTAAAAAATTTACCTTTTTTGCGTATTTATAAGATTAATTTACTTAAAAAATCTTATTTTTGTTTATTTGTTTATCTAAAAATTTGGTTTTTAATGCTTTCTTTTTTCTTCTGAAGATTAGCACGTAAAATAATTGCAAGAAAAAAACAGAGCAAAAATTTGCAAAAAAAATCTAGCAAAAAAATGCAATTATTAAAAATAAACATTTTCATCCGCAACATTATTATCGAAATTTACATATTATTCTTGTTTTTTTTTCAGTTATCAATCCTTTGGTTTGAATTTTTTATTATCCTTTTATATACTCCTTTTCCAATTTTTCCCATCCCTGGTTTTTGTGCAATTGGGTTAACAAGCAAATTAGGTCCATATTGGGGAGCCACCGTACCTTTTGTAAGTTTTTTTATCTCCAAAAAAATTTTGCATTTATGTTTATGCTCCTTTTTTAGTGGCTATTATGTCAATTTCTCGGTATTTGTGGAATGGCGGTTAATTATGCAGCTATTTTTCGTTTAACCGCCATTTATGGACTTGCAGATAAACTTTCTAAACCTATTTTTATTTTCTTAATGATTCTTGGTCAATTATTTTACTCAACGCCTACGTTAGTTTCCGGCTTGATTGCTTTAGACGATGTCGATAAAGCCATTGTGGAAGTGATTCAAGTAAGAAATTAAACAACAATTTTAAATTTATCCAAATATGTAAAACAAATATTTTGCTGCAAAGCTCATTTTAAATTTTTTTAATTGTATCCTTTTTTAGATTTATCCAAATTTAAATAAATTCATTCAAGCACATACATGTTTTGCTATTCCATTTGATAATAATCCTCGATTATATATTTGCACATTTATTGCTTTATTTCAATTAGTTTTTTGTCAAAGTATTTCCACGATAGTTTTATTTTTGGCGTTTAAAGCATTATTAAATCGACAAAAAATTATGTCTAAAAAATTGTATAATATGCATAAACAATTTATTATTTCTTTAATGGTTCAATCTGTAGTTCCATTTGTTACAATAAATGTTCCATTTTTACTTTATGGAATATTTTTAATTACTCAATCTCCTTTGGGGATACAATGGTCACAAATAATGTTTGTATTTGTTACATCTCATTCATATTTTAATACGATTATTATGATTTCATTAACGATGCCATATCGACAAGCAATATTTAATTTTTTTGGCATATTTGAATCAAAACGAAAACAAAGCCTTTTTGTTACTCCCGTTTCTACAGTAGGAAATAGGTTATCTCTTAGTAGAATATAAAGAGTTTAAAATACTTTTGTCTAACCCTAATTGGCTGGCTTCCTCCAGTAGCATAGAAAAATTTAATTTATTATATTTTAATTAATTTTTTTTAATGAAACTTTTTAATTTTTTTAGTTAATTTTGTTAAATGCCATATTTTTATTATTTTTTTATAATTAACTAAATCAAAAACAATTATAAATAAATATTTAAATATCGTAACTTCACTTTTTATTATACATATGAATCACCTTCATGCTTATATAAGCGTTGCTATGGCAATTAACCAAAAAAATCTTAATTATTAAAAAAATGATTAGCGTAAATCTAAGTTGTTTTGACTTTAAAACTTGCCAAACAAAAACTGGGATGAGTTTTGAATGACGAAAAAAAACTGAAACAAAGAATCCTTTCCAATCGAAATTCTACAAAATCTCCGTCTATGTATGGTTTTGCCTTTTTACAGAAAATGCATCATACTGTATCATTTTTTGAGTAAAAGTGACAACAATTAAAATGAAGAAAAAAAATATTTATAAAAAATAATTTTACCACTTTGAGTAAGCAATTATAAATGTAAAAATAATTATAATAAACAAAGTGCATTCATCCACGGTAAAAATAAAAAGTCTCTTTTTAAACGGTATAAAAAAAATAAATAAAAAAATATTTTTTCTTTTTTTATTTATTATCTAAAAAATTTAGAGAAAAAAGTGGTCGTCTTTTTAATTTTTTCTCTGTTGCACAAAAAAAAAGCCGAGATATGGAACAAAATGTATATCTTTTGCATTTTATTATTATTTTATTTTTATCTTTGATATCTTTGAGATTTTCATTTATAATTTTGTCACAAAAAATTTTATTCAAAAAAACTTTCCATTTATCTCCGCTGATTACGGTATATTTTACTTTAATTTTTGCTCAAAGTTTAATGTCAATTATTTATTATTTATATTCCATTGCTTTTTGGCGCCCAAATTTGGTAATTTATGATTCAAGAATTTTGCTGATTTTGGGTTTGAGTTGCTCCTTTTTATTATTTTTACATCCATTTGTGGAAATATTTCTTTGCATTGAACGTTGTATTACCGTAATTTTTCCATTTAATTATGGTGACAAAGCTAAAATGTTTTATCTTTCAATAAGCTTAATTTTATTGGCTTTCATTAGTGCCACAGTTTTATATCAAGTTTATTCCATCAATATTTTTCCACAAAATCCTGAAACAAATTGCAGAGTTTATTATTGCCTTGGATTTTTTCTTTCTCAAAAATATTCTATGATTGTTCGAATTTCGATTGCTTGCATCAGTGTTTTATGTTGCATGGTTTTGGTATTTTCGTTGAATAAGTTCCTTCATAATAATACAAGCGCTGCAATGAAAAGAGTAAATAAAACTATTTTAATGATGATTTTTGCCTCAATTGTATTTGATTTTTGTCCAAATTTGGTTGGACAAGTTTTTCAAAGTGTATGTTTTTTTTAATTTTGGAAATTTTTATCTAAAACAAAAGTGGCAACGAGCTTTGATGAAAAACGAAAGAAATCAAGCATAATAAAAGCTCACAGAAAATTGTTTCGAAAGCGAAGTAGCGGAATTTTTCGGTTTTATAATAAAAAGTAAAATATGAAATTTTTAACGAGCTGTTGTTTTAAAACAGCGTTGTGGACTTTATAAAGAAATAAAAAAAGAATAGCTCGTTCATTTTTTTTTTTGAAATTTATGAAGCATTAAAAAACTTTGTACAATACAACTTTTAGATAACTCAAAGAAATTTGCTGGATTTTATTGGTCCATACACTCTTATTTGTGGAACACTAAACATAACTTTATGTAGCGGACTCTATTGCCGAGCTTTAAAAGCAACAATCAATCCCAGTATTATCATTTCTGTTTTTAAACTTTAATAATATCTTAAAACTTTTCTTTGTTTTCGTTAATATTTTTTGATATTTTATGAAATAAATATTTTAATTTTTTAAAAAAAAAACAAGCAAAAAGAGTTTACATCGATAGCAATAAAAGATAAAAACAAAAAACACAAAAATCAAAAACCGAGGAAAGTAAATTAAAAAATTTCTAAGATTTTAATATTTACAATGGTTGATTGACATAACAACAAACAGCAATGAAATAGAACAACAAAAAATGGATGTCCAAAAGTCAATTTATAGTTTTTAGAAAAAAAGAGTTGAAAATTTTGAACAAAATGCCGTGTGAGAAAAACGAGAATAAAATAATAAAAAAAACAATGAAAAATACACCAAACTGTGAAAATTTGTTATATAATAAGAAAACTACAATTGAAATAAATTTATAATTTTGAAAAATGTCTAAAATTTCTTGCATGCTTGTAACGTTTTTCGTCTGCTTCTTTAATCCATTTTTTTATATTTTCAAGGATAATTTTTCTTGCATATTTTAAAGATTCACTATCTTCTTCTGATGGTGGGTTAAGGTCAGCACAATGTGAAGCATCTTCAATTTTGATTGCGATCACTGAAGGATCATTTGATTCCGTTAGGCATAAATCTTTCCAAGGATCAATAGTGCCCCAAGTAGCGTCAACATTGGTGCCTTTGTAGTTATCATTTCCGCCATATTCTTGCATCGTTTTTGCCGTAGCATTAATTAGAAAATCAATGGTGTATTTTTCACCAAAAAGTTTTTGACATTCATTTATGCAATTGCTAAAAAAGTGAGTTTATAAAAGCCATTAAATTTAATAACAAAAAACTAACTATAAAGGAAATATGCTGCCAAAGATGCTGCTTTTATTATCAATAGTTTGAAAAGAAGTTTGTTGATTACAAATTTGCCAAACCCAAGATCTAGCTGTTGCTAATGATTGAATATCATATTCAATATAAGTTAAATTTTTAAATTCCACTCCTAAACCATCATCTTCCGATTCATATGCTCCAATCGATGCAAGATTATATACTTTATGATGGGATTCATCGCTCATTATTTTACAAATTCGTGATATTCCTTCTTCCTCCTACAAAGCAAAAAAATAAATTAAATTAACCGGGTTTTTACTTTATTATTCTTACATTTGTAGGATTATCGTATTGAGCTGCATCAGCTATTCTTGAGATTATTTTACCGATATCAGTATTAGAATCAGTATTATTAGGGATAGTTGAATTAGCTCTGAAACAATTAAATAATAATAAAAAGTTTATTATAAACTAATGAATAAAACTCACTCTAAGATATCATTTAATTTATTTGTTCCTTCTGAAGTATTCGTAAAATTTTCTATTTGTTCAAAAGCATCTTTAATATTTTCCGCACATTCGAAATTATAAGAGCGAATGGCTTCTTCAACGTTTTGATAATAACCTTAAAAAATAATTAGACATCATTCATTCGCACGTTTTTTTGAGACGGTGAGCGGTCGCTCGCTTCATTGTTCTCTTAAATAACTTTATGCTAATTTGCATGGATGCAAGTTGGTATAAAGTGTACGAATTGAAGATACCTTTCCACCATACAGTAGCGTGTACGGAAAGGGAATAATTAGCTAAACCTAACTAACAAATGACACCACTAACAAGAAGACTGATTGCAATGACATACAACTGCAGATCCATCTCAACCGCTGATCGATTCCAATCGTTTCAAAATGAACTTTCAAAATTGAAGAAATTTGATATTCTTGGTCTTGCTGAAACATGGAAAATTGGTCAAACATGTGAACAACTCTCATCTGGATACTTCATGTACAATAGTGGTAAGTCTGTTTTTGGCTATTCTGGTGTTGCTCTTTTGATTTGTCCTGAACTTAACAAGAAAATAATTGGTGTTAAATACATTTCTGATCGACTGATCCAAATCCTTTTCAAACTTCGTGGAGGTAAGACATTCCGGGTTACCCAAGTCTATGCTCCTCAAAGTGGACGCGGCGAAGAAGAATATGAAATGTTCCTTTCTCAACTTGAAGATGCTCTTTCTGGTCGTGTAACTTATGAATTGATTCTTGGTGATTTTAATGCGTCGACTGGTCTTGGTGAAGCTGGTGAAAACTATATCGGTAAGTTCTCTTTTGACTCTCGAAATGAACATGGTCAACTCTTATACAACTTCTGTGAATCAAATGAGCTGTACCTTATGAACACATACTTCAAAAAAGGACGAAACCGAAGATGGACCTGGCATTCACCAAATGGAAAAACAACAAAAGAAATCGACTACATTCTCACTAAAAAGAAATCAATCGTTCAAGATGTAACAGTGCTTAATAGATTCTCTGGTAGTGATCATCGTATGGTTCGTGCTATGATAAACATTCCAATAAAGAAATATGCTCGTTCTCAACCATGTAACTTTGTCACTCCTGATTATGATAAATCGCTGCTCATCTTCTCTATGAATGAACAACTGAAAACACTTCCAACTGCTACAAATCCTAAAGTTGAACTAGAACAAATCAAATCTGCTCTCATAACAAGTTCAAAAGTATGCTCTTATCAACCTGTTTTATTTTCTAGACTCTCACAAACAACTCTTGATCTTATGGAACAACGTCGTGAAATGAAACATGGTTTGACTGATGCTCGTCATGCTCTTGTAGAATATTCTGAACTTTGTAAACTGGTCCGTAAATCCGTTAAAAATGATCTCATTAGTCATTATATAAACGTGATGGAACGGGCTATCCAAGACAACCGACTGAAACGTGGTCGCTCTGAAATGATCCAAAGACGGAATCAAATGGTCCAACTGACTCGATCGGATGGTACTGTCACTGAAACTGTTGCTGAACTCATGGATGTCATCGTTCAATTCTATGAAAAACTCTATGTATCTCGAGATGGGAACTATGTTCATGTTCGTGATCCAGAAGTTTCAATTGCGGAAATTACTCCTGATGAACTTATCTCTGCTGCTCGTCGAATGAAGGCTAACACTGCTCCTGGCGCCGACAATATTCCATCAAAAGCTGTCAAAATAACAATTTCAAGTTTTGCTATAAGACTTGCTGATGCTCTAAATGGATTACTACTCGGAAACAATCTGCCTCCTGAACTACTTCATTCGAAAACCATCTTGCTTCCCAAGAAAGGAAATAGAAACAATATTGAAAACTATCGTCCTATTTCACTACTTCCTGTCTTGTATAAGCTGATGACTCGAGTACTTACTCAACGTGTAATGGATGCTGCTGAAACTTCTGGTGCTCTTCTTCCTCAACAAGCTGGATTCCGAAGATGTTACTCAACTATTGATCATATACATACCGCAAATCAACTATTTGAAAAGTGTCGTGAGTTCAATTTGCCTCTTTTTGTTGTTTTTATTGACTTCAAAAAAGCATTTGACTCCATTGAACTTTCTGCTCTATGGAATGCTCTTCAAAAATTTGGTATTGATCCTGGTACAATTGAAATCATCAAAATGATCTATGCTGGTGGTACATCAAGTATAAATATTGGCTCTTCATCTATCAACATCAATGTCCAAAAAGGTGTAAGACAAGGAGATACGCTCTCGCCTATCCTCTTTGCTCTTACCCTTCAAACTGCTCTTGATCTTGTCAACTGGAATGCTGGAATCAACATCAATGGAAAAAAACTAGGATATCTCACTTTTGCTGATGACATCATGCTATGCTCTCATTCATTGGAAGGTCTCCAATGTTTGCTCAACCAAGTCGCTGGAACTTCTGCTACTGTTGGACTCGAAATCAACGTCGATAAAACAAAGTGGATGACTAATGCGAATACTCCTGATGGAACTTTACTTCTTGATGATCTACAAGTTGAATTGGTAAATGAATTTATATATCTCGGTCAACTGATCTATTGGCCTTCAAAACCAAAACGATTCAACAAAGAAATCTCTCGAAGAATATCTGCCGGATGGAGCTCTTTCTACAAAGCGAAGAATTTGCTGATGTCAAGAAGAGTCCCAATGAACTTGAAAAGAAAATATCTTCATCAATGTGTGCTTCCTGCCATATTGTATGGATGTGAAACCTGGGCTTTGACCAAATCTGAAGAAGATCGTCTTGCTGTAGCTCAACGAAGAATGGAAAGAAGAATGCTAAACGTGAAATTAATCGATCAACATCCTCGTGAATGGCTTCGTGAAAGAACTGGTCTCAAAGATTTCGTTCATCAAGCAAGAAAAAGAAAATGGAATTATCTTCGTAAACTCCTGCTGCTTCCTGACAATCGATGGAATCGTTTACTGACTGAATGGAAACCTGCTGGCAAGAGACCTCTTGGACGTCCTCCAACTCGCTGGATTGATGACATTATGAAACATACTCAAGAAAAAAATTCCCAACGTCTCAATGTCATTGCTTTGTCTGATTCGTGGTGTCGTTTGTTAGAATCTTTCGTCCTTCGAGACAGATAAAAGATAATAAATAAAATAAAATAAAATAAAAATAAATAATTAGTCATTTTTTATGATTTCAAAGTTAAACAAAAAAGATTTATTAAAAATTTGATGTCAAATGGCTAAACTATTTTTTAAGCATGGAAGAAGAAAAGTAATTTCTTTCCAATCCATAAAAATGGAAATATAATATCCTCTATATTTTCCTTTCTCTTTTGTCAGGCATAAAAATAAAAAGTAGAGTGTAAAAAAATTACTAACTATGATAATCAAGTACGACGGAAACTGTTGCTGAGCTTCCAATAGCGCCAATAACCAAATCGGGATATTTTTGTCTAAACCAAAGTGCCAGAGCTCCAGGGTATGAACCACCAAAAATAATCCATTTTGGATTGTATAAATTCATATTTTGGCTTCTGATAAAATTAGCCGCGTCTTCCAGAGCTTGTTCACTCGTGAGATATTGTAAATTTTCATCAGTTTGGTTTCTACAAAGTAAATAAATTTTAGTAAGTAAGATGGTAGCTTACTCAAATGGCCGACTTTCACCATAAAATCGATGTTCAAGAAGCCATAAAGTTGCACCAACTTCTTTAGCCCATTGAACTAATGGCAAATGTTCGCTAACAATTGCCCTTACTGATTCAGGATATTCACCTCCTAACAATAGGAAATTTGGGCCATTAAATTCAGAAAAATCATAAAAACTCCAATATTTCTGAAATTTTATCAATACTTTTACACTTTATTATATTTTAACATACTTGTTTCCATAAACGGGTTTCATGAGGTTGAGCAAAATGGTCAATTTTTTGATCAAACCAATTACCATATTTCTAAAATCAAACTTATTTTTTATTTTACATTAAAGCTTCTTTGTAAAAAAATGAGCAAACAAATGGAAATATAATTACTTTGTCAAAGATTTCTTCTATTTCCTGGTTTGTATATTCTTCAATTATTTCTTGGTCGGTATCATCTGAATTAGGTTGCAAAACAAATTGTTCTTCAAATTTAGAACAATGTCCGCATGTGAAGAGTGTCTTAAAAAAATAAAAAGAAGTTAGGTAAATAAATTAAACAAAAAAAAAGTAATTACCAATAATGCAATGGTAAAAAACGGCCACATTTTGATAAATTTGATGAAAATATTCGGTGACGAAGAGGGATGTGGTGAAGATGGAAAAAATTTTGCAAGAAGAATATACTGAATGATAAGAAAATGCTGAATAAAAATATATCGATTTTGTAATCTGGATTATTAAAGCATTTTTATTGATAAACCTTTTATATTTTATTTAATTATTGCTTGCAGGAATTTTTATTCTTTCCTAAAAAAGCCCGGGAGTACATTTTCTTTTTCAGGACCTATTAAATGTGATAATTCTTGTCAAAGAGATCAAACTTTATGAAGAAAACCCTAAAATAAGCAACAACAGCAAAAATAAAATCTCCTAGTTAAACCAATGATTATTAACTCTTGTATTTTTATTTTATAACAGAATATTAATAATGCAATACTGTTTTAAGAAACGAGATTTATTTCAGGAGAAAACTATCTGAGAACAACAGAATTAATTTTTATAAACGCGAAATACTTTTAATCATAAAGAGTTTGTTTTAATTTTTTTGGATATGTCCGACTTTTTTAGTAGTCCGCTTCTATAATCCATTTTTTAATATTTTATTTTCAAGAATAATTTTTCTTGCATTTTTTAAAGATTCACTATCAGTTACCTCTGCTACTCCAAAGTCAGCACCATGTGAAGCATCTTCAATTTTGATTGCGATCACTGAAGGATCATTTGATTCCGTTAGGCATAAATCTTTCCAAGGATCGATAGTGCCTCAAGTAGCGACAACATTGGTGCCATTATAATTTTCAGCTCCACCATATTCTTTCATAACATTTTTGGTAACATTTACAAGATAGTCAAAGGTGTATTTTTTGCCAAAAAGCTCTTGACATCGGTTTATATAATAGCTATAAAAAATCATTACTACAAAAAACATGAATTGAAAGATGGAGAAAAACGTTGTCAAATAAATGTTTTTCGATAGTTTTATAAACCTTCCAAGGCTCGGAATCAAAATTTATGAAACTTACTATAAAGGTAATTTTCTCGCAAAAATACTACTTTTATCGGAAACAGTTTGAAATGCAACTTGTTCATTACATGTTTGCCATAACCATGCTCGATCGGCTGCAAATGAAGGGTTTTCATAGACAGGATATTTATAAAGGTGAATCATATTTCTTATGAAATTGGATTTTTCTTCCCTAGATTTCAAATCTCGAGATGGACCACTTTTTACTAAAGCTTTTTGGGCCAATGCCAAATTAAAAACTTTATTTTTTGATGGAATATTCATTATTTCACAAAGTTTTGTTATTCCATTGCTATTCTAAAAAATTAAATATTAATAAACAATCAGTTGCAAATGAATAATTACATCAAATGAGTTATTATATTGAACAACATTAGCGATTGAGGCCAAAATTTAATAATAGTAAAATTCGCCGGCTTCAAAATCAGTTATTTTTGTTTCGTTAAGCATACTTCTATAAAATGTGCTTTCATGAATGTACATATAATTAAAAAAGATAATAAACTAACCCAAATAAAATATTCAGGTTGCTTCTTCCTTTTTTAGTCTCCATAAATTGTTCAATTTCATTCGAAGCTCTTTTTATGCTGTCTGCGCATTCAGAATCATATGAGCGAATAGCTTCTTCGCAGTTATGATAATAACCTAAAAAGGAATATAAAATCTGTTTTTTTTTTATCATATACGATGTAATCGTAATTTTTATTTAAAAGTTCGCCTAAACTAACCATAATAATCAAGAACAATGGATACTGTGGGAGAACTTCCAATTGCACCAATAACTAATTCGGGATATTTTTGACGAAGCCAAAGTGCCAAAGCTCCAGAATAAGAACCACCAAAAACAATCCATTTTGGATTGTAGAGATTAAGAACTAAATTTCGAGTTTTAATAAAATAAGCCGCGTCTGCTAAAGCTTGCTGGCTTGTAAGATATTGAAGATTTTCACCTGTTTGATATCTGCAACAATACAAAAAAGGCTGTTGTTGAATAAAAAAAATTCTCTTACTCAAATGGTCGACTTTCACCATAAAATCTATGTTCAAGAAGCCATAAAGTTGCACCAACTTTTTTAGCCCATTGTACAATTGGCATACTTTCGACAAAAATATTACTTTCTGATGCAGGGCTCTCTCCACCTAATAACAGAAAATTAGGTCCATCAGGTCTTGTAAATGCATCATTTTTCCAATATCTCTTAAACCCAATTATGTTTTCTTTTATTATGTAAAAAAAAACATACTTGCAACCAGTCATCGGAGTTAAGCGTTGGAACAAAGTGATCAACTTTTTGTAAAATACGATCAACAAAGCTTGTTTTAAGTGGTTTTGGAAACGATCCTACAGCATCATATTCAAAATTTGAATCCGATTGAGAATTTTTATGATTGAAACTTTTTGCAAAGTTATTTAATTTATTCAAATCTACAGAATTTGAAGGTTCAAATAATATCTATAAAATTACGATTTATTTATTAGTATATTCAAAATCACTATACTTACCAGAATCAAAATCAATGTAAATGAAGCTTTAAGAATCATAGTATCTTAAAATAAAAAATAAAATTCTTTGATTAGAGAAAGTTGGTTAACTAAAAAAACCTCAAACAAAAAACGCCAATGAAAAATAAAAAAAGGACAGCTGTTTTTGATCTGGACGCCACTCTTGTTATGCCATAATCGTAACAAAGCAAACATGACCTATTTTTTTTGCTGAATGCAAAGAAAAAATAATTACCAACATCGTCCCACTTGAACTGCTAGTTATGTTTGCTTTACATAAGTCAGTTTGAAAAAAAACACAGTTAAAAAAAATTAATGTTTTTGCCAAGAAAAAAAGAGTGATCATATTTTTGTTCACAAAAAAAAATAAAGGAAAAAAAATTTTTTTTTATCAAACTCTAAATAAATAAATCAACAATTGCACTTTTAGCCTTAATTAAACATGTTTCAAATTTCTCGGGTGCCATAAAACTTTTTTATTTGCTTCTTTAATCCATTTTTGAATGTTTTCAAGAATAATTTTTCTTGCATTTCTCAATGATTTGCTATCTCCTTCCGTTGATGCACCGAGATCAGAACAATGTGATTCTCCTTCAATTTTTACTGTAACTACAGAAGGATGCTTGGATTTTTTAAGACATAAATCTTTCCAAGGATCGATAGTGCCCCAAGTTGAAACAACATTTGTGCCTTTGTAATTTTCTGTTCCACCATATTCTTGTGTTACCTTTGATGTGACATTAATAAAATAATCCAATGTATATTTATCACCAAAAATTACTTGACATTGATTAATAAAGAAACTAAAAAATGGTTATTTAAAAAAAATTTGAGCTACTAAATGACCCACTTTAAAGGAACAATGTTTCCAAAAATGCTGCTTTCATTTGTAACAGTTGTAAATGCAACTAATTCATTACAAACTTGCCATAGCCATGCTCGTCCTGTAGCAAGTGAAGGAATTTCATAACCAGTATATTTAAAAGCGGATGTTATATTTTCACCACCAAAAGCTGTTTTTAAAATATTAATATTTCCAGGAGAAATTTGAGATTTTATTAATGCAAGATTAAAAACTTTGTTCGTTGATTTTATATTCATAATTTTACAAAGTTTATCGATTCCTTCATCCTCCTGAAATTGTTTTGATACAAAATAAATAAGAAATTAAATATACAAAATTTACATCTGTTGGGTCATTTTGTTGAACCATTTTTGCAATGGTCACCATCAAATGATAAAAATAAAATTCTCCTGATTCAAAAGACGTTAAACTACTCGATGGGGAAAGATCATTTCTAAAATTATTAGTAAAGCTAGATAGGTTTTTATTTGCAAGACGCAGCTTACTGAAACAAAGAGTTTATTTCATTTTTTCCTCCAAAAGTCGCTAATTTTGATTGAAGTTCGTCAAAAGCATCTTTAATATTACTGGCGCATTCTGAATTATGTGAGCGAATAGCATCTTCAACATTTTGAAAATAATCTTAAAAAATCATATACATTTAAATATTAAATATTTTCCCATATAAAAATTGCAACTTACTGTGATATTCAAGTGTGAGACTAATAGTTGCAGAACTTCCAATTGCTCCAATAACCAATTCAGGATATTTTTGACGAAACCAAAGTGCTAAAGCTCCAGAATATGAACCACCAAAAACAATCCATTTTGGATTCACAAGTATCATGTTTTGATTTCTAATGAAATTAGCCACATCAGCCAAAGCTTGTTGACTTGTTAAATATTTTAAATTTTTATCAGTTTGGCTTCTACAAAAAAAATAAAGACTTTCGATAACTAAAAAAATTTTCTTACTCAAATGGACGACTTTCACCATAAAATCGATGTTCAAGAAGCCATAAAGTTGCTCCAACTTCCTTTGCCCATTGTACCATTGGCAAATCATCGCTAACTATCTCATTAACGGATGAAGGTGATTCGCCACCAAGAAACAAAAAATGTGGGCCATCAGGTTTTGCAAAAGTATCAACTTTCCAATATTTCTAAAATTTATGTTTATAAAAACAAATAAAAAGATTTTGGAAGTTACATACTTGTTTCCATGAACTTGTTTTAAAAATTGGAACAAAATGATCAATTTTTTGAATGAACCAATTTCCATAACGCTAAAATATAAAATTATAATGAATTTAAAATTCTTTTAAAAGCTAGAATTTTTGGGTTAAAACTAAAATAAACTCTTACTTTATCTATCGCTGCTAATAGCTTTTGATAATCTAATTCAGGTTGCGCTGAGTTTATTTCATTTAATTCCAAGGAGAAAGAACTTTGGAAAAATATCTGTAAAAATATTTGATTTATTTAATTTTTCAAAAAAAATATTAAATTTACCAAAAAAGCAAAAAAGTGAAGCCACATTTTGAAAAAAAATAAATTAAAGAAAATTTTTACAATTGAAGCAGGGATTTTCAAGTTTGCAATTTTTTTTTGACTTTTAAGAATGACAGAAGAAGAAAGAATCTCATTGATAATAATTTTTTTTATTGTAAAGGGATGCATTTATTTTTATAAGCGTGGCCTTTAATTATTTGTTAAGATATCCCTTAAATCTATTGCTTCATTTTCTTTAACACCTTCTTGCTAATAATTTTTTTCAAACAGGTTTTGTTGAAGAGATACAAATTTTATTAACAATGCAAAAAATAACTATAGTAGACGTAAATTAAATACTGCAATTAAATACATTAGAAGCATTCAAACTTTTTTAGGTGGTATTGTATTTGTAATCCAGCATTGAGGTTTATATGTAGCTTGACACAACATTATCACTTTTTTGTTTCATGCAGCAAATTTTTCCCATGCCTCGTGGTTTCTTTTTTTTTTTTGCCACTTCTTTTTTCATTTCTTTGATGCAAATTTTTATTTACATTTTTTTCCAAAGCTTTCATTGAAAAATTTTTTCAGATGCGTTTTCAACGTTTGTTGTTTCAATCAAACAAATTTCCGCTGCAGTTGAACGGTTGCTGCTGATTGAATTTTCTCAACAACAAAAACATAGAAGTTTCTTTGATCTTTTGTCAAATCATCATCATCAACGAGACGACGACGACGAGGGATCACATTCATTCAATTCAATAAATGTTTATGGTATATATCCTTACATTTCTTGCAATCTTCATGGGTATTTCAACTATCTTTTCATCGTTTATTGGATGTTTCAAAAAGAAGAAGAATCCTTCATCCAAGAATCAACAACAGCAATCAAAAGAACCTATTCCACCATCACAACAACAACTTCAACAACCTGGTGATGGCGGTGGTGGTCCTCCAAATATTGAAAATATTTATGTTGATGGTGATCCAAAAAGTGCTAAAGCTTTAGCTGATGGTGGCTCTGATAAAACTACTGGATTTCATGATCATGATGATAAAGAAAAATCAAAACATCAACAAATTCCTAAACCAACTGAGAAAAACAAACCTACACTTAAGAAATCTGCTGAACCCCAAAAGAAATCTGCTGAATCTGGACGAGGAAAGAAGCGATCAAATGAAGCAATTGGTGGTGGTGGTTCACATGAATCTGGTCCTGGTGATAATAATCATAGTAAAGATGGCGTTGGTAAGAAATCAAAAGAATCGGCTAAAAAGAAAAATGATGAAAGAGAAGTATGTTTTTTTTGTTCCTTTATACCTTTGAGGATCTTGATATTAGTGGTATAGCTTTTATACCTACTTGCAAATTGGAGCTTTATGGGCTTTGGACTTCATTAGTAACTTATTTCAATGTTACTTCTTCCACAACTTGATGATTAACTATTGCCAAAAGCTGGTGGTGGGCATATAATTAATTTAAAAAAGCATGGTGATTTATACCTAATTTTAACCAATATTGACTTTCGTATTTATGAGAATACTTGAAATCTTTGTTAAAGTTTCTATCATTGTTTATTCCTTTGCCTGTAGCATGATATCCTTTTATGTTGGCTAACATTTTAACAATCTTTTGTTTTTAGGAAAAAGCTAAAAAAGGTCTTATCGTTCGTCGTCAATGTGATTATCCTGCTATGAATGACAATGATATCAGTGATTTTGATGAAGATTCAAGCAAGAAGAAATCCTCCTTCAACCACCAATCAGTAAAGCAGCAAATCGTATGTTTTTTTAAACATTTATTCTTTGATGAAATTATCTGATTTTGCTTATTTTTCAGCAGAGAAGCCAAAAGAAAGTTGTGGGAAAAAACAAGCGAAAAAATGCCGATGATAAATCACATAAATGAAGGATGAAATGATTTTTATTCAAAATTGAACAACTACAACAAGAACATCCAAGAATCCAATTATCTCATCATTTCCACTTCCATTCTTTTTCTTTCTTTTGTTTTATGTGTTTGTAATAATCGTATTTGATTTTTGTGGAAATAAACATTATCTTTCAAAATCATGCGAATATGAAAGTTATCTTCGTGGATACACGCTATATTTATTTTAACCAACATACTTGCAAGGATTGAATCTCGGTGCACCTAACCAGCTAAAACTGAACCCAAAGCAAAATTGGACACATGGAAACCACAAAGTGATAAACCAGCCATCAAAATTGTATTTTGAGAGATTATCCTTTGCTTCTATTTTAATGATTGTATTTTATGATTTTGAAAAATAATAAACATTTGCTGATACGATATTTATTATAGTTGTTAACGAGATACTTTTAAACTACATACTTCAACATCAAAAAAAAGATTTAAGAAAATACAAAGACAATGTTTTGATTAGAAATTAACTAATTATTCATTAAAAGGAAAAGTATCTAAAATTTCTAGGATGTTTGTGCTGATTTGCGTCGGCTTCATGAATCCATTTTTTGATGTTTTCTAGGATAACTTTTCTTGCATTTGTTAAAAATTTGCTGTCATTTTTAGTTATTGCTTTAAGATCACTGCAATGTGATTCTCCATCAATTTTGATTGTAATCACTGATGGCTGATTGGATTTTTTAAGACATAAATCTTTCCATGGATCGATAGTGCCCCAAGTAGCGACAACATTGGTGCCATTATAATTATTGCTTCCGCCATATTCTTTCATAACATTTTTGGTAACATTTACAAGATAGTCAATGGTGTATTTTTCACCAAAAACCTTTTGACATTGGTTGATGTAATAACTAAAAATTAAAGTCAAATTAAATCAATCCGAATAAAAAGAAAAGACATACTTTAAAGGAATTTCGCTTCCAAAAATACTACTTTTATTTGTAACTGTTTGAAATGCAAGTTGTTCATTACAAGTTTGCCATAACCATGCTCGCATTTGTGGCAATGGTTCATAATTAAATCCTGAATATTTCAAAGCTTCTGTTAAAGTTTGAAATTTATTTTGAATGTCATCTTTTTCTGTTTCATTGGTGGTTGAAATTGTTTTAATTAACATTGCAAGATTGAATATTTTGCTTGAAGCTTTAAAATCCATGGTTTTACAAATTCCAGAGATTCCAGAATTTTTCTAAAAAAATCTGCTTTAAAAAACCAGTTTATTTTTTTAACGGCTTACATCTGTTGGGTCATTAACTTGAACAGCATTGCCAAAAACTCCTATAACCCAATTTCGATAAAATTCTGCTAAATCATGCGAATTTAAACTTGCTTTAGCAATTTTGCTTCTAAAATAAAAGTTCAAATTACACTTATTTTATAATTATTCAGTAACTAACCTGAATATCCTATTTAATTCTCTTCTACCAAAGCTGACTACCAAATATTGTTCTAATTCAACAAAAGCTTCTTTAATGTCATTAGCGCAAGTCGGATTAAAATCTCGAATGGCTTCTTCAACGTTTTGGAAATACTCTGAAATTTATATAAGAAAATATTTTAATAAATTTTGGTTCGAAATAAAAATTACTCACTATGATAATCCAGGACTACAGATACCGTGGGAGAACTTCCAACTGCACCAATAACTAAATCGGGATATTTTTGACGAAGCCAAAGTGCTAAAGCTCCAGAATATGAACCGCCGAAAACAATCCATTTTGGATTTGCATCAGTGAGAAATGCGTTTTGTCCTCTAATAAAATTAGCTGCATCTTCTAAAGCTTGCTGACTTGTAAGATATTTTAAATTTTCATCAGTTTGTTCTCTGTAAAAAAGAAAGAATAGAAAAAAAGAAATAAAAAACAAAGCTTACTCAAATGGTCGACTTTCACCATAAAATCGATGTTCAAGGAGCCATAAAGTTGCTCCAACTTCTTTAGCCCATTTAACTAATGGAGATTTGGTGCTAGCAATAATAGTAACTGAAGCTGGAGCTTCTCCACCAAGTAAAAGAAAATGAGGGCCATTTGGTTTTGCAAAGGCATTGACCCGCCAATATTTCTGAAATTTTATACTTTAAAATATACGTTTCCTGAAAAGTAACAAACTTGTTTCCATAAACCAACACTTTCATAAATAGGAGCAAAATTGTCAATTTTTTGAACAAACCAATTTCCATGGCGCTAAAAATAGATTTTTAGTGTTTTTTTAATTTTGAAGAAAATGAAATTCACGACTCAAGCAAGAAACAAATACTTACTATATTAAGGGAATCCACAAATTTTTGATAATCATCATTCAAATCTGGTTTTAAGAAATTTATATTATTTATTTGAAAGCATTCCAACCGTGCGAAAAATATCTATAAAAGTCTTATATATAAGTAAACGGCTTCTTTAGAAACTTGGAATTTACCGGTAATGTAAGAAATAGCAGAAGCAACATGTTGAAAAAAACTTTGAAGGTATATATATTCAAATTGACCAGAATAAAAGAGAATAAGAATAAAAAAGTTTACTTAACAAGATTGATGAAATTGTAAAAAAAAACTTATCAGTTAATTTAAAAAGACTGAAACCATTTTGCTATGGAAATCAAATGAATTTATCTTTTTGCTTTCTTGAATTGCTTGCAGGCATTTTTATGCAATGCTCCAATGCCTAAGAGTTGCAAAAAAAATTTTGACGCTTTTTATGAAATAGTTAAAAGTGTACCAAAAAATATTTAAAAGAAGCAGTTTTAGCTATTATTAAATTTGCAAAATAGGATTACTTCTTCCGTAATATTAACTATTTTAGTAACATGGTTGACTAAACCAAGAACAGGTATTGTTGCGGCTGTTAGGATTTTTCAAATTGTAATTTTGCTTTTTTTTTATCATGTCGGTTGCTGGGTATTTTAATTTGAAACCATTCAATTTCGTTGTTGTTTAAGTAAGAGCCATTCATGTTTCTTTCTTTCTTGCACAATTAAGAACTTTTTTCATTTCTTTTTTTTTTTTCATATTTTCTTCCACTCTTAATAAACTGTTATAAAAAATTACCAAAAAAAAAAGACTTAGAAATATTCAAAAAAAATCGATAAATAATTTTATTTTTTTCTCGGTGAAATTTAATCCTAATCTATGTTTTCATTCAGTTTATTTTTTGCTTTACACACAAGCATTGAAAAATGAAATGTTTTGTGATTTTAAAAGCAATCAAAAAATAAATATTCCCGACACAATAAAAGCTTTCTTTATGCATTTTGGACAAGCAAATACACAAACCGACGATTGAAGGTTTTTTTTGATAACAACCACCGCATTGATTTTTCTATTATCACCAATGGCTCATTCACTTTTAATTTTATTTTTCAGTTGCAGTTTCGTCTAAACGATTTTTTTTTTGAATATTTTAAGTTTTCTATTTTCTTATTCAAATTCAAAAAGTTATATAACTCAATAAATTTTCATAGAGAAAAATAAACAAATAAAATTATCAAGATAATTAATATACCACAACAAAAAACGAATACTTTTTCCCAGAAGCAACGAAACACATATCTTTGAATCATCGAATAGCTTTTGTCCAGGAGATAGTGGTGGGCCGATCATGTGAAAATAAAATGTTAATCACTTCATTTATGCTTTCCAACAATTTTTATGGAATTGAAGAAAATAGTTGCACAAATATATTTATTTGATTTTGGTTTTGTTTAAAACAAAGAAAAAAAGAATAAAATTGAAAACAGAAAGAAAAGTAAAATACAGAATGAAAAATCAATAATTTGTAATCACAGTCGATTTAGATTTCTTCTGATTTTGAATGTTTCAACAAGCATTTTTCCAATTACTGGGTAAGCTTCTGTTATAGCAAATAATATAGCAACACCAAGCATCGTGGCTCGAGTTTGGACATCTCTATTATTTCTTCTAAAAACCACTTTTCTATGGATTTATTTAACTTAAAATATTTCACAAAAACCTGACTCACTTAAACTTCAGAATTAAAACATTAGAAGTAAAAACTATTTTAGGTCTAATATATCCAAGCTTAGTACCAGTCATGGTTTTAAAACAATGAGCATAATCCGTTCCAATAATCGTAAAAAATCGACCCATTAAAGTATGTAATTTTTCTATTTTCATTATTGGTTGATTTGAGTAACTGTGAAATACTATATACTCCTCGGGATTTGATTCTTGAATAACCTTTAAAAAATTTTTTTTTGTGAATTATTAAACTCGAAAAAGTCGTACTTTGAATAAAGTCGCTGGAGCTGGATGCATTAATTTCCCAATGCAATTTGGAGAATTATTGGGTGGTTGAATAACCATTACAGAATTTCGTGTATTTGTTTTAACACAAATTCCATTTTCGGCTTCAACCGTTGCTGTCATAATTATTGCTTTTCGCCTTTCTTCATTTCTTATTAAAAATGGAATATCATTAAATGTTTCTGATTGCTGTTTTGCCCATTGAATGCACCGAGAATATAATCTGCAAAAAAATTTCTTTAAAAGTTTGTTTAAGTTTTAAATTTTTTCGTTAAAGAAAAACGTACGCTTCATTATTTAAATTTAGTTTAATGGACAATTTATTAGTTGTTAACAAAGTGGAACAATTAGGAAATTCATTAAATATTTCATTATCTGATGCAATTTGTACAACTTGAGCAAAACCCTTTCGAATACTACCAAAAAAATCCATAAATATTTTTATTTTTATCTACGTTTTAAAACACGCTGAAAAGTTTTTAGCTATTTTGAGGTGAATTTTTTTTGCTAAAAAAAGAAAAGCATGAATCGTCATACAATTTTTGTATTGAAAAAAAATCAAGGAGAAAAAAGGAGAAAAAGAAAACTCAAAGAGGCGAAGAAAAATGAAAAGTGTAAAAAAAGTTTTGCAGTTTTGCTATAATATTTTTCTTTGTAATTTGAAATGAAATAAAATTTGTAAAAATGGTAAAAATGATGATGTGAATTAAAGGGACATAGCTATTTCATGCCTTTTTTGAAATTTCGTTTGCGGGCACTGAAAGTTACACTTGGTAAGGCGCGTGTTTGAATTACCGTGTCACTTCTGTCTTACACGGTAATTCAAACACGCGCCTTACCAAGTGTAACTTTCAGTGCCCGCAAACGAAATTTCAAAAAAGGCATGAAATAGCTATGTCCCTTTAAGAGAAAAACTTTTTATATTAAATTGTCAACGTCCTTCCTTAAAGAGAATACAAGCGATGATAAGAATGAATTTTATTACTATGTTTTTTTTAGTGAACTAAAAATAAATACAAAAAAAAATTTTTTTTACGTAAAAGAACTATTTTTGGTGAATTATGCTTCATTTTTCTTTTTGCTGAGTAAATAAAGCAAAGTTATTGGAGGACGACGTCATAAAAAGCAAAACAATCCATATTTTTGTTGGTATTTAAATTATGATTTTTTTGTTTGTTAGAAGTTGCCTGCCACGCGAATGTTATTTTTTTTTAAATTATTTTCATTGAAGCGTCAATTTCAAATTCTGAGTCATTGGAAAGTTTGCGACTAGATTTCATGATCATTATTATTAATAAATAAGAGAATAAATACAAAAAAAAACTATCATAAGAAAGTTTTTTAATTTGTATGATTCAAAATGTAAATTTTAGGTTTATCTTTGTTTGGAAAATAATTATCAAGATGCTCTTGTAAATCTGTTTTCAAACGATCAATTTCTGTATCATGGAGATGACGAAATAAATATTTAAATTTGCTTTTAGGCGCAGCATTATTTTTAATAAATTCGAAGATAATTTCAGCATCAATTTCTTCTCCTTCCAAAGTTTGAGATAAAATTAAATAAAACCATTCAAACTTTTTAAATCGCTTGACGTAGTTGACTTTCTGTAAATTTTGGTTGGAATAAATTCCAGATAAATTTTCGAAACTCAATTCATAGAGATTTGGAACTTTGTTAAGAATATAATCCAGTCCAATGGCAGTTCCATCGTGTTCTTTTTTGATATTGACTCGAAACATATAAATTCTTTCCATAAATTTGTTTGATAATAAAAAATCCATGTCTTTTAAAGATAAATTTTGATTTAAAATATTTAATTCCACTAAAGTTAATTGATAAATATATGGTCGAAAAGTTGAGATGCGATTTTCCCATTCACATTTAAAATTATTAGTAAACCAAAAATAAAGATTTTTTCTGAAATAAAATCGATTTCCATTTGAATCAGCAAAGCCAAATCTTTTTTTCTCATCGCAACCATAACAAACTTCATTTTCAACAATTAAAATTTTTTTCTTACAACCAAAATAATATTTGCAAGTTTGTTGAAGTTTTTGATATCCAATCAGTGAGGATGGAGATTCAGAAATGTAAGAAATGATAGAGAATGGAAGAGAAAAATATTGACGACGTGGAGATTTGAAAGAATATTTTTGTATAGCGGCGTCGACCATTTTCTATAACAAAATAAAGAAGAAGAAAAATTTATTAACGAAACGAAAGTTTGTTTTTGCTTCAAAGGATCAGTTGGATCGATTATTTTTATTAGTTTTATGTGGCTTATGAATAAACAATGATTAAATATATGCCTTTGCTATTTATTACCTGGCATTTAGCCCATTTATAAAAAAAACTTTGGTACCATCGCCCTCACACGGTTGACCATTTTGTTATGAAAACTGGATAATATTCTTTTAAGCTTACTGAAGTTTTTTCTTCTATTCTTTTTAGTTTACTTTAGCATTTTCTCTTAGCATTCTATATATAATTAAGCGTATTTATCCTTTAAAAAAATAAATTTAACAAAAAAGAAAACAACATAAAAATGATCAAAATATTCAAACAAAAATCTTGCTATTAAAAATATTGATGCTAATAAAGCGAAATGAATCCTTTATGTTGTGTGCATTGATTTTTTTATGACATCGCAGCTCTTTTTCTATTTAAGTTTATCAGAAGGTGGAAAATGTATCTTCGTTATTTTACCGCAATCAATTCTTTGTTCATGTGCACAGTTTTTATAATTTTTTCATTCTTCACTTTTAAATTTTAAAATTGGCATTATTGAAAACAATATTTTTTTATTTTAATTTAAACAAAATACACGAGCACATTTAAACAGCGCACCCAGTATGGAAGCAACAATCCCAATGGTTATTTTCATTATAAAAAATGTATCCTGAAGATGGTTCATGCCAATGAGTTGGATTGACTTTGTTAAAGTGCTTCTCGATATAGCTAGTCATGCAAGCGGTCATATGGACATCAAGTTTCCATCCATTTCCATGGCTGTAGGTTCCTGAAGAAAAAGAAAAATATGTATTTTATTTAAAAATGAATAAAACTTGTGCTATCAAAAAATATATATTTATAAAAATTTCTTACCTCCTGCATGTCCAATTTCTGTTCCACCAGTGATTTCAATGGCGCATTTGCTTTTCTTTTTAAATTCAATAATTCCATAAGGACCATCAATAACTTCAGCGTGAACTCCAGTTAAGGAAGTGCAATGAGCATTGCCTTGTTGAGTGCAACCTCCGCTTGAAACTATGGTAATTCCTGCATTAGTGAGCTTTTTTCGAGCTTGAGCATCGCTATATGTGACTCCAACCACAATAGCAGGGAATAAAAGCAAAAGTACAACAACAATTCTAGAAAACATTTTTCTTTCTTTTGTTTTGTTTGATAAAGGACAAAACTGAATTGAATTTTAATGAAAAATATATTATTTTATGGTTCTTTAAAAAGGAAGTTTGCTCACGGAAGTGTGGAGAAATAAAAAAGCAGTGATTATTTTTTTTGTTGATAAGAAAAGAAGCTTAAAAGCGGGAAAATGGAATGTCAATGCGTTTTAAAAGAAAAAAAAGCATTTTAAGACTACAGAAAAAAATTCATTTGTTCAACCAACAAAAAGAAAAATTGTTTAAAAAGGCTACATTGAACAAATGTGAGCAATGATCACAAGCGCAAAATTCTAGAGTCTAATTTTTTTTACTGAGTGTTGGTGGGTCATTTAAGTGCAAAAAATTAAATTTTAACATTAGTTTATTTATGACGGTGAAAAACCCTTTACATTTTGACAAACACATTCTTTTTTTATTAAAGTTCACAGTAATTATAAACACCTCACTCAACTCAAATTTTTATAAAATATTGGGATAAACAAAATTTCTGCATTCAGATTACAAATTTGACTTTTAGTTGACTTGAGTCAAACACTACAATATTTCTACCGTATTGATCTGATGTACAGTACCAGCTTCGTCCAATGCAATTCATTAATGGTTTTTTGAAAATAAACAAAACTTTTATTAAATTTGGTAAAAAAAAGTTAGCCATAGAATTGTCATAAATGTCTTCGAATCAATAAATCCTCTTGTAAGTTGCAACCATATTTTCAGGGCCTTTGATTAGATTTATATATTCTGCAATTGTTAAACAAATTTAAATAAAAGTCGAATGAATTAGATTGGAGAAATCCGCAAAATGACTATTTCTTGGATTGAAACTAACTTTAAATATACTTAAACCCTAGGATTCGATGCTCATTTATAAACACAGTTTTGTTATTTCGCTCTTTATTTAATCATTATTACAAAGATTACATATAAGAGACAAATTAAACACCAAAAGAAACATTAAAGAAATGCTAAACCAAAAGCAGAGAAGACGATAGCAGCAAATTTCAAGATGGTAAAGTTTTCTTTTGCTCCAGAAGTTGTTGTAGTAGGTTCAGCAGGTTTTGGCATAGGTTTCTTTTTTTCAGTTGACGATGTTGTTGGTGCCTTGGTTGTTGGTTTAGCAGTACTTGTTGTTGTTGGAACATCAGTAGTTGTTGGCATTGGAGTTGGAGTTGTTGTTGTTGTTGTTTCAGGAGCAGGAGGTGGTGGAGTTTCAGGAGCAGGTGGAGGTGGAGTTTCAGGTTCAGGAGCAGGTGTTGTCGTTGGATCAAGACCACTATCAAGTTGAATTTTGTCCAAAGTCAATTCGTCACCAATGTTTAAAGCAGGATCTTCAATATGCTTGCTACGAACCTAAAAAATGAAGAGGTCAGTGTAAAAGAAAACCCATATAACAGATAACTTACACATTCATTGAATTGTAAACCACAATCCTTTCCTTCACAAACATGATAAATTCCCATTTTAAGCATTGAACATGTTCCAGCAACTTCTTTCTCAACTAACGTTTTTTCTTCAGGATTTAAGACACATACATCTTGGAAAGTGGTACGACAGCCTGCACCATACAAGTATTCACCATGTTGCTTATTGCAGACATACATGACGCATAATTCACCACTTCCGTGACATTGTTCTGGAGAAACTGGATCAACAGGTTGAAGAATCAAGTTTCCAGTTGTTCCATCAATAGGAATAGGAGCAGATAGAAACATATTACATTCGGATGCACCATCATCACCAGCAACCAAAGCAACATTTGAAAACATGATGAAAGCAAAGCACCAGGATAACATCAACCAAGGAAGCAACTTCATCATCGACATCATTGTTGAAATGTAAAAAAGCAACAATGGAATGATTGAAAGAAAAATCAAAAAACCAGTGAGCCTTTTATAGGCTTTGAAAGGGTTTCACTTGGATTTTATGCAAATTTGCCATCTTGGTCAACATTCATGGGAAAGTTTTTTTTGAATGGTTTTGCAAATTGCAACAAAAAAAAATAATTCAACTTTTTACACGCAAAAAAAGGAAAGAGTTATTGATAATTTACCAATGAATTTGCTGATGGATAAGTTTTTCCCTTCATCAAACTTCGCTTTTCCATTAAAATTTGCTATCGTTATTAATTTGAAACTATGTATTTTTTAACTCTTGTCTTGCAATTTCTTTTTTGAATCGTTTGAATGGGTTTCTCTCATCATGTCATTAAAAATTTTATTGCATTATTTTCCTCATTGCAAATTTTTTATAACTAACAAAAGATGGAACTTTTGATAGTCATGTTGATCGTTTGTTCTGTTTTTTTTAACACTTTTACTCAACCATTAAGCTTTTGTCACCACCGTCACTTAACAAAAGTTTGAACGAAATTTTTTAAGCAAACTAAAGTACAAAAAATGAATTATAGTTGTTTTTCTTTTAGTTGAGCCTGTGTGTCCGCGAATTTGCTGATTTTAGTGAAAAAAAAGAAAAAGAAAAACATAGTTTATGAGAGAGCTCTCCAAAAACACTGCATTCATTTTTGTTGTTGTTTACTTATATCAAACCAACCACGTTTTTTCTAAACTTTTTTTATGAAAAAAATGGAAGAAGAAATTAAAAATTTAGTGAAAACTTCAATTTTGAAAGCCACTGGTGAATCTGGCGGTGGATGTATTTCTTCAGGAAAAAAATATGAAATTGATAACAATCAATTTATTTACGTGAAAATTAATAATAAAAAAGATGTAAGTTTTTATTATTTTTTTGAAAACAAAAAAGCTTTTTTTATTTTATAGGCAAAATTAATGTTTGATGGCGAACATATAAGTGTGGAAGCTATTCACTCAACAAACACAATTCGAGCACCAAAGTCATATGGAACTTTTAAATTAGCGGATGGAACTTCAGCGATAGTTTTTGAATATGTTAAAATGAAAAATTTAAAAGATCAAGCTTCACTTGGTAAACAATTAGCTGAGTAAGTACTTTTTAGAAAAATTCTTGAATCTATTCAGTCAATGTTTTTGGAGTAGGCTATAAAGAAGAGCTTATAAATCCATTATTTCTTTATTCAAAGTGTTTAGCGTATTGAAAATATTTTTGCCAAAATTTGCGCGAAAAATCTATAATAAAAAAAATTCACGAACCTTAAAATTTTTCCTCTCGTCTCAAAAAAAAAAATAAGAAAAGAACCTCGAAATTTAGTTATTGATTTTTTTTTTCATACGAATTATGAAAAACTTTTTGATTTTCCAGATACCTTATTTTTCTTTGCAAAGTTTCACAAAGTGCATCTTTTATAGAAAACAAATAAACCCATTATTTGATAAATAATTTTATGCAATTTTTTTACAGATTGCATCTCCATAACGAAAAAAATGGTTCACCAATAACTAAATTTGGATTTGATGTTCCCACGTGTTGTGGATATCTTTCATTAAATAATAAATGGAATGATAATTGGACAAAATTTTATATTTATCAAAGACTTCAACCTCACATCGACATGTTGCTTAAAAAAGGTTCCAATAAAGTTTTATTAGATTTATGGAATGAATGTTTACCTAAAATTGAAACAATTTTAAATCGAATAAATCCTACTCCAGCTTTGGTTCACGGAGATTTATGGTCGGGAAATATGGCAGCCACGGAAACAGATGAAACAATTATTTTTGATCCCGCAAGTTTTTATGGTCATTCAGAATTTGATTTAGGAATAGCGAAAATGTTTGGAGGTTTTACAAAAGATTTTTATAACTCTTATCATAGTATCATCCCAAAAACTGAAGGCTTTGAACAAAGATTATTAATTTATGAATTATTTCATCATTTAAATCATTGGAATCATTTTGGAAGTGGTTATTCTTCAGGAAGTTTAGGCTTAATGAAACAAATTATTAATTCTGAATAAACTTTTTTTTTTAAATTCTTGGTAATAAAATGTTCTTTTTTTTCGAGATTCTTTTAATCCGTTCTGTATCATTTGAATTAATAAAGAAAAAGTACACTATGCATTTTGAATTAAAAATAAAATAATTGATTAATATTCATTTTACGTATCAAGGTTATGAACCAACTTGATCAATTTTTTTCTCACAAATTTTATTGGCCATCGACTTGTAATTTTTAATTTATCATAAACGTTTATTTAAAAAAACAAGTATTTTGTTTTTCTTTGTCTTTCATGTTTTTATGATTGACGAAAGTAAATAAATTAAGTAAAAAAAAGAAAATTATTCATTTTATGACACCTATGAAAAAAGCAAAGATAAATAAAGTACGTATTTTTTAAATTGAAACAAAATATAACATTATCGCATGGATTTGCTAATCACTGTGATTTGTGTGGTTCGAACTGCAATGGAACGCTTAATTCCAGGAAGGTAGTGTAAATGATAGAAAGATATGAAACTTTCACGAAATGCTTTCCTGAAAAAAGGCATTAAATAAATTCCAAATTTTCTCACATTTTGTCATTTTTTCTACTTCAAAAATTCCGAGTGGAAAAAAACTTACGATAAGCAAAAAAGTAAAACAATGGGTGTCACATAAAAAAGCATGCAAATCCAATTGCATATTAATGCTAAACAATAAGATCCAAGATGGTAAAACAAATTGAAAGATGGATAAATTTCATTTAAAGCATTATTAAATTTGAGTGAAGCAAAAGCAGCCCCTTCGCTGGCAATTAACAAAAATGATGCGACGATAGACATAACGAGTAAATAAGTTTCATATTTTTGCTTTTTTTGATTCGGGTCGCTACCCTTCAATTTTCTTGCAAAAGTTGTAAATAATCCCAAAATCAAAGCCACTATAGCGTT
The DNA here is from genome assembly GCA_028622995.1 of Panagrolaimus kolymaensis. NCBI lineage: Eukaryota > Metazoa > Nematoda > Chromadorea > Rhabditida > Panagrolaimidae > Panagrolaimus > Panagrolaimus kolymaensis. Next base: position 725,651 of record JAJQJQ010000046.1, on the reverse strand, counting down.
AATAGAATTTGAAAGTGGCACAGTGGTGGATCCGAAAAATTCTGTGCAATCATATTCGCTGCTGCTCTTCGACGACACAAAAAAACATTGAAAATTTTTAAGCAAATATCCATTTAAAATAAATGGATAAAAAATGATGGCTCCAAATATGGCAGCTAAAGGCCATCCACTCCAAATTTTTTCATGCTTTGAAAATAAAAATAATGTTGTAAATCGATTAAACGCAAGCACAGTATTCCAAAAACCATAAAATCTCCAATCGTACCACCAAACATTATAAAAAACTGTTGTAAGAAAATATGAATCTTTTATATGTTCAGAAAGTTTAAGGAACAAAACTAATATTATATTTAAAAAATACCCAATTGCAAGGATGTAATAAAAAGCGGATGAAAAGGTTTTAGTTTTTTGATAAAAATGGTAAATTAAAAATATTAAAAATAAAAGTTGTAAAACCAAAGAGGTGTACAAAATTATTCCATCAACAATGGTTAGTTTGCTTATGAGAGAGGAGATTATTTCTGTTTCTTCTGCTGTAACATTCATTTTTAAAAATTTCTTTTAATAGTTTAGTAATAAAAGTTTCCACTAAAAAATGAAATATTAAACGAGCAAATATATTTTTATAGCTACCGTTTTTTTAAAACTTTAAACTTTTCCATAGAATACCTCCTCCCAAAAAAACCATGATGAAATTTTATACATATAATTTTTCTATGAAACAAAATGTAATTTGATTTTGTGTTTATAGGGCATCTCATAATTTTTAATTTAATCATATAAAAAAGCATGTCTATTATATCTTGTATCTTGAATATGAATAAAGCAAAGGGCAAAAAAATGAATGAAAAAAAAAATTTAAAAGGATTAAATAATTTTATTGGAATGTTAAAAGTTTAAATTATGACACGACTTAGCTTTTTTTCTCTCATGAACTGATGTTTGTCATTATGGATTTCCTTTTTTTATTCATCATTGTAAACAATGTTGGTAAACTTTTTAAAAAAACCATGTTTAGAAACTTTATTAAAAATTTAGAACTTTTTTTTATAAAAAAACTAATTAAATTTAAAATAATTATTTACGAAAATGTAAAATTAGTATTTCGCGCCAAATTAATAGATAGATTTTTCTTTGTTAAAATTTTCTTAACATGTTCCCGATAAGGTTTAATGAAATATAATAAACTTGAACATTCAAAAACCATATGCATGGAACTTAATGGATATGCAAGATTTGCAAATAAATTTCCATTACGAAGTTGTAAAACAAAAGGAATAATCATGAGACAAAGTGGAATAAACATAAACGCAGAAGCAACAACCATTTGTATCATCAAAGCTCTGAAATAAATAAAGTTATGTTGGGTCATGACTCGAAAAATATTTACGTACCTATGAAGCATTCGATGCATTTTATAAGTATCTTTTGTTATAAATTTTTTTATTTTTTTAAGTTGAATAATAAAAATGATGTTTAAAGTTATAAATGATGCGATAAAAAAACCAATCCATATAACGTTAATGCTAACAAAGATGAGAAGAGGGACATTGCCAGAATTAGGGCTAACACCGATGGTGCTTGGAATCCTTCGATAGAATTCAATTAAAGCGGGGATTTCAGCTTCCAAAAGTTTTTGTGTTTCGTTAACATCTCCCATCATTATATATAAAGGAACTAAAAATTTAAATTAATTCAAATAAGAAATAAATTTTTAACAATAAAAAAATTTGGGCAATAAAAAACAGCAAAAAACCATTGACCAGATTTTTTGTACCAAAACTAATAAAAAAAATGATTTTAAAAATAATGCCAATTTTTCTTGAATAAAATTTAACGACTCACTTGTAAACACAGCACTTGTAATAATGGATGGAAGAACATAACTAAAAATAATGAATCTTGCTGATAATTGGGTTTGATTATGAAATAAAGCTATAACCCTTTGAAATAGCGAAACAATGGTAGCATAAACTCCAACAATAACATTAATTAACCAAAAAGCAAGAATATAAGTAACCCAATAACTTTTAATTGGAAAATAAGGTTGAACACTCCACATTGGAAGAGGGAACAACCATTTTGGATCAAATAAAAATAATGAAATTTCATAAATTATGTTTGTGGTTAATTGAATAAGTACCGTAGTTTTAAAGGAACCCATTGGATTTGTGGATTTTTTCAAAATTACATAGGCAGTAAAGGAATAGAAAAATAGTGATAAAACAAAAGTTATATCCATAAATATTCTAACATATTTCGACAAAGTTGGATGATAAATTTCTTCGAGTTTTAAATCTTTCCATTTTTCAAAAGAAAACATTGACATTTTCCCTTTAACTTTAAAAAATCGATAATTAAAAAGTTAAAGTTGAGTTTAAATGACAAATAAATATTTATTCGCCGTAAATATCTTTAATCTCGAATACACTTGCATATGCCAAATAATTTTTTTAATGTATCTATGCAATTAACTTTTTTTCACCTGCATATTTCGTATTTTATTTTTCTTGCCAAATAAGAAAATGGAAAATAAATGTTTGATTTTAATAAAAAGAAATTCGTGTGGCAGCATAGTCCTATTAGTTTTTGGCTATCAACAAAAGTGTAGACATGCTGGATTACTAATCATTTAAAGTTCGAAAACTTATAACACCAACTTATGTAATAAACGTAGTTAAAGGTAATTAACTTTCTTTTTCTCCACCTGTGACAATTATTTAGCCCTTTTGAAAGGATCTTGAGTTTCAGTCATGGATATAACTTTTTGCAACATGAATGAGATAATTAAAAATTTATTTAATAAATTACTTTTAGTTTTAAAAAATGTACGTATTTGGGTAAATTTTAAGATATCAAGAGTTGCTTCGTTTTTGAAAGAGATTATTTGGACTTGCTTCAGATATTATTTCAGTTTCATATTTTGGGTTTCTGATTCCTGGGATGAGGTACAAATGATAAAAGCATACAAAACTTTCTCGAACTGCTTTTCTGAAAATTAATTTTTTTTATGTGGAACTTCTGATTCTAAAATCCAAGTTTGACATACGATAAGCAAAATAGCAAAACGATAGGTGAAGTATAAAACAAAACCGCAAACCAATTAGATACAGATACTAAAATCATTGCCGTGAGATATGTTTGAAAATTGAAACCAGAAACATTTGCATTTTTTGAAATAAAATCACCGGCGAGAAAAGTAAATAATTCGCTCAACCCTAATAAAATGGAAGCCACAATCGAAGTTACGAGTAAATATGTCTCATATTTTTGTTTTTTCTGCCAAGTCTTCCTTTCCTCCTTTTTAATTTGGAGTGTCGTTTCTGTCTGTATGTTTGTCTGTATGTCGTTTCTGCTTTTTTTTTGTTTTGTCCCGATAGCCTAGATCAGTTTTTTACGCTGATTCCGAAAATGTTGGTCTCACGCTTCGGAGAGTCAAGGATCCCTATGTTTTGGTCAATTTAAATTTGCATTTTTTGAAATTTTTCTCGACACGAAAGTTTCTCTTTTCTTTTTTTGAAAGCATTTTTAGAAGTGAAAAATTTGTTTTTTCTCTGATTGTCTGCATTGAAATTTTTAGGTGGATATTTAGTTGTTTTTGGGTGGATATTTGGTGGCTTTTGGATGACTTTTGGGTGGCTTTTGGGTGCACATTTAGTTGTGTTTGGGCGAATGTTTAGTTGTGTTTGGTGAGATGTAAAATGGTTTTTGAGTGGACATTTAGTTGTTTTTGGTGAGATGTTTGATTGAGTTTGGTTAGATATTTGGTGGCTTTTGGGTGAATGTTTAGTTGTTTGTGTTGTAATGTATTAATCGATATTTTAATGTTTTTGGGTGGATCTTTAGCTAATTTTTGGGTGGATATTTCGTGGTTTTTGGGTCAAAACGGATTTGGTTCCGAAGAGTCCAAGTATAATTTGGCTTATGGAATGAACCCCGAAGATTTCAAGATATATCCGACTATGAGATATATGAAAAGCGTGGCCCAGAGAAACCGTCGTTAATTGGAGACGATTTATATCGTAAATTTTGAAGGTCTGCCGAAGGCAGAGCTCCAAAATTAACCATGAAAATGGAATGTTGGCCGAAGGGCCCTGTTGTTTATTGTAATTGCATTGTTGTAAACATGTAAGCGTTCGGCACATTTTTTTTATAATATTTGGGTGGATATTTAGTTGTTTTTGGGTGAGATGTTTAGTTGTTTTTGGTGAGATGTAAGATGGTTTTCGGGTTGATATTTAATGATTTTCGGGTGATTGTTTGATTATGTTTGGTTGTTTTTGGGTTGAAATGTGTTTTGGGGCCTGAAGGGCCCATGTGTAATTAGACCTATGGAATGGACCTCGAAATGGTTAAGATGTAGCCGAATATGAGAGATATGGAAATGCATGGCCCAGGAAACCGTTGATTATTGGAGAAGATTTTTTTGTAAAATTTAGGAGGTCTGCCGTAGGCAGGGCTCCAAAATTTACCATGAAAAATGGAATGTAAGCCTGTAAGGCCATGGACAATGTTGTATATTTTAATTGTATTGTTGTAGACACGCATGGGTGTTTGGGCACTCTTTTTTTTTCCAATTTTGCACCCTCTAAAAAAGCACATAATCTCCCCTTTGATAATTTTTTAGAATTCCTAAAAGCAGGTCTACTCTCTAGGGTTCTCAAAAAATACCTTAATGTGTAAAATGTCCACGTTTTGATTGTAAAAATGTAACGGTTTCGAAGATTGTTTGTTTGTATGTTTAGTTTGAGGGACTTACCGAAGGTAAGGCCCCAATGTTCTTGTCCTCCTTTTTAATTTGGAGTGTCGTTTCTGTCTGTATGTTTGTCTGTATGTCGTTTCTGCTTTTTTTTTGTTTTGTCCCGATAGCCTAGATCAGTTTTTTACGCTGATTCCGAATATGTTGGTCTCACGCTTCGGAGAGTCAAGGATCCCTATGTTTTGGTCAATTTAAATTTGCATTTCGTGAAAATTTTCTCGACACGAAAGTTTCTCTTTTCTTTTTTTGAAAGCATTTTTGGAAGTGAAAAATTTGTTTTTTCTCTGATTGTCTGCATTGAAATTTTTAGGTGGATATTTAGTTGTTTTTGGGTGGATATTTGGTGGCTTTTGGATGACTTTTGGGTGCACATTTAGTTGTGTTTGGGCGAATGTTTAGTTATGTTTGGTGAGATGTAAAATGGTTTTTGAGTGGACATTTAGTTGTTTTTGGTGAGATGTTTGATTGAGTTTGGTTAGATATTTGGTGGCTTTTGGGTGAATGTTTAGTTGTTTGTGTTGTAATGTATTAATCGATATTTAAATGTTTTTGGGTGGATATTTGGTGGTTTTTGGGTCAAAACGGATTTGGTTCCGAAGAGTCCAAGTATAATTTGGCTTATGGAATGAACCCCGAAGATGTCAAGATATATCCGACTATGAGATATATGAAAAGCGTGGCCCAGAGAAACCGTCGTTAATTGGAGACGATTTATATCGTAAATTTTGAAGGTCTGCCGAAGGCAGAGCTCCAAAATTAACCATGAAAATGGAATGTTGGCCGAAGGGCCCTGTTGTTTATTGTAATTGCATTGTTGTAAACATGTAAGCGTTCGGCACATTTTTTTTATAATATTTGGGTGGATATTTAGTTGTTTTTGGGTGAGATGTAAGATGGTTTTCGGGTTGATATTTAATGATTTTCGGGTGATTGTTTGATTATGTTTGGTTCGATATTTGGTTGTTTTTGGGTTGAAATGTGTTTTGGGGCCTGAAGGGCCCATGTGTAATTAGACCTATGGAATGGACCTCGAAGTGGTTAAGATGTAGCCGAATATGAGAGATATGGAAATGCATGGCCCAGGAAACCGTTGATTATTGGAGAAGATTTTTTTGTAAAATTTAGGAGGTCTGCCGTAGGCAGGGCTCCAAAATTTACCATGAAAAATGGAATGTAAGCCTGTAAGGCCATGGACAATGTTGTTTATTTTAATTGTATTGTTGTAGACACGCATGGGTGTTTGGGCACTCTATTTTTTTCCAATTTTGCACCCTCTAAAAAAGCACATAATCTCCCCTTTGATAATTTTTTAGAATTCCTAAAAGCAGGTCTACTCTCTAGGGTTCTCAAAAAATACCTTAATGTGTAAAATGTCCACGTTTTGATTGTAAAAATGTAACGGTTTCGAAGATTGTTTGTTTGTATGTTTAGTTTGAGGGACTTACCGAAGGTAAGGCCCCAATGTTCTTGTATTTCCTTTAAAGGACCATATTCATTTCATCTTTTTTTCAAACACGCGGCTGGATATTCGTCCCCACAAGCGCCCACACTTTGCGGGGTCGAATATCCAGCCACGTGTTTGAAAAAAAGATGAAATAAACAAGGCCCTTTAAGTTTGCGTGCGAAAGCTGTGGTTAACCCCAAAACCAAAGCAGCGATTGCATTAATTCCATTTGAAATTGGTACAGTATTCGATGAAGTAAAAAAATCTGTGCAATTTATATTTTGCCAATCGGATTCAAAACAATGATAATTTTTCAAAAAGTATCCATTTAAAATAAATGGATATGCCAAAGTGATGCCAAAAATAATTGCTAATCGCCATCCATTCCAAATTTGTTTATGTTGTTTAAATAAAAATAGCGCAGTAAATCTATTAAATGCAAGCATAGTATTCCAAAAACCATAAAATCTCGAATCATACCATTGAACGATGTTGTAAGCGGTTTTAAAAATGGCCGAAGTTATATTTACATTAATTCTAAACATAAAAACTGTGATAACATTTAAAAAATACCCAATTACTAATAAATAATAAAAAGCTGTACTGAAGGTTTCAAATTTACAGATAATACGACAAATTAAAAATACGAGGAAAATAAGTTGAATAACTCCGCAAGCATAAAGAATAACATCGTCTGCGATAATCAAGCCTCGATCAACCGAAATAAGAATCTTCATTTCATCATCTGTCGCTTGGTTCGTATCCATTTTTTATTAAAAGTCTTTTAATTTTAAAAACTAGTCTAATAATTGCTTTCCGAAATTAAAAAAAGAACAAAAATACTTAAAGTTTGTCATTTTTTTATGCTGGTTAGTTGCTTTTGGTAAAATATTTCACCTGCTATTACATATAGTTTTTTTCAATAACAACCTTTACAATTTGCTTTGAAAAGGGATTTTTTTAAATGTTACATTTATTTTGCGTTTTTAAATTTTCTGTTGTATAATCAAATATACTTTATAATTTATTTTTATTTATCAATCTTGAACTAAATAGTAAATTATCAGCTCATATGTATTTGTAAATGATTAGAAAATTTTGATGCTGATTTCCTTGTGACCACAAAAACATTTTCATTTGAGAAGTGAGGATGTTATTTTATGTTTTTATAAAACAAAATTAATCGAAAGCAAAATCAATATATGAAAAAAAAATTGATAAAATTTGAAGGTGCGGTAATGCAAAAGAATTTTTAATACAATTTCGACTCTTACAACCGGAAAAAGGTGCACTTTACCCTATCGTTAAAATAAACCCCTTTTATTATTTAAAAAACGAAGACAAGTCAATGAACAACATAAAACACAAAAAATAGGTAAAATTCATTTTTATCTTTCCCATTACGGTTATAAAAATTTTATTGGAATTTCTTTTATAAACGAATATGGTTTTCAAAGACAGTCCAGAAATTCTCAATTTCTGTCAGTGGCACAGCAAAAAGAAAAAGCCCAAAAAAAATAGCAAAAATTTATGTGAAATTTCCAGGGACATTAGATAACATTTTTTACTTCAATATATACATACTTTGAAAAGCTACGATAAACACCATTAAAAAATATTTTGTAGGAATGCAGAAAAGCAGCGTTCTTTATTACCAAAAAAGGAAATCAAATATCAAAAAATAAATATTTCATAAAAACCTTGAAAAAAGTGAATCATTTACACTTAATTCTAGCATAAAAATTTTTAGAAGATTTCACTAATTTGTTATGGAATACAGCGGATTTTGCGCAATAAAGATTCCTTTTAAATAAAAATTTATGACATAATGACATTAAATTTTTTTACAAATATGGAGTGTTTTTAATCTTACATGATAAGACATCGAGAATGGGGGTCTAAGTAATTTACAACACGGTGCAAGCTGTACGCATTACCGTGCCATAAATTATTTTGATTACTAGAATTGCTTGCACAGCTGATTGTGTGTATTCCATTTGTGTCAAAGTTGATTTCTAATTTTATTGGTGCAACTTAATTATTCCACAAAGTTAAGATTTCTTCATCGGATCCACGCTGAAAAAAAGAATAATATGGGAAAGAAAGTTTTCAGCTTCCTTCTCTCTTATAAAATATTATACTCGTTTTTCAAAAAATAAATTTTAACAAATACTATTTTTCCTATTTTTTTCCGAAATTTTTTAAATTTCTTTGACGAAAAAGTGATCCTTTATTTTGCTAAGGTTTTGATCGTTAAAAGTTTGTATTTTTTTTAAAATAAAGATCATTGGGAGAAAAACTTACAAAAATATGTATTTCGCTTGCATTTGTTTCATTTTCTAAAGTTACTGTGCCTTCCCATGGCAATTCGTCATCTTCCCATTCAACATAATTAACAATTTCACCAATCTTAAAGAAAATTGTGCAATTCAAAACATTATAAACATCATCATTTTTGGTATTAATATTACCATTCAAAATTTCTGCTTTATTAAGTGCACCAAATTCTAATTCACCGCTATTTTGATAATCATAAATAAAGCATTCAGGCGATAAATGACTTAAATACTTTTTGCTATTTTTTTTATCGGCTTTGTAAAGAAATAAATTAGGAGATGAATTTTTCAATTCTTCTATTCTTCAACCAGTAAAAAAACCAAGAAATTTTGACTTTTTTTTACAGTTTCGATTCCAAATATATCCACATTCTCCATTAAATATGCCAATGGTATCTCCAAATCCTGGTTTATAATGAGATTGAGAAATGGCAATAAAATATTCAGCAGATTTTTTATCAATAATTTCTGTTTTCTTAAAACCGCAATTTAAACCAGATTTAATAAATTTCTTTCTTATTTTATTATCATAATCATCATTTAAGCAAATACACGCGCATCCTAATTTTTTGTTGTTAATATTTATTTTGATATCTCGAAACAATATATCTATTTTATAAAATTCATTTGGGAGCACTAAAATTTTTTTCTTTTCTTATAAAAAGTGTTGAATTTTTTTACCATTATCGATATCAAACTCAAAATATCCTTCAATTCCTTTAGAATATGCAATTTTTCCATCTTTTGGATAAATTCCAACATTCACAACATCCATAGTAGAAAACATTATAAAATTTAAATTATTAAAACTGATAGAAAATTTTACTCATGCTACTACAACTTTTTTTTTCAATAGCAGCGTGGACAAAAAAAGCAAACGTTATAAACAAAAAATTCGTGATCATCTGCAAATAAACCTCTTTTCACGCTTTCAATAAAAAATCACCTTAAAATTTTTGCCTGATAAAAAATTCTTTAAATTTTGTTGAGTATCGACCGGAAGTATAATATATAATGCTGAAAAAATACAGAACTTATTAAAAAAATCAATATAAACCGATGGAGAGAGAAGACAAATTAATATGATTCAGAAGAGAAAAAAAAAACACACAATAATAAGCATCGAAAATTTTCAATATTGGGTAACTTTCAACCTTTTAACTTAATCAAAGAAATGTGTAACAAAAGTGTAAAAGAAAATTTTCGAAAAAACTTTAATCCAAATAAAATTAAAGAAAACTTTAATTTATTCTGCCTATTTTTCTGCATATAAAACAAAAAAACACATCCTAAGAATGCTTTAAGCCTATGAAAAACACCTTGTTTGGTTTTACCTGTTCTTTATTTTTTGGTCGCTATCTTTCATCATTTTAGTTTTTAACCTTATCAAAATATTCACCTTTTTTGTTTGCTACTGATCTTTTTGATCGATTTTTCCACTTTAAAAATATTTTACTTTTGAAAACAATAATTTTTGGATTTTGATGGTCAATTTTAATGCGAGTTTTAAAAAGATTTTAAAGTATTTTTATCCACCGTTTTAGATGTTTCTCAAATTTTTAATTTCGACTATTTTTTTCTCCTTTGCTATTGCACAAGATACACCTCAATGGCGGCCATCATTTCATTTTACACCAATTAAATATTGGATAAACGATCCAAATGGTTTATTTTATGAAAATGGATTTTATCATATATTTTTTCAATTTAATCCATATGGAAATGAATGGGGTTCCATGTCATGGGGACATGCAATTAGTACAGATTTATTTCATTGGGATGAATTGCCTGTGGCAATATTATCTCAACCAACGGAAGACATTTTTTCTGGAAGTGTCGTTATTGATACCAAAAATGTTACGGGTCTTAGCGTTGGGAATATTTCACCGGTAATTGCAATTTACACAAGTGCATACAAAGAAAGCTCAAGCCATGGTGCTGGAATTCAAGCTCAATCACTTGCTTACAGTTTGGATATAATGGCAGAAACTTTTACTTTTTACCCAAATAATCCCGTGCTTAATTTAAATCCGGAACAAAATGATTTTCGTGATCCCAAAGTTTTTTGGTATGAAAAAGGTGGATATTGGGTGATGGTTACGGTAATTGCAGAGAATTTCACTGTGAGATTATGGCGTTCGAATAATTTATTGGATTGGAAAAAGCTAAGCGATTTTTCAATTCCTCATGTTCCACATGACGGAGCTCAATGGGAATGTCCAAATTTATTTCCTTTGCCGTTAGATGGGGATTCGAATAATATTAAATGGGTTATGATAGTCAATGTCAATCCATGGTCAGTGGCTGGAGGCTCAGGAGGGATGTATTATATAGGAAATTTTGATGGAGTTACTTTTACCGCACAAAATTTTCCTCCACCCGGATCAGATTTAGCTGATTTTAATTGGCTTGATCATGGAGCAGATTTTTATGCGGCTTCAACCTTTTATAATTTGCCAAATCCAAATGAGCAAATTTTGCTTGGATGGATGAATAATTGGGATTATGCTGGATCTGTACCAACTTCGCCATGGCGTGGAGCTTTTGCAATTCCGAGAACCATGACATTAAAAGCCATCGATGGGATCCCAAAACTCGTTTTCAATCCAACGAATCTATTTAAAACTCTCATCGCTGAAGGTGAAACTATTTATCTTCGGCCAATTACCCTTTCATCAACTCAACAATTTCTTGATGATCGAACTCGTGGAACCATTCAAAATATTGATTTTAATATTCAATCTTTAAGCGCAAAACGTGCAGGAATCATTGTTCGAGCAAATGAAGATGGAAATCTTGGAACTAAAATTATTTTTGACATCGAACATAGAACTCTCACAGTGAATCGATCAAAATCAGGGAAAATAGATTTTTCAGATAAATTCAGCCTTCAACACACCGTTAAAAACATGAATTTCAACACCCAAAATCTTTTTCATATTCAAATTATTATTGATCGAGCTTCGGTGGAAGTTTTTGCTGGAGATAATACTGCTCCAATAACGGATGTTATTTTTCCTGATGAAAGTAGTGATCGTCTAATCTTTTTTACTGAAAATGGAATTGCCACTTTTACAAATATTTCTATTACAAATTTACCTATCATTTTGTGAAATTTTGTTTTCAAGTAGATAAAAAGATTTAATTTTGTAAATTCAGAGCAGCTAAAAATTGGGCGATTCCAAAGTTTTTGATGAAGAAAAAAATTAATATACAAGACTTTTTTTGCTTTTAGAGGTCATATCGTCATTTAAACTTTCTTTGTTTTGAAAATGTCTTATTTAAATACCATAATACTTTTTAAACGGCAAAAGACATAAAGGAAAGATAAACATAAGCGTGAATAAATTTTTTTTGAGTCTTTTTGTATATGTTTGTCGTCCAAGTGGATGTCGTGAGCAAAATATCCTTCCAAAATACTGTTAGTTATTTAAGCGTTTCCCAGGGCTGCTCGATCTTGCCTTTTGGGGGATCCGAACATCCGATCTCCGAACATTTTTGGCAAAAAAAGGCCGAACTTCCGAACATCCGATCGCCGAACAATGTTCGGAGACGTACAAATTTCCCTTTTTTTAATCCGAACATCCGAACAATGTTCGGACAAAATAGCCAAAAATCCGACCATCCGAACTCCGAACCACGATCGATCGAGCAGCCCTGTTTCCAAACCCAGAGTTTGAGATTTAAAAAAAAAGCAACAGCTTGCTTATTCGCCTTTTAGAATTTCCATATGAGCCAAGACAAATCAATAGCTCGAAAACGAAGAATATGAAAAGAGAAAAATCAATAATTTTTTATTTCAGAGTTATTCAGAAAAATGTAACTAGTATGCATTGATAAGGTTAAAAATCAATTAAATAAAATGTGTATACAGTTTGATGAAAGAAGAAAAAGAAAAAAATCAATTGATTAAATATGAATGTAGTCGTTGTCAATTTTTTTTCTATGTGTTTGCTTTAAAAGTTTGAAGAAACTATAGCAGGCAGCTTTTGATACGTGTGACAAAAATGTGCATGTATGATGATGGCAACAAGGCTAAAGGAAGAAACTATCTTAAATAATGATAAGAAAGAAAACGAAAAACTTTTTTTATTGATTAAAGAAGTACGCATCTTTCCAACAAAATAATTTGTTAATTTGAGTGATTTATTAGCTTCAATTATGGAAATCAGCCGCCGCAGCTAAACTTAGAATTGACTTTTATGTTTTACTTTTTTTTAACCTCGAAAAAAAATTACAGTAAGAGTTACTTTGAAAAGAGCTTATTGTCTCCCAAATATGGATACCAAATATTTAAAACTTCTAGTTTCAAATTGTTTATTTTTTCTTAATTTAATTAATAAATCTATAAAATGGATTATTAAAAACTTTAAATTGCATTCTGCAATATTTTCCCATATTGCTTCAATATTTTCACGCCTAAAATATTTTATAATTATCATCTTTCTTGGAACTATAGCATTATGGTATTACTTCTTTCTCCAAGATGAAACTATGCTGGGAAAACTAGAAATCATTGATGTATGCTGTTTACCTATTTGTTTGTTTGTTCTGTGTTTTTAGCTACGATTAAACTTTTGAGGCTAATCGGTTATCTTGGGCTATGTAAAGCCAATAATTTGCAGCTCATCTTTGGTAGATTAAAACATTTGCCATTGGAGTTGCTACCGAAATTTGAATAGCTTTTGTTGTCGTTTATCAAATTTATTTATCCAAAATTTTAAGGGTAGCTTTAATTTCTTAAATGACGAAGGATGTAAATTTGTTGCAAATCCATTTGACCCGAGAATATCTGATTATTATGAGAAGCTTCCACCACTTGAATGTGAATCGATACAGGTTTGCTCTTATAACTTCTCGATACATTCCTAAACCATTTTTTTGTATCTCAGGAAAAAGAAACTACTCTCATTAATGGAACTTTGGTTCATCTAAATCCAAATTCAACATGTCGATATCGATATTTTGGACATAATTCTGGAGTCAATGATAACACAGTAAAATACGAAAAATGGATACCATTGACTTCGACTCCAATAAAACTTGTAAAAGATTTAGTTGAAGTTTTATGCACATATGAACAAGGAAATGAAACCTATCGATATCTATGGTCTTCAGTCGTACCAAAAAACGTTTCAATAAATACTAAAAAGTATGTTTTTATAAACGTTGAAAAAAAAAGAATGCTTACAATTTTTTTAGGCCTTTTGAAGATGAAAGCGAAGACCAGTTGAGCTTTATTTTGTTTGGAATTGATTCAATGTCAAGATCAAATATGTTCCGTTCAATGCCAAATACAGTTAAAATGTTGGATAAACTTGGATTTATCACAATGGAAAAGCATGTGAAAGTTGGAGAAAATTCTTTTCCAAATTTACTTCCAATTTTAGTTGGAGAACATGTGGCTCGCGAAAACAATATGGTTTGTAACATTTTTATAACTTGATAATGAGAGTCATTATGAATTTCAGGAATTTAAAGCAAACATTCCGGATAACTCATACAGAACATTTGATAATTGGACAAATTTACCTTGGTTTACTTTTGGCAAAAAAGGATATGCAACGTATTTATCTGAAGATTGGGCAGATTATTCATTATTTAATTATCTTGAACGTGGATTTAAAGCTCGTCCACCAACAGATCATTATTTTCGTCCCTGGTTGTTAGCTTTTGAAAAAAGTGATTTATACAAAAATAGTACACATTACTGCATAGACGATACTCCCCTTCATAAAATACATTTGAATTATCTTGAATCATTTCTCAAAGGTAAAATTATTTGGGTTTTAATAACATATACCTTTGGGCTAATTTATTTACTTGATCATTTTGTTTTTCTTTGTTTACATTAAAGTCGATAATCAATAAACTGACATTTTTTTATAGCTTATGATGGAAAAAGAAAATTTGTTTATCAATGGTATAATGATTTATCTCATTCAAGCTTGAATGCTGCTCAATATATGGATAATGATTTAGTTGAATTTCTTTCAAAAATGGAACAAACTTTCAATAAATCAATCGTTATTATTTTTTCTGATCATGGCCAACGAATAACCAAGTTCCGTCAAACTTTTCTTGGAAGGTTGGAAGCCAAAATACCATTTTTATCTGTTCGTTTACCTGAGTGGTTCAAAAAGAAGCATCCAGCTTTAGCAGCAAATTTGAAAGCGAATAGCAAAGTTTTAACTAATCATTTTGATCTTCATGCTTTACTCAAACATACATTACAGGTAAAGATTTTATTGATTCGTGACTATATAAAGTAATTTTTTAGGGTAATTTTACCAACGGTACTGCTCCAATACTACCTCGTGGCATTTCTTTATTATCACCAATTCCACATCGAAGTTGTTTTGAAGCAGAAATTCCATCACAATTTTGTCCATGTTTTGAAGAAACTGAACTTCCAGCATCTGATGGAATCAAATTTGCAAAATTAATACTTCAAAAAATTCATAATTATTTTAAAGAACAAAATGTTATCGTAAGTTTGGAAGTTCGAAAATGTACCTGAAAGCTTTCAAATTTTTTAAAACAAAAAAACACTTAAATAATATTTCTTTAAGGAAAAGTGTTTATTAATGACATTTAATAATGTTACATCTTTATCTCGCACACTTCCACCTTCATCAGTGAATACAGATGAAAAAGATCCAACAGGTTTTTTACGCTGATTCCGAATATGTTGGTCTCACGCTTCGGAGAGTCAAGGATCCCTATGTTTTGGTCAATTTAAATTTGCATTTCGTGAAAATTTTCTCGACACGAAAGTTTCTCTTTTCTTTTTTTGAAAGCATTTTTGGAAGTGAAAAATTTGTTTTTTCTCTGATTGTCTGCATTGAAATTTTTAGGTGGATATTTAGTTGTTTTTGGGTGGATATTTGGTGGCTTTTGGATGACTTTTGGGTGCACATTTAGTTGTGTTTGGGCGAATGTTTAGTTATGTTTGGTGAGATGTAAAATGGTTTTTGAGTGGACATTTAGTTGTTTTTGGTGAGATGTTTGATTGAGTTTGGTTAGATATTTGGTGGCTTTTGGGTGAATGTTTAGTTGTTTGTGTTGTAATGTATTAATCGATATTTAAATGTTTTTGGGTGGATATTTGGTGGTTTTTGGGTCAAAACGGATTTGGTTCCGAAGAGTCCAAGTATAATTTGGCTTATGGAATGAACCCCGAAGATGTCAAGATATATCCGACTATGAGATATATGAAAAGCGTGGCCCAGAGAAACCGTCGTTAATTGGAGACGATTTATATCGTAAATTTTGAAGGTCTGCCGAAGGCAGAGCTCCAAAATTAACCATGAAAATGGAATGTTGGCCGAAGGGCCCTGTTGTTTATTGTAATTGCATTGTTGTAAACATGTAAGCGTTCGGCACATTTTTTTTATAATATTTGGGTGGATATTTAGTTGTTTTTGGGTGAGATGTAAGATGGTTTTCGGGTTGATATTTAATGATTTTCGGGTGATTGTTTGATTATGTTTGGTTCGATATTTGGTTGTTTTTGGGTTGAAATGTGTTTTGGGGCCTGAAGGGCCCATGTGTAATTAGACCTATGGAATGGACCTCGAAGTGGTTAAGATGTAGCCGAATATGAGAGATATGGAAATGCATGGCCCAGGAAACCGTTGATTATTGGAGAAGATTTTTTTGTAAAATTTAGGAGGTCTGCCGTAGGCAGGGCTCCAAAATTTACCATGAAAAATGGAATGTAAGCCTGTAAGGCCATGGACAATGTTGTTTATTTTAATTGTATTGTTGTAGACACGCATGGGTGTTTGGGCACTCTATTTTTTTCCAATTTTGCACCCTCTAAAAAAGCACATAATCTCCCCTTTGATAATTTTTTAGAATTCCTAAAAGCAGGTCTACTCTCTAGGGTTCTCAAAAAATACCTTAATGTGTAAAATGTCCACGTTTTGATTGTAAAAATGTAACGGTTTCGAAGATTGTTTGTTTGTATGTTTAGTTTGAGGGACTTACCGAAGGTAAGGCCCCAATGTTCTTGTATTTCCTTTAAAGGACCATATTCATTTCATCTTTTTTTCAAACACGCGGCTGGATATTCGTCCCCACAAGCGCCCACACTTTGCGGGGTCGAATATCCAGCCACGTGTTTGAAAAAAAGATGAAATAAACAAGGCCCTTTAAGTTTGCGTGCGAAAGCTGTGGTTAACCCCAAAACCAAAGCAGCGATTGCATTAATTCCATTTGAAATTGGTACAGTATTCGATGAAGTAAAAAAATCTGTGCAATTTATATTTTGCCAATCGGATTCAAAACAATGATAATTTTTCAAAAAGTATCCATTTAAAATAAATGGATATGCCAAAGTGATGCCAAAAATAATTGCTAATCGCCATCCATTCCAAATTTGTTTATGTTGTTTAAATAAAAATAGCGCAGTAAATCTATTAAATGCAAGCATAGTATTCCAAAAACCATAAAATCTCGAATCATACCATTGAACGATGTTGTAAGCGGTTTTAAAAATGGCCGAAGTTATATTTACATTAATTCTAAACATAAAAACTGTGATAACATTTAAAAAATACCCAATTACTAATAAATAATAAAAAGCTGTACTGAAGGTTTCAAATTTACAGATAATACGACAAATTAAAAATACGAGGAAAATAAGTTGAATAACTCCGCAAGCATAAAGAATAACATCGTCTGCGATAATCAAGCCTCGATCAACCGAAATAAGAATCTTCATTTCATCATCTGTCGCTTGGTTCGTATCCATTTTTTATTAAAAGTCTTTTAATTTTAAAAACTAGTCTAATAATTGCTTTCCGAAATTAAAAAAAGAACAAAAATACTTAAAGTTTGTCATTTTTTTATGCTGGTTAGTTGCTTTTGGTAAAATATTTCACCTGCTATTACATATAGTTTTTTTCAATAACAACCTTTACAATTTGCTTTGAAAAGGGATTTTTTTAAATGTTACATTTATTTTGCGTTTTTAAATTTTCTGTTGTATAATCAAATATACTTTATAATTTATTTTTATTTATCAATCTTGAACTAAATAGTAAATTATCAGCTCATATGTATTTGTAAATGATTAGAAAATTTTGATGCTGATTTCCTTGTGACCACAAAAACATTTTCATTTGAGAAGTGAGGATGTTATTTTATGTTTTTATAAAACAAAATTAATCGAAAGCAAAATCAATATATGAAAAAAAAATTGATAAAATTTGAAGGTGCGGTAATGCAAAAGAATTTTTAATACAATTTCGACTCTTACAACCGGAAAAAGGTGCACTTTACCCTATCGTTAAAATAAACCCCTTTTATTATTTAAAAAACGAAGACAAGTCAATGAACAACATAAAACACAAAAAATAGGTAAAATTCATTTTTATCTTTCCCATTACGGTTATAAAAATTTTATTGGAATTTCTTTTATAAACGAATATGGTTTTCAAAGACAGTCCAGAAATTCTCAATTTCTGTCAGTGGCACAGCAAAAAGAAAAAGCCCAAAAAAAATAGCAAAAATTTATGTGAAATTTCCAGGGACATTAGATAACATTTTTTACTTCAATATATACATACTTTGAAAAGCTACGATAAACACCATTAAAAAATATTTTGTAGGAATGCAGAAAAGCAGCGTTCTTTATTACCAAAAAAGGAAATCAAATATCAAAAAATAAATATTTCATAAAAACCTTGAAAAAAGTGAATCATTTACACTTAATTCTAGCATAAAAATTTTTAGAAGATTTCACTAATTTGTTATGGAATACAGCGGATTTTGCGCAATAAAGATTCCTTTTAAATAAAAATTTATGACATAATGACATTAAATTTTTTTACAAATATGGAGTGTTTTTAATCTTACATGATAAGACATCGAGAATGGGGGTCTAAGTAATTTACAACACGGTGCAAGCTGTACGCATTACCGTGCCATAAATTATTTTGATTACTAGAATTGCTTGCACAGCTGATTGTGTGTATTCCATTTGTGTCAAAGTTGATTTCTAATTTTATTGGTGCAACTTAATTATTCCACAAAGTTAAGATTTCTTCATCGGATCCACGCTGAAAAAAAGAATAATATGGGAAAGAAAGTTTTCAGCTTCCTTCTCTCTTATAAAATATTATACTCGTTTTTCAAAAAATAAATTTTAACAAATACTATTTTTCCTATTTTTTTCCGAAATTTTTTAAATTTCTTTGACGAAAAAGTGATCCTTTATTTTGCTAAGGTTTTGATCGTTAAAAGTTTGTATTTTTTTTAAAATAAAGATCATTGGGAGAAAAACTTACAAAAATATGTATTTCGCTTGCATTTGTTTCATTTTCTAAAGTTACTGTGCCTTCCCATGGCAATTCGTCATCTTCCCATTCAACATAATTAACAATTTCACCAATCTTAAAGAAAATTGTGCAATTCAAAACATTATAAACATCATCATTTTTGGTATTAATATTACCATTCAAAATTTCTGCTTTATTAAGTGCACCAAATTCTAATTCACCGCTATTTTGATAATCATAAATAAAGCATTCAGGCGATAAATGACTTAAATACTTTTTGCTATTTTTTTTATCGGCTTTGTAAAGAAATAAATTAGGAGATGAATTTTTCAATTCTTCTATTCTTCAACCAGTAAAAAAACCAAGAAATTTTGACTTTTTTTTACAGTTTCGATTCCAAATATATCCACATTCTCCATTAAATATGCCAATGGTATCTCCAAATCCTGGTTTATAATGAGATTGAGAAATGGCAATAAAATATTCAGCAGATTTTTTATCAATAATTTCTGTTTTCTTAAAACCGCAATTTAAACCAGATTTAATAAATTTCTTTCTTATTTTATTATCATAATCATCATTTAAGCAAATACACGCGCATCCTAATTTTTTGTTGTTAATATTTATTTTGATATCTCGAAACAATATATCTATTTTATAAAATTCATTTGGGAGCACTAAAATTTTTTTCTTTTCTTATAAAAAGTGTTGAATTTTTTTACCATTATCGATATCAAACTCAAAATATCCTTCAATTCCTTTAGAATATGCAATTTTTCCATCTTTTGGATAAATTCCAACATTCACAACATCCATAGTAGAAAACATTATAAAATTTAAATTATTAAAACTGATAGAAAATTTTACTCATGCTACTACAACTTTTTTTTTCAATAGCAGCGTGGACAAAAAAAGCAAACGTTATAAACAAAAAATTCGTGATCATCTGCAAATAAACCTCTTTTCACGCTTTCAATAAAAAATCACCTTAAAATTTTTGCCTGATAAAAAATTCTTTAAATTTTGTTGAGTATCGACCGGAAGTATAATATATAATGCTGAAAAAATACAGAACTTATTAAAAAAATCAATATAAACCGATGGAGAGAGAAGACAAATTAATATGATTCAGAAGAGAAAAAAAAAACACACAATAATAAGCATCGAAAATTTTCAATATTGGGTAACTTTCAACCTTTTAACTTAATCAAAGAAATGTGTAACAAAAGTGTAAAAGAAAATTTTCGAAAAAACTTTAATCCAAATAAAATTAAAGAAAACTTTAATTTATTCTGCCTATTTTTCTGCATATAAAACAAAAAAACACATCCTAAGAATGCTTTAAGCCTATGAAAAACACCTTGTTTGGTTTTACCTGTTCTTTATTTTTTGGTCGCTATCTTTCATCATTTTAGTTTTTAACCTTATCAAAATATTCACCTTTTTTGTTTGCTACTGATCTTTTTGATCGATTTTTCCACTTTAAAAATATTTTACTTTTGAAAACAATAATTTTTGGATTTTGATGGTCAATTTTAATGCGAGTTTTAAAAAGATTTTAAAGTATTTTTATCCACCGTTTTAGATGTTTCTCAAATTTTTAATTTCGACTATTTTTTTCTCCTTTGCTATTGCACAAGATACACCTCAATGGCGGCCATCATTTCATTTTACACCAATTAAATATTGGATAAACGATCCAAATGGTTTATTTTATGAAAATGGATTTTATCATATATTTTTTCAATTTAATCCATATGGAAATGAATGGGGTTCCATGTCATGGGGACATGCAATTAGTACAGATTTATTTCATTGGGATGAATTGCCTGTGGCAATATTATCTCAACCAACGGAAGACATTTTTTCTGGAAGTGTCGTTATTGATACCAAAAATGTTACGGGTCTTAGCGTTGGGAATATTTCACCGGTAATTGCAATTTACACAAGTGCATACAAAGAAAGCTCAAGCCATGGTGCTGGAATTCAAGCTCAATCACTTGCTTACAGTTTGGATATAATGGCAGAAACTTTTACTTTTTACCCAAATAATCCCGTGCTTAATTTAAATCCGGAACAAAATGATTTTCGTGATCCCAAAGTTTTTTGGTATGAAAAAGGTGGATATTGGGTGATGGTTACGGTAATTGCAGAGAATTTCACTGTGAGATTATGGCGTTCGAATAATTTATTGGATTGGAAAAAGCTAAGCGATTTTTCAATTCCTCATGTTCCACATGACGGAGCTCAATGGGAATGTCCAAATTTATTTCCTTTGCCGTTAGATGGGGATTCGAATAATATTAAATGGGTTATGATAGTCAATGTCAATCCATGGTCAGTGGCTGGAGGCTCAGGAGGGATGTATTATATAGGAAATTTTGATGGAGTTACTTTTACCGCACAAAATTTTCCTCCACCCGGATCAGATTTAGCTGATTTTAATTGGCTTGATCATGGAGCAGATTTTTATGCGGCTTCAACCTTTTATAATTTGCCAAATCCAAATGAGCAAATTTTGCTTGGATGGATGAATAATTGGGATTATGCTGGATCTGTACCAACTTCGCCATGGCGTGGAGCTTTTGCAATTCCGAGAACCATGACATTAAAAGCCATCGATGGGATCCCAAAACTCGTTTTCAATCCAACGAATCTATTTAAAACTCTCATCGCTGAAGGTGAAACTATTTATCTTCGGCCAATTACCCTTTCATCAACTCAACAATTTCTTGATGATCGAACTCGTGGAACCATTCAAAATATTGATTTTAATATTCAATCTTTAAGCGCAAAACGTGCAGGAATCATTGTTCGAGCAAATGAAGATGGAAATCTTGGAACTAAAATTATTTTTGACATCGAACATAGAACTCTCACAGTGAATCGATCAAAATCAGGGAAAATAGATTTTTCAGATAAATTCAGCCTTCAACACACCGTTAAAAACATGAATTTCAACACCCAAAATCTTTTTCATATTCAAATTATTATTGATCGAGCTTCGGTGGAAGTTTTTGCTGGAGATAATACTGCTCCAATAACGGATGTTATTTTTCCTGATGAAAGTAGTGATCGTCTAATCTTTTTTACTGAAAATGGAATTGCCACTTTTACAAATATTTCTATTACAAATTTACCTATCATTTTGTGAAATTTTGTTTTCAAGTAGATAAAAAGATTTAATTTTGTAAATTCAGAGCAGCTAAAAATTGGGCGATTCCAAAGTTTTTGATGAAGAAAAAAATTAATATACAAGACTTTTTTTGCTTTTAGAGGTCATATCGTCATTTAAACTTTCTTTGTTTTGAAAATGTCTTATTTAAATACCATAATACTTTTTAAACGGCAAAAGACATAAAGGAAAGATAAACATAAGCGTGAATAAATTTTTTTTGAGTCTTTTTGTATATGTTTGTCGTCCAAGTGGATGTCGTGAGCAAAATATCCTTCCAAAATACTGTTAGTTATTTAAGCGTTTCCCAGGGCTGCTCGATCTTGCCTTTTGGGGGATCCGAACATCCGATCTCCGAACATTTTTGGCAAAAAAAGGCCGAACTTCCGAACATCCGATCGCCGAACAATGTTCGGAGACGTACAAATTTCCCTTTTTTTAATCCGAACATCCGAACAATGTTCGGACAAAATAGCCAAAAATCCGACCATCCGAACTCCGAACCACGATCGATCGAGCAGCCCTGTTTCCAAACCCAGAGTTTGAGATTTAAAAAAAAAGCAACAGCTTGCTTATTCGCCTTTTAGAATTTCCATATGAGCCAAGACAAATCAATAGCTCGAAAACGAAGAATATGAAAAGAGAAAAATCAATAATTTTTTATTTCAGAGTTATTCAGAAAAATGTAACTAGTATGCATTGATAAGGTTAAAAATCAATTAAATAAAATGTGTATACAGTTTGATGAAAGAAGAAAAAGAAAAAAATCAATTGATTAAATATGAATGTAGTCGTTGTCAATTTTTTTTCTATGTGTTTGCTTTAAAAGTTTGAAGAAACTATAGCAGGCAGCTTTTGATACGTGTGACAAAAATGTGCATGTATGATGATGGCAACAAGGCTAAAGGAAGAAACTATCTTAAATAATGATAAGAAAGAAAACGAAAAACTTTTTTTATTGATTAAAGAAGTACGCATCTTTCCAACAAAATAATTTGTTAATTTGAGTGATTTATTAGCTTCAATTATGGAAATCAGCCGCCGCAGCTAAACTTAGAATTGACTTTTATGTTTTACTTTTTTTTAACCTCGAAAAAAAATTACAGTAAGAGTTACTTTGAAAAGAGCTTATTGTCTCCCAAATATGGATACCAAATATTTAAAACTTCTAGTTTCAAATTGTTTATTTTTTCTTAATTTAATTAATAAATCTATAAAATGGATTATTAAAAACTTTAAATTGCATTCTGCAATATTTTCCCATATTGCTTCAATATTTTCACGCCTAAAATATTTTATAATTATCATCTTTCTTGGAACTATAGCATTATGGTATTACTTCTTTCTCCAAGATGAAACTATGCTGGGAAAACTAGAAATCATTGATGTATGCTGTTTACCTATTTGTTTGTTTGTTCTGTGTTTTTAGCTACGATTAAACTTTTGAGGCTAATCGGTTATCTTGGGCTATGTAAAGCCAATAATTTGCAGCTCATCTTTGGTAGATTAAAACATTTGCCATTGGAGTTGCTACCGAAATTTGAATAGCTTTTGTTGTCGTTTATCAAATTTATTTATCCAAAATTTTAAGGGTAGCTTTAATTTCTTAAATGACGAAGGATGTAAATTTGTTGCAAATCCATTTGACCCGAGAATATCTGATTATTATGAGAAGCTTCCACCACTTGAATGTGAATCGATACAGGTTTGCTCTTATAACTTCTCGATACATTCCTAAACCATTTTTTTGTATCTCAGGAAAAAGAAACTACTCTCATTAATGGAACTTTGGTTCATCTAAATCCAAATTCAACATGTCGATATCGATATTTTGGACATAATTCTGGAGTCAATGATAACACAGTAAAATACGAAAAATGGATACCATTGACTTCGACTCCAATAAAACTTGTAAAAGATTTAGTTGAAGTTTTATGCACATATGAACAAGGAAATGAAACCTATCGATATCTATGGTCTTCAGTCGTACCAAAAAACGTTTCAATAAATACTAAAAAGTATGTTTTTATAAACGTTGAAAAAAAAAGAATGC
The DNA here is from genome assembly GCA_028622995.1 of Panagrolaimus kolymaensis. NCBI lineage: Eukaryota > Metazoa > Nematoda > Chromadorea > Rhabditida > Panagrolaimidae > Panagrolaimus > Panagrolaimus kolymaensis. The sequence goes on along the minus strand of JAJQJQ010000046.1, from coordinate 701,598 downwards.
TTACAATTTTTTTAGGCCTTTTGAAGATGAAAGCGAAGACCAGTTGAGCTTTATTTTGTTTGGAATTGATTCAATGTCAAGATCAAATATGTTCCGTTCAATGCCAAATACAGTTAAAATGTTGGATAAACTTGGATTTATCACAATGGAAAAGCATGTGAAAGTTGGAGAAAATTCTTTTCCAAATTTACTTCCAATTTTAGTTGGAGAACATGTGGCTCGCGAAAACAATATGGTTTGTAACATTTTTATAACTTGATAATGAGAGTCATTATGAATTTCAGGAATTTAAAGCAAACATTCCGGATAACTCATACAGAACATTTGATAATTGGACAAATTTACCTTGGTTTACTTTTGGCAAAAAAGGATATGCAACGTATTTATCTGAAGATTGGGCAGATTATTCATTATTTAATTATCTTGAACGTGGATTTAAAGCTCGTCCACCAACAGATCATTATTTTCGTCCCTGGTTGTTAGCTTTTGAAAAAAGTGATTTATACAAAAATAGTACACATTACTGCATAGACGATACTCCCCTTCATAAAATACATTTGAATTATCTTGAATCATTTCTCAAAGGTAAAATTATTTGGGTTTTAATAACATATACCTTTGGGCTAATTTATTTACTTGATCATTTTGTTTTTCTTTGTTTACATTAAAGTCGATAATCAATAAACTGACATTTTTTTATAGCTTATGATGGAAAAAGAAAATTTGTTTATCAATGGTATAATGATTTATCTCATTCAAGCTTGAATGCTGCTCAATATATGGATAATGATTTAGTTGAATTTCTTTCAAAAATGGAACAAACTTTCAATAAATCAATCGTTATTATTTTTTCTGATCATGGCCAACGAATAACCAAGTTCCGTCAAACTTTTCTTGGAAGGTTGGAAGCCAAAATACCATTTTTATCTGTTCGTTTACCTGAGTGGTTCAAAAAGAAGCATCCAGCTTTAGCAGCAAATTTGAAAGCGAATAGCAAAGTTTTAACTAATCATTTTGATCTTCATGCTTTACTCAAACATACATTACAGGTAAAGATTTTATTGATTCGTGACTATATAAAGTAATTTTTTAGGGTAATTTTACCAACGGTACTGCTCCAATACTACCTCGTGGCATTTCTTTATTATCACCAATTCCACATCGAAGTTGTTTTGAAGCAGAAATTCCATCACAATTTTGTCCATGTTTTGAAGAAACTGAACTTCCAGCATCTGATGGAATCAAATTTGCAAAATTAATACTTCAAAAAATTCATAATTATTTTAAAGAACAAAATGTTATCGTAAGTTTGGAAGTTCGAAAATGTACCTGAAAGCTTTCAAATTTTTTAAAACAAAAAAACACTTAAATAATATTTCTTTAAGGAAAAGTGTTTATTAATGACATTTAATAATGTTACATCTTTATCTCGCACACTTCCACCTTCATCAGTGAATACAGATGAAAAAGATCCAACAGTGGTTGATAAATACAAAAGTTTCCACTACCGAGTTCAATTTTCCGTTCAATCTCCATCCAATGCTGTTTTTGAAGGAGTTGTAATTGAAGATGAAGGAACAGGAAAATTTACTGTGTTGAATGATATTGAAAGAAATAATAGGTAATAAATCTTATTTTCTTTATTTTCTTCTAAAGAATCTTTTTAGGTATGGTAACTCTTCACATTGTGTTGATAATTTTATGCTTAAAAAATTATGTCATTGTGTTTAAATTTAATTTGTTTATTTTAAAAGCTTACAAATAAATTTTTTTGTGTTTTATCTTTAAAATCACAAAATTTCATTTCTCTCACCTAATTTATATTTAATTTTACTCAAAAACTAAGTCTTCGTGACTGCATACATTAGAGATCAGTCTCACTATTGTCCTAATCAAAAATATTGGTTACTCTAATTAAAAGGGTAAATGTTTGTTAAAATAATGATTTTTCTTATCTTTAAAAAAAGCATCCGCTTTAAAAACCTTTTTTTATTGTTTAATTTTCATTTTGACCAAAAAATTGTGCAAAAAGATGCTTGCTCAATTTATTTTTCTTGTAATTTGTTTTAACTTCGCCATCAGCGCTTGTCCAAATGGAAGTTTTGAATGGCAAAGTAATTGTTACTTTTTTAAAAAGACAGACGAAGGATTTGCAAATGCAGAAATAACTTGTCGAAACTTGGGAGGACATTTAGCTTCCGTTCATGATGCTTTCACAAACGCTGTTGTTGGACGTAAGTTTTGGACTCTAACATTTGGTGTTTACTGTTTCATGATACCATGTGTCACAAATTGAAAACCTTTCTTTTCAGAAGAAGCATCAAAATATTTCCAAGAAACAGGTGTATCCGATTTTTGGGTTGGTTTAAGTAAATTACAATCTCAAGGAGCTTGGGCTTGGACAGATAATACACCTTTCGATTATACTGATTGGAAAAAGGGTGAACATCATAATGTTACCGGAAATGATTGTGCAGCTTTTTCATGGAGTGATGGATTTTGGAACACTCAAAATTGTTTCAAACTTAAGCCTTTTGTTTGTGCAGTAGCAAATAGTTTAACATCAAATACTATGCCACCAAAAACAACAATGAAATCAACAACAACTAAACGACCAGCAACAACAACATCACACAGTTCTTCTGGTAGCTGTGATGATGGATGGGCATATTATGCACCAACGAAATCTTGCTATGGTGGGTTTGTTGCTGAAGATCTTGATTGGGATACACAAGAAAAGCATTGTCAAAGCCTAGGAGCCCATATGCCTTCAATTCGTAATATTGATGAACTAAATTTCATTAACAGTAAGCCTTTCAACTATTTAATAAATACATACACCTCTTAAATTTTTAAGATAATTACACTTTACCTTTACTTCACGCTGTATGGTTAGGATATTATTCAGATGATAGTGGAGCAACTTGGAAATGGAGTGATAACACGCCATTTGATTTTGCGGCTTGGGGTGATGGATTTCCAATGGCCATTCAAGGCCGAAGTTGTGGTTCCATCGATGCATATGCTGATGGCGGAGATGCATGGTATGAAAATGGTCCATGTAACGAAATTTGGTATGCTATATGCAAGAAACCTTCCACTTAAAAAAGCAATTTGTGGATTAATTTTGTGATAGTTGTATTATATAATACTTTTTTACAGGAAAAATAAAAAATTACTAATGTTAAAATTTAATTTTTTCGATTTACATCAATATTTAGTTTAACTATACGTTTTTTCACTAAAGCACCGCATAGTAATAATTTCGAAATTAACTTTTTTGGCGAGTATGAGACCGATGCTTTGCAAGTTGATTTGCAGCCTCAACAGATTTTTCATCAATCCCAATACTTAAAAGACATTATTACCATTGGAATGAGAATGTATGTTACGCGTAATCACTGCATCATAATAACCCTTCCTTAATTAAAGATCAATTTTAAAAAAGAGAAAAAATTAATTAAGAAAAATTCAAAAAAAATTAACTAAAAGAAAAATGAGTACCCAAAAATCACAATTTTCAGTAAATGGCTGCAGCAATATCAAGCGTTTTCATCATTTTTTTGTTGAAAAAGTAAGTAAACAAAAGTTTTCCTGGGGATATTATTCGCTTAAGTGATTTCACAAAAAAATACATGGAAAAATTTTGAAAATATTTCGAGGATTGCTTTGCAGCATGTGGGTTAATGCAAAATGTTCTCTGTATTATCTTTTTTTAAATAAAAATCCAACCATTCTCCATTCCATTCTTGTTAATTTACCACATCGATTGCAAATTCGAATCATAAGGTACTTGCTAGGGTTGGAAGAGTATAATTAACAATGGCTTATTTAGCATGCTAATTATAAAATGTTTTATCACAGGTGGACCCTTTGCTACTGTTGTTACAAAAAGTTGTCGAGAAAGTTGGAACAAGTCTTATTTATTCATCAAGAAAAAAAATGAGAAGACACACTTTTTTTGAAAATTTCAAACTATTGTTATAAATTGAATAATTAATTTATTCACGGGCATTTACCATCTATAGGTTCTACATTATGTTTACAAAGAATTTTTAATTTTTGTAAATGTTCCCAATACTCAGCTTTAACTTTATCCACCTTCTTTTGCAATATTTCTTTTGTCACACGTTCTGTGGAAATGTATTTTGATAAATGTTGAAAACTTGAAAATGAGGGATTTCCATATTTGCATTGCTTCAAATCAAAAATCGGATTTTCAAAAGGCCATTCCCATTCGTCTCCAATTTTTGATTTTTTCCATCCATGAAACATGAAATCATTTGGACTCCATTTGTTGCTCGTCAACCATCCATCTCTCACCCAACCAGTTTGTAATTTTCGTATTAGCTTTACCGTGTGATTTACAAATAACGAATCTTTTGTCATTAGCGCATGTTGAGTACAAGATTGATAAGCAAATAAATCAGCAAATCCTTTAGAGCTGTTCCAAAAATTATAACATTGCATTTTTAATTTTTCGTCCGTGAAATGAAGTTCCATAAAAACTTGCTGAAAGCGTATTGTAAAAATTTATTCCGAAAAAAGGATGCGCAAAGGCGGAAAAAAATCGATTTTTTGCTTTAATTTGCGAGCTTTTCTGACAGCAAAAATTATACCTAAATCATGTTGAATAAAATCCTTGCCATGTTTTGTCAAACCCCGTGGCTATAAACTTACATGAATAGCGCCATTGTCTGTACCATGGAAACTCTTTGGAAGACGATAAAAGTAATCAGCCCAAAAATGCAAAAAATTTCTGCTAACTTGAGTGTTTCTTAAAAAATTTTGATTATTTTTTTTATGATAATTAAAGATACACCATACTTCACAATATAACTACCAGATGCAATTTCTTGATTGTAATACCTTTCATAAAAATATATATGAATATTTTTATTAGTAAAATCTATATAATCTTGGATTCTATGGCATGGATTTATTACGCCAATATCTGCATCAATGTTTAGAACATAATCAATTGTATCCTCATGATCTTTCATGAAAATTGCCAAAACGCAATGACGTTTGAAGAATATCTAAATATTATTTATTTAGAATGGAAAAAAGTGTAAGATTTCTTAAATCTCTAAAATGAAATTGAAGACTTACATCGGTATGATTACATAATTTCTCAATTTTAGGATCATCTGTCATATTGATTAGGTGCATTTGATATCCCATATGTTTGGCATAACATTGCGTAGTATTTATGGCATGCATAAAGTTCTCATAATCATCCTGTTTCAAAACTAATACTGTAATAGCTATTCTTGAATTTGGTATAAAATATGAGGAAATAAAATCCCTTTGAAAGAAATTAAAACATAGTTCACTTTGAGTATATTCTTCACTATAATCTGATATACTTGAAATTTTACTTTTAGAGCGTGGATTAAAAAGGTTTTCAAATCCATCAAAAACATATATAGTAAATAAACAAAAAACAAATAAAAATAATAAAATGGTTTTATTTCTAAATATTTTTTCATCCATTTTTTGTTTGTTTTGCCTTTAAATGACGATATTTTAGTTGTGAGCGCTGGCTGAGTTCGGTGGCGCTGCAAGCGCGAATTTGTTGATAACATTTTTCTCATTCACCTTGATACATTTTTCAAAAGATGTGCGCTTGCTTGTAACTTTCCATTTTTTTGCCGATAAAGCAAACACTAAAGATGTTGTCCGCTTTAATGCAGTAAAACATCTGACATGTTCACATGTATTCACAATTATAATCAATACATTCTTACAAAAGCCTAACGAAAACAAAAAACAAATTTTGAAGAAAAAAAGAAAGAAAAAAATCTTTGATTAACGTTATTTATTCAAATCTTTGATGTAGGATTGATGATTTATTAACAAATTTGTTGTTTGTTTGAGATTAAAATGATGAAAGCAAAGAAATTTTTAGTTAGGGAGAACAGCATCAAAAAATGAAAATGAAGTTTTCATGTTTAATTCAGCATAAAATAATGTAAATTTTTCGTTCATTTTATAAATTTTACTTTCATCGCAAAAAAAAAATTGAAACAAGAACATAGATTTATAATCTTTCAACTTTGATTAATAGAGAAGCATGAAAATAATCATAGTGATTTTCGAAAAGAAAAAAAAGAGGATACTTCTAGTTGAGGTTCTTTTTTTCCTTCAATTCATTGATAAGGAAAAGTAAGAATAAACCCATCAATAGCACTCCTCTTATTCAGCTTGTTAAGAAATGTGTGCTTGCTTGTATGTAACTGTCCATTTTTTGTCGATAGGCAAATACTAAAAGCGTTGTTTGCTTTAATGCATAAATGAATCATCGTGATTTTAAAAGAAGAAAAAAACACGAATTTTCTAGATGACCCATTGTATTCAGTAAGGGGATCAATTTATCAAAATAAACATTCCTCAGGAAAAAACAAATTTATGTCCCTTCAAAGAGAGAGAAAATGAAACAAAAAATTCGTGATAAATGTTTTGAAAGTTTATTATTATTGCCTTTGAATGTGCGTGAACGCATGTAATTCATTATTTGTTTAAAAACTTGTTTTTTTTTCATTTCATGGGAAAAGTGGCAGTTAATCTAGAAAAATATATTCAGATATCAAGTTATGTAAAATTAAATGAAGACATTAATTTTATGCATTGCATTTAAGTGTCAATGGTTCTTCATCCTTAACTCGCCAAAAGCGAGAAACATTTAAAAAATCATTTTTGTATGGAGAGAATTTACGGTATTCTAATTTTTGTAATTGATTTTGAAGAATAATGTTTATTGAACTTTGATCATATCTAAAAAAAATAGGGAAATATAACGTTCTTAGTAAGAGTGTTATTAAAAAAGCTTAAACTCACCTATGACAACCCAAATAATCATAAGTTAAATTTTTTGATCGATCACATGGAATTCGCGATCCCACTGGGCTCATGCAATTCTCTGTCAATGCACATAATAAATGCCTAAATATTACACACAAAAAGTAAGTTTTCCAAACAAAAAAAATATTCCATCAAACTCACCATTTTAAAATTTGTCTTGTAAACTCTGTTCTTGAAACAAATACTAAACCAGCTTGAATCATTTTGAGTTTTCGAAGATGCGGGTGAAGAGGAAGATAAGTGTACATTTCTATAATCACAAATAAATTAATCAAAATTTCTCATTAATTTCCTTCTCGCCTGCAGCTGTTGACGAAAAAATACTATGATCAGGTAAAATTCGAATAAGAAGTGGCTCAATTTGCGCACTTTTAACTTTTTGATAAATATCATCAACGGCACCCGACTGCCATTCAACACTTGAATCCATCATCCAAAATGCATTATATTCTTTGTACATTTCCTAATAAAGAAAAAGAATTGTCTACAAAACAAGTGAGTTCACTAACCGCCAAAATAATTGCTTTGAATTGATAGGTCAGCAAATTATTTGTAAACTTTGGATATGCGTTAAAATTAAATTGACGAATTTCTAAATTGCATAATGTTTTCAGTTCAGTTATCTAAAGAAAGTGAGCTATTTAAAAAATATCTACAATGTCGGATGGCTATCTTAGCAAGCTCATCATCACAAACCTGTTCAAAAGTTAAACCAAGATCATAAAAAATAATTTTATTTAAAAAATATTTTCTCACTGAGCGAAGCATGTGTCGAGATTCTTCAAAATGATTCCAATTTGAGTATGCCACAAACACGACATCAGACGCCATAAATTGTGGTCTTTGGTTAACTATATTCTCATCAGATAATGAAAATTTATTTAAATAATAAGTTAAATTACAAGAAAATGGACGACCCATTCGATACAAAACTCCTTCATATTGAGATGTAAAGCACATCTGAAATAGTTCTTATATATCAGATTAAATTAAAGGCCTCCCGAAAAACAAAACTTTTTTAAAGCTTATTTAAAAAAAATTTAAAAAGAGGTAAATGAAGATTTCTTCTATCACGGAAGAAATATGCCTTAGCAATTATTTTGTTTATCGGATCGGGCTCCAATAAATGAGAAAATTATTATAAAACAGAAATTTATCAATCACCTTCTCATTATCACAGAAACATGGCATAAAATCCTCGTTTTTAATCATTTTCTCAAAACTTGTATCGGTTGTATAATTCCAAAAAAATAAATAAAATATAACAATAAAAAATATCAAATAATAAAGTTTCTTTTCAATTAAACGTAAATTTCTATTACGAAAGAAAATCATATTACTTAGATAAAGAAGAAACGAATATTAATTTTAATTTTGTGATCATTCAAAAAAGGATCGAAAATTAGTAAAACATCTATGCGCTTTCGAATATCAAAACATTTTGATTTCTATGTAATATCAAAATCGATCGGGAAGGAAATAAAAGAAAAAAAGAGAAAGAGAGTGCTTCTTGTTAAATTTCTTCCTTTTCATCGATTTTTCGAAGATAACGACTTGTTTTGTCTTTATTGCTTGCTGGTATTGAAAATAGTGAAAGTGGGAAAGTAAACAAAAAGCAGCTTCAGCTTTAAAAAAACTCAAAGCTTTTTTTATTCACGAAATTTTTAAGAGTTCACCAAAGTTTATTTTAATTTTAATAATACTTTTACCTAAAAAATTTAAATAAGATAAATGGTCATTTTTACAAAACGTTTTGTTTGCATGCTATAATGAACGAAATCGAGACGCCTTTAAAGCCATTTTTGATTAGTTTTAAATTTTAAAACTGAAAAACTTTAGAATTTAAAAAAATGAAATTTTTTTAGTTATGGATGTTTTTGTTTTTATTATATTTGCGATTTTCATCTTTGTTTTTTTCAAAGTTTTTATTTAACGACAATTCTGATATATATAAAAAAACTGATCCTCTCAACAATGAACAATAACCAATTTATGAAAACAGCTTCAAGCTAACAAAGTCAATAAGTAATACCGAACAGAACAATAAGTAAGAATTTTAATTTTTGGTTTAAGTAACTATAAAGCTTTTTTGTTTTAATTATTAAGGCCATTAAAATTAATTATGCTCGAAGTTCACTAAAAAATTGCCATTATTACTTCAAAAAAGTATTTTAAATAAAACTTACTGAGATCTTAAAATCCCGTTAGTAAATATACGAACCATAAATTCAGCTTCTTCATTTGGTTCATATGCCGATGGAACGATTACATACTCACCAGGTGGAACTCGAAAACGACCCGAGACTTCTCTCAAATTTATAAAGGCAGCTGAACGGCCGCAAGATTTGGTATTTGCAAAATATCGTGTATCCAATTTTCTTTGACATCCTCGAACTTCATAAAGTGCAAAACCTATGGCTAAAGTATCTAAACCTTGAGAACGCATTTCTCGACGATATTTTTGCATTACTCCAATAATCAAAGTGCATAAATTATCATCGTCATTTGGATCGGAATCTGTGAGATGAATCCAAAACTGTGGGTTCATGGAAAAGGATTGAAGATAATTTCGACATCCTCCAGCTGTTTGACCTCTTCGCCATGCGGCATCATAAGACGCCACGGCCCAAGTTTCATGACTTGTTTGAACACCCGTCATTTTTGCTACTTCTTGAATTACATCTGGACCCAAATTACAAATTTCAAGCTTTTCAAAATTCTTCATAAAGTCATTAAATGACATCCAAAATTCTCCGTCGTGTGAAAAGGTTAAACCCATGCTTCGCTTCTAAAAAAATATTGGGTATAAAAGCGATGAATTATTCTGATAAAAACTTACCACATCACTTGAAAGACTTCGCCATTCAGGTGATCCATCCGACCATGCTCCATTCCATTCTTGTTCATTACCCCATGGATTTCGAATTCGAATGAGTGGAACTTGCCCGCGAGGTCCGTTAACTAATCTCATCCCAGTAATAGAATAAGCATGACCTTTAATTAATCCATTGTGTAATCTTGCTTCAAAAATTCTTGGATCTGCTTCAATTGAACATCCAAATAATGAACCCATTTCAATTCCTCTCATAATTAATTCCATTATATTTCGAGGAGAACTTGTAAGATCTATGAATTCTGTTAATCCGCCTGTCATATCTTCTAATGCCTCGGACGTGGTTCCACCTTTTAAAGCCTCATAACTTCCATATACTTTTGCATATGCTTTTTCTAATAAAGCCGACCAAAATTCATTATTTTGATTTGAATGCATATATAATAATTTTCCGTTATACGTGGGCAATCGATCATCAATAACTACATCAATCCAACGACCATATTGCCAAAATTGAAAATGAAATATTCCAGCATAATTATCGGTGAACGATTGATCAGGAGGAACTACACGATAAAATAATTCATCTCGAAGGGTTAAATTTGCTGCAGCAGCCATTAGCCAGCAATCCCCCAATTCACCTTGAACCACATCAAATCGAGAATGGCCTTCACTAATAAGCATAGGATTTCGAACTATTTCTCCAGGACGCAACCATACAACTCTTTTCGAAGAAGATCGACGACTATAATAAAGGCTGCTATCAGTTGCAGGAAAGTTTGAATCTTCAAATAAATGTTTGCTTCGTAAACATTGATCTCGAAGAGCATAAAAATCTTGAGCTTGTGCTCCAGGTGGAACAGGACCACGAGGATAATTACTTGGTGAAGCAGTGGAGCTTGGAGTTTTAGGAACAAATGGTTGAGTGTGACGTTGAAATTTTCCGCTAACTATATTATCCAAAACTTTTTTACCAATATTTCCAAGATTATTATCTTTTCCACCAAGTTGAAATAAAAGATTTCCAGCAACGGAACCAATAATTTTTCCTGTTGCTACATCCACTCCAATAAATTTATGAGCTGCTTTACCAATATAATTTCCTATCGTATCACATACTCCACCACTAAGGAAACTATGTTGAGTTGAAGGACCTCCTAAAAAACAAATAAGAGTAGTTTTTGGAGAAATTTTGCGGTATTTTAAAAGTTTACCTCCATGATATTTATCATCTCGATTGTCACCTTTTTTATTTTTGCCTCCTCCGCTACCAATAATTTTACCTAAAATTTTATTATGCAAATTCACTAATCTTAAATTAAATATAATCTACCTATAGCACTTCCAACAAAATCGCCCTTCTTTCCACCTATCATTCCACCAATAAGACTTCCAACATTTGGTAATGAAGCATCTGTAAATTAAAAAACAATCAAAAAAAGTTTGAAATTAAATTTTTATAAAACATACTGTCTTGGGCATAATTGCGATCAACAATGCCCTGATTAGAATTATTTCCATAACTTGAATTTTGAGGTGGAGCAGGATTATAACCTCCAAAATTTTGAAGAGGTTGACTTGGACCTGGAGGATTGTAACCCATTTGACCACTGCCATAGGGATTTACTCCGTAGCCAGATTGAGGTTGTTGATTGCCTCCATATGGATTCATTCCAAAACCTCCTTGAGGTCTATTATCGTAACCGACAGGGGCGCCAGAATAATTACCCATTGGGGTTGTACATGGTTGATAACCTATATTAGTACTTCCATAAACTTGTGGAGGTGGATCTGGAGGGTTTGGAAGCTGATCACATACTCTCCCTAAAGAAATATTGTTTTTTTCTTCTTCTAAGTTTTTTATAGTGATTTATTAATCGAAAAAACTTACATCCAACGGTATTAGTTTCTAATCCACTTGGAAATTGAGCACCTCGATTACCTTGATCAAGTCTTTCATGAATAAAACTACTTGGAATATTGTCTAAAAAACATAGGTTTCTGTAAAATTAAAATCCCAAAAAATAATTTATTTACTAACCTATGAGTCCATTAAATTGATCATCTCTTAATACAATTTTAATACACTGTTCTTCAGCCATTTTTTGCAACAACAAAAAACAAAAGAAAAGAAACTAAAAGCTTTTTAGCTTTAGTTGCTTTCTTTTATACAAGGACCAGACGACGACTCCTTCTTTTTCAAGACGTCACTTTTTTTAGTAGCTTTCAAAATATAATTTGAAACTCGGCTTTCACTTTTTTCTTAAAACCTGACTCATCCGACGGTGGCACTGATGAAATATTTTTTTCTTCTTTTCCTGCGGCAATTTATAAAATTGGGATCTAATCTAATAAGAATTTGAAAATAGTCGAATCAATATCTCTCACAAAATATAAATCGCATTTTATGTATTTTAAAAAAGCGGCAGGTCAAAAACAAAAACAAGCGAAAGAAAATAAATGTGTGTTTACTTGAAAGAACGCGGCAGAGAACAACAACAAAACAAAAAAGTATGCAAAAAAAGAAGGAAGAAGGAAGAAAAAAAAATTTCCTTTCTTTTTGTTTATAAATACAATATTTTATCATTCAAAATGCAAGGGTGCGTCGTCCATACGTAAACGTGTGTGTATATGCTTGCCAGGGTGCATCTCTTCTTTTTTTTGTGCAAAAATAAAATATAAAACTTATTTTTCTATGCGTCACATTATTTTTGCGATGTGCAACAGGCAGCAGCGAGAGAACAAATCAAGGTTAAATGGGGCTATTAAAAAAAGTTTTATAAGATTATACAAAAAAGTTATTCTTTATTTATAAAATTTAAAAAAAGAATGAGTAATCTTTTTTTATTTAAAGTGTCAAAACTTATTCATTTATTTTTGAATATCAAAAAACTTTCTGGAAGACCAATTAAAACCAATTTAAAAAAATGACTTTTGTACACTTTGAACCGTTGAAATTTAAAAGATCATCAACTGACAACTATTTCTTCAACAAAAGAAGTTTTATTTATTATTAACCGAACTTAAGAAAGCAACTTTTGATCAAAAAAATATTGAAAAATTTTTTTTAAACAAAAACATACTTTTTTGTATAAACCAAAAATGAAGATGATTTCTAAATTCTCGTAACAATAAAAAATATTTAATCAAATTTATTTTATCTAGTCGGATTTTGAAAAACTCTTGATGCAACAAACTAAAAGTTTTTTACTAAATCTAAAAAAATTAATTTATAATAATATTGGTTTTGCATATGCTTTAGGAAATTACGGATATCTCAAAATAATTGGAAACGGTGATTTCTAACAACACCATGGCTTATCGGAAGACAAGATTTTGAAATGGTCGAAGGAAATGAAATGAAGCAAACTACATACATACACTTTTTTCTTTGTAATTATTTAAAATCATAGAACATCACGATTTATGCGAATTTAAAAAAATCTCATCGTTAAAGTTTAATCTAAAAAACTTATTCCTTGTTTTTTGTTGTCAATCAGAGGTTTGATCGAATTATTTTTTAGATAATAACAACGTGTTTTTTTGTATTTAGTTTAAACTATTTATGAATTAATATTGTTGAATTTTAAAATCAGCCGTTTTTAACTTCTTTCAACGAATGGTTTAAGCGTATTATTTTTAAATGAAAATATGACTTTGTGTAGCTTCAAAGTAAGCTCTAACATCAAAACATAGAATTAAAAAAAAGATAGACGCAATAATAAAAAAATTAAGTTTGCCGAATAAATTTGTACATATTTGCATTTCAAATATCATTAAATGGATTAAAATCACTAATATAAAAGAAGCAGAGGATTGTTTAATTTTTTATCAGAAAACAGTTTTTTACTTATTCTTTCTGTAAAGTTTTCACTTTCTCTTCGTCTCATGCCATATAATTTTTTTTAAACTTAAAAAATTTTCAGATTATAAAAAATTATGATTTTAAACTTTGTGGTACTAATTTTTGCTGCTTTATGCGCTTCATTTTTAAATGCTGCAGATAAAATCTGAATCACATTTTTTGTTGTTGAGAAATTTAATCTAAAGTTTCTAGATCCTCCAACAACTTGGAAAGAGCATTGCTTTGATCACAATCAAACATTGACCCGAAAATATTTTAACTCCCAAGTTGCGATATATTTTGATGGCAATGTTGTAAGCAATATAACTTGGGTAAATACATATTTTACTAATGCTTGGAGTTATGTGAAAAGCGTTTATGGAGATTTTGGTGGGGATAATCGACTTTATGCTATTTTCCATACTAATCGTTATGGCGGCGGTCATCCTCATACAACTTTCGATCAAGAGGGAGATTATCGAAGTGTAATTGATTGTGGAAAAGATGGAAATAATGCGTGGACGACTGGGACTGGAAATGATTTGGATATGCCAACCCACGAAATTGCTCACATCGTGGAGGGTGCAGCTCATGGTGTTCATGAATCGCCAGCTTTTGATATTTGGGGTGATTCAAAATGGGCTGAAATTTTTAATTACGATGTTTATCTTGGCCTTGGAAAAACGAGTGAAGCTCAGCGGTGGTATAATGAAATGATTAATGGTACTGATAGCTTCCCTCGAGCTGGAACTCAATGGTTTAAAAATTGGTTTTATCCCATTTACACCATGAATGGCGCTAGTATGGGAAGTTGGACTTTAAATAAATTCTTTTTACTTTTATCTGAAAATTTTCCTCAAAATGGAAATTCTTACTCCCGAAAAATGAATATGGGTGAATTTGTTCATTTTTGGAGTGGCGCAGTTGGAAGCAATTTGAAATCCCTTGCAACCACAGCTTTTGGATGGCCATCTAATTATGAAACACAATTTAATCAAGCTAAAATTGATTTTCCAAATTTACCTTATGATAAATTGTTTAAATTTTATGATCTTACAAATCAACAAGGTTAGTTAGTCATTATCGAATTCTAAATATACACTTTACTATTTTTCGCTTTAATCGAACAAACATATGGTTTCATTTTAAAGCAATCATCTGTTAGCCATTTGCCACCAGCCATTATTACTGCTGCACACCCAGATCCCGTGGTGCTTTGAGGTTGAGTGGCATTCCAATTAGTAAAAACTACTGGTGAACCATCCAACCATTCCCAAGCATTTTGAGACAAGAGATTAGTCAAACCAATCCAAAAATTACTTGAATCACTGCTCGTGAAACTTTCGAGGGCTTGTTCTAAAAAAAATTTTTGATGGATCAGTTAAAGTTTAAAAAGGGTATAATTATTACCCGCAAGAAAGACATCATCCAACATTTCATTAATCGTCACTAAATGTCCAGCATATTGATTGCAACTTTTTTCAGCGGTTAAAAAATAATCATTTTTTGCTTGAAACATATAACAAATTGAGCTATTTGAAAATGATGCGATTGTTCCATTAGGGCAGGTTAAATTTGCAGTTGAAACAGTAGTTGGTACTGTGGGTGGTGGAATGGTTGTTGGTTTGGGTTTGACACCATCATAATAACAATTGCTTGGACGAGTGGTGCAATCATTGCAATGATCTTCATTACAACAACAAATCCAATTTCCATTATTCATATAACAATAATCACTATCATGATTGCATTCAGGCATTCCATCATCATTATCACATCCCATTCGAACGGTATTATCGGAATATGTTACAGATACGCAAGCACCGGGAGCTAAAAAAATAGGTTCCAAAGGAGTATGCAAATGTTAAACTTTGGATGCTTCAACAGAAATTTTTCTTTGCCTTTTTTTCAGTGGAGTCGTATTTGTCAGAAAAAAAGATAAATCATTCCGAATCGATAGAATTTGTGAACAAATAAAAAAGCTTACTGAAAGGATGTAAACCACAATAATGGTCATAATTAACGTTGCCTCCACTTGAAGGATTCATAAGATCCATACTTCCTTGAGAACAATATCGACCACTTGCGCCGAGTTTAAAAGGTGGAATATTCTCCGTTAAAACATGGGTAATTGCAAAAATGAAAAAGCAGAGCAAAAAGATTGTCATTTTTCTAACAAAACAGCAATAGACAAATGATACAATTCCTCTTTTACTTTTTTGTGCAGCTTAAAAAAATGAACAAATGGTCCATGCTTTAGCTGTTATCAACTCTGATAAAATAATTTTTAGGCTTCAAATTGAATTGGCAATAATAATAAAAAAAATAAAAGATACGACTTTTTTTGATTTTTGATACCTTTCTTTTCTTGTAAATAAAAGTAATGAGTTCAAATTTTTGTTGAAGTTTAACAGTGGAAAAGGTTCCCTTTTTTTTAACTTTCTCGATGGGTTTGCATTTTGTATATTTCTTTCGACTTTTATTTTATAAAAATCTCGTTTTCATTAAGGTCACGGAATCCGTTTTAATTGTTGTACACGATTAACGATAAAAGAAAATTTTTCAAAATCAACTAAGAATATAAACTATGAATTTATGACAGTGTTTTAATTTGCAAAAATTTGTCGTCAAAAAAACACAATATTTAAAATGCTGATTTTTTGCAAATAGCTGGCCAATATTCATCGCAATTCCAATTCAAATACATTCCTGGTCCGGGTTCATCAACCACGATAAGAACACACGTTCCAGCTCCAGGTGTTCCATATCCAGGTTTCCATGCAACATAATCAAATGGTGTATTATCTGTCCATTGCCAAGTATTTCCACCATCAGTTGAATTTAATCCAATCCACATTGCATATTCATTTGTTAGTACATCGCCTAAAAAGGGTTAAATTTTTTTATTTAAAATGAAATATATTATTTTAAATTTACTTCGAAGGAATGCAAGTTCAGCATCACTATGAACTGAAGATAAATGAGCTCCATTACTTTGACAAAGACTTTCAGCTGAAATCCAAGGTTGCTTATTATCAAAAAATTCTTCATAACATGACCCAGTTGGTTGAAAATATTGCCATCCATCAGGGCAAGTATAATTAGTGGGGTATGTTGGGGTTGCTGTGGGTTTTGTTGTTACACTTCGTGTAGTTGTGACTGGTCGTTTAGTGGTTGTTACTTTCATTGTAGTTTGTGGTGGCATCGTATTGGATGTTAAACTATTTGGAACTTCACAAACAAAGGCTTTAAGTTTAAAGCAACTTTGGGCACTCCAATATCCATTTTCCCATGACATTGCTGCACAATCATTTCCTTTCTTTTTGTTAGGTTCACCCTTTTTCCAATCCTTATAATCCAAAGGAGTATTGTCTGCCCATGTCCAGGTTCCATTTGATTGTAATTTACTTAAACCAATCCAAAAATCGGATACACCGGTTTCTTGGAAATAATTTGACGCCTCTTCTAAAAAAACGAAGCTTTCAATAAGGGATTTTGACATATGGAACTACAAAACACTAAACACCAAAACTTACGTCCAATAACTGCATTGGTGAAAGCATCGTGGATGGAAGCTAAATGTCCACCCATATTTCGACAAGTTATTTCTGCATTTGCATAACCAGCATCTGTCGATTTAAAAAACAGACAGTTCGCATCCCATTCAAAACTTCCTTGTGGACAAACACTTAAGGCGAAATTAAAACAAAATACAAGTAAAATAAATTGAGCAATAATCATCCTTTTGCACAATTAATTTTATGATCAAAATGAAAAGAAAATTCCTATGTTATATATAGAGGGTGACTTTTGCTCGATGATGATAAGAAGGAAAATCAGTTGATTGAAAGGGCAATTAGAGCAAAATTAACGGAGGCTAAAATCCTGAATGATGATAATAATGATAAACTTTATTGAAAGCATAAACAAAAAATTGATGAAAGAACAAAGTAAGGTGTGTCATTTTTATAATATTTTTTTCTAAACTCTTGCTTTCTTGTCATTATAAAAAAAAGTTTTCTGTGATCCTCTCTTTTTATTCTAATTTAAAAATGATTTACAATTTTTTTATGTCAACAAGCAAAGTATTTTTAAAATAGTTAAAACATAAAAAAGCAATCAAAGCATAAACAATTTTTAGGCTAAATGATGCTCTCGGACATGTAAGTATACAACAAGAAAAGCATAATTCATTTTTTCACAAGGGAAAGAGAAAGTGGTAATTTTAGTGTCAAAAAAGGTGGCATAACTTGTAATGATCATTGTTTTACGCATGTCCTTCCCATCCATCCACTTTGCTTTGTCTTATGTTTTTATTTTTTATATGACATTGATTTATGGATACGATAAACTTGGCTGGCTTTTTTTCTTAATGTGGTTGTTAGTAGTTATTGGCGCGCAAACTTTTGCCGCATTTTTTTGGAATTAAAATATTTTTTTGAGTTTAAAATTTTAAAGTTATTTTTTGTTAATAAAAACAAGAATGAGAGAAATTATTGGAATTTATTGGTTATTTTCTTGTGTTATTGCAACAACGCTGCCACTTTATCGACTTAAAACAATTACGAATATTCCGAAATGTGTGGATAATAGTTGGAAATGCATATATTGGGCAATCAATGGAGAATGCATTGAAAATGAAACTTGGATGATACAAAATTGCCCCTATTCATGTAACAATTGTCCTCAACTTCATCATTGCATGGATGGCGAATATGTTTTCGATAAACGTGATTGTACTAAAATATTAAACTTGACGAGTAAAGTTTTAATCATTTAAACAAATTTCATTTAGTAACAAAAAGGCAAAGCAAAGAAAAACTTCGGAATTAATTTTGTTTTTTTAGGAGAGCAATTAGATGATCGTATGGATTCTGTGCAAAGGGATTTTAAAAATAATGATGATTACCGCAAATCTATAGAAGACTTTAAAAAAAGTTTTTTTTCTTGTAATTTTTTTCTATCACTAATAATAATTTTCAAATTTTAGGGTTTAAAGAGAAACCTGTGAACGATATTATTATTCATGATATCGATTTCGATTTCTATACTTATAGTAAAAATAAAACGCTATCAAGAGAGACGAATGTTTTGGAGCAAGAAGAGGAGGAGGATGAAAACGAAACGGAGTTGAAAATGAAAATGATATCTCTGACAGTAATACTCCATTCCATTCAACTTTATCAGAAATGGATTTTGATATTAAACCAAATGAATGCCATACTTTAAAATCATCTTATTGGTATCATATCCAAATTTTAAATTATCATGATGGAGGTTTACAAATATGTGGAGGTATTGCAATTTCACCATTCTTCGTTGTTACAGCCGCCCATTGTGTATTAGATCAAACCCATTTAAATACCACAATTTTTCATATGCGAAGCATGTCTGTAAAACGAGAGAAAGGTGAAATAGTTGGTATTAAAAAAATTATAATTAATGAAAATTATTTAAAAACTGAAATGGGAAATAGAAATATTGGAAATAATATTGCCCTTATTTACACGGTTGATATCCTTCCTCATATTATTCCAATGGCAAATAGAACTGAAAAAGTTGGACAAAAAGGAAAAATTTCAGGTAAGTTAAAGAAATTTTAACCTCAAGCCGTTTCTCCTCTTTAGTGACGACTTTCGATTTTTCCCCCGTTAAATTATAGGATTTGGTAGATATAAT
Source organism: Panagrolaimus kolymaensis (assembly GCA_028622995.1). Classification (NCBI taxonomy): domain Eukaryota; kingdom Metazoa; phylum Nematoda; class Chromadorea; order Rhabditida; family Panagrolaimidae; genus Panagrolaimus; species Panagrolaimus kolymaensis. Next base: position 682,378 of record JAJQJQ010000046.1, on the reverse strand, counting down.
GATAATACAGATGGCTCGCAATTTCCAACTCATTTACAAGAAGCATATTTATACGTTCGTGAAGGCCAATTTGAAGAAACGCCTACAATTTTTACCACAACTGGTCAAATGGGAAAAGGTGATAGTGGAGGGCCATTTGTTTGGTTAGAAGATTGCATGCATGTTTTGGGTGGATTGTATACCACAGATGTCATGTTATCAAATGGCACAGTATTGCCCCAATTTATTCGAATTCGTGATTTTAAAGATTGGATTAACGATGAAATCGAAAAAACTTTGAAGTTTTTTTTCTAAAAATTTTATAATTTGTAATATTTGTTTTATTTTTAGGCATGAGGATGAGGTTTCTAAATATCAAACAGAGACATAACTTTACTCTTTTTTATCCTAAGTAATTTTCAAGCTTGCCATTCATCATGATGCTTAAGTATTTTTTCTTTTTTTATTTTCTGTGAACAATCACGTCATTATTCTCTTAAAATAAATAAAAAATAAACCCCTCGTTTAAAAACAAAATAAATCAGTTTGGTAAATAGCAAAAAATGATTTTATGAAAAGTTTTGCTATTTATTAATTTATTATTAATTTCACAATAATAATAATGAAACCGATGTTACAAACAATATCAATCAAAAAGTTTCTTCGTTTGTTTCTGTTTTAACTTTCAAATTTGCTGGAGGATTTTCAACTTCTTCGATAACTTCAGAAGAAAAAGAGTCTAAATTTATGGAAGCGTCGTTGATAGTTTCGGGTGCATCGTCAGGATCAAAAGAAAAATCTGTAATTATTGAATCATAAATATCAACATCATGTTGAAAATCAATAGGTTCAACTTTTATGGTGGCATTTGTTGGAGGAGGATTTTCAACTTCAAAATCTTTATTTGCATTTTCAGAAACCGATAATGCATTTGTTTTTGTTTGTGGATCAATAGTTTCCATGGATGTTTCTGAATCTTCTTCGCTGGATGTCGATGAACTTGCTCGACGTCGTTTTCGTGGCGGACTTTCCGAATGTCCAGTTTCATCACCATCGAAAGTATCATCGAGGCAAGCAACGACTGCATTTGAACTTACTGAATTATGTTCTTCACTTTTAAAAAGTTCAATCAGTTCATTTTCATTTGAACAAAGAACCACATCCAAATTTTTGCCTGATAATAAAGCTTTTAAAAGATGAGCATCGTTTCGATCTGCAGGAATTATAGGTTTTACAGTCACTGTGCGCTTCTCATCGAGTATAGTTAAAGCATTTAAAATATCTGAAGAATTCCAATAATTTGAAATAATAAAATAAATAATTGTTTTCGAATTTGATAAACTTGGAATATTTGATTCCATCCAATTTGATGGAGATTCGTAGGAAGGTATAAATTTTTGATGAATGTTGTATTGAATATTTTGAGCCCAAGATGGATGATTTTCACCAGCAATCATCAAACTATCTGGTTGAATTAAAGCTGTTGCTTCGGCTTGAACAATCAAAGCTAAAGGTAATGGATCGGGTTGAGAAGTTTCAGAGTCTTTGGACGACGAACATATTTGAGGTCTTTTTGCTACTTGAATGTTTTCATCCTCTGCAGAGGAAGTAGAATTGTTTGATTCGATTGCATTTTCACCTTCAGAAAATTCCTGACCTTGCAAAATTTTAACAACTTGATTTGCATTTGAACAAATAAAAGCATCCATTCCATTATCACAAATCATTTGCTTTAAAACCTTTGCATCCATTCTTTCAGATGGAATAATAACTTTAACAATAATTGAAGCTTCTTTAAGTAAAAGTAAAGCAATCAAAATATAATCTTTTTTATCCCAATAATCGGGGATAATAATATATGCAATTAAATCTCCTGCATTTAAATGCGCCATTCTTTCAGCCCATTTAATTATTGCTTGATCGTGTGGCAAATATCCTCGACGAATATAAAATTGCATTTCCTGACTCCAATATGGTCGAGAACCAGCATAAAGGCGCTTTGGAATTTCAACAGAATTTTCTATTATCGGGAGTATTGGTTCTTGAAGAATTTGAATTAGCTCATTTTTGTTTGAACATATCGAAACTTGTATGCCGTTATCTAAAAGTTTATTAACCATAAAATTAGCTTTTTGATGGTCAGATGAAACTATGGCTTTGACGTTGAAAGAATATTCCATGAGTAAAAATAATGCAGCTAAAGCATCTTCCAAATTCCAAAATGATGGAATAATTATGTAAATCATGGCATTTTTAGGCCAAAGTATAGAAACATATGATGCCCATTGATAAGCTGAAGATTGATTTGAGATAAACTTAATGTGTTTTATTGAAATTTCTTGAGCCCATATTGGAGGATTTTCATCATTGACAAGATACTTTTCGGCTTGTGGAATTTTCACTGGAATATTCTCAATCTCATCGTTTTGCAAATATTTTGCTGCACCATTAGCGCCGGAACAAATGCAAGCTTCAAACCCATTGTTTAAAATAGTTTTTCTTAAACTTTGAGCGTTCACAATACTTTTATGAATTATAGCTTTAACAATTATGGAGTTATCTTTGAAAAATTTAAAAGCTGCCAACAAATCTTCCAATTTAAATCTGTATGGAATAATAACATAAGCAATAAATCTTTTTGGTAATTGGATAATCATCCTTTGAGTCCATGAAAGAAAAGATTTATTTCCAGTGAAAAATTGTTGTTGTTTATTTATTAAATGCTTTGGTATTTGTCTAGCCCATGTTGTTTGATGTGATTGTATCAATATTTTTATAGGATCAATTCTATCATTGATAGCATCTTTAGTCCCATTTTGAGAGCTTTGACCACGATGAAATGGATTCCCCACATTATTATGATTTTGTGGATTCATTGAAGGATTTTGTAAGATTTCATGATGAATAGAATTTTGTGAATTTTCAGTTTCATTCGAAAAAGAACCATTTTGAGGCTCAGCAGGTGTTTCAGGAATCATTTTAAAACCTTCATCTAATAAAACTTTAATGACATCATTTGCTCCCGAGCAAGTCCAAGCTTGATAATTTTTTTCAGCAAGTTTTTGCTGAAATATATTTGCATCCGATCGATCAGCTGGAATAATAGCTTTAATAGTGGCTAATTTTTGTTTGAAAATTTCAAATACAGCTAAAGTTTCATCACAGTTCCAATTTTGATGAATTATAATATAAATAATTGCGCCTTTTTGCGATCCACTCGCATTAAAAGTCGCCCAATCAATGGCAGTTGTATTTGGTATTGAACGCTTAAAAATAAAAATCGGAATAGGCCATTTGACTCTAAGCAAAGTTGAAGAAAATAAAACTTTTAAAGGTTCAATTATTTCAACTTGAATAGCCACATCTTGTTTTTGGGGGTTAGTTTGGGTATCAGATATTAATTCATCAGTTGCAGAAGTCGGAGCGAATTCATTTAATTTCGGAACATAATATTTCCCAATAATATTTTTGAGTAAATCCAATGCAGCATCAAAGCATAAAGCTCTAGCTGAGGCTTGTTCAGGTTTTGTGAGAGCTAATTCTCGAATTTCTTTAAACCATATTCTTTCAGCGTCTTCGATAACTTTATGAGGTAATTCAGCTGGAGCCATGAATATAGAGCGATGGAAAATTAATGAAGGAAAAAAGTTGCAAAGAAAATGAAAAAATAATGAACTGGACTTTCTACTTGGTTGTTTGTACTTGTATTTTTTTGTGGCATCGATTATGCTCTCTGGGTATTAGAGAAATAATGACCTATGTCAAGTTAACGACAAGAAAAACAAAAATATTTGTTTGAAAAAGTCAACCAAGGCTTTAATTTTTATTGGATTATTTTTCAGTTTTCTTATTTTTTTTCTTTGGTTTTTTGAATATTTTAATTTACAATTTTTTTATATTTTCGTACCACAAGGTTCTGCACCAGTGTTGTCGATTAATCGAAAATAATCGAATTTCGATCGGTTATTTTTCGATTAATCGTTCGATTAATCGAATAATCGACAACACTGTTCTGCACCTAATGACCAGATGATAAAATATGGAAAGATTTTATTTTTCATGGTTGGCATTTATGACATTCTTTCCTAAATTTTCAAACTTATGGAATTTATAAAAAATTAACAAATCGGTAATTTTATTTCTTCTAAAAAAAGTAAACTTTTGGAATTTGTGAAACATTATCAAAAAATATAAATATTAAAGCAAATTTCGTCTGATAATTTACCGATTTTGTCAACAAAAATAAAAAAATTATTTCTTTCTGGGTTTTTTTTCTCGTATAGGTAAGTAAATCCGTAATCAATGAAAAAGTTTATCGAAAAATGAATGAAATTACAGTGACGTCGATTATTAACAAACTTTTTTTTTTATCAAAAAAACATTTTTTGCTTAACAAATTAATTTGTTTTTTAATGATTTAAATTTTATGAATCATGGTTTCTTTCATTGATTGTGTTACACTCATTTTTTAAATAACACTAGCAATTCTTTCAATAAAATGTTAAACACCCTTTTTTCTTTTTCATAAACTTTTTTCATAAAACTGTTCTTTGTTATTAAATATTTCCTTTTAAGTTTCGTGAATTTTTTTCCACTGTCTGTTTAGAATTTTACAAAATAAAAAGGAAAAATTATAAATGACCAAAATTATTTTATTAATTATTGTTATTGGATTTTTTGTATCTGTTATAGCTGAGGCAAATATTTGCTATAAATATGCTTATATTATTTGGGCTCCAGAAAATTTTAGTATTAAAGGCGATGTAAGTTGTATTTACCGTTTTGCATATTTCAAAGCCTTTGTGAATTTGTAATTTTCATTTTTTTCATTTTAATGATTACAAAATTTTTTCCCTCCCAATACAATACTTTTTTTAGAGGGGCATCAAACGTTGCAATCAACTTCTTAAAACTACCATAACTAATCTTTGTCATGGAAGCTTTCTTCATTTTGAAGGTCTGTTTTTCCTTTCCAATACAACTTTTTAATCCTAGAAAAAAAATTTTTTTAGAAGGTGGCGTTGATGTTTGTTGTAAATGTGCGTGCACAAAAAGAACATTGAAAAAGTTTTGTGGAGTCCGTTCACATCTAACTGATATTCCATTCGATATTTTTAAAAACAAATAAATACTGTATATTCTTCTTTATTTTCAAATTTTTTGCCTTTTGTAAAAATAAAGCTTTTTTTCATACAACAAAAAATTGAGTTTTAATATTTTATTAATTTTTTTTGAAAGTTCATTTGTTTCATAAATTCACGTATTTCTTCGTTGATGATTTTTTTGAAACCAATTTTTTTTATTTGAACAGACTCATGTTATACGCAATTCAATGAGCTCAAAATAAAACATTTTTTTCCTATTGAAATTAAATTTTAACAATCAAAATGAAATTCTTTTTTTTGTTGGGTTTAAATCATGAGGAAACTAATTGTTTAATTGTTTAATAAAAAAAATATATGTAAATACATATATAATTCCGAACAATTCAATAACCTCTCCTTTTTCATAATATGTTCTAGTCATTTCCTGTTTTACAGAAGCGACGAAGCAGTCAGGGAAATAGGAAGCTAAAAGGTTAAACCACAAATTTAATTTTTGGTTTGAATCTTTTTCCTTTCCATCCATTCCATAACAGAAATATGAAGTCGCTCATTTTGGTTGCTAGCTTTATTTCAACTTTGATTATATTTGCCGCCGCCAAAAAATTTCGACTTTATGAAGAAATAAATTTTAAAGGAAAACATTTTGATTTCATTGTCAACGATACCAAGTGCCACAATGATATTGATCAAGTTCTCAAAAAACATGGAAGTTCCATAAATACATTTGGTGATTGTGTTATACTTTTTGAAAATACTGGATGCTCGGGTTTATTTCGAACTTTTAAAAAGAAATGCAATACTATCGCTTGTTGTTCCCATGATGATTTTACCGTTTGTGCCTTCAATGATTTAGCTTCATCTTTTCGTTTTTGTAATTAACTTTGGATTTAATTTTAGCTTTTAAAGCAATAAATAAAGAAATGTGGAAAAAGCTATATATATTAGAAAAAAAATCGACGGTACCAATTTTTAAATAACTTTTTTAGGATTAGTAAAAGCTTCATTATTTTCTTTCGATATATAATTCTACGTTGAGCACTGTAGTTGCAACTTGCAATTCATGCTTGTTTTTTGTTAAGCTCCACCATAATTTTAAATTCTTTTTTTATTTGGAATTTGATGGTTAATACAGTATATAGAAATTATTAAAATTGAAGACAACCTGTATATTTACAGGACCAAATATTTCAGAAACATATGTAAAAGAAGAATCATCATAAGTTAAAAAAGTTTAACATTTGTAATAGCAACAACCACTTTCTCTTGGCTCTTTTAACATTAGTAATATAGCATAGAAAAGAAAAAAACCATTTAGAATATTCAAAAAATAAAAATCAATGAGTAAAATAAAGCTGCGATTTGCTCTAATATTATTGAGAATGTATTTTAAAAAAATTTTGCTTATCGCAAACTGACATTTTTATTGATTTTTCCGACTGTCATTACTTTTGACCTTGACATAAATTGTATCACAAAACGCCTTTCTCGTCGACTCTTTTTTCTATGATTCTATAGTTAAAAAAAAGTTGACATAAAAAAAAGACTAAAACGCCACAGTTTTTTCATAAACAAATAAATGTCAATGTTATATATCAAGAAAAAAAAAGAAAAATAATTATGACTTTATTAAATATATAAAAATATTGATCGCTTCGTACTTTTTTATTCCAGTAAAAACACTACCTAAAAAACAAAACAAAAAAAGAGGTCGTAAAATAAATTGTTTTCATTGATCATTATTGTCTCAACCAAAGATAGTAAAAAAAGAAATGATAATTATTGATTTTGAGAAGAAAAAAAGTTGCAAACATAAATTTTTTGGACTTATCTTTACATTCTTTTTACTTCCTGGATACATGCTCCAATGCTTTAAAAAATTATGTTGGGGCTTCAATCAGAAACATTTAATGTTTTACAATTAGCCACAGGATTTTCACTATTTTTAGTTGCTTTTAATGCTCAAGGTTTTATTGTACAAACTGTTGTTACAAGTGGAAATTATGATATCGCTAAACATGCTGGATATATCAGGTAAGTGTCGGATTATAATTTTATTCATAGAAAAATAATGCAATTATTACTCTTTTTTGAAAGATTGATTTTAGTATGGCCATAATTTATGGAGTTTTCACATTTGCAAATTTTACTGCTCCTCCCATTGTTGGTTTATTAGGAATTAAAAAAGCTCTGGTTATTGGAGTATTTTGTTATGCAACATACGAAATTGGATTTTTATTTTTAAATGAATATTTTCTTTATTTTTCTTCTGCATTAGTTGGATTTGGAGGTTCAATACTTTTTGCTTCACAAGGGAAATATAATGCTATTAATTCTACCGATGAAACTGCAGGTAAACTAAGTTCCATTTATTGGGCTGTATCAAAAGCATGGTGAGTCCAACTTAAAACTAAATTTATCTAAAATACCTCTTTGATTTTAGTCTAATTGGTGGCGGCCTTTTTCTTTATATCGTTTTTGCAAATACCCATGACACAGATGATATTTCTAAATCGACTGTGAAAATATTATCGTGTGCTTTTACCGGGATCTCCATTGGAGCTGCTATTTTGATGGCATTTCTTCGAATGCCATCAATCGATCCTCAAATCACAGAGAAAAATAAAGTAAGAAACGATAGAGTTTCACATAAAAAGAAAATATGTAAGTCGCCAAACTAATAAACTTTGAAGCACCTTAAAAATTGATTTTAGTTTCAACATTTAAATTAATGGCAACTAAACGAATGCTTTTACTTTCATTAACTTTTATGTACAGTGGTGTTACTCTATCTTTTTGGAGTTCAATTTATTTAACTTGTGTTTCATATACTCATGGATTAGGACCAAATACAAAACAATATCTTGCATTTTGTGCTATTTCCATTGGATTTGGACATGTAACTTGTAAGCTTTTTTAAACTTTTTTTCTTGTTTTAAGATACATGCAAAAAAAATTTCAGCTGGAGTCACCCTTCGATTTCTTGGAGGGTTCACGAAAAAGATAGGCAGCAGTTCAATTGTAATCGTTGGAAATATTATTCATTTATTCGTTTTCTTTGCAGTTTATTTAAATTTTCCTCATGAAGCTTCATTGAGAAAAACTGATGACTTTGCTATCATTGGAAAACCAAATCTCATTATTGCTCTTGCATGCGCATTCTTTTTGGGTTTTGGTGATGCATGTTGGAATACTCAAATTTATACTATGCTTATGTCAAAATATAAAAAACAAAGTGCTGAAGCTTTTTCAATATTTAAATTCTTTCAAGTTTGTTTTTAATTTTATGCAGCAAGAAAATATAAATATGCAAAAAAAAATTTAGTGTCTTTTAACTTCCACTGCTTTCTTTATTGGCGCTGTTCTTGAGCTTCAATGGTATTTATTAATTTTGGTTGTGGCAGGGATTTTGGGTTGCATTGGATTTATTCTTGCAGAAAGACTACCATCAGATGAAATAAAAATTAGTACAAATAATATTTGCATGCTTGAAAAAGCTTCAAATCAAATGTTGCCTTCGGAACTTGAAACTAAATAGTTTTTTTGTATATAATAATTTTTTTAAAATATAAATTAATCGATTAAATTTTACTGATCGAAAACTAAAATATAAAAAATTATGAAACAAAAAGTCTTCACTTTTTTGTTTTGTTTTTTGCAAAAATAAATTAATTGTGAATCAGCTGCAGCTGTTGCCATGTTCAAAAAATTAAAATTACTTAATTTTTGGCAACGCGATCTTATTGAAAACAAGCAGCATGATCTGATTTACTAAATAAACAACCACCATCTTGTTTTTATATTTTGTTTATTTTTCACACCTTCCAACTTTGTTACTTTTGGAATTTTGTATGTACTTTAAAACCAAAGAAGTTTTTCCTTACTTATTTCCCATTTTTCTCTTTGGTAGTCTCAGAGATCGCTAATCAAGTAACAAGCAGTCCACCACCAGGAAGCTATAAAAAAATGAAACAAGTTTTTTTTGATAAGCTACCTTTCTTCCATTTTTCCTCCAATTAACTTACTCAATTTTGATTATTTTGGCAGACACATTTTTTTTAGTTAAATCATAGGTGTTTGAAGTATCCATTGAGATCAAAAAAATGTTTAGTTCTATTAATAAATTTATTTATTTGTTTATTTACATTTTTCGTTGTTAGTTTCTGCCATCAAAAAATATTTTTATTTACAATTTTGAAGCTAAAAAATTTTCCGCATCAAAACTAGTCATTTCGCGTTTGCTAAGGTTTATAATTCGGTGAAAATTTTAGTTATAAAACTATGCTGGGAATTAAACCTGAAACCTTTAATGTTTTACAACTTTCTATTAGCTTTTTCTTATTTTTAACTGCTTTCAATGCTCAAGGTTTTATTGTTGAAACGGTGACTTCAAGTAAACATTATAATTTATCTGAACATGCGGGTTATATTAGGTAAAACATTTTTACGAATATTTTTCCCTAAATTACTCTCATGATTTTCATTTTTTAGTTCAGCAATAGTTTATGGAGTTTTTACATTTGCAACGTTTATTGCTCCAGTAATAGTAAATTTATTAAAACCTAAATGGTCTTTAACCGTTGGAGTTTTATGTTATGCAACTTATGTATGTGGATTTTTATTTTTAAATGAATATTTTTTATATTTTTCTTCTGCATTAGTTGGAATTGGAGGTTCAATACTTTTTGCTTCTCAAGGAAAATACATTGCAATTAATTCGACGGATGTAACTGCAAGCATTCATACTTCAATATTTTGGGCTATTTCACAAGCATGGTAAGCACTTGGGTTTTGGTGCATTTGAAAAACTATGGAAAAATACTTATTTATTTCATAAAAATTTTCTTAAAATTTTTTGGTTCATTTAAAAAGGAAATTTTTGATTATAAAACCCAAACTTTTCATACCTTGACTGAAAAACCAACCACAACTTTTAGATTAGTTTTGTTTTTATCAGGAAAGTTAGGCTACAAATAATTTTTTTAGTCTCATCGGCGGTGGTATTTTCCTATGTGTGGTTTTTTCATTCACCAAAAATAACAATGATGACGATGATGACATTTCCAAATCAACTGTTTTAATTTTATCCACCGTTTTCACTGCTATCACTGTTGGAGCAGCCGCGTTAATGGCATTTCTTAGAACACCTACCAATGAAGATACTTTGCTTGTGGAAGAACAAGAAAAAAGAAGGCAACTTTCTCATCGACAACTTTTAAGTAAAATTTTAAAGTTTAATTTTTTAAAATAAACTTTTACTTTTTTTAGTTTCAACTTTAAAATTATTTTTTACTCGACGAATGTTTTATCTTGCATTTACTTTTATGTATAGCGGAGTTATTTTATCATTTTTTAGTTCTATTTATTCTACCTGTGTTTCATATACAAAAATGCTTGGACCAAATACAAAACAATATTTAGCTTTTAATGTTATTGCCATTGGTTTGGGACAAGCTTCATGTAAGTTTTTTTTTCTTCACCAAATTTTGAAGAAGACGCATAAAAGAAAAAAAAATGTATAGCGATTATCGGATGATTTAAAAGTTGTTTGCAAAATTAATTTTTTTTAATTTATTTTTAGCTGGTTTTTTATTTGGATTTTTGAAAGAATACACAAAGCGAATTAGCCGTATCACTATCGCATTACTTGGATATGTAATACACCTATTTGTTTTTGTTGCGGTTTTCCTAAATTTCCCCAAAAATGCATCCTTGCATAAAACCGATGACTATGCAATCATTGGAAAACCCAGTCTCGCCATTGCTCTTATTTGTGGATTTTTTCTTGGCTTTGGAGATGCATGTTGGAATACTCAATTATTTGCATGTTTAATCACTAAATACAAAACAAATACCGCTGAAGCTTTTTCTATTTACAAGTTTTATCAAGTTCGTCGTTTTTTTTATTTTAACCACAAAAAAATATTCAATTTTTTTAGTGCCTTTTAACTTCGGCAGCGTTTTTTATTGGCACAGTTCTCGAACTTCAATGGTATTTATTAATTTTGGTTGGGGCAGGAATTTTGGGTTGCATTGGATTTATTCTTGCAGAAAGAATGCCATTTGATGAAAATGAAGTAATGGAATTTGAAAACACAATAACCGATAGCGCTTCAAACATTGATAATGACAGGGAAGAATTAAGTCCTTAATTTTAAATTAATTTAAAGTTTAAAAAGCATAAGAGAAATATTTAAATTTGTTTGTAAATACTTTGTTAAAATAAACGATTATTTATTTTTTGCTCATTTTGTCTTTTTTTTCACATCTAGTGAGTTGAGCTTGCGCAAGTACCATTTATATCTTTGGGAATGGTCAAGCAACCCTTTTCTAAACCAAAAATTTTGAACGTCGAAAAAAAATCGAAAGTTTAAAAAAATTTTAGGTTAGTAAAGTCTGTGAAAAAAATACACATAGCAGAATTGTGCAACTTGATTGATATGTTGATTAGTTCATTTTCAAAATAAATGTATGATATATTTAGCGGTTTCAAGAGGTAAAGGCTAAAGAAAAAATATCAAGTAAACAAAGATGGATGGTCAGAATATTTTTTGTGTGATTGATAACGATACAAAAGGATTTGCAATGATTTTTCCTGATAAACAATATTGTGAGGAAGTATTCAAAACTTATAAAGAATTTAAAGTGAGCCCTTTTTTGGAAAATATTAACAAAAGTCGGTATACATAAATATATTTTCAGCTTTTGAGTGGAAATGCAATGGATATTAACCATTTTCGTGCAACCCTCCGATTATTTTTAACTCGAATTTTGTATGAAATTCAAACAAATGAAACCCCTTCATATCGCTTGGTCCAAATTAGAAATGAAATTATTGGTTCACTTTCTGATAAAGAAAAGCATGACTTTATTGATATTCTTCCAGAACAAAAAGTTACTCAAATAAAAGTTGAAGTTGTGGACTTAACTGAAGGCGACGAAAGTGATGAGTAAGTTTATTATTAAATTGCTTCATTGTAGTAGGATTGTAAGAATTTGTTTTCTTCCTTTCTAATTCCTTTTTAAATTCTTCAAAAACTTTTTATGAAGCTTTCAAAAATATTTGAAAAAAAACTATTATAGTTACGCTCTTATTTTTTAGATCTCCCATTAATTCGAATAATTCATCGCAATCGATTAGTAGCCTTACCTTGGAAATTAATGATAAGAAAGAGAATAAAACTCCTGAAACCAAAAAAACGTAAGATAAACTAATTTATTCCGAAAGCTATTTTATGTATTTCCAAATTATAGAAATGTGGGCCCACAATCTCCATTAAGCTCATTAAAGAGAAATTACGCTGCTTGCGAAATCGATACTTCATCACCTGAAAATATTTCAAGAGTTGATGGAACAATGACACCTACGCCAAAGAAGCGTAAATCAGTTTCAATTAATCAATGTCGCAAACCCCAAAATTATGATCATATGGAAGTTATTGATTTGGACTTTGAAGAAACTTTGCAACAAGAAGCAAACACCTCTAATTCAATCATAAGCAATGGAGATGAAATAATTGTTTTGCCAACTACAAAGAATCTGGATAGCACTGAAAGAAACACCATTGTATCCGAGAAAATATCAACCAAAAAATCTCCATCATTAGAAATCAACAAGGATATTTCAAAGCATATCAAAGGATTGGTGAAGCTAAACAAGCCAAATTATAAACTTGAGCATTATATTCATGATGATGGAACCAAAAAAGAGATTCTAACAATTTATGATTCTGAAAATTCTGAATTATGCTATACATATTTTTTGAAAAAGGAGAAGGGAACAGATCTCTTTGTTTGCAAAAATTGTAGTTTGCTCAAAATAATGGTGTCGGTTAAAATACATTATAGAAATACCGAAAAAATTATTGTGAAATATGGTACAAAAAACGATCATATTTGTCAACCTCAAAAAGAAGGAAAAATATTTGATTCTTCACAAATTAAAATTAAAAGAAATGGAAATGGTATTTACCCAATGTGGACGAAATGGAGCTGCAAAGATTATATTATTTTGAAGATTTTCTCCACCAAGAATCTCTGTTTCTGGTTGGCTTTCTGGAGCTAATAGAAGTTGATTCTGATTTCCATACTTAGGAATATAATATTTATCAGCAATATTTTTGACGAGATTCAAAGCTCCATCAAAACAGAGGGATCGAGCTGAAGCTTGTAAAGGATTTTTGAAAGCTAATTCTCGAATTTCTTGGAACCACCATTTTTCAGCATCTTCAGTAATTTCTTGTGGTAATTGAGCAGCCATTGGAAATGAATATATAAATCTTCAGACTTTTTCGAGAAAGAATATTCAATAGAAAATGCCGAATGAATGAAAAAAAGGAAGAAATTGTTTTTTAGTTTTTTTTGTTTACGCATTAATTGTCCCTCAATGAATTCCATCAGCCTTTCTATCATACCTGCGGTTATTTTTTTGCAAAGGCTCATATTAAATTGAATATTCTTGTAATTTATTTGATAACTTTAAGAGAAAGGTTGGAGAAAAAAGAGCATAACCGAGGATGACATAATCATTAAGTTTTGACTATTCCCATCTAATCATCTTTGATATGAAGATAGAGCAGCCTAATTTCTTTATTTTTTTATTTTTTTTTATTATTATTAGAGATGGATGTTATGTAAATTGGAATCTTAACGCTTTAAAATTATGCTTGTTTACAAAGTGTAAAAAATTTTTATAATAAACTTTCAGCTATTTTTCAATTGAGTTTACTGTTTATGTCTTACAATTTTTATGTCTTATTAAAATATTGAATTCATATTTTAATAATTTTTTATAACGCTTTATATAGCCTTACAATTTTTTAACAAGTGTAAAAAAAATAAAAAATAACTTCATAATATAAATCAGATTGGTTAAAAGGAAGGTTTCTTGCATACACTATACCAAAGCTCAGTACATTGGTCATTTGTATACCATGGATCTCCTTGTTCAAAACTATCAATAACACCACAACTTCGCCCTTGAATGTTTGCTGGTTCATCAGTGCCCCACGCTACAAAATCAAACGGGGTACCATCACTCCAGTGAAAAGTTTGGCCACTATCTGTGGAATAAAAACCTAACCATACCGAATGATATAATGGTAAAGTATAATTGTCTTAAAATAAAAAGTTATTTCACATTTATAAAACAGAGAAACTTACTATCAATGAAACGTAATTCATCCATGCTATGGGCTGAAGGCAAATGTCCTCCAAGGCTTTGACATCGTGTTTCTGATGTATTCCAATTTTGACTATCTGCAACAAAGCCACCGTAGCAAGATTTTGTTGGTTCATAATATAACCACCCGGCATCACAGTTACCCGAAGATGGAAAGCTCGTTGTAAATGTTGTTGTCGATTTTGTTGTTGTCTTTTGTGTTGTGCTTTTTTTTGTTGTTTGTACGATTGTGGTGGTGGTATCAATACTATTGGGAACTGCACAAACATAAGGCTTGAGTTTAAAGCAACTTTGTGCGCTCCAATATCCATCTTCCCATGATTGAGCAACACATTCATAATTTTTAGGTTGACCTTTTTTCCAATCAGTATAATCAAATGGGGTATTATCAATCCACGTCCAAGTTCCATTTGATTGTAATTTAGTTCCGCCAATCCAAAAATCCCTTACAGCACTTTGTTGAAAATGGTTTGATGCTTCTTCTAAAAATTATTTTTTTAAAGCAACTTTTTAATGTCCTTTAACATGAAATTTTTTAGTGAAATAAGTTGCCCAACTTACGTCCAATAACTGCGTTTGTGAAGCCATCGTGGATGGAAGCTAAATGTCCGCCCAAATGTCGACAAGTTATTTCAGCATCTGCAAATCCTTCACCTGCAATTTTATAAAACAAACAATTTGTTTGCCATTCAAAGCTTCCATGTGGACATGAACCAATCACAAAAGTTAAACAAAATACAAGAAAAATAAATTGAGCGAGCATCCTTTGTCAAAATTATATGACAAAAGTGAAAAAATCAAAGTATAAATAAAAAGTTCTTTTTAAAAGAAAACTTTTTAATATGATATTGAAAAATCATTTGATCAAACAAGCAATTACTTTCTTTATTTTGAGCCTATCCTTAATTTAATTAGGACAATAATGGTGATTGATAAAAGCTTCTAATAATACACCCACAAAGAGGAAAGGTTATTTTCGATAGCAAAGTTCTTCGTTTCATCCTAAAGAAAAACAGTAGTAGGGTAATAAAATTTTTCAAACAATAACACTTAATTTCCTTTATGTATTTATTACCAAGAATCGAATAATATTTATGTGATTTAACGTATCGTAGTTAATACTATTGACATTAAAGCATAAATCAAAAATTAAGAAGCGAATAACTTTAAAGCAAAAGTTTATTAAACGAATATAAAAACAATGAAAATATTAGGCATCATTCAAATCATCAAATTTACAAACCATATATCTCACAAATTTTTTAAATCAAATTCGAAACGATACTTTTATAAAATAAGTGTTTCTTATTATGTGCAAAAAAAACCCGACAACAAAAAAAAATTATTCATATAAATTGTTACTAAAAAGAAGGTTTCTTACACACACTATAAAAAGTTCCACTGCAATCGTAATTTGCATACCATGGATCACCATCTGCATAACCATCAATAACACCACAGCTTTGTCCTTGAAATTGAGAAGGAAATCCACCACTCCAGGCAGTATAGTCAAATGGTGTACCATCACTCCATTTCCAAGTTTGACCGCTATCTGTGGAATAAAAACCTAACCATACAGGATAAAATAATGGTAAAGTGTAATTATCTTAAAAGTTAAAAATGTTTCATTTATAATAAAATTGAAAACTTACTAAAGATTAATCTCAATTCATCCATATTACGAATTGAAGGCAAATGTGCTCCAAGGCTTTGACAGCGTGTTTCAGATTTATTCCAATTTTGATCATGGTCATTCACGCCGCCATAACAAGATTTTGTTGGTGCGTAATATGCCCATCCATCATCACAATTTCCAGAAGAGCTTTGTGATGTTGTTGTTGCTGGTCTTTTTGTTGTTGTTGATTTCATTGTTGTTTTTGGAGGAGGCATTGTATTGGTTGATAAAGTGTTAGAAACTACACAAACAAAAGGTTTAAGTTTAAAGCAATTTTGTGTACTCCAATATCCATCTAACCAAGACAATGCGGCACAGTCATTTCCAGTAACATTATGAGGTTCACCCTTTTTCCAATCATTATAGTCAAATGACGAATTGTCAGACCATGTCCAGATTCCTTGTGATTGTAATTTACTTAAACCAATCCAAAAATCGGATACTCCAGTTTCTTGAAAATAATTTGATGCCTCTTCTAAAAAGAATGAAGTTTTCGAAAGCTTTTTTAATCGACTTTAGGATACAGAGATTTTTCGTTAGTATTACTGGCAAAAAAAACTTACGTCCAATAACTGCATTTGTAAAGCCATCGTGGATGGAAGCTAAATGTCCACCCAAATTTCTGCAAGTTATTTCAGCGTTTGAAAAACCAGAGTTGGCGGATTTAAAATACAAACAATTTGTTTGCCATTCAAAACTTCCATGCGGACATGAACCAATTGCAAAAGTTAAATAAAATACAAGAAAAATAAAATGAGCAATCATTTCTTGCACAATTTAATGCTCACTGTGAAAATAAAACAATTAAAAGATGTTTGATTTGAATTTTTTTTATTATGAGGAAAAAAATAAATTATTTAAACAATTATTGATTTCCTTTTTTTGAGGTAACGCTAAATTTTGATTAGGACAATAGAATAACGAGACTGATAAAAGCTTCTTATTGAATACACCAACTACGAGCAAAAATTATGTATGATTTATGATAGTCAAGTTTTTCTTTTCGCATTAAGCTTAATTTTTGCAAAGATATTTCAAAAATTTTTTAATGGTCTATATCGTGTCTTTTAAGCTGTGTTATTAATTACGACATTTTTTGATGGTAATTGATTAAATTGCCAATTGCATTTTTTTTTTTTGAATGAATGAAAGCGGAACTATTTGTTATGACAAATATGGAATGAATGATGTCGGCTACAAGAAATTTTTTTTTTAATGGTGAAAATGATAGCATTGTTATCGATTAAATAGTCATTGTTTTATTTATTGAGAAATTATGTATAAAAAATTTCCATATTAAACTCCTAAACAAATTTTGAAAAATAAAATTTTTTATAGCCTATGTCTTCTTTAATTTAAGCATTTCCAGCATCAACGTCCATTTCATCTTCAGAAGAATCTGCAAAAACAATATGAGTTGGTTTCTTAGGAATCAATCGATTTTCAGTGTTTATCATTGCTGAAGAAATTTGAGGATTGCTTGAAGCACTAGATTCTTGAGCAACAACTGGAACACCATTAGGATGAGCTACACTCGGGTAAGTTTCAGGTGTAGGAAGCTGAATTTCGCCTGTGGGTTTAACTCTCGGATGATGTCAATCAAAAACATTAAGCAATTCAGTTTCATTTGAACAAATATAAGTATCATATCCTTGATTTGGAAGATTTGCTGAAAGAAGAATTACCATTGGATGAAAATTTGGAATTATAGCTTTAACAAATAATGAATTATCTCTAAATACATTAAATACTGGTAAAACTTGTTGTAAGCCCCAATGAATTGGAATTGCAAAAAATATTATAGCTCGAGGTTGGCATTGTTTTGAAATTTCTTCTGCCCAATATTCATCTTCAGAAGCAATACATTTTCGAACAATTTTATATTGAACTCGTCTACACCATTTAATTTTACTTGGATATGCAAATATTTTTGAATACAACTCTTTTTTAGATCATTTGTTTCGTTGAGTATCATTTGTTTGGGTGCCAATTGAAACTAGTTGAGGAGGATTTACTTGTTCCGTAGTTTCAGTAGATTGAGCAGGTGCTTGTGTAATAGTACCAATCGATCGGGTTTCTCGAGATTGATCTGTTGTGTCGATTGCAGCAAATACCGGATTTTCAATAGGAATATGTGCTTCTGTTATTGTAGCAACCGATATCATTACAGGAAGTGGAACATGTTCATATGTTTCAGTAGCTACAGAAACTTGTTGTGGAACTGCAGGTTTAAGAATATAATATTTTTCAACAACATTTTTGACTAAATCCAAAGCTGCATCAAAACATAGGGCTCGAGAAGAAGCTTGTTCGGGATTAGTTTGAGCATTTTCAATAATTCCGTCAAACCATATTTTTTTAGCATCTTCAACAACTTCTTTAGGTAATTCTGCTGAAACCATAACAATATAAAATAATAACTAGTAATAATATTAATAAAAAAATTTCTGGATGGTGCTTTTAAAAATATGTAGTTAATCAATGATAATGAAAAGCAAAAATGTCCATTAATTTTTTATTTATGAGCTTTAGATTGACCTATACATATTTGAATTTTGCCTGTTGTTTGTCTTTCCATATTTAGTGACTGTGTTTCAGACAAGGCAAAGAAAAATACATTTGCCAAAATCAATAAATAAATCCTTTAAAAAATTTTATTTTACAATAACATCGAATAATGCAAATAGTAAATATTGGATTAATCGCAGAAGCCCAAACTCGGTAACCAAAGTTGCTTGTGTATGTAAAACTTCCAAATTTTGTAATGGTTGCAAGAATATTAATACCCATAGGAGGAAAGTTAGTAAAAAATGGTAGAGCATCCTAAAAAAGTTTTCTGGATTTATGTTCAAAGTTCCTCACATCAAATTTTTTTTGTCGTGAAAAATAGCAAAGGAAAAGGCAACAAAAAGGTATAAATTAATTGAAAAGTTAAGTAAGTAGTTATTTTGCAAAAACATGTTTTTTTGTTCATTGTTTTATTAAATAAAATTTTTTAATATGAATCTATAAAAAATTTTTCTAATTTGGTACGGCTTCTGAAGTTACAATGTAAAAAAATGTGCACACTCATTTAGAAAGTTCCATCAAAAATAACGCAGCTTGCAAGTTAGTCAAACACGCGCGTTTGCAAGCAACAAATTCTTTCTTCTTTTTCCTTTTTTTTTTGATTTGCTGCCGCTCTTTGAAGCTTTCTTGATTTTGTAAAAAACCAACTTCAACGATATGTTTGAGAATTCCATTGATTCAACTACGACAACATCGCCATCGAAGACAGCTATAATTTTATCATTCATTCAACAATCAAATCCTATTGAACCTCTAAATGGTACTCGAAAAATTTATGATCATGAAGAATTTGATGAAGAATTTGATTTTGTTCCTCAATCTCAACCATTTATCAATTTAACTTGTAGCTGTCGAAAAATTGAAAGATTTGCAAAGAATTTATTTCCACCAATCAAATGGGTTCCAAAGTATAAGAAAGGGTATTTTTTCAAAGATCTCATCGTTGGATTAACAATTTGTGTTTTATCTATTCCTCAAGCAATGGCTTATGCCTCGTTGGCCAATTTACCTCCTGTAGTGGGACTTTATTCAAGGTACATTTGTTTCTTTTATAGTTAGCTTTATTTTAAATCATTGTTTGTTGTTTTAGCTTTTTTCCAACACTTTTATATGCAATTTTTGGGACTTCTGATCATATTATGTTTGGAATGTGTGCTGTTCCTGCTCTTATGGTTGGAGCAATTGTAGATGAAATGGTTCCACTTGCCGAAAATGCTACAGCTGACCAATTTGTAAAACATCAAACAGATGCAATACTAATATGTTCAACCATTACATTTTGTCTTGGAATTATTTTTGTAAGTTTTCTTTGGTCATAAAAGTGCCGATTTAAAGGCTTTAAAACTTTAAATTTGTGCT
The DNA here is from genome assembly GCA_028622995.1 of Panagrolaimus kolymaensis. Taxonomy (NCBI): domain Eukaryota; kingdom Metazoa; phylum Nematoda; class Chromadorea; order Rhabditida; family Panagrolaimidae; genus Panagrolaimus; species Panagrolaimus kolymaensis. The sequence continues at coordinate 662,514 of JAJQJQ010000046.1, read as the reverse complement.
TGATATACATATAATCTTAACACTGTTATAAATCACATTTTAGGCAATAATGGCATTGGCTCAACTTCATGTTCTAACTGCTTACTTATCAAATCATTTGGTAACTGGCTTCACAACTGCTGCTTCATTTCATGTTTTAGCTTCACAATTACCCAAGTTAATTTCAATCAAAGTTCCTTCACATACTGGTTTATTCAAGCTTGGCTTTGTACGTTCTTTACACTTCTTATTCAAAAAAAATATTTTGCTAACTTTAGATACTACGTGATCTTGCTCTTGGACTACCAAATGCAAATTATATTACAGCTTTAATATCCTTGTTCTCGATTATGGCACTTATGATTGGTCGGTATCTCATAAATCCAAAAGTTATAAAGAAGATTAAAGTTCCAATACCATTTGAACTCATTGTGGTTTGTTTATTCCTTTTTTATTTTACAATCTTTATTTACATTAATCTTTAGATTATTGCTACCACGTTTGTATCGTATTATGTCCATTTAGAAGAGAAAAAGGTTGGCGTGGTTGGTGATATACCTACTGGTCTTCCATTACCTGCGCTTCCAGATTTCAAAAAAATGGATATAATTTTTCCAAAAGCTCTTTCAATTGCTGTTGTAATATTTGGTGTGACACTTTCAGTTGGAAAATTGTTTGCTAACAAGCATGGTTACAAAGTTTCTCCTGCTCAAGATTTACGTGCCATTGCTTTTATCCATGTGGTTTGCTCGTTTTTTAGCTGCCATCCTGGTAGTGGAAGTCTTTCAAGATCAGCTGTTGCCTCACAACTTGGAAGTAAATCTCAGGTGTGTTTTTGATTTTGTAATTTTTACACACATTTTGACATGTTTTTATTTTACAGATTGCCGGCATAACTTCTGCAAGCGTTGTTCTCATTGTTCTTCTTTGGGCTGGTCCATGGTTTTATTATCTTCCTCGATGTGTTTTAGGATCAATTATTTTTGTTGCTCTTCAATCAATGTTTAGTCAACTCAAGGAACTTCCAAAACTATGGAGAGTCTCAAAATTTGACTTTGTAATTTTCACTTTTATTATAACCTCGTATAACATATTTCAATATTTTAGGCTATTTGGATGGTCGCATTTACTGCAACATTTTTCTATGATGTTACTGAAGGTTTATTGATTGCTGTTGCTTTTGCACTATTTACAATTATTCTTCGAACACAAATTCCGCAAACAATTAGCCTTGGAAGAGCAGGAAATACAGAAGTTTATCGGGATAAAATCAAATACCGTCGCTTGGATTCACTTCAAAATATATTGATTCTCCGTTATGATGGTCCATTACTTTTTGTGAATGCTCAAAGATTTGTTGAATCATCTGCAAAATTGGTTGCAAACGAATATTTTGGTAGTCCAGAAGTTTATGAAGATCTAACAAGTCTTGATGGAGATGATTGTGATCAAACCGCAATGGATAAATCAATTCGAAATCTTCATGGTCGTTTTTTAATCGTCGATGTTTCTACTGTATCTCAAGTTGATCAAATGGGCGTGGAAGCCATCAAAGAGTTGAATACTGAAGTCAATAAACTTGGAACAACTGTTCTTTTTGCTGCACCTAAATGTAAGGTTTTTACTTTTGAGTTTAATAATAAGCTATGGGATGATTTAGTTTCCATTGATTTATTTTATTTTCAGCGCCTGTGAGGGAGTTATTTGCTGCTTGTGGCCTATTCAAAGCTGTCCCCAAATGTCTTTTCTTTCCATCAGTTCACGATGCTGTCCTGTTTGCTCAACATAAAATGAATAATTTCTAACTTTTCATTAACTGTCTAATCTTTGAAGTTTGTATGTATTTATTTATAATTATGTATCTTGTAAATTTGTTATGTAAATAAACAATTTTGTATATCACTAATAAATACACTTTTTTCCACAGCTTTTTGGGTTTTTTTATTGTTGCAAAAGCTATTGTAATAACATACTAAATATTAGCCGAAAGATGTTTTGATTTGAATTCCATCATGTCAAATGACATTATAGAACTAAGAAGTCTAGTGGCGGTCAGTTGGTGAATTGGTGGAGATACAGTAGTTGACAGAGTTTTATCAGTATTCATGTAATAATCTTTTAATATGTGATAAACAAGAGTCAATCGAATGGGCAAATCAGTGGAGGATGTTGGAACACAAAGTTGCTTTAAGACTGAATAGTTTATACCATGAAAGTGTGTCGGAATGGTGACAATTCATAGTGTGGCCGATGATGAATGCATTGAGAAGGCTAGTATTACAACACATCACTGTCTAAATGAACTCTCTCGCTTACTACGAATTTACATTCTGCCACTAATAAAAAATAAATCCTCATTGCTTTACAACTTAATCAGCAAACAAGAAATCAAAAATGCAACAAAAACAAGAAAATACAAGAAAACAATAAAATACACATGTTGTTAAAGTTAGCATTTATCATAGAAATTTGTACAAGACACGTAAAGTTTACAAAATTAACAAGAATCTTACATAGCAACAAAATTTAAAGCATAAGATTTACAGCAAAAATAATAATATGAGCAGAGAGGAATCCAAAGATCATGATCATAGTGTCAGTCGAAACACCCCAGAGAGTATCCATGACGAATCCAACATAACGAACAAGACCTTCATTCAATCCACCAGCTAATAGAAAGTTGACGATGTATCCATGTTTAGGGAATTTCTTTTCAGCCTGCAAAGATAAAGCTATAAGAAAACAAAAGAATAGAAAATGAAACAAACTTGAGTGATAAGATAGACGTGGTAAGTGATTGACAAAGGAGCCCAGATGGGGAAGATGGCATCAACGACGTGAAGGAGAGTCATCAAGCGTAAAAGAACACCTAAAAAACACAGATAAGGAGGAAAAAACAATAAAATGAAAGGATTACCAGCAAAAACACAAGCTTGAACACGATGAATATCGATCAAATCCATATAATTCGGCTCAACATAATCAAGTTCTTGCGTGGCATTCATTGTTTCTTCAGCAGTAACGCTTTGAGTATCATCTGCCATCATTTCATCCATATTGAAATCCTTTGCAGTACTAGTTGAAGAGTTCATATTGAATTCTTTTGCAGTACTAGTTGAAGAGTTCATATCATCTGAAGACATACCAGGAAGAATTTTTTCTAAACGATCATCAGCCCCACCAAGAATTCGATCCTTTCGCTTTTGACGACGTTCAGCAGCAGATAAACTTGCACAATCTTGAATTGTACTAGCCATAATAATTTCTTTGAAGGTTGTTTAACAACGTAAGCAAGAGGTAAACGAAATCTCAGAATAAAAAGAATCACAAACAAATATTGTTTCAACAGTCGATCGTCAAAAAAAAAATCAGCTGAAAGAAAGCAAACCGAAGAAGAAAAAAAAAATGTGAGAGAGCATTTTTTTTTCGCGTAAAGAAAAAAAACACTAGCGGGGAAAATATTTGCTCGATGGAAGAATGTTTATGAATTCAAACAAAAGTTTTGATGGCAAACATTTTTTTTACCAACCAAAAAGGGAGCTTTTCAACGAAACAAATGTTTTTCTTGTTACTTTTAAACGTTATGTGGATATTATAAATGTAAAATCATTAGGAAAAAAATGAAAGAAACTATTGGTTTAATTGTTTACTATTATCCAAGTTTGTTGATCTTCTTCACCTGACTCAATTCATTTTCTTGTATAAGTTTGTAATAATAGTGGGTTGGAAAATTAATTCTTTTATAACAATCATAAAGATCATATAAACATGAACATAATGAAATGCAAAAACAAAAGAAAATACATTTTTATGCTTCACAATCGTCAGCATTGATCATTTCAAAATCGTCTTCTGCAATGTTAAAAATTTCACGATTGCTATTTGGCATCTTTGCAGTTGCAATGGACGACTCATTTATTGAATTTCCCTTTTCGATAAAGTTGACTATAGTTTCCTTATCTTCTTTGATGGCCATCGATGAAACATTTGAAGTCAAATTTTCCATAACAAGCGAAGAAGACAATGGCGATAATTTTTTTGCATTTTCTATAGCCAAAAGCGAAAGCTCATTTTCACAATCATCATCGGTTTCATCATCCAAAGTCAAATTATTAAAAGAAATATATTTTCCGCCATCGATTGTGATAATAATTTCAAAGAGTCTATGAAAAAGTTGTTTATTTTCAGGGAGGTCAATCTAGAAAGGAGGTGCTATTTTAAAAAATTGGCAAACTCCAACTTACTTTTTTAAATTCTGAAAGAATTGCTAATTTTTTCTTTATTTGATTTATTCCAAATTTGTCCACAACATAAAAAAGTTTTTCATCATGTTCGTGAGTCCATCCTTTAGGCATATTATCTAATGGCACCATTCGAATAGGGATACGAAGAAATTCTACAGCTTTTGTCATTTGATGAATGTGAACTTTTCGCATTAATGTTATTCGTTGCATAATAATATTACAAGTTTTTTCAGAAACCCGTGAAGCAATTTCTGCTCTAAATTCATCCAATTCGCCGATAGGTGATTTAGAAACCTTACTGCATCGAGCGAGAATACAATACAAATTTTCATTCATTTGGGCATCTGATTTATGTTCCAACGATGTCTTTTTTCCACAAAATTTCGTCCATTTGAGGTCAATTTTATGATTAGCTGAGCGATTCCAAACTCCATAATTAATAAGTACTTTGACAAAGTCATCTTCTTCTTGCTCACTCCAACTTCCTCGAATGGCAAGGATATTTTTAATTTGAAGCCGAAGCCTGGCTTGATTCTGACGATCGTTGATGGAAGAGTTTTCAGCCATGCTACAAAGAATGTATTCACTTATTAAATACAAAAAAATTAAGAGAAATACAAAAAGATTTATTTGCTGCCTTTGTTTTTCCCGCCCAAAAAAAGCAACTGGAATCGATTTGTTTGCTTTCGATATTCCAATCATCTTTTTATTTTGCTCAATAAAAAAACGCGAATGAGAAACACTGTTGCAAGTCTTTCTTTTTTTCGATCTCCTCTCTCTTTTATCCTCCGAGAAGATAATTGAATGTGCAAGGTTGTCAAACGCATGATTTTGTTTTGGTTTGACTTTATAAATTTGTAATAAATTTAAAAACATTTTAAAATATATTTCTTTTCTTTATTTTTGTTAATTTGTGTCATCATCCTGAGGGAACATCGTCACTTATTTACCGATGATGAGTAAAAGTTTTAAATTTGGGTTGTTATCGCGCTTTGTGTAATAACTATAATTATGTATTTAATTTTATGAGATTCATACATATAAACAACAGTCATACAATTTCAACAAAAAATTAGCTTGGAAGACATGTGAAAATATATTAAGAAATAAAATAATAAGTTAAGATTTTCTTGAGCAAAATGTACTTTAAAATATTTTTGCATAACTATCATATTGATGGCAACTAATATCATCATAAGCATTTGGCAAGATTTTATATTATTTTTTTCTCGACAAAATCTCCCTTTTTTTAATGCTTAAAATTAGCAAAATCAATAGGAACTTTTAAAAATACATATGGATAATAATCTGTGATACCAAGGGATTCCAAAATGGTTATATCATCCACATGGTTCATGGGTCCAAAATCTGATCCATCCCGATATTCATGCATTTTCCCTAAAACTGTATGAAGTTTTTTAGCTGTGCCTTTATTATTTGGTTCCATAATCACTGCTTGGAAATTAACTGGCAGCCCATATCGAAGAACAGATTCCACGAATGTTCGTAAAGCTTTGATATGAATAAAAGCAGTAAAAATTTCACCAAAATTAATTTTTAACCATCGAAATATTGAAGCATATTGTTTTTCTTTTTCTTGATAAATTTTTTCTTTCATTGCTCTTTGATTATTGAGTGCTTCAGCATCATAAACAAAATCACGAACAATGATTTTATTTTGGCGGCAATTAGCTCGATACTCTTCAAATGATTTTTTGAATAAAGTAACAGTGTAAAGCGCGTGGTCTTTATCTTCGATGATAAATTTTTCTGACTTATAAACTACCATATCAGCATATGTGGCATAATTTAATTTCCATTCTTTTATCATTAATTTTGGAACCGCAACTGCAACCGTCTATAAAATAAATAGAAAATGTCAAAAATGATAAATATTTTTAGAGAAAATTTAGTCGAGTTTATTAGACACCTTCTTTCTTTATGCAAACCAGATTCACTAACCACTGGGCACTACTCGCAAATAAAAAGGTATTTATAGAAAATGCAAAGCTCGAATGTCCAGAATAACCTATTTTTAATATTAAAAAACAAACCTGTAAATAATCAGAATCTAAAACAAAATCTTCAGGTTTCACCAAATCTGAGATATCCCTGGTTGCTAAAGAACCCGTAGCTTTTCGATCCAATGAATTCAAAGTATTTTTATAATTATTATAATGAGCTGCTTTAGTTTTAAAATCATTATCTATTTGAGTCATTTGTTTTGCAATCATATCAGCGATCACTTGCATCGATTGCTTTAAAGGATATTTAGAACTTTCCCATTGAAATTTTGTTAAATATGTATACATATTTCGATTACCAACCACTAAATTTTCTGTTAATTTTTCACGTTCTTCAAAAATTTCACCAAAATAATGAGTCATTTTTCGAGTTAATTGTTCCGCTGCAACATCTAGCTTTTGTAAATCATCTGATAATGTCACCAATTGATCTAAGGTTCCAACCTTGAGATCAGGAACATTAAATTTAATATTTGTTGAAAGTTTTGAAGTGGATTTATCAAGTTTATCAAAAGCTTCATCTCGACCTGGAACAGAGATAATCCATAACTGGCGGGGCGGCGTTGAATGGGAGTTATTTGACATTGATATTTTGGAGGGAGTATTAAAGGAAATGCAAAACCGCCGAAAGTTTACTTTTTAAATAGGATAAATTAAAATTAAATTAACTAAATATTGACTATTTTTACAAATAATATATTATCAGTAAACAATAATGAAACAACAACAGCCTCGTCGTCAAAGTAAAAAAAAGTGTTTGTAAATTGATTGATTTTTGCTCTTTTTTTGTTGCGCGAACCAAAAAAAGGTTTCATTCACGTTTATTGTTTTGTTTTGCATTTTATTTTATTCTATCTTGATGTTTAAAAATGATGATCAATTTCCTTCGACAAAAACAAGAGATTAATTATTCCGCAAAAAAAAAGCCCAGCCGACAAGGTAAGATAGAGAGATGACTGTTGACTCTTGTCTGATGATTTTCTTTTACTTATTTTTTAAAAAACTTTTTTTGCACTAAATAATTCTTTCAAAATTATTAATGAATTAAATAAATGAAGTTTTTATTAGTAGGCGGATAAAATATTCTAAAAAGTTGCACCACACAACTCGATCTAAATCAATATAATCATTTGTAGTTGGTTGTAATCGGTTTGCATCTGCATCGGTCGATGTGTTTCAAATTTTTTTAAAACAAAATGTAAATCATTGTTTATAAAAATTTCATGTTTTTATAGACAATATAAATTTATGTGTAAATAAATATTTAAATTCATAAAACAAAAAATGTATTTATTATTAAATTAAATATGCCACTTTACCAAATTCGCACAAATTTGTTTTAAAGTTTTAAAAATTATGAAGATAAGCCTTAAAAAGATTTTTTTGCCCATAAAGGATTATAAAGTTCAAACTATATACTTTATGACGGATATGCTTCGAATCCAGCTTCAAACTATAAAGTTTGTATATTGATTTTTGCTTATTCCCTTTTGCATCAATAAAGTAAGTGAGTTTTTGCTAAACTTTTTTTGTGCGTTTTTTTCCTTTTATTTGCTTGAAAAAATCCCTCCTTCTCTCTTCCTCTAAAACTTTTTGTTTGATATCATTCTTTTTATTGAATAGAGCAAAGAATGAGTTCAATATTTTTTTTTGCCTTAAAAGAACATAGTTAACAAAAAATGATGATTAAAAAAACAGTTTATGTTACGTGACTTTCCTAAATTTTGTTTTAGTCAAAAAAAATTCTAAATTTAAGTCTAACTTTGCTTTATTTTTTTGTTATTTATATTTTTTAACTTACTTTCGAGCTTTAATAAAATCCTTTAATAGTTCCACTTTTACTTTGTTTGAGTGAGTAAATCCTTTTTTCGAAATCTTTATCGAGTCTTTAATATCAATAACAACTCAACTTTCCACCTGGTTTTTAAATTAAATGAAGAAATTATTCTGCCATGCTTAAAAAATTCCTAAATTAGAAGTTATTGAAGAGAATCATAAGTTGTAAATTAGTCTTTTCACCTTTTGACCACTTTCTTTTTCGCTTTCATCCAAAATTGATAACAAACAATCAAAGTATAGTTAGAATTGTTTCTCCATGAAAAAAGGAAAAACTTTTTATCGGCTATTTAACCACCCAGCTTTTGTTCAATATCGTGAAATTTTTTGTTCAAGGATTGTTTTCATTTTTTTCATTTTTAAGAATTGATTAATTTTTAGGAGAAAAATGTCCGCCACTATTTATGATTATAAAGTTAAGGATGCTGATGGCAATGAAGTTTCGCTTGAAAAATACAAGTAAGTTGTAGTTTTTTTTCATTGGTGCCTAAAGTTAGTGAAAAAAATATTTAAATTTAGGGGCAAAGTTGTTTTGATTATTAATGTTGCCTCACAATGTGGCTTCACAAATTCTAATTACACACAATTAAAAGAAATTTTGGATAAATATCATGAGCAAGGTTTTGAAGTTGCTGCATTCCCTTGCAATCAATTTGGTGGACAAGTAAGTGTATTGCATTTTTAAGTAACGAGAAAAAAATACTGAAGCAACAGAGCCATTTTCACGTTACTTGGTATTTTGTAAGTAAATCTTATAGCTCCAATTTTTCAGGAACCTGCATGTGAAATTGACATTAAAAATTTCGTTAACGAAAAATTTCATTTTGAACCCGATCTTTATGCTAAAATCAATGTCAATGGTTCTGAAGCTGATCCACTTTACACTTTTTTGAAGAAAGAAAAAGGTGGAACATTGGTTGATGCAATTAAATGGAATTTCACTAAATTTTTGGTTGATCGTCAAGGCCATGTCGTGAAACGCTTTGCACCCACAACGGCTCCAAAAGATATCGTCAAGGATATTGAAAACCTTTTATAAGGGTTATAAAACTATTAATTTATTGGGCTCTTTTCACTACTTACTTATTGTTCATTAGATCCTTTGTTTATTTTTTTATTGGGGAATTCAACCATAAAATAAACTTAAAAAATTGCGAAAGCTTTAATCTAGAAACAACATTTTTTTATTTTTCAAATCTCTCAAATATTCGATGCACAAGTTCCTCCAACAATTACTAGCACAAGAATAAAATGAAAGTTTTGAAGTTTACTTATAACTTTTCTTTAAATGCAAGATACCACCCATTTTAAGTTATACATATACTTTATTTTTCAAACATTACATATTAATACAATTTATATTAAACATCTTTTCTAATTACCATTGTTGATGTTTGTAAGTTCTTTAAACACAAACTTCTTTGTCATCATTCATTAGTTTGAGAAAATCACAATGATAAGGAACGAAGGTTGCAACACCGATATCTAAAAAATGTTTAAATAATAATGTTACTTTCATTGGGTTATAATAACTTACATTCTTCACCGCCTTTATATGGAACCTTGGCTACCATGCTTTGAATACCAACAAGGTGATAATTATCATCAAAGAATAAACCAGTTGGAATTGCATCAGGCGTATCATCTTGAAGGCCCCGATCGCCTTTTGAAATAGTTGTACAAAATTGTTCTTCTTCATCAAGGATAAATAATTCTTTTGGATCAAATGCAGCTTGACATCTTTCAAATGGTAGAACGTTGATTGCGATTGAATCTTCGGTAGGCATATATTTATTGGTTGATGTTAGAGCCCATAACTTCAATCTTTGTCCAATTTCAAGTTCTTGACGACGTTGGATTTTAGCAAAATTTTTAGATTTCTCGCCAATGTTCACCTGAAAAAAAAAGTTTCAGTAGATAGGTTGGGAAACGCGAAAGAAATGTATGTTATAAAACATAAACTACAACCATAAAAAGTTTAAGTGAAGTCTTACCTTTCGAAGAGCAATATTGTTTGCAAGAGTTAAAAACCCATATTCAGGATTAGGATGTATTTTTGATTTACTAGCATCGAACGTTTTGCTTGTATCACCATTCAATGTAAGTTTTACTTTGAAAGGTTCACACCTAAAACAAAAAATACTATTATTGACAAAAAGAAAAGTAAAAACAAGACTTACACTTGTTCTTCAGGTGGTGGGAAACGACGATAAGCAACTTGAGCACTTCCAACAAAAACATTTGGAGCGACTTCAATCATATGAATACTGTCGGAAATAGTTTCATATAATGGTTCATTCTGTTTAACAGAATTACGAATAGTTTTGTTGATTTGATTTTGATGGAGAAGGTAGTTGATACCATTTGGCTTATCCTCATCACCATGAATTGAACCAACGAAGTAAGCAACCATGAAACAAAGGATGAGAAGAAGACGACGACGATGAAACATTTTTGCACAACCAAAAGCAGGAAGACGAAGCGAGATTACGACGACGAAAGTCCAGCAGAAGATGAAAATGTTTGGAATGAAAGAAAAAATGCAAACAAAGGAAGCTTATATCAAGTTTGAGAGGGATGGGAAAAAATGGTGTGAAAATTTGCATAAAGTCGACAAGATGAGGCAGTCAATGGGAAAAAATTGAAAGAAAATGGAACAAGTTTTATGATTTTTTTAGAATGAATTTAAAGATGTTATGTAGTTTTTATAATGAGAAACAGGATGGGCTACTAAATTATTAAAAATTCTAACTTGATTTTTGCTAAAAATTTTTAAACTAAATTCAATGTCCATTTTAAAGGTTCGTATTCTTCGTCGTCAAAACCAAAGAAATCAAAGCAGAAATAAAAAAGGTAACTGAATAAAGAGTGATCGACAACGTAATAAAAATTTATTTATAAACTTAAAAACAAAATAAACTTAAACACAATGACATAATTTTTTAAGCATAAAATTATCGACACAATGTGAAGAATTACCATACCTAAAAAAAATTCTTTAGCATAAACTAAAGGAAATAAAGATTATTACCTATTATTTCTTTCAATATCATTCAACACAGTAAATTTTCCAGTTCCTTCATCTTCAATTACAACTCCTTCAAAAACAGCATTGGAAGGAGGTTGAACAGAAAATTGAACTCGATAATGAAAACTTTTGTACTTATCAACCACTGTTGGATCTTTTTCATCTGTATTCACTGATGAAGGTGGAAGGGAACGTGACAAAGATGTTACATTATCCAATTTCATCCATAAACATTTTCTCTGGAAAAAAATCAGTAACAATATATAAACTGAACGATTACAAATCCATAATGAATGTGGTAAATGCCAAAACTTACAATAACATTTTTTTCTTTAAAATAATCATGAATTTTTTGAAGTACTAAATTTGCAAATTTGTTTCCATCAGATTGTGGAAGTTCAGTTTCTTCAAAACATGGACAAAATTGAAATGGAACTTCTGCTTCAAAACAACTTCGATGTGGAATTGGTGATAATAAAGAAATGCCACGAGGTAGTATTGGAGCAGTACCGTTGGTAAAATTACCCTAAAAAATTACTTTATATAGTCACAAACATTCTTCAATAAAATCTTTACCTGTAATGTATGATTTAGCAAAGCATAAAAATCAAATTGACTTGTTAAAACTTTTTTATTGGCTTTCAAATTTTCTGCTAAAGTTGGATGCTTCTTTTTGAACCATTCTGGTAAACGAACAGATAAAAATGGTATTTTTGCTTCCAACCTTCCAAGAAAGGTTTGACGAAATGATGTCATTCGTTGTCCATGATCAGAAAAAAGTATTACTATTGATTTATTGAATAATGGTTCGTTCTTTAAGAAAAATTCAGCCAAATCTCTATCAATATATTGTGCTGTATCCATCCTATCATGAAATAATTCCGTAAACCATTGATAAACGAATTTTCTTTTTCCTTCATAACCTCAAATAGACAAAGTTGTTAGATGCATTACATTTATGAAAAAGCTAGAAGCTTGCATTAGTAACTTGCACGTGCAAAACTAACCTTTCAAAAAAGAGCTAATATAATCAAAATGAAGTTTATGAACAGGAACATCATCGTAACAGTAACCTGTACTTTTTTTTCTCAAATCTGATTCATCTATGGTCGAAGCCCATGGACGTAAATAATGATCCGATGGCGGACGAGCAACAAATCCATTAAGATTAAAACTAAATAACCCAAGCCAGGGCGTATCTTCACCGAAGTGAGTTGCATATCCTTTTTTTCCAAAAGTAAACCAAGGTAAAGTTGTCCAATTATCGAATGTTGAGAAGGGTTTCCAAGGAATAGTTGCATTAAATTCCTTAAAACAGAGTTATTAATATTTGTTTTTAACAGCTAAGCACAAACTTTGATATTTTCATTTATTACGTGCTCGCCCAACAAAATTGACATAAGATTCGGATAAGAGTTTTCTCCAACTTTAACATGTTTTTCCATAGTTACAAATCCAAGACGGTCTAACAGTTTTAAAGTTATTGGTATTTGACGAAATGCGTTTGATCTTGACATAGATTCTAATCCTATCATTATGAAACTCAACTGGTCTTCGGTTTCATTTTCAAATGGCCTAAAAATATTTGGAAGCATTTTTTTGTTTCCAAAGTTTATATAAAACTTTACATTCCAGTTACAATTGAAACGTTTTTAGGTATCACTGTTGCAAATTGATATCGATAAATTTCATTTCCTTGATCGTCTACACACATAACATCAACGAAATCTTTCTCAAGTTCAACTGGAGTGGAATTTAATTGCAACCATTTTTCGTATTTAACAGTTTTATCATTCACTCCAGAATTATGACCAAAATATCGATATTGACATGTTGAGTCAGGATTCAGTAAGGTTAATTTTCGATCGATGAGAGACGTTTCTTTTTTCTTAAACATAAAAAGGTAAATGACAAATTCAAGTAATGAAAGAATCAAAAAAATAGCAAAAATAAACCTGTATCGATCGACATATGAGTGGCGAAAGTTTTTCAAAATACCCTGATATTCTTGGATCAAATGGATTCGCAACAAATTTACATCCTTCATCATTTAAGAAATTAAATGTAGCCTAAAAATTGCGGTTTAATAAAAACTTTTAGAGAATTAAAAAGATGGAATTGCTTTATGCAGGGCCGGCATCAAACAAATATAATTGTTTAGCGCAAAAAAAGCACATTTTCTCAACGAATAAATCTTAGGTAAAAAGTTCGATTTTTTGTTTTCTATGGAATTTTCCTCACAACTATATAAAAAATTTGTTAGGGAAACAAAAACTAACATCAATGCTTTCCAATGAATCAAGCATACTCTCTTTTGGAAAAAATATTAAATACCATAAAGTTAAAATCCCAAAAAATATAATAATAAAATATTTTAGTCGGGAAAATGCTGCAGCATTATTAAAAAATATTGCAGAATTTAAAATAGCTTTAGACTTTCTAATAATCCATTTGGAAGCTGTGTTGATTAAATTTACAAAAAATAAAAATATTGCAATCGGTATTTTGGAATATTTGGTAAACATTTTTGACCGAATTTAACTGACGCTTATTTCCATAATGAAGCCAATTAATCACTCAAACTAACTAAAAAATTTTTTGTTGGGAAAATGCATGCTTCTTTAATCAATAAGGAAAACTTCGTTTTCTTTCTTATCATCATTTAAGATAGTTTCTTCCTTTAGCCTTGTTGCCATCATCATACATGGACATTTTTATCACACGTATCAAAAGCTGCCTGCTATAATTTCTTCAAACTTTTAAAGCAAACACATAGAAAAAAAATTGACAACGACTACATTCATATTTAATCAATTGATTTTTTGCTTTTTTTTTCATCAAAGTGTATACACACTTCATTTAATTGACTTTTAACCTTATCAATGTATGTATACGTCTTCCTCAATAATTCTGAAATAAATAAACGGTTATTGATTTTTCCTCTTTTCCTTTATTAGTTTTGAAGCTTCCGATAATCCTTTGCTACAATGGAAGTTTTGAATGGAAAACAAAATATTTAGCATTTAAATAGGCTGATGCTGGTTGGATTTACAAATGAAAAAGTTGGCTTTCATGAATAATATTTACTCAAACATTGGTTACGTTAGTATTGGAGAGCTTAAAAAGTGCTTCGTGCCTTTACTGTTTCTTTATCAAAAATTGCAAAAGGGAAATAAAATAAGGACACTCTTCTTCTTGACGTCGTTATAAAACATGCCTTTCTTAACAAATTCTCATTTTTTTAATACATTTACAAAAAACAAAAATAATAAATATTTGTAAAAGTTTGAAAAATTACGATCTACCGTTAAATATAACCTTGGAATAAGCTTGTTATGCTTTCAGAAACATAATTAAAATACATTAGCTTTTTCATTTTTTTTTTAAATTTTTGTTTATTTTTTATTTATTTTCACAACAATTTTGAAATAAATATTTTAAAAAATATGTAGCTGAAGTATTTTTCAACCAAAAGGATGGATAATAAATTAGTCTCAAAGTCCATTATCAAATAACAATTATGTATTTGGTGAAGTTGGGTATTTATCATTTGGAGGTTTTTTAGATTTATTATCATATTTCTTGGTTTTATCTCCATGATCTGCTAGCTTTTTAACATCTTCATGATTTTGCTTTAACTTGAGAAAGCTGTATCCGTATGATTTGAAACACTAAAAAATAAAAATCAATAAAACTTTGGAAATATGTATTATAATAAAAATAATTACTTCACTGTTTCTTCTTAAATCAGAAAATATTTTCCAATGTCCAGATTGCTTTCTTGAACCATTAATGGATTGTTCTTCTGCCAAATAATAAAGAAGTAAATCACGCTTAGGTGAGGAAAAATTTTCGCAAATTAATTGAACGACTTCTTCAAAATTTAGCGCTTCACCCACTTCAATACTAATTATAGCATCATCCATCTTTCAATATTTATTATTAAAAAAATAAGAATAAAATAAATATGTATATCAAACTATTTTTTTAAACAATTTTTTCTTGTTGCAAACAAAAAAGAGAAAATAAGAAAAGGATATGTCAAAATAGACGATATCCAAACCGCGACGAATCAGCAAGTAATCAATATGTAAGGATACTCGCATTGCAAAAAAAAACGCATCCTTTTTTCTCAATCTGCGGTTGTAAAGTTCGCAAGATCGAATCGATATCTTTAGTTGGATATGTCGCTCAGTTGTATGTTATTATTTAAACTTTTGGAAAGAATGTAAAAGCATTTTAAGCGAAAATAGTGTTAAAATTAAAGAAAAACTTCTAAAAAAAGTTAGCGAATGGCATATCTTTTGTGTTAGTTATTTTAGGTCCAACTGCCATCATTCATTTTGATTCCCGGTGAGCATAATCGAGGTCACAAAAAAAAAGAATCAATAAAAATAAAATAAGCAAAATAGCACTTGCAGTCCTCAGACTTAATTTTTTTTTCTTATTTTTTGCAACTTTTTCTTTCTTTACTTACCTTTGTCTCTTTCTATTCATGGCGGAGTTACCTGAAAAAGTTATCGAAGATGTTGAAAGAATATGGTTTAAAGGAATTCGAGAATTAGCTCTTACAAATCCTCAACAAGCTTCGGCTCGAGCTCTTTGTTTTGATGCTGCTTTGGATTTACTCAAAAATATTGTTGGAAGAAATTATGTTCCGAAATTAGCTTCTCAAACTTATGCTCACGATGAACCAATGTCTGATGTTCCAACTAAACCAAAAAACAAGATGTTGCTACTCAAGTAGAAATAATCGAACCTTTAAAAACTATATTTTCTTCATGTAAATCGAACTCCGAAATTCCTATATTTATTTTTAAACGGCGCATACCTAACAAGAAACGAGCCATTGAATGGGCAACTTATACTAATAATGAATTACCAAAGGGGTCAATTATATATATTATAATTCACCAAAATTGGAATTGTGATGAAACTTTATCTGCGTTTGAAATTTTAAAAGAAAATTCAACAACCATCAATGTTATTATTCCATCCAATAATTGCTATGCAAATATATTTCAACAAAAACTTGTCGAAAAAAATTATCAAACTTGGGCTTGTTCTGATGCAAATGACGTTATTAAAGTTTTATTAGATGAAGGTTTTAAAAGAATTCCTGAAGCACCAAAGGTGCCTGAAAATGGTATTCCTCAATATGAAACCCACCAAGGTTCTACTTCACTTTTTCAAGAACTATTACATAATCCCTCGGTTGACCAACAAGATTTAATTAATGTGGAAAATGAATTATCATCTCATGTTGAACAAGTATCACGAATAAATGCACAAAGTACTCCCGCTCAAATTCAAACGATTAAACATATAAAAGTATTACTTCGAACATGTTCAACAGAATGGGCTCGGCAAATTACAATGAATATTAAAAAGGATAATTTTTCTGAAAAGAGGCCCTTTCTAAATTGGGTTAAAAAAACGATTAAAAGTTTTTCAAAAGGATCTTTTGCTTATGTTATTATTCCATTCAAATTTAAAGTAGACGATTTGTTAGCAGCTTTTAATTTCTACAAAGAAAATTCTATCATTGCTAAAGCTATAATTCATAAAAATATTGTGAATGCTGAAAGTTTAAGAAAAGTTATTTTAAACAGCGGATTTGAAGCTTGTGTTTGTTCTGGCGCTGAAGGTGCAACTAAATATTTGCAAAATAATGAGATAGAAATATTGACAGAAAATAACCTTTTTAAAAATGACTAAGACTCACCATCTGTCTCTATATGCATTTTTTGTTCTTTTAAAAACGCTTTTTCTTTTCGAAAAAACATATCTTTTGATTTATTTTGGTTTTTAAATTTTGTTATACAAGTCAAATAGAAATTTATTATTTTATTATTAATAAATGGATGAAATTCGAAATTTAAATAATCGGCAATTTTATATGCTACTCAATGTTGATGATGAAGCATTTAAAAAATTTCTTATTAAATTAAAATTAATATTTGGAGATGAAAGACCTTGCCCCGGCGAAAAATGTAATGGTTTAGGAATTATGTCTATTAGAAATCGAATTCCCGAACCAGAAGCAGCAGCTTCAATTTTGTCTGAAAGTTTGATGATTGCAGGTCAAAATTATCCATCTTGGGCGCAAAATATTCAATTTAATATTCAATTTAATATTCATCAAAAATTTATTCCTTCCTACGAATCTCCATCAGATTGGATTGAATCAAATATTCCAAATTTATCAAATTCAAAAACAACAAAAGTTTATTTTATTATTTCAAATTATTGGAATTCCGCAGATATTTTAAATGCTTTAACTATACTCGATGAGAAGCCTTCATTGCTTATTAAACCCATAATTCCAGCTGATCGATATGATGCTCATTTATTAAAAGTTTTATTATCAGGCAAAAATTTGGATGTAGTTCTTTGTTCAAATGAAAACGAGCTTATCGATTTTTTTAAAAGCGAACAACAAACTACTGAAACTTCAAATGAAGTCGTTGCTTGTCTCGATGATACTTTCGATGTTGATGAAAGTGAAAATGGGGATAGTCCGCCACGAAAACGACGCCGAACAAGTTCATCGACATCCAGCGAAGAAGATTCAGAAACATCGATGGAAATTAAAGATTTTAAAGTTGAAAACTCACTTCCAACAAATACCAACATAAAAGTTGAACCTATTCATTTTCAACATGATGTTGATGATTATGAATCAATAATTACAGATTTTGTCCCTAACGTCGCAGATGAAAGTATCAACAACGTCTCTCCCAATTTAGCTTCCTCGTCTTTACGAAATATACAATTTGTAGTTGAAAATCCTCCAACTACTATGGCCATTAAAAATGAACCTACCGAACATATTGTTGCTGTTGAAAATGTTGATAGCTTTCAAGTAGTAAATCACTCGCAAGCCCCCGAAACATTAATGGAAGAATCAGAAGAAATGACTATTAATATTGATTCAACAGAAACAAATGCTCCCTCATCTTCAGAAAATGTCCTTGAAGAAGGTGAAATTGAAGATTCTGACTGACGAAAACAAGAAAAGCGAATCATAAATTAATCAAATTCATTTTTTTTTTGAATATTTTTGTCTGTAGTTTTTCTCTTAGTTTTGATTAAAATAAATTAATAAAAACAACAACCAACTTTCATCTTTTTTATTATTAATCACAAAATTGATAGCCGTTAGTATTTTTTTCATTCTTTCTCAAAACATCACCATTGTTTATCAAAAATTTTCTTGTTGACCCTTCAAAAGAAAATATGACTAATTAAAAATTTGATTTTTAAAAGCTTAAAAAATGGTGACTAATAAACGAGTTTTTTATTTCTCCCAAAAGTTTCTAACTTAAAAAAAGTCATAAAAATGATTAAAGAAAACAGTAGTTTCTCAAAAAAAAAAATTTCTTTATTTTTCCAAAGCAATAGAAAGATTTTTTTGCAGCTGGTCGCCCAGAACTCAGCAAATCTTCTATAAAAATGATACTTCAACAAAACGCAAAGAGATGGTCTCCAGGGATTCTCTTCTTCATCCACACTTTTTAGATATTTTAATGAAAGAAAACATTGTTGAAACCAAAACTGCAACTCTATTTACAAATACGAAAGATGATGATGCATCGTAATTTGATCAAATAATAACTTTTTATGGGGGTTTTCTTTATTTTTTCAAAAAAAGGCAAAAAAATTACAAATTGCATTTTAATTTATTACAAAGTTGTCTAATTCATTATCACATAATTTTTTATTATTAAAAAATAGTTAAAAAGTTTTAAAAATAATAGCAACGATGAAATATTTTTTATTTTGGTATTTAAAAACTTTTCCAAATACCAATGATGTCAGGCGAAAGAACCTCTCTAAAAAAAGCAAACAGCAAAAAAAATTTTCCAACATTGCACAACATTCAAAATCATGCTAATCTCAAAGGGAAATACACAATCATCCTGCTTGACCCATTCCACTGCTTTTCTAACGATTCCCAAAATTTTCCATTCTTTTTGATACTTCCTCATTTCGGTGGTGATTTTTTTTGATTATTTTTCTGCTCTATTTTACGTCTTCCGTCGTCTAAACATCTGCAAAAATGGTAAGTTATATTTTTTTTATATTACTAATAATGTTACTAAATAGTAATTTTTTTTACTAAGTAATAGCATCTTTTTATTATATGATGACTAATTTTCGTTCTTCAGGTAAACTTCACCGTTGATGAAATCCGTGGTCTCATGGATCATAAAATGAACATCCGCAACATGTCGGTCATTGCTCACGTTGATCATGGTAAATCAACTTTGACGGATTCTCTCGTTTCAAAAGCTGGTATTATTGCTGGTTCAAAAGCTGGTGAAACACGTTTCACTGATACTCGTAAAGATGAACAAGAACGTTGTATCACCATCAAATCTACGTAAGTGTTTCTTTTTTTTATATCCTAATAATTATGCATGATATTTAGAGCTATTTCTATGTTCTTTGAACTTCAAGAAGCTGATTTGGACTTCGTCAAAGGTGCCACTCAACTTGAAGTTAACGATGTTGGCGGTGAAAAGAAACGCTATAATGGTTTCTTAATCAATCTTATTGACTCTCCCGGTCACGTTGATTTCTCATCTGAAGTTACTGCTGCTTTGCGTGTTACTGATGGTGCACTTGTTGTCGTCGATTGCGTATCTGGTTAGTTTTTTGATGATATAATATGTATTTATCATTTACTTCTATGAATTTTTTAAGGTGTTTGCG
Source organism: Panagrolaimus kolymaensis (assembly GCA_028622995.1). Classification (NCBI taxonomy): domain Eukaryota; kingdom Metazoa; phylum Nematoda; class Chromadorea; order Rhabditida; family Panagrolaimidae; genus Panagrolaimus; species Panagrolaimus kolymaensis. The sequence continues at coordinate 642,685 of JAJQJQ010000046.1, read as the reverse complement.
TACAAACAGAAACTGTCTTGCGCCAAGCTATTGCTGAACGTATCAAGCCTATTCTCTTCATGAACAAGATGGATCGTGCTCTTCTCGAACTTCAACTTGGACAGGAAGAACTTTTCCAAACTTTCCAACGAATTGTTGAAAATATCAACGTTATCATCGCAACCTATGGAGAGTAAGTTGGTTAAAATTCAACCAAACTAAAACATAATAAAAAAATTTCAATCCTCAATAGTAATACTTGAGATCACCTTTTTTCTGTTTGAAGCTTCGTCATTTTTCATTGCCACTATAAGGCGCTATAGATTAAAATATAAAAATCCTTTTTGTGACCCCACTTCTTTTTGTTAACCTTTTATTTTATGTGTGTTTATCTTTTTGAATTTTAGTGACGACGGACCTATGGGAGCTATTATGGTTGATCCTGCTATCGGAAATGTTGGTTTTGGTTCTGGTCTTCATGGTTGGGCTTTTACTCTCAAACAATTCGCTGAAATGTATGCCTCCAAATTCGGAATCCAAGTTGATAAGCTCATGAAAAATCTCTGGGGTGATCGTTTCTTCAACCCTAAAACAAAGAAATGGTCAAGTAGGTTTATTTAATTAAATGCTCATAGTTTTCTATTACTTTACTTCATCTTATAGATAATCAAGAGGAAGGCTCTGTTCGTGGTTTCGTTCAATTTGTTCTTGATCCCATTTTCAAAGTTTTCGATGCTGTCATGCAAGTTAAAAAGGATGATACGGCTAAACTTCTTGAAAAGTTGAATATCAAGCTTGCTGCTGAAGAACGCGATCTTGAAGGAAAACCACTCATGAAAATCTTGATGCGTAAATGGCTTCCTGCTGGTGATACTATGCTTCAAATGATTGTTATGCACTTACCATCACCTGTCACCGCTCAAAAATATCGAATGGAAATGCTTTATGAAGGACCTCATGATGATGCAGCCGCTGTCGCTATTAAAAACTGTGATCCTAATGGTCCTCTTATGATGTATATCTCTAAGATGGTTCCAACAACCGACAAAGGTCGCTTCTATGCTTTCGGTCGTGTTTTCTCTGGTAAAGTTGCTACTGGAATGAAAGCTCGTATTCAAGGACCCAACTTCACACATGGCAAGAAAGAAGATCTTTATGAAAAAACCATTCAACGGTAATTTTACTTTTTATTAGTTTTTTTAAACCTTAAGTTTTTAGTACTATTCTGATGATGGGTCGTTACACCGAACCAATCGAAGACGTTCCATCTGGTAACATCTGTGGTCTCGTTGGGGTTGACCAATATCTCGTTAAAGGTGGTACCATTACTACTTTCAAAGATGCCTACAACATGCGCGTAATGAAATTCTCCGTATCACCTGTAGTCCGTATTGCTGTTGAACCTAAAAATCCTGGTGATCTTCCCAAGCTTGTCGAAGGTCTTAAACGTCTTGCTAAATCTGATCCTATGGTCCAATGTTTCTTCGAAGAATCTGGTGAACACATTATTGCTGGTGCTGGTGAATTACATTTGGAAATTTGCTTGAAAGATTTAGAAGAAGATCATGCTTGTATTCCTCTTAAGAAATCCGATCCTGTTGTATCATACCGTGAAACCGTCTCTGAAGAATCCAGCCAAATTTGTCTCTCTAAATCTCCAAACAAGCATAACCGTTTGTTCTGTAAAGCTCTTCCATTGCCCGATGGACTCGCTGACGCCATTGATCGTGGAGAAGTTAATGCTCGTGATGAAGCCAAAGCTCGTGCTAAGATTCTTGCTGAAAAATATGAAATGGATGCCACAGAAGCTCGTAAAATCTGGTGCTTTGGTCCTGAAGGAACTGGTCCCAACTATGTTGTTGATGTCACTAAAGGAGTTCAATATTTGAATGAAGTTAAAGATTCTGTCGTTGCTGGTTTCCAATGGGCTACAAAGGAAGGTGTTCTTTGCGATGAAAACATGCGTGGAGTTCGCTTTAACATTCACGATGTTACTCTTCATTCTGATTCTATCCATCGTGGTGGTGGACAACTCATCCCTACTGCTCGTCGTGTATTTTATGCTTGCGTTCTTACTGCTGGTCCACGTCTTCTTGAACCTGTCTATTTGGTAGAAATTCAATGCCCTGAAGCAGCCGTTGGAGGTATCTATGGTGTACTCAATCGTCGTCGTGGCCACGTTTTCGAAGAATCTCAGATTGCTGGTACACCTATGTTCGTTGTTAAAGCTTATCTTCCTGTCAATGAATCTTTTGGTTTGTTTTTGGTGGATAAATTACTTATTTATTAACTTGATTTCCATATTATAGGTTTTACTGCTGATTTGCGCTCTCACACTGGTGGTCAAGCTTTCCCTCAATGTGTATTCGATCATTGGCAAATTCTTCCTGGTGATCCCCTTGATCTTAGCACCAAACCCAGCCAAGTTGTTCTTGAAACTCGTAAACGCAAAGGATTGAAAGAATTTGTTCCTGGTCTTGAAAACTACTTGGACAAACTCTAAAATCTTTGGAATTATTATTATTGTTGTTTTTGTTTGTCATAAATATATTTTATGTTTGGTCATTTATTAATGACTCTTTGTTTTATAATAATAAAAAATATTATTTATTGACTTGTTTACTTACTAATGCAATGAACTTGCGAATTGGGCATGGAAATTCAGAAAGGAGAAAATATAAAGCGAGATGAAAGATTTTTTTTATCATTTAACTAATTTTACTTTGATCAAACGACGTCCAACTACTTTATTATGGTTGATAACTAAGAATGATTTAAAAAGCTTTTGGATTTCTTCTTCCTGCTGATTTTTTTCAATATTACTCATGTGCAAATTCAAGGCGAACGTGAAACTCAGGTTTAGCCATATGCATACAATAATAATGGAATATTTTTTTATTTGTAAACATACAAATTTAGATTGGAATCAAAATGACAAATGGTTTGGTTATAACCAATGTGAATATTCAATCTATTTCTAACATGAAGCTTATGATCTGATTGTAATTTCTTCATTCAATGGTTTGAAAAAATAATAATTAGGTATTGCTTCGTCGATTAAACATTTTTACGTCTGTAGTTGCGTTATTATTAAATGAGGTGGTTGCAACGAAAATCCCGCCGCACCCCGAGCGAAGCGAGGGGTGCGGCTGTTTTAGCAATGAGAACGCCCGATCTGCTAACCGAAATTTATGATTTTTTTTATTTCGTGTAATTATGTTGATATTAGAGGGCTCTTTAGGGTCAATTTTTCGTCGCATTGACGAATTTTTAAAAAAAATAGAAGGAAGTATAGAAAAAAAGTGCTTAATCACAACATTTTAAAAGTTCACAATGTCCCGCTGAGCGTTGCAGCAAAGTTAACGCATATTCTGGCTATAAAAATCGTTTTCTCCACCCTCAATTACCTCTATGAGTAAGCTAACTTTAAAAAACATCACATAAAAATAGATGTATGCCGCTATGGAAATTTAAATATTTTGATTTAGAGTAAAAATATCATTGGCTAAAGTTCCTTGTTATACATTTGCTGTGTGGCGTAGGCGTTGAAGGCGGTGATGTTTGGATATTTCTGTCATAGGTTCGAATCCCCACAATTTTTTTTTATTAATTGTTTTAATTGAATTGAGACAATTATATCCAAATAATTTTTTATGATTTTTAATAATGTTTTCATTAGAAAATATGCAAATTTTTAATAAAATATTCACAAATTTTACTTTTTTTATGAATATTAAGTTTCTTTATTATGAAATTAAAGCGAAATTATTTTTAACGATTTTCAATGAAATTTTTTTTAACTAAGCTTTTGGATCGTATATTTTTTTTTCTAAATTTAATTGGATTAGCATACAAAACTTTTAGGTATTCTAAACGCAAAATTTAATTAAAAGTACGCTGACGTTTAGTTTATGAAAAGAATAAACATAGGGAACTTTTTTTATTATTTTCGGTGAGTTTAATCGAAAAGTAACTTGAATATTTCCTTCTTATTAATTTTTATTGTTCGTTCGTTTTCGATTACTTTTGGTCGCAGTTCCAGGGCTACTAGGCTTCGCTATTTCCCATACATATTATTATTCTTTTTCTCTCTGTTTTTTTGTATCTTATCTTGAAATCTTTTATATTAAAATAGGAAATTCACCTAAAAAATTTGCATAAATTAGAATGAAACTATATTTTGTTTTCCAAGCGCGATGAAATGATTTGGGTAATTTTCATATACATAAAAAATCAGCAAAACATGGGTTTGCTTGCTGCGCAAATTAAGTGATTTAACTATTGTAAGCTTGCTCGATGACTATAACCTTAACTTTTTGCGAATTTTTCACAAGCTGGTATAAATTTTTTTTTAATGGTTCAGTTCATTGTTTATTTTGATTCGTGCAAAAAAAAAGTTTTAAAGGCTTACACATGTTTCAATTTTTAGGATCTCATTATTGAAAATTAAGTGATTAAAATAGACACGAGTGATAAGATTGTTCGGGAAAAGTTTTAATTTTTATAAAAGTCAATACAATAACTTTTTGGAAAAGTAATTATTAAAACATAGGCATTAATACGAGTGGCAATTTTGTATTTTTCAATAAAACAAGTAAGATCGCCGACCGGAGGCAGCGGAGTTTCTAGTAATTATTGTTGCAGACGGCTCAAGAGATTAGTGCACAAGATTACTATGTAAAAAAACAAAAGGCTGTTCAGGAAAAAACTTTTAGACGGCTAATGAGATTAAATTTTTTTTATTGATTTCAATAAATTATTTTATATGTTACACTGAAACAAACAGCCGCAGCACCGTCTTCGATTGTTATTACCCAACTTCTTTACCAACTATTTAATATTGAAAAATTTTTTTAAAAATGTTAAAAATTAAAAATTTTGTTTTATTCTTGATTAGATAAGATGTAAAAGCAACTCGTATATTCGCAAGATTTTTGATGTAAAAAATGTTTTGGTGTAAATTGAAAAAAATAATAATTATAAGGTCAATTACAAAATAAAATTTTTAGTTTTTTTTTCCAATTTTCTATTGTTTTCTGAAACAAAGCATGTTTGAAAAAAGGTATTTTAAGCAAAAAATTTAAATATAACTAATTGTCGGACCAAAAATTTTTTTACTGTTAAAAATCGAAGACGGTGCTGCGGCTGTTTGTTTCAGTGTAACATATAAAATAATTTATTGAAATCAATTAAAAAAATTTAATCTCATTAGCCGTCTAAAAGTTTTTTCCTGAACAGCCTTTTGTTTTTTTACATAGTAATCTTGTGCACTAATAGTTGTTTGCTTTCGAATTCCAGGAAGATAATGTAAATGATAAAAGCTTATAAAACTTAAACGAATTGATTTTCTAGAATTAATGAAATTATCACAAACGAGAAAATTAATCGTAAACTTTGTTTAGGAAAGCAAAAAAAATTTTAAAGTCAAAATATGCGAAAACTGAAAAGCAAAAACTGCGGCAAAAATGGGTTTTAGAATTCTCTAGGCTAGCTAATTTTCTGAGAGTGTAGCATAACTCCTAAGGAGTGGAACTCCTAACGAGTGGAACTCCTAACGAGTGGAAATCCTAATGAGTGGAAGTTTGCCGTTTTGAAGGTTTATAGTTATGAACCTTTCAGAATAGGGTAATTTAGGATCGATTTAATGATTTTTAATATTTTCAAGTACCTTTGTATGCCATATTAAGGACTTGGGTGATGCCCTGATGGGAATTTTTTTTCTCATATTTCTTAATGGCGGATTGGTTGTTTTACTTTCCGTTCGCAATGATTCTCTTTAATAATAATTTTTTGAGGGCTTCAAACATTTTGATGATTTAAAATTGCTTTCTTCCATTGGAGCTTTTCTTTTAAAAGAACTGCTGAAAGAAGATTGGGGTGATCGAGAACGAGAGAAAGACGTGGTTTTTTCTTCTTCTCTTTGGGATGGCACATTATCATCTCTCAGATGTGTATGATAATCACCAAGATGATAGTCATTATCATAATCAAAGCTTGGGGCAAAAGGTTTGTCAATTTCATCATCGTCATTTAAAACTTCATCATCTGTATCAAATCCATCTTCAGTTTAGACCAAAGTTTTAGAAAAATTTGATGTTTCAAAATCAAAGTCATCATCATCCTCATTTTCAACATCAGAATTAAAAAGGTCTGGTTCAACGAAGCTTTCATCATGATCTTCAGTTGCATTCAAATCAACTCCACAGGCTTTGAGGCTAGATTTTACTTTCTTAGCACATTGTAATAAATAGCTGACTCGAGTTACATGTTCTAGGCCTTTTGTGCAATATCTTCATCTGTAATTCTTCTTCGTTTTCTATTACTTCATTATTATAGCTGCATATTCATGGTTAAAAAGGTTTCAAAAGTTTTTTAATTAATTTAAAATAAATACTCAGTCAAATGCAAAAATTTGAAAAAAAAATTCCCATCAGGGCATCACCCAAGTCCTTAATATGGCATACAAAGGTACTTGAAAATATTAAAAATCATTAAATCGATCCTAAATTACCCTATTCTGAAAGGTTCATAACTATAAACCTTCAAAACGGCAAACTTCCACTCATTAGGACTTCCACTCGTTAGGAGTTCCACTCTTTAGGAGTTCCACTCCTTAAGAATTACGCACTCTTCCCAATTTTCTGGATTTCCCTTTCGAAAACAGGTTTACCGTATTTTTATTTACCAAGTTTTACAACTTTTTATGCTTTTAACAACTATGTCACACTTATGTATTTGATTAAAAACCAAAAGTTGTAACACTTCTGGAAATTTTTTAATAATATCTTAAGCTTCTTGGGCCATAAAAAATTTTTCGTGTTTTTTTTTCTTGCTACAAATGATTCTGTTTTTTTTTTGTTGCTTTCTACGAATAAAGTCCATAAAACTTACGATAAGCAAAATAATAAAACGGTTGAAGAGCAATGAAATATCATATACGTTGAATTAGTTATAAAAATTAAAATATATGTTATTACAATTGTATAAGAATCTTCTAAAGCATTTTCGATATAATTTACAGCTATGTAAGTGGTAGCACAATTACAACAAAATAAAACCGAGGAAATAATGGATTGAATTAATAAAGGTTTTTCATAATCTAATTTTATGGTGGCGGCAGACATATAAAGATTTGATTTACGAGCTAAAGCTGTAGCCAATCCAATGATCAACGCCGCAAATGCGTTAATGGCATTGGAAAGTGATGTGGCATTTTGGGTTTCTTGAGAAAAATGTCGACATGGAAGTGCAAACCATGCTTGAGTTAAACAATAAAAATCAACCAAAACATAACCATTAATCGCAAATGGCAAAATTAAAATTACAACAAAAATGCATTTCAGCCAAATTCCATTCCAAATTATCGAATGTTTCTTCCAAAAAAACAAAGCTGTAAAACGATTTAATGCCAACACAGTATTCCAAGGTCCAGCAAATAATCCCGTATACCATTGAATTACGGTGAAGAAAATTTTCACGATTTGTGATTTTCCCATAAATGCATCAAAGTTATAACTTATCGAAGAAATAATATTAAATAAATAACCCAACGTTAAAATATAATAATAAGCCGAACAAAAAACTGCAGCTTTTCTCTTGAAATTATATAACAACATTATAAAACATAGCAACTCGATTAAAGTGCATAAATTTATAATCACGATGATAGCATAATGTAAAATATAACTAACAAGAAGTGCACTTTTAGTGTAAGGATTTGCGGTAATATTTGTTTCAGGAGCTTCAGAAACATTCATATTTCTTTGTTTATGTGATATTGAAAATGTGAGAGCACCGTTGCAAAAAATAAAGACCAAATATAATATAAACTTTATTTAAAAATTCAAACTTGACATTTTTAAACAGATGTTTTACAATGTGTAAGGCATCAGACTATAATTTTTCGAATTTATAAATTATAATTTTACTTTATTATTTATGAGTTCAGTGTAAATTTATAACTTCGTATTCGAAATACTTAGATGTTTTTTTTTTAATTTAGTAAGAGTTCATAGAATAAAATAAATGGTACTTAAAAAAAGTTTACTTATTGAATATATTAATTTAATGAATTAAAAAAAGGTTTTGAGAAAGATTTTTCAAAATCATTTAAAGGCAGGCATAAAACATAACAAAAAATCAACAAGATAATAATAAATAAATTTAAAGGCGTAATGAACAAATTAGAAGCATTGGCTTCTCAACTTGTGGCTTCCGTGGTACCTTCAAAGGAGTTGACTACTGCGTGGTGTTCATTTGAATTTATGGAAGGCTTTCGAATAACTTCGATAACTTCATTTTTATTTGAACAAATAAATGCATTGAAATTTTTGTCAGATAATAAAACCTTTAAAAGCATTGCATCATCTCGATCTGCGGGAATTATAGGTTTAATAATAACCGAAGGTCGTCGAGCAAATATCTTTAAAGCAGTTACAGCATCATTGGAATTCCAATAATGTGGAATAATAAAATAAGCGATTAAAATTTTTTCACATAAATTTGAAATACATCGAATCCATTCATTTGGTGAACTATCGGAAGGAATAAATTCGAAATTAATATTAAACCGAATTTTATGAGCCCAAGCAGGATTGTTGCCAGCAAAAAGGAATTTTTCTGTTAACACTGAAGCTTCGGTAACAGAGTCATCATTGAAAATAATAGGATTTTAAGAATTTCATTTTCATCGGAACAAATACAAACTTGAAAACCATTTTGTAAAAGTTTATTTTCCATAAATTTTGCATTATGTCTATCACCCGGAATAATGGCTTTAACTTTGATGAAACTTTTTATAAGAATAAATAAAGCCATCGCGGAATCATCCGAACTCCAAAATGATGGAATAATTATATAAACCATTGAACCTTTTGGCAATTCATTTGAAGCTTCAATCGCCCATTGAAAAGCTGGCAAATGTGAATATTTAAATTTAATATTTTTCACTTAAAGAAAGAAACCTTTTTGAAAGTTAATGCCTTAGCAAAAATCAAAAAAATTCCAAATTAATTTTTCTGTTTTAAAAATCTTGTAGTTTATCTATTTTACTAAATATTCGAACTCCACATTTTTTTTCAATCATTGCGCTCATCAACAAGATATTTGGGTTTTAAATAAATGAATAACATTAAAAAATTTGCTGAATCAGGTTTTGAATTACGGTGTTCAATAAAGCATATGGATATTTTTATCCAAATATTTATTATATGATTTTTAAAGATTATTCCCAACATGGTTTTGAATCGCATACCAATTATGACCTTCAACCAACATCCATAATTTATTAATCGACCTCTTCCTCTATGTACACGATCACTTCGAGGCGAACGTAACTATAAATTATTTCCAAATTGGCACTATAGGATCCGTTTGGAAAAATATCATTGGAAATGGATGTAAAATAGCATAAAAAATGATAAAAATAAAGCACTTTTACTCTGGAATTTGTTTTCTAATTCAAAAAGTTTTAAATTCGATTAAGGTACCTCAAGACTTGATGGAAGAGTCCATTAATAAAAAAATTTCATCGATTGAGGTGCTTCCCGTGTATGCGATTAAAAATTCCGTTGGGAATAATTTTAATATATTTAATAATAATTATTGAAAACAAAAAATCCATATCTCCAATTCAGGCCCTAACTCAAAACGAGATTCACTAATGTCTAGCCTCTATGGTTGTTGATACAAGTGTTAGGTATGTCGGGAAATCAAAATTTTTGAATTGCGGCATTTTTTTTTCTTTTCCAATTAATTTTTATTTATTTTTTTTCCAATAAAATGTATATCGTTTTTAACTCACTCCCTCAATTAAAGAGATATGAAATTTCGAGATTTCATACTCATTAACATTATTTAAATTTCAAAGCCACATAACTCGATTTGAGCCTTATCTTTCACTAAAGAAATGCCGATCGACTTTTGTAGGTTTTTATGTGATTTATCACTTCTGATAAACAAAATTTTTTTAAAGCTTACTTACTTATGAGTTTGGAATTTATTTTCTTTTATCAAAGCATTTTTTGCTTCAAGCAGGGCTGTCAAATCGCATCGCAAAATGTCGACGCAATCGCAGCAGCGACGCATTTTTCATTTTCGCAGCTGCGATGCGATGCGAAAAATTCAAAAAAAATGAAATCGCTGCTGCGACTTCAGCGATGTTGTCGCAGTTTGCAAATGCGACGCTTTTTTTACGTGTCTTTTTTGAAATGCGATCGCAGCTGCGATGCGATTGAAAGCGTCGCATATGAAATGCGATGAAAATCGCGCAAGCTGCTGCGAATCGCTGAAGTCGCAGTACACTTTTTCTTGCGTCGCATGCGAAAAATAGTGATTTGACAGCCCTGGCTTCAAGTGTAAAAACAGTAATTTTTGAAGGCTTCCAATTTGCGGTTTAGCAGTGGAAAAAATTAATTTTTTTTATACTTTGCGACCGACCGACGACTCTCACACATCAGTTATTTTGTATTCCAAAAAAAAAAAAATGAAGACTTTAGTAAAAAAATTATTTAGGCCCAAATAGGCCTTGATGTTGCTAAAAAATTACTTTTTTAATGCATCTTTAAATATTTTTTTCCTTTTCTTGTGAACCCTCTCTTTTTTAGATCTTATTACTACTTTAAAATGATAGATAGACACACAAAAGTTTTATAATGCAATAATAATTATAATTTATTCTATAATATTATTTTTTAATAATTACATATTTTTGCTACTTTTAGTATAAAAACAAAACAATATTAGTTTTTTAAAGAAAGAAAACTTTTTAAGTTTGTCACAGTTTTAAAAAAATTTAATCGCTAATTTGTTCTCATAAATTGTCGAAAAGCTTTAAGAAAATGTGGCAAATTAAAAGTAAAATCTGAAGTAATTATAGCTGCATGAGGGACATATCCAACATGGAGCTTCTCAAAATGGACTCCACAAATTGTTGGAAGTTGAAAGCCGCGTCGATTAATTGCAAACCGAAGAGATTTTTGAATTTTGGGCCAAATTGTTTTAGGAATAATAAAATTTAATAGTTTTTGAGCTGTGGTTGAAAACATTCCAGTTAAAGCAACCTAAAAATTAAAAATGAATATTAATTATTAGTTATTTTTAAAAAGTAATTACTTTGTAAATTTTAAAATCTACGCCAGTTAATTGAATGTTACTAAAAACTCGAGAATGGCGGAATTCGGGTTTAAGAATAATTCGAAAAACTCCATCAGCAACTAAAAGTTCATTGGATTTATTTAATCGATGAAAATGAGCACCAATCGATCCTTCTAAAACCATAACTATGCCATTTTGATGGATAGTTACATGAGGATGTCTGCAAAAAAAGAAGAAAAGATTATGAGACTAGCTAAAAATTTAAAGCAAAACTAACTCAGTGATATTAGCTTGTAAAATAATTTTACATCCGCCGCAAGCAAATCGTGCAACTGGTCGAAGATTTTTTGGGAGATGTCTAACAGTGTAAGTGTCTTCAAAGTAACCCAATGAATTTTCATGGACGTGGAAAAGAATGGAATTAAGAATATATTCATTTACAATCAAACCAAGCATCTAAAATTTATATTCCTTAAATTTCACAAATAAGGATGTTAGTTATAGTTGGAACTTACTTGATCGCGAATTAAAGTAACATTAGAAATTTTGGATCTTTCAACATCAGCTTTTTCACCATTTAAAACAGCGCCACCATCAATACCAAAAACAACATCCTGCAAAGGAAAACGTTCTTATTTACGCTAATTTAAGCTTGATTTTTTTTTACTTTTTTCGAGAAGGTTAATGGATATTTCAAAGACAAATCTGGAGTCCAAGTTCCAATGGATTTGAGTTGATCACCTAACCCATCGAGGGCGTCTTCGATCTCAGCATCTTCATTTTCTGCTACATTTTTAGTTTCAGCTGAGCTGCCGAAATAATCACTACAAAATCCAATATCAGAATTTGCTTGCGAGGGAACCGATGTGGATGAAGCTATTGGTGCATCAGTGCCACTTTTTTGAGTTTTTTCCAAAATCTAAAAGCTTCATATTTTAAAACATTAACTTTTTATTTTTCTGGGTTACTTTTTGTCTTTGCATTTCAAAGAAAGCATTCAACATTTCAGGAAGTTCACAAATTTTATCTTTGATTGTTGTTTCAAATGTGTCACCAATCATATCCGAAAGTGAATTGAGAAAATCTGAATCTTCACTGCCCGTGAAATTAAGAACTACAGGTACATGGCCATGACAGCGAGTTACCTAAAAACAATAATTAATTTCGTTTAGTAACCGTCAATTTTTTTCGTTTAGATTTAACCTTACTGTGATATTATTTCTATCATCACCAAAATCTCTTTTAATGCTAACATCAAGATGGATTGTCCAATTTCTTACAATCACAGACATATGAGATTCAGCTGTAACGAATGCGTCAATGGTGGATTCACCTTCAATTTCCAAATATGGAATATGCAAAGTTGCATTAATTCCAGTTTGATCAATAAAAATTGCAGAAATATTTGGTTTATCCATTTTAGTAATAATAAAATTTTCTCCTTTAAAACTTGTTACTTCAACTTTGGGTAAAATCATTCCTGTTAAAATTAATGGCAAAGCTTCGGATGCAAGCGAAGTCAAATAATTTACGCCTTTTTGTGACATTCGAAAATATATTCCAGATGATTGAGGTTGTGGATCATTAATAATAACTTCATCATAAAGGCTTTTAAAAGCTGACGATGGAGTGTCATCTACTGCTGTCGCGGAATTAGCAAGATTAAAAATTATTAAAAATAATACCAAAATAAGCAATTTTATTAAATACATTTTTTAAACCAGGACATCAAAAAATTTGAAAACAAACAGCTTAGAAAAATAGAAAATAAATTTTTTAAACTTTCAATCGAAGAAAGAAAAAACAGAACGTTGCTATTTTATAATCGATTTTTGACCCGATAAAATAAAAATGAATGATGATCGAAGCAAAAACAGCCGTGTGTCTCTTCCATTGCTTTTTATCCCGGATATTAAAAAAAAGAAGCTTAGAGTTTTAAAATCTTTTGATGGAAAAGCTAAACATAAGTTTTTTTCTATGTACTTGGCAAAACTTTTTAAACCTTCTATAGTGTCACGCGTGCCTACACATACAGAAGCTACCAATATGAAAAGTAAAAAGATTCATATTGTTATAATTTTATTTACTTTTTATTTTGTTTGTTAAAAACTTTATAAACATTTGAAAGCAATATTAAAAATAATTTTGTTAATTCTTCTTGTTTGTTAAATGTTTGATTCGTTTTCCGAAATTTTATTTTTTCATTTTTTAAATTTATAGGTATTAGATAAAATCATTTAAAAGCCAAAAAATATGTACATCCATGAGCAAATTAATTTTTTACACAAGTTTTTTTTATTGTTAACTAACAAGAAAGAACGGAAACGCATTGATTATTTAAGTTCCGAACAAAACCAAGATTACATTGGCATCCAGCGACGCAAGGTTGGGTACAAGCGAGCTAAAATAAAATTGTCAAATCATTTTGTATAAAAGTTTTAGGGATAGAAACTTACAAGTTTATTTGTGCAAGTTGGAGGGCAAGCTGTACCACAATCTTGCCAAAGTTCATTTAATCCACAAGTTCTTGGAACTCCTGCAATTCCATTGCCAGCTCCAAATTGTCCTGGATAACCAACATTTCCAATTCCTCCTAATTGACCAGGTAAGCCAACACCAACTTGCCCAGGTAAAGCGCCACCAATTTGTCCAACTCCTAGCTGTCCTTGATAACCAACTTGACCAGGTATGGTTCCAAGTTGACCTGATACTCCAACAAGTTGGGCATTAGCTAAAATAAAGGGATTTTAATAAGGCCATTTGAATGGCATTGGTAAAGACTTACTCGTAGAAAGAATAGCAATCAAAGAAGCAACAATGGCAGCAAAGTTAAGTTTCATCATTTTATTATTTTTTATTAAACACTTTTTTCTAATATTTCAAATCACAATGGATTGATGAAAATTATAAAAAAGTTTTAACTTTTATACCTTTTTAAAACTTCAAAAATACTTTTTTTCTCGAAAATATGTTTTTTAATTTTTAAACATTTATTTAAAAAAACATATTTTCGATTCATTGTTTTAGAAAAGAGAAATAAAATAACTCATATTTTTGTCAGACAAATATTTTGTTACAGAAACAGACAAATCCTCTTTCCTCAGGGATATAGAAAAGGAATAAACATGACTGTTTTATGTTTATCCTTTTGGTCAATAAACAAAAAGTAAAAAAGCTTCAATTTAATATAGTTCCCTTGTTTTTCCTTCCAATTATTTTTATTTTTCGGTATAATTTAATTAATAAAAACTGAAATAGCAAAAATTTTACTTTGAAAATTCTTAATTTTTTTCGAAAATTTTAAGTTTTCACGAAGTCGTTGTTTAATTGTTTTTCATAAGTGAATGTTGTTTTCACCTGATTAGTCAAAGGATAATCTTCCTACAACATGGCTACTAAAAAAACACAAACATGGATAAAAAATCAAAAAACTTTTTTCAAAATTTCAATGTGCTTTGATTTCGGGAAGTTGACCACTCGATAGCAAGACTTCGAGAAAATATGAATTTTATTTTATAAATGAAAACAAACAAATATTTAGACAATGACTTTATTTATTTATTTCAAATTAGTTCAAATTAAGGTTTTCCAGATGGTACACATTCATGATTGCCCAAATAATTTCTAACTCCAAAATATTCGCCATGATCACTTACAATAGGAAGAAGGACGCTATCACTGCATCGTAAACTTTCTTCTTGATTACAAATTACATATGGATCACCTTTAGCCATATTGTTGTTATACCAAACTTCGGAAATGTGATGAGTATATCCCATAATTCCTGGCAATGGTATATGAGGAACAATATCCCAATGATGTACGATTCTGTATGCTTCGGGAACAAAAGTTGGATAAGCATCAGCAAATGCTTTGTCTCCAACTCGTGGTTGACCAAAAGTGTAAAGATGGAGGCGATCTTTGGAAACTATTTTCGTGGCTGATAGACTTGCAGCGGTTACAGAAGCTATCGCAGCTCCAAGAGAATGACCAGCAACAATGGTATTATAAGATGGATATTTGTTTTTAAGTTTCAAAAACGCATCTTTCATTCCAGCATTCCAAAGCAAGCTATAACCATTATAAAAATATCCGTTTACATTTCCACCACTAATAAAAGGCTGCATTGGATGTGAAAGAGTAAAATTTATTTCTTGTACTACTTCATCTGTACTTATTGAGCCGCGAAATACAATTGCAACAGCTTTGAGAGCGTGCACAGCCACAACATAACCGGAACATGAATCTCGATTACTAACATTATCGCATTTTACTGTGATTTGAGCACCAAACTTAAATATATTCATTTTTTGGGTTTAGATGAAGAAAGTCGGCAAAAACTTACTTCATAATCATTTCCCAAAGTTTTGTTAATACATTTTTCTACTCCATGATTATAAGCATCCACTGTCAATGGCCAAATAAAATTACGAGCTAGACTTTCATTATAAGCACAATTTCCAAAACTTACAGCAACCAATAAAATTAAACTTCTCAATAACATATTTTTTTGGAGTCTCAGGAAGCAAAGAAAGTTGAGACAAATTTACTTTGATAGCTTTTTATATTGAAATAAAAAAAAGATAAGATGGAAGCTACCAATTCTCATCAAAACACAAATTCCAAAAACTAGAAGTTTGCATAAACTTATCCACCAAAAATTCTTTGCTTCTTACCAAAGATTTACTTTAACCTAATGTTTTAATTTTTTGTTGATCAAAAAAATTTACAAATTACAAGTTTATTAAAATTTATTTAATACAAAAAAAAAACAAGAAACATAAAATTTATGGTTTTCCTGCTGGTACACATTCATGATTACCTAAATAATTTCTAACACCAAAATATTCACCATGATCACTCCATGTTGGATTTAAAACACTATCGCTGCATTTGGGACTTTCTTCTTCAGCGCAAAGAATATATGGATCTCCTTTTGCCATGTTATTATTGTACCAAACTTCCGATTGATGATGAGTGTAATCCTTCAAACCTTTATCAGGCATATGTGGTACAATATCCCAATGATGAACGATTCGATAAGCCTCTGGGACAAGTTTTGGATAATTATCAGCAAAAGCTTTATCTCCGACTCGAGGTTGACCATATGTGTAAAGAAATAATCTGTCTTTTGGAACAACTTTGGTGGCAGAGAGACTAGCTGCATTGATCGATGCAAGAGCTGCACCAAGAGAATGTCCTGCGACAATGGTATTATAAGTTGGATATTTATTTTTGAGTTTCAAATAAGCATCTTTCATTCCTGCATTCCATAAAAGATTGTATCCGTTATAAAAATATCCATTAACATTTCCATCACCAACAAATGGAATCAATGGATGCGTTAAAGTGTAATTTGTTTCAGCTTGAACTTCTTGATCACTTATTGAACCACGATAAACAATGGCAACCAATTTTAAGGAATGAATAGCAACGACATAGCCGGAACATGAATCTTTGGAGCTGATGGTATCACATTTCACTGTAGTTTGGACTCCAAACTGAAACAATGACGATAATTCTCTGTTAAGTTTAACTTCAAAAACTTACTTCATAATCATTTCCCAAAGTATTGCTAATACATTTTTCAACTCCATGATTATATGCATCAACGGTAATGGGCCAAATATAATTTCGAGCTAGACTTTCATTATAAACGCAATTTCCAAAACTTATAGAAATCAACAAAATCAAGCTTTTCAATAACATATTTTTTTTACTCGCCTGTTGTTCACAAAAAAGTAATTTGTTTTGATTTTAGTGAACTTTCAAGAAAGTACTTTTATATTTGATAGACCCGGCATGATAAGAAGCTGACGACAATCGTCATTAAAACACACATTCCATATTTTTGTTGGGGGTTTAGAAAAATAATAAAATAACGGAAGCGCCGCTTGACTTTGGACTTTAGTGTTGTAAAAACTGTATAAGTTTTGGTAGGAAGATAAAACATAAAGTTGCTAAATGCAACAATAATCATAGCGTTTTGAGATTTTAAAACCAAATAACTACAGTATTATCTTTTTTTGCTTTGAATGTAAATTTTTTTTCAAACTCTGAAGTTGAACATTATTTATCTTTTGTCAACCGTTCTATTTTTTGCATTGAATTTTAAAAAATTGCAGATATCTTTATTATTATAATTTCCAGTTATTATTATTTACAAAATTTTTATTATACTGACAACTCATGATGTTGTTGAACAAGTTTCAGGTTAATTTTTTAAAGCTTGATGCATCCATTTAACGCAAATTTAATGTTTGCGCCGAAGTAAATGTCATGATCCTAAAAAAATGTTTTTTGCTTGTTTACGCTTTTATAAAGAAAATTTTATACCGCCCAAATCAATTCCTTTTCACTATTACTACAAGTTGACCCTTCATCTTCATCACATTCAACATAAGTATCACCTCGTTTCATATCATTATTATACCAAATTTCATTTTTATGATGATAATACCCTAACATTCCTTTCAAAGGTAAATGCGGAACCATATCATGAGCATGAATAACGCGATAAACAATAGGAAGTAATGAATCGATTGCTGAAGCATAATCTTTATTTCCAACTCTTGGTTCACCAAATGTGTATAATATAATTTTATTAGGTGGAAAATAATTCAATTTACTGATAGTTCCTCCAGCAATTGAAGCCATGGCA
This sequence comes from Panagrolaimus kolymaensis, assembly GCA_028622995.1. Taxonomy (NCBI): domain Eukaryota; kingdom Metazoa; phylum Nematoda; class Chromadorea; order Rhabditida; family Panagrolaimidae; genus Panagrolaimus; species Panagrolaimus kolymaensis. Next base: position 624,951 of record JAJQJQ010000046.1, on the reverse strand, counting down.
GCACCAAGCGAGTGTCCGGTAACCCAAAGAGAATAATCGGTGTGTCGATTTTTAAAAGTCAAAAATGCATCCTTCATTCCACTAATCCATATTTTATTGAAAGCATTAGAAAAATATGGATTCGCTTTTCCACCACCAATAAAATCCACTGGAGCTTGAGTGACAGTATCAATGAATTCGGCTGGCAATTCACCGTGGCCTGAAGTTCCTCGAAATGACATAATGATGGCTTTATTCGAAGCTGATGATGCAAGAAATCCAGAACAAGTATCATTATTTCCTGTATCATCACATATTACAGTATATTGACCAATTAACTGAAAAATGGGCTTTGATTAAAAAATATTTTAGCTCCCAACCCACTTACTTGACCGTCACTAATTGTATCAGCAATGCATTTTTGTGGAACAGAAGAAAAAGCTGTAACAGCCATGGGGTATAATATTGTCCTTGCCAATGTATCATTATATGGTACAGCAGCATTTAAAAAATGAAAAATACAAAAAATCAGAACCGCTAAAAATGATTTTGACACCATTTTTTGCAAAAGCAAGTAAGAAACAATAAAATAGAAGAAAAGCTTTTTTCAAAGCAAAAACTCTTTTATTGCTTCAAACAACATCTCTGTTATCATCAACAAAAAAACAAAGCAAAAAAGTAAATGAAGGATGTATGTTGCTTGTGCTAATCAATGAAAAAAAAGGTATTTTTTATGGGACCAAAGAATAAAAATGTTTAAAATCATCAAAATTTTTAGCTTTTCATAAATAATTATTATTATTCATGCACTTGACACCTATGTAACAACCTTTAAAACTTTTCGAATACCAAAATCTTTGTTCAAATTTGCTAAACCTTTAACCAACCTAAAAACTACTTTATTCCAATATAGTTATCACATCTAAACCCTAAAACCATTTCTATTATTATAACCTTTTTTCTTACACTTGAAAAAGGATACAAAAGCAAAAAAAGTATTGCGAACATAAATTGAAAGATGAATAAAGCTGTTTATCGGACAATGAAATTCAGAGTTAGTTCAAAAATGCGCAAAAATGAGTAAAATTGGCGGCGATATCGTGCCACGGACAATAAATACAGTATCTTCCTTTTCCTTTCCCTTTTTTGGTTGTTTGATAGAAAATCAAAGGAAAAAAAAACATCTTTCTTTTTTTTTCTTCTCCAAAACGACGTAAACTTGCAGCATTTAAAATTTGCATACGATTGAATTTTCATTCATTCTTATTTTCTAAGATGCTTTCACAATTCTCGCCATCTCATTTCATCAAATCATTTCGTCCTTTCATCAAGCTGTTTCGTCGTTTTCTTGGATATCAATCAAATCTTCTTCAACTCAATCAAAGATGCGTCGCTTATGGCTTCTTGGGCTCTTATTCCTTTTTGTGATGGATACAAATGTTCTTGGTGTAACGTTTGAATCTGGTACTCCTCCTGAAAGATATTTTGCTTTAACCAATGATTGCAAATTTGTTCTTGCTAAAAATGACATTGAACTTCAAACAAAGGTTAATCAATTACCTGTTTCAACGTAAGTTTCTTTTCCTTCTGTTTTGAACTATATTTTATATTGATCTTATGCTTTTCCATTGCTTTTGCTTTTATATTCCTTCGCATGTGTGTATTCCTTTGTGATACATTCTCTATGTACTAATACCTAAACCATTCACTTGTTTATCTTTTTAGAAGCAAACCATGTGAAAAAGCTCAAATGGTCGTTGTTAGAAAGGATGGTGCTCCAATTACTCATGTCATGGTATTTATTCCTGACAAACAATATACTCTTAAGGTCTTTGGCATTGCTCTTTTTGATGATCTAATGGGAAAACCGGCAATGGATATCAATGATGAGCTTGAAATCATTGACTATAGCTATATTTTATCAAAAACTCGCTGCAAATTTGATCCTGATCATCTCCAAGTTGGCTTTGATGTTAATATTCTTCATATGGTTGTTCGATGTGATTCTGCAAAGTCGAAGAAATCTTGGTTAGCATTATTACGTAATCAAATTGTATTCGATTACAAAACCGTCTTCACTCCTTCTTCATTCATCGTTCAATTTGATTATATGCCACTTAGCTCTCATCCAGATTTTTCTAAGGCTCCTCCTGTTTTTAAAAGTTTAACCAAACTTTCTTTTGCTCCTGTCAATTATGAATTAGCAAAGAAAGCTCCTCGTGATTCTTTTGTTATTCGGTACAATCCAAACGTAAAAGTAAGTTTGTTAAATTATCATAAAAAATATTTTGAAATCGTGGAAAACACTGATTGGAACAAACTTATAAAAACTTCAATTTTTTAACTCTTTTACTTTACATAATTTTTTAGGTTTCAACCGTTCCTGGTGATCCTTACTCTGAAATCGAATATTTGGCAACTGCATTGCATGATATCAGCGGTTTTACTGACCAAACACCTGTTGCTAAAGAAAAGATCTATGGATTGAATGCTCGCACAATTCTAAGCCTTAACTTCTTATCACCTCAAACATTTGTTGCTAAAATCAATCCAAGGACTTTCCATTTTGGTTTTCTCGATGATATTAATGTTGATGAACCTTCAAAGCTCTTTTTTGAAGTTCATTCTGAATTGGAAAACGGTTTGGACATTATCTTTAATAAGGATGTCGTTGCTGTCGGTTGTGAACCATCGCCAACCAAAGGAAAACGTATTAATAATGATACTGTAACTATTTGGAAGTTTAGAACAATTTCTGATCCAACTCTTCATGATACTGTAGCAACTACTGTTGATTGTAAATATGTAGAAAATAACGAGACCTATACCAAATGTCTTGAACGCCAAGGAGGGTATGTTAATCCTTGAAAAGAATCTTTTGCTTTTGTGATTTTTCGTTTTTTAATGACTCAAATTTTTTAGGCTTCATACCACCCTGATTGTTCTTTATGTTCTTTTGGGTTTTGAATTCCTCATCATCTTGGTTACTTTGGCAATCTTTAGTCTTTGCATCTTCCAACAACGCAAGCGTCAACGTAAACATCGTGAAAAGAAAGCTGCTCGTCGTCATGGTAAACATCGAAAGCCTCAAAAGAAGGATGAAACTGATCCAACAACAAACAAGAGCATGGAAACCCATTCCAAGAAGCCTAATGAAAATTCCAAGAAGGATAACAAGAATAATTCTAAGACTGAAAACAAGAATGGATCCAAGAAGGAAAAAGTCAAGGTTGGCTCCAAAGAAGATAAGAAGCATGAATCCAAGAAGGATAAGAAGCATGAATCCAAGAAGGATAAGAAAAATGAATCCAAGAGAGATAAGAAGGATAAGAAACAAGAATCCAAGAAGGATAAGAAACATAAAAACAAGCCAGACGATGATGAAATCAAAGTCGAATAATTTTATTTTCTTTTGTATGTGTTTTAATTTTATTTTAAACTGGTATTTATAAATAAAAAGATTTTTAAAATATTTCATTGTTGGATTGAGCATACATATGTGGTAAAGATGGTAGGAGTTTTAGCTTATTAGTTTGATTATGGTAATAACACATGTATTGATTGCAGCAAACTTTGATGATACCGATTTTGTCGAAGAATAATAATCTAAAAATATGATTACATAGTTTCTTGTTAGAGTTTAGTTCACTCCTTCCGAATTATAAGTATTTTGTTTGTTCGAGGAAAATCGAAAAGTTAATTAAAAAAGTATTACAAAAAGGTATTGTGTTAAATCAAAAATATAAATTTTTTAAGATGCTTTCTTTTTATAAAATTGTACCTTTTTTGCTGACTAATAATATTTTTATTTTATTTTTTCGATGTTAAAGTTGTAGTTTCTAGATGACCTCTGTTTACAGCGTTTCTTTTTTTACTTTTTTTTTCACTCCTCTAAACCCAAATTATATTTTGTGCATGTTAGCACAAAAGAAGCACAAACACGCGAAAGACATGCTGGAGACACGCGTGGACACACATGAAAAAAATGAGTATAAAAAGGAGGCTTCGCTGAGTCTCTGTTTTCAAAGTCACCCTTTTTTCTACGTCTTCTTATTTATTTTTTTGTGAAAGGTTTATTCCATTTTAGTCAATACTCAACGTTAAAAATGGTTCAATACAAATTGTATTATTTTGATATCCGTGGATTGGGAGAAACTGGCCGATTGATTTTTAATTATGCTAATATTCCATTTGAAGATAGCCGAATTAGTCAAGATGATTGGGCTAAAATTAAACCAAGTAAGAAACTTTTCAAATTTTTTGTTTGAGAAAAAAGTTTTCACATTAAAAAATGAGCAAATTTTAAAATTAAAAAAACCATCAAAATTATTTGACAATTTTTATCCCATATAACTTTTTTTAGCAACTCCCACAGGCAAACTTCCTCTTCTTGAAGTTGATGGAAAGCAACTTCCTGAATCCGGCGCCATTTTCCGTTATCTCGCTAAACAATTTGGTCTGATTTCCAAAGATGATTGGGATAATGCTCAAATGGAATCAGCCATTGAATATTATAAAGATTTCATGGTTGATATTCGTCCATACTTCTATGTTGCACTTGGTCGTAAAGAAGGCGACAAAGATGATTTATACAAAAATACTTATCAACCTGCTGCAGATAAAGTATTTGGTCGACTTGGAGATATTCTTTCCAAATCCTCTTCTGGCTTCCTCGCTAATAGTGGACTAACATGGGGCGATTTCATTCTCGCTGAAAGCACAGAAACCATCAAAGGTCTCGATTCTGAATTTGCTTCACGATATCCACACATGATTGAACATCAAAAAAAAGTCTATGCGGTTCCACAACTTCAAAAATATCTTAAAAGTCGTAAACCTTCCGCTGTCTAAAAAAAGCTTTTTCTTGCTTTAAGTTTGATTAATTTGCAATTTAAAAAGCGCTAAAACTTTCTTTAAAAATGATTCATAGCTTTGCTTAACTTTTTTTATTTGTGTTTTATATTTTGTGCACAAATAAAATAAAATTTGACACCTGAGAAATTCTTTTATTTTTCAAGTTGCTACAGCAACCACCAACAAAAAACAAAAATAAAAAATTTAATAAAAAAATGGCGTAAAATATTAAGATTGTAACTTTTTTAGAATACTTTTTTATTATTAAAATTACCCGCTATAAATAAAGCTATGAAAAAATGGCTAACAAACAACTTTAACTTTTGCTTCTAAATTTAACAATCAACGACGATTTCTTGATTTTCATTTTTTTCAACTGCAATTTTGATTGGAACTGGTGGACACCAATGATGATTATAAACATAAAATCCGAGAATTATTGCATATGTCGCCACTGGAGCTGCAAGGAGCCACCAATAATGAGTTCTAATAATTAAAGCGGCACCAAAAATAATTAGTTCAGTTGAAAATGCCATAATTCCAATGGTTCTCAAAACATTACATTGAGTTGAAATTCTTTGAAGTGGTGGAGCATCCTCGCATTTTTCATGAATTGGAAGCTTTTTCCAATACCATAAAACCTAAAAATTAGAAAATATTCAAAAAATGTTTAACTTAAAACATAAAAGACAAACTTGAATGGTTTGTATTTGAGCTACGGTACTTGAAAAATAAGCCATTATAACATATTGGATAGGCATAATTAAAAGATAATTTTGCATAAAATCTGTTGTTTTTCCTATGGCTGTTATAGTCACCATTAAATTTGCTAATCCATAAGTTGAGTGACGTCGCATGTTCAAAAAAATCTGAAACAAAATTTTTTGTATACCTCCAAAAAAAAATTCAAACCTGTGGAAATGTTTCAGCACTCCACATCACGATTGAAAGCCATTCAAGTTGTTTATAAACATTGAAAATACTCTGAACTGCAGCAAGAGTAACCCAAAATGGGATCAGAATAATTGCGGCAATGAGCTTATGTCTTGAATGGGGAGCAAAAAGATAAAATTGAATAAGGAGCAAAATTTCGAGAATTGGCATGTAAACAGCTGATCCATATGTGTACCTAAAAATGGGAGAAAAAAATTTCTTCGAGCAAAAAATGGAGTAAAAAAAGTTGGAATAATTTTTTGTTGATAAAGTTAATGGCTTTGAAAAATTTATAAGGAATAAAAACATACCATGGCAATCCACCAAGTTTAAAAACAAAAAAAGCATTATTAAATGCAGCGGTAAAATTTAATATTGCCCATCCAAGAGATATTCCTTGCACACTTCGATGATGAAAATTTCGAATAACTTGGGGCAATAAAACTAAAAACCATGCAACAGTGGAAATATAACCGCTTATATTTGCCATGGCGCAAAGCCACATTGGCAAATTACAATCACAACTTTGATAAATTGGATTTCCAACAATGGTGCAAGTATCGGCAGTCATCTAAATATAAATTTATTAGCAGCTGGCAAAGAAGGAAAAAAAAGTAAATATAAAATTTGTTAGACAAACGCTTGCTAAAAATGAAGCAAGAAAATAAAAAGCCGGATGCTTCAAATGGTCATTTTTTCCTCTCGTGTAAAAAAAAAGTGCTGCTATTCAAAAAGATTATACGAGAGCCATTGGCCATTTACGCTTATGTGAGCCGAGGAGATAGTCATTTTGGAAAGGCAGTGAAATATTTTTTTTTAAAGAAAAAAAAGAAACATCGTCTGCTGTTGTTAGTATTACTCCGCGACATTTGCATGAACATGAATAAACGACAACTTTCGCGCAAAAATATTCTTTTCACCATTAAAAAAAAAAGAAACAACGAAGAAACCATAAAGGTAAAGATAGACAAAGAAGGGAAAGTTCATAAATGTTTCTTTTGATTTTTTTAGGAAAAGCATTGAAACAAACGAACAAAAGAAAAAGAGCAAATGATATTTTATAAGATGAGAAAGTGGCATTTATAGTTTTTCTTGAAAATATGGAGAAAAAAACTTGATCTTTATCAAAGTTATATGGCTTTCTTAAAATCAATTTTATTTTTAAACAACATTAAAATGCAACAGAAAAATCATTTTCATACAAATTGTTATAACCACCCGCATAAATAAAAGCAAAGTTTTTGTTGTTGTTATTTTTTTTTCAAACATAAAACAACCAAATAGGATGTTTCATTATTATTCCATTTATTGATTGCTATCGGCCATCAAAAACAATGCGAACAAATCGAAGAAAAAAAACAATTAAAAAAATATGATTGATAAAAGCCATCAATAAAAGCAAAATCAGTTTATGTTGATTGACTACATTATTCTTTCTTGTGTTTTAGTGAGGCATTCACTACTCTTCTGCTGATATAAAAGATGAAATAGCTTTCAAACTCTTTCATAGTCGGCGTATTTCAATGTTAAAATTAAAGGATTATCAAGTTTAGCTACATTTTTTTTATTTAAACAAGGAAGAAACAATATAAAAAACAATTAAAAATAAACAATGAAAAAGAATAATAAGAGACATACAAGATGGGCATAATTTCATTTAGAATAAAACACAAAAAAAAGTTCTAAAAATAGTGAAAGACAAAATTCAAATTATTGTGCAGCCTTGAGGTTGTGGAATAGGACGAACATCGGGTGAAATTTTGTTTACAGGAGAAAAAGGCCTTCCAGCAGACCGTGAGCGACGACGATCTTTTGACTTTGAAGGTGAAACATTGTGTGGAGTGAGAGGTTCAGGTGCAAGTGAATTTTCAATATCATATGTAATAGAACGTGTGCGTTTTCGTTTTGGAGATGGTGAAAGTGGAGGTGGTGTTGGACGAAGATCCATTACTTCTTGGAATTCATGTCTATAAAAAGGCTTTTTGACAAGAGGAAGGGACCTAGCATCAACAGGAAATTTACGAGGAGATGGAGTTGTCATATTAGAATCATGCGAAATTGTTGGACCTTTAGTTCTTGATGGAGGAAAAGCAGATTTTGATTGTTCATTTCGAGATGGAAGTTTTGGCGCTAAAATAATTAGAAATTTAAAAAGTTTTAGAAGAAAAAAATAGCCTACTTGTTACAGGAGGAGGTCGACGAGAAGTCTTTTTAGGCATAAAATCTTCATCACTTTCAACAATAACAATTTCTTCATCCACTTCTTGATGCGATTGTAAAGTATATTTTACAGGACCTTTATTTCTTAAACCTGGTATAATTCCATATGTTTTACTTTCCGAATTCACACGACCACGAGGTTTACGAGCTGATGATGGCGTAGTAATTGTTTCGGTATCGGATGCAGTGTCTCTTCCTCGACGGCGAGATGATGTTGGTCTTGGCTTGTATTGTTCTTCATCTTCATCTGAATCTTTAGAAACAGTTACTTTAGCTCTCCTTCGTGAAGGTGCTTCAAATTCTTCAACATCGCTATCAGATATCTTTCTTCGAGTACTTCTTGAAGTTGAGGGAGGAATATTATCGGCATGAGATGGAGTTGCTGGTTGATGAACACGACGTGCAGAAACAATAGGTGGTAAAACTCCATCGGAATCACTTTCGCTAGCATTGTTACGACCACGAAGTGGTGATGAAACATGAGGTACTTCTTCTAACTCACTTTCGGTTACTTTCTTGCGACCACGACGAACAGAAACTTTAGGTGGAAAAACTTCTTCTGATTCACTTTCGATAACTTTCTTGTGACCACGACGAACAGAAACTGGAGGTGGAAGAACTTCTTCTGATTCACTTTCGGTAACTTTCTTGCGCCCACGACGAACAGAAACTGGAGGAGACATTGTTTCTTCTGGATCACTCTCGATAACTTTTTTGTTTTTAGCATTTGTAAATGTCTTTGAAACAGAATCAAAATCGGGCTTAGTATTGATGTCAATTTTCGAAGCATTATAAAGCGCCAAAACAATTGAAGCAGCAGTAGAATCAGGTACAAGCTTTTTGATATCAGTCGATAAATGAGAAAGAAGTTTTTGTTTCGCAGCTTTGACTTCTTCAAGTTGTTCATTCTTTTCCTGAAAATAAAGTATATAAAATTTTAAAGGTATTGTTAACATCCAACTTTAATAGTAGCTTCTTCATCAAACAGAGTTTGCCATGGTAGAGATTTCGTTAACCAAAATAAAGCATTATGAGCGAAGATTTCCATATCACCTCGATATGTAAATCCACAACCACGATGAGCATCAGTAGAAGTGAATAAAGCTGTACCATCATGAGCCTTTTTCTTGTCTTCTTTTTCAACAATAGTTCCCACTTTTTTTGCAAGTCCAAAATCAATCAAATAAACTTCATTGAAGGCTTTCTTGTTGTTCATCATGATGTTTGCAGCTTTGATATCAGCATGAACATATTCCTAAAAAAGAAATATGAATAAAAAGATAATCGAAGAAATAAACTTACGTTATGATGCATATATTTGACGGCATTGAATAAACACTTGAGAATATCGACAACTTCATTGGCTTTCAAAGGAGAACGAGATTCTTTGATAATGTGATCAAGACAGTGAGAATATTTCGGCATAGCCAAAAAACGAATTTCATCTTGCATTCCAGATTCAACCAAGTAAGGAAGTCCAAGAAGTGATAAGTCTGAAAAAAAAACAATATAGGAACGATTCGAAAGAAATAAAAGGAAACTTACTATGTTTCTTTCTGTAAGCTTCAAGCAAATCTTGACGAAGAATTCGTTGAAACACATGCATTTCAGTGAACAATGGTCCATTACCAGATGGTTCTAATTTGATGATGAGTTTATCCGATTTTCCAACCTATAAAATAATAATGAAAATGAAAGAAAAAAATAAAATTAAAAAGCTTACAAGTTTAGCTTCACAAATTCTTCCAAATCCACCTTGAGCAAATTCTTTACCAACGATGATTTCACGTTTGTTTGTTCCCTTGAAAATTGTACCTTCTGGGATTGGTTTACATTTGACATGCCCGTTTGCCGCAGCTTTGACTTTCTTTGGTGGCATTCTTGGTGTTGTAACTGAAGAATATTTGAGTGATGATGAAGGTGATTTATAAAAAGATGGAATCCAAAAAAGGTGAAGAAAAAAAATGGAGAGAGTTTTTTAAAAGAAAGCGAAGACGCGAGAAAAAAGAATCGTGTCAAAAGTATGTGAGCGGGAAAAATATGGAAATTGCAATAGAGAGAGAGAGCGAACGATAGCAAAAACCAATTTTTTTCTCCATTATTGTGAGATTATGAAAAGTGAATAACACAAATAAAAGTTTGATGTTAATTTTACATAAGCATGCTGATCCAAAAGCTATGATCGATGTATCTTTTATTAATTATAGTTTGCCACAAGAAAAGGAAGTTAAAGATTCTCTTAAAAATGAACTTGGACTTTGGAAATCACATGAAAATAAAGCATTTAGTATTTAAACAAAATTTTTGATGGAAATTATTTTTAACTATTGCTTTTTGTTTAATATTTTTGGTGTAAAAAATAAAAATGGATATTTTAAGGTTCCAAATCAAAGAAAAAACTTTCAACAACAAAAAATAAAGTTTTTTGAGTTTGAGATTTAATTATTGCGACTTTAAATATTTATTATAAATATAAATAATAGTGATTAACGGAGAAGAAGATGCATATATTTACATATATATGAACTCATGGGATAAATTTACATGCGTATAAATTTTCAAAAATTTTTTGAAAATTAAATTATAATTTAAGATGTACAAAAAACAGATTTGCCATCAGGACATCCGCCACTTTGAAATCCATTAGCTTGACAACATTGAATCATGTCAATGCTTCCTCGACCATCGATGCAAGTGATATCACATTGTGGAGTACGTTGTGGAGGACAATTGGATGAACCGCCATTTGTGCAATAAACTGTTCGACCATCAGGACATCCGCCAGCTTTAAATCCATTATTACTACAACATTTAATCATGGCTTGACTTCCTTCATTATTGATGCAAGTATTATCACATTGAGGCATACGGGTTCCAGGTTGACATTGAGAAAAAGCTCCTAAAAATATTTTAAATCTTTTTATTTAAATTTTAAAAATTTTCTTACCCAATACAAAAGTAGCTAAAAGGATAAAACAAATTTTTTGGTTCATTTTTTTATTAATAGAATATTTTTTTAAACAAAAAATAGATTTGTGAATATTGTTGCTGCTTGGAATAATTTATTAGCAATTTCCTTTTATAGTCAGTTGAAGAAAAAAAAATACGTAAATATTTGATCTCTCTGTCCTCCCTCCATACAAATCGACATTAAAACTGTTTCACAAAAAACATGTTATTGATATTTAATAAAATGTTGTTTTTGTGTTTTTTGTGTAAAAATGCATGAATAGTTTGTTATTTCAAGGTTTGACGAAATGACTAACATGAATTTGTGGTTTTTTTGTAGCATGCATAATGTCCTTTTATTAAAAATCATAACATTTTTGAAGTTTAAAAAAATGATCCCAAAAATGGTTTTTCTGTGGCCGCATTTGAGGCTTAAAAACCAAAGGGTTTATTGTTTTGATTGTAAAAAATGTGACAATTATGTAATAAAAAAATTTGTTATTTAAATATTAGAATGAAAATATTTTTTAATATTGAGCTGAAAAACTAATTCACCGTTTTAAAAGAAAAGTAATAACAATGTAAACAAAACCAACCGGATCAAGTAAAAAAATTGGATGATCTTTTTTGGAAATATTTGGGAAAAAAAATTTGATCACGACTTACGGGCTCCATGAAAGCCTGCATCTGAAGGAGAAGAAAAAAGCTTTTGCAAGATCAAGATTCACAACCTTTGTGAATTTTTAAAAGAAATGATTTGTTCAGTCAAGTTGGACTAAACAAAGTAATTGTATGTACATTGATATTTTTCTCAAGAAAACTATAACCATTGATAACAACAAAAAAAAATTTTTTACTTCCTCATTGAAGCAAAATACTGATAAAAACGAGTGAATGTAAAAATGCTTACACCACAGCTTTCTCAAAAATAATAATTTTAATGCAGACAGAGAAAAACTTATAATCACAATTTGGGTGTTCCATTACTTTTAGCACTGAATTCTATCTGAAGTCGTTCGATTATTGTTATCTTAATACTTCTCCATTTTAAAAGTTCAAACTGAAAATTCCATTTTCATTTTAATTTATTTTTTCTTTTATTCTAAAAAAAAGCTTTGTCTTCCTTCAATTTTTATTCAACTTTGTTTAGCTGAAGTAAACATGAATCCTATTGTTAATACCGAATATGGAGTTATCGAAGGATTGAATTATAAAACGCCAGATGGAATTAAAATGGAAATGTTTTTGGGTATTCCATATGCTAAACCTCCAATAAATGAATTGAGATTTGAAGTGAGTAAAGAAGTTTTAAAAGTTCTTTATTTTTTATCACCTTTTTAGAAGCCTCGACCACCAATACCATGGAAAACACCATTGCAAGCAAAAACCTTAGGTTTTCCATGTGCAACATCTCCAGATTTAGCAGATCCAAATGGCAGCGAAGATTGCCTTACTTTAAACATCATCAAACCTGAGAAACCATGCGATGACCCAAAAGGTTATCCAATAATGTTATGGATTCATGGTGGAGGATTTATTATTGGTTCTTCAGCTGATTTTAATCATGAAGAAGTTTCAAATAGATTAGTTTCTCAAGGAATTATTTTTATTTCAATTAATTATCGCCTTGGTCCATTTGGATTTTTCTCCACCGGTGATTCCATAGCTCCGGGCAATTATGGGTTATGGGATCAAATTGAAGCTCTAAAATTTGTTCAAAAAGTTATTGGAAATTTTGGTGGAAATCCAAAAACTGTAACAATTTTCGGAGTATCAGCTGGCGGAGCAAGTGTTTCATGGTTAACCATGTCTTCAGCTGCCAATGGCCTCTTTGCTCGAGCAATAGCTATGAGTGGTTCAGCTTTAGCTAATTGGGCTCACACTGAAGATGTTTTAGAATCAAGTTCTAAATTAGCGAAAGCTTCGGGATGTCATGAATCAAGGAATATTAAAGAATGTCTCAAAAGTAAAACTACTGAAGAAATTAAAAAAGCAACAGCAACATTTGCAAAATATGTTATTAAAACCGATCAGGTAAATTTGGCACATTTCCATCCTAGGCTTGATGGAGAATTTTTGAATGGCAGCAATTTTGATGAAGCAATTAAAAATTCGCCTAAACGCGAAATTTTTATTGGACTTTGCAGTAATGAACATAGTGTATTTGGTAAGTGCCTTTTTTCGAAGCACTCAAAAATAGTTTTAAGGTAAGCTTTTTACAATTTTTTTTAGCTATTGAAAGTGGATTAAGCGGACCTCAAACAAAATATGTTCCTGTTCCACTTAAAAAAGCAAAAAACTATACTCGAGAAGATTTTGTTGAAATCGTTAACATCCTTCTTGGAATCAAAGAAATTTTTAAAGAAAATTCTCAAGAAGTAGCTGAAAAAATTATTAACTTTTATGAATCTCCTCAAACCGTTGATAATCAGCAACATTTTTATCTCAATATTTATGCCAAACTTTTTTCGGACATTAGTTTTAATATTGCCACAATTCGTGAAGCCAAGAAAAAAGCTGCGGCCGGTTATAAAGTTTATTTTTACATTTATAATTTTGTTCCTGAAAAAATGAAGCATCCATTGCTTGATGGAGCTGGTCATGCTTCAGATTTATTAAATTTCTTTGGACCCATTTTTAATATGCCTGCTTTGCCATTGGAAGGCGATGTTGCAAAAGTTCAAAAAACTATGATTGATTTATTTGTAAATTTTGCCAAAAATGGGTAAGTCTTTGCCAATAAATAAAACAAATAAAATATTAATATTTAGAAAACCAACAAGTGGTAACTTGGAAGTGCCTCAAATTAAAAACTCATCTAAAGTTGCGTACATTAAAATAAATGCAGAAAGCAAAATAATGGATAGTTTATGGGAGAAAAGAGTTGAATTTTGGGATAATTTAGCGATGGAATATGGATATGATTGGCCCGAAGCTCGAAGGATTGAGAAACATGATGAGCTTTAATTTATTTTTATTATTATATTTTTCTTAAATTAATAAAACCTTTCTCATAAAAGTTTGACATCATTTTAATTAGCGTTTTTTTTTCGCTAAAAAATAATGTTTACTACAAAATATTTTTAAGTGTAAATTTTTGTTTATGCAAAAAATCAAGTTTTACAAATTGCACAATATTATATTCTTCCGTTCAAATGTTCAGAAAACATTACAAATCAAAGTAGAAAAAATAATAAAAATTAATTGCACAAAATGAGCGAAGAAACCTTTCCCTTTTTGTAATCTTTTTTTGTTGTCGTTTAGACTTGTGTTTTGATCTCTCACGTCCATTGGAATTAACTATTTTTTTGGTTGCTACCGTGAAAAAGGCTTTTATTCGATTGTTCAGATAAAATCCATTAAAGCCTTAGAAACCAAATCCACCAGCGAAATTTTTTGAAAGTATTCTAAATTTTTAGCTACAAATGGACGCGATAGAGTTATGGTTGGGTGCGACCAAAAAGAAATCATTTTTTAAAGGGTTCAAATGGACACTACCTGTCATTTTTTATTTGTTTTTCATTTCGGTAGGTTCGACTATTCGCCATATTTCTAGATTCTTTGAACGATATAGTCTTTTTAATTATTTATTATCAATAAAAGTGTTTTGACTTTAGAGCCATTGTTTTAGTATATAAACGAAAGAAAAAAGTAACATGTTCCAATATCAAACAATTTTATTAAACAAAATGTTTGGTTCCAATTTAATGGATTTTGATCATTATTTTGAAAGTCTTCAAAGTTCTTCAAATGGTTCAAGTACAACAACCATTGCTGGCGAAGCTGATAATAGTTTTATTGAGAAGCATAACATTTCAGCTAATGCTTATCAGGTTTGAAGCATCTCAATTTTTTAAAAGGATTATTTTAACTTTTACGTTTCAGCGCTTTAGTGGTGATGTAAATTTAACATTTTCTGGCAATTTTGCTTTTCATGATCACCCTTCTTTTTTAAATGTAAGTTTTACTCGACTAAAACTTTTTTAGACAAATTCAACAACAGCAAAAATTTCATCCGGAAATGAGTGATTTTTTTTTTCTCTTTTTCAGAGAGTTCGAAATCATTGTGAAAGTGCCATTATTGCATTTGAATCAGAAAAGCAATATCTTTTGAGTGATGTACTTTGTCAATGGGCAAGAAAACAACAAAAACTTAGCATTGGATGTGTTTGGACTCAACAGATGCATTATAATCAACTTCAAATTATTGATAATCAATTTGAATATTTTGGGGAATTACTTGAACAAACTTTGACAGGACTTGAAATGCTCATTCAAGCATATCCAAATAATGGATTTGATGAACTTTATTCAAGATTAAAGCACATTGCTCATTATTTTTTATTTTTTTCCGTGATCATTTCCAAACAACCTCCATCAGTTATTGTAAAATGTGGTGTAGCCGATAAAAATCGGCGAAGTCGATTTTGGTTTAATACCGAAATCAGAATTCTTGGAGGTCGAGCTTTTGGAATTCATCTTATACGCGAAAATGTTCTTTGTTATTTAATTACCGACGGAACGGCAGAGATAGTTTTGAATAATGCAAATCACGAAGTTTTTGAAAATGAAGAGTTTCTTCTTGATTTTCTTGAACCTCCGGTTGCTTTTACAAATACGGATAACCATGGTATTGCAGCACAATTTGATGATATGGTAAAAACATATTTGTAAAGTTTTAGAATAAGAAATATGCGAATTAGTTTTCAGAGAATTTCCAAAAAAGATACTAATCAAAGTGAAAATGCTGCAATGAATTTTCAGCGTAACTCTAAAAAAGGTTTTTTTCGAAGAGAACGGGTTGCTGCGAGGCGATATTGTCTATGTTACAACATTCATATCAACGTCAACCATGGAATAAATTTGATTGGAAAAAAACTTTCTTTACCATTTGCAATTTTGTGTGGACCCAATTTTGATGCAGAAGCACGGATATTTTTAGAGAGAAGTTTTGCAGACTTGGTTCGAAAACTTTTTTCCGATGAACTCCCTACTTATGTTTCATATACTGAGATGGCAAATGCTTTGGAAATGAAGTTTCAAGTAGGTTTTTTTTGACGCTTACGAAATACATTTTTTTAATATTGTGTCATATTAGTCAATAATTGAAACTCCTCCAAAACATACAAATATTATTGATGTAATTCAACCCAAACCTCTCAGCCACCAAGCAAAGGATCATATTATTAGCCGATTGAAACCAGATAATTCTGGACGAATAAAGTTAGAAAATTTTATGAAAGTTCGAGTCGCAGAAGAATTTAAAAAGAATTCCAAAACTGATGGGGAATGGGAAGTGGTATCTTTTTACGAATGGTATTTTAAATGCGCTGATCTTATTAATAAACATTTATTTCAAATGTGGAATGATGGGTGAGATTCTTCATATTAATTATCGTAAATTTCGTAACACAAATATAGTAATAACATTCAAATGACAAACATCCATCATAGAAATGTTTTGTGATTAAACACCAATTTTTTTTTAGTTTAATTTATGGGTTTTGTTCAAAAGATGAAGCGGAACTGCTTCTAAGAGAGCTTGAAAACCCAACACTATTAATACGATTTTCTGATTTCGAATATGGGAAAATTAAAGTTAGCTATAAAGATCAAAGAGGAGGTAACTAACAATTTCTTTAACTAACCCCCATAATAATAAAATAAAAATCAATTTTATAGTTATCATGCATCATTGGTATAATCATCAAGAAATATCAGAGAGATTTCTCAGTCATGGCCTTTTATCCAATTCAAAACTTTATAGTATCGAATATATTTATCCAAATATTCATTTGACAAAAGCTTTGGAATCCCGAATTTCTCATAATAATGATTTTATAAAACTTTCTCGACGACTTATATCATTTACACCTGAATATTTTTATAATCAAAAAGCTGAAATATGACTATATATTTTTGACACAAAAAGGTATTCCATCTCAGAAATTTAACTTTTTGTTATATGTATGCTAATTTTCTGACTTATGAGATATAATTTTTTTTTACCTTCTTAGGTTATTCTATTATTGACGAAAAAGATAATTTCATGTTAGAAAAAATTGTATTTTTTTATTGTACGTTTTGAATTAAAAAGATATTTCATCTTTTAAATGTTACTTCCTTTGTATTTTTTATTGAATAATAAAAAACCGCTGATTCCTTAAAACCTACACCTTTCATAAAATTTTATTATCAATGAATTCAAAACCAATAAATTAAAAATTTAATGGTGGCAAGAAAAAATTGGATGCACATATAAAAAACTACAAGAAAACAACTTATTTCGTTTATTTATTATTTGTACAAAAAATTTGCTGCATTTTTATTTCTTTAACCATCCCTTGTTTTTATTTTCTTTAAAAATAGAGTCCATAAACTTTTTGGAAGTTTTAACCTTTGAGAGACTACGTAGCCTAAAACAAAATAACAACAAAAATCTTGCTTTTTAAATGTTATTTTCTTTTTTTAGAAAAATTAGTAACCAGTTTTTAAAAGTAAAAAATGTTTAAAGTTTGATAAACAATTTTTCAATGAAAAGCTTGCAATGGAAATGGAGGAGAGTATAAATATGATATTTGTTCTTCTCAGACTTTTTTAAATCATCACATTTTTTTAAAAATATTTTGTTGATATTTTTATATTAAAAAAATGTCAAAGATCCAAATCGTTTTTACTTTAACTTTTCTTTTTATTGCTTTGTTGTGTGAAACAGCAGAAGCAAAGGGAAAAATTATTTTAACTTCATGCGCTCGAATGGATACTCCAATCATTGGTAAACTTGCTGATGGAGCTTGTATCAGTTCTTGCAAATTTCAGGTATTCGCTTTAAATAACGTTTTTTTAGAGGATTAGATTTTTAGAATTGTGCCACTGGAAATTGCAAAAAACGCAAAGGTCGTCCAGTATGTGCTTGTAGACGATGTGATAAAGGCAGTGGTTAATAGCTAGCGATTCTATGATATAAGTAAAAAAAAAGTTTATACGGTATTTAAGAATTCACTGTACATAATTATTTATTTGTTTAATCCAATATTTTTTATTTGTTAAAATGCATGCATTTTTTGCTTTTTAGTTTAAATTTTATTTATAAATATTTTTATTATGAATTTACCTAAAAATATTTTGGATATTGAATATACGGATTTTTATGTCTTTTTTTAATTTTGCAAATAAACAAAACCAGCTATAATTTTTTTTTGCATTTTAACATTTATGAGGGTTTTGAACTTTAGGCTCTAACACAGAGACCATCGGAGGTTGAACATGTATCACCAACTTGTGTGGTACAATCTAAATTAGTTGTACATCCGCCATTACCGAGTAATTGAACATCATAAACGGTTTGATTAATGTAATTACCACTATAACATATTTACCAACGGTTTATGAAATTTCAAAAAAATGGGAAAAAACTTACGCAACATTGTATTGACAAACAAGATGGAAATAATTATCAGGGCAAAGTTTAGCTCCGCATCCAACTTCATATGTTTTTCCCCAAACTATTTGAGTGTAATGCCCTGCAGTCATGTCAGCAGGATATGTGAATTTATTAGTGGTTAAATCAGTCATACCATATTCTGGGAGTTCACTGTAATAAAGTTGAACGGACTAAAAGTTTTATAAAATTAGCACCATCCTCGTCGAGACTGGAACTTACTTGTCCACAAGCAGCTCCAAGATCGCCTTTTGGGATCCAAGCCATATTCTCACCCCATCCAGTTCGAGATGAAGCAGCGGAATGGTTGGGGAATGGGCAAGTACTAGCCCAAGCTTGAGCATTCAATTCCAATTGGCAACTGTATTTGATTTTATACATATTTTTGCCTTTTGGAGCTTTTCTAACTCCATCAGGTCCAGCTGGTTCATTGCCCTTAATGACCAATGATCGATAATAATTATGCCAATCAACATATTGTTGACGAGCATAATCATTCATTTCTGGATTGGTTGGACAAATGGTATTAATGGTTTGATCAGCTTTTGGTGGAGCAAGGCAAAGTCCATCACTGCACGTGGAACCAATAATGGCATTGCAATCTGCATCAACAACACAATTATCACCAGCAGTATAAAGCTTTTCATTTGAATATTGCCTAAAAAATTTTTGTTGGTATCGAAACGAATTAAATTTTAGGATAGTTTCTTACACTTGATCATAATGGCATACGGTAAAATAACTTCCAGAACATAATGTGGAAGCACATCCAACATAAAGAAGTTTGGAACCAACGAATTTGTTCCAATCTGCATTTGCAAGATTATATGAAAGAGTAGCATCCACGCCATTTGTGATGACGAGATTGATCAACCTCATAAAAGTTTTTTGCAATGCATCGGATTGTGAAGTGGCGGAAGTCATATAAACAAGTTCTCCAGCCCCTTTATTGACGGTAGCATTGGAATAAGCATATTGGCAATTGGAGGACCATGTATTTGCAGTGGTTTCAAGACCACAATCCCATTGCTAAAGAATACGCTATCGTAGTTTTTTTTTAAATCATGGTTTTAATGTGTTATGGCTTATAATGGTAAGACAAAGATCGTTGTTAAGGTACAAAAACTCACAAGCTCATAATAATTTTTAGCAGTTGGAAGAGATCCACATTTATTTGGAGCTTTTCCTTTAGCCATGAGTTCACGATATTGTCGATTAACTTGTAATGCAACATTACGAAAATCGTCAGTCATGGGACTAGAGCATCCAAATCCCGCAGCAAAAACATATTCAAAAATAATAGAAAAATTAATAATAAAAACCCATATTTTGCAGGAACTTCCGCAATGTAAAGCAACCATTGCTGGAGGATGTTTAAAAAAGTGAGAAAAACCTATGAAATTTTTTGATTTAAGTATGATTTCAGAAATCCATGGTTAATTGTTTAGCAAAATTTTATAACATTATTTATCCACCTGTAATGAAATGTATTTTGATGGAACATGGGTTAATTTAAAAATTTATTTCTTTTGTTTTCTAAACCATAAAAAGGAAGCCATAAAGCAAAGTGATCGAGCTTTTTGGGTGTTTACTTTAAAATCAAGCTAAGGATAAGCTTGAGCTCTATCGAAAAATCATGTATGTACGAGAATTAAATGTTTAAAAAAAAGACATGTTCAATGGCTAAATTTTTATTTAATAAAAGAATAAAAGTCAAAGGGTATATGCATTAATAAAAGCGGAAATTACAACGACAGCTAGTTAAACAAGCACTAAAATTTTTTAAAAATGCATTTTAGACAATAGTTTTTATAATGGAAAGAAAATTTGTTTTAAACAAAATTCTTTTTTGGAAGAATAATAAAAAATGTGCAGCTTTCAAATTTATTTTAAGGTTTTACAAAATTATAAAATGATACTGTAGTGATTTGATACATACAAGGAAAAGGTTAAATATAACTTTGATGAAGTAAAAAAAATTAATTTGGAAAATGACAAAGCTTTTAGGCAAATAGCTTAGTTCGTGATTTAATTAAAAAGTTGAAACAACAAGAAAAATAATTTTATGATGAAAATGAATACCATCTTGCCACATACAGTAATAAACTTCTGCCAACTTAAAACTAAACTTGATGATAAGTATTTTTTGAGTTATAAAAAAACTATTAGTAAAAAAAAAAGTAAGAACCGATTTTAGTATTTTTTGTGTTTCTTTCGAACAACTCATGATGATGCTTTTTGAAATGGTGATTGTTATTTAACCTTAACTTTATTTTTCTTCGGAGTTTTTGATTTTTTGTTATTCAAGTATTCATTTAATGTTTTTAGCTTCTAAATAATAATTTAGTCATCCTTTTTTTGCTACCTTATTTTAAACACTCGAATACAAAATCTAATTTAGCAGATGTCATCCTTTTTTGACCATTGTCGGTGGTTGCCAATGACCATTCATTCAATTCTTTTGTTCACTTTCTCGTTTTCATCTTTTTAATTGGATTCAATTCATTGATGTTTTCGTTTGTGAAATATTCTTTTTAAGCAATCCTATTTTCGAAAGAGAGAGAGAAACGAAGAAGGATAGCAACCATGAATTATCTATTCAGAGGTGCATGTTTTTTTGGAGTTTAGCATTTTGGTGGAGCTTCTTTCTTTTTCTTTCTATTTTTCACCGCTTAGCAACCCGACTGACTTCAGTTTTAGTTTTGGATGCTATTTTACATTTCGGTATTTTACGATTTTATTGTACCAAAGTAAAACAGAAGAAATTTGGTAAGAAAAAATGGTTGCAAATTCACGAGCTGTAAGTTTAATTTTTGATAATCGAGGCAGATCACTTTCAGTATCGACTCATTTTTAAATGTGATATTGTAGGAGCCATATTATTTTGCTTTTAATAGTTAAAAAATTTCTCTTTCAAAATTTGATATTATTTTATGACACTTTTTATTATAAATTTTTTCTAGCGAGAAGTTATTTCAATTCATGTTGGACAAGCTGGCGTTCAAATTGGTAATGCGTGTTGGGAACTTTATTGTCTTGAACATGGTATAAGTTTATTAAATTTTTAAATTAAAAAAAACATTGTAGTATAAAAACAAATAGAATAAAACATAGTTGTGGATTTTTTTAAAAGATGGTATTCGACCAGACCAAAAAATAAGTAATCTTAAAAGTTTGACTTTTCTCGTTATTCGTTGTTTTTGACATAACCCTATATTTAGATTTCTTTTTACCCCACATTTTTTATAGGAATTCAACCTGATGGAACGATGCCATCAGATGATTCGGCTGGATTTGAAGATGATTCCTTTAACACCTTTTTTGCTGAAACATCCTCAGGCAAACATGTTCCTCGCGCTATTATGATCGATTTAGAACCTACACCCGTAGATGAAATTCGTACAGGAACTTACAGACATCTCTTTCATCCTGAACAACTTTTAACTGGAAAAGAAGATGCTGCAAATAATTATGCTAGAGGTCATTATACCATTGGCAAAGAAATTATTGATGTTTGCATGGATCGAGTTCGTCGACTTGCAGAAAATTGTAAAGGTCTTCAAGGCTTTTTGGTTTTTCATTCATTTGGTGGAGGCACTGGTTCTGGTTTCACCGCATTGTTAATGGAACGATTGTCGATTGATTATGGTAAAAAGAGTAAATTAGCATTTTGCATTTATCCTGCTCCACAAATTTCCACCGCCGTTGTTGAACCATATAACTCCATTTTAACAACTCATACAACTTTGGAACATTCGGATTGTTCATTTATGGTTGATAATGAAGCCATTTATGATATTTGTCGACGAAGTTTGGATCTGGCTCGACCAACTTATACAAATCTTAATCGATTGATTGCTCAAGTTATTTCATCCATTACAGCTTCGCTTCGATTTGATGGAGCTTTAAATGTTGATTTAACTGAATTTCAAGTAAGAAACCTTGCATTTTTTGCAACAAAAAAATAAGAAAAAAGTTTAATATAAAGCTTATGCTTTGTAGCCATAGTCATGTTTCGCAATAAAATCGGCGCTATAAAAAGCTGCCATTAATAAAATGGAGTTAAAAGGTTAAATTTTTTTAGACTAATTTGGTTCCATATCCACGAATTCATTTTCCATTAACAACATATGCACCTATTATTTCGGCTGAAAAAGCCTATCATGAACAAATGAGTGTATCAGAAATTACCCAACAATGTTTTGAACCTGGTGCACAAATGGTTAAATGTGATCCAAGACATGGGAAATATATGGTAAACTCTAAAAATTAAAAAAAACAAAAACAATAGAAAAACGAATTTTAGGCTTGTTGCATGCTTTTTCGCGGCGATGTGGTTCCAAAAGATGTCAATTCTGCGATTGCTCAAATCAAAACTAAACGAACCATTAGATTTGTTGAATGGTGTCCAACTGGATTTAAAGTAACTTTTCCTTATAAATTTGACCTAATAAACAACATCGCTATTTTAGGTTGGTATAAATTATCAACCTCCAACAGTTGTCCCCGGCGGGGATTTAGCTAAACTTCAACGAGCAGTGTGCATGCTGTCCAATACCACAGCCATCGCTGAAGCTTGGGCTCGTTTAGATCATAAATTTGATCTTATGTATGCCAAACGTGCTTTTGTTCATTGGTATGTTGGAGAAGGAATGGAAGAAGGTAATAAAAATAAATTTTTAAAGTTTTGTGGCTCATAAAGAAAAGCATTATTGTTTTGCAGGAGAATTTAGTGAAGCTCGAGAAGATTTAGCTGCACTTGAAAAAGATTATGAAGAAGTTGGACTTGATGATAGCCCTAATATGTCTGAAGATGAATACTAAACTCCCCAACTTTAATTTCACTCAAATGATCTCAACTTGATTAAATTTTTTTATAAAAAAGGCAAGAAAAGATGAAACTTAATAAAAAAAAATAGCACCACTTTTTTTTCATAAATACTCAATTTTTTTGAAAGTAAAATAAATAAAATAAGTTTCTCAATCAAAAAGCTGTTGTTCATCAATGATTCGGGAACGCTCTTGTTGAACTAAACGTCGTCGAGCTCGTTGAAGTTCACGTCGATTGTGGTGGGCTTTTTGCCGAGGTGGTAAAGGAACTATTCCATTAACAATATTTTGTTGTTCACTTGGTCCATTTATTTTTTGTCGTTTTGGTCGAGGTTGAAGTTGAATTTCTGAATCCATAATTTCCATAGGTGGAGGATGAATAATTTTACGTTTTTTTCCAATCACGAGACTTTCAGCGGGTTGTGGAGGTTCTTTAACGTAATTTTCAGTAGTTAATGCAAATTCAAGAATTTTATTCCATTTTACATTTTCACGTAATAACTCCGCACTTCCAATAATGAATGTAGCTTTTTCACCTCTGGAAAGTGAAGTTAATAATCGTTGTTCATCAAATACAAAGGAATAGTGCTCTGAAAAAAATGTGGGCAAAATTAGAATTTGGAATTTTATCTTATCGCTGGAAATTTCGAAACGACCAGCTTTTTTGAAAGTTTTTAATAACTTACGAGCATCATTTCCCAATTCTTCGGCTTCAGCCATCGGAACAGGTATCCGCTGCAAAAGAAGTTTACCATTTTGAAAAATAGGAACATATCTTCGAGGATGTTTCCTTTCATCCAAATTTCTTGTTGTTACAATAATTGCAACATCCGTTGTTTTACCATAAAATGCATCCACTGAAGAAACTTCAACAATTTTATCCAATTTTTCTTTTCTCAATGCTCGAAGAATATGTGTTCTTTGTCCTTCATAATAACAAAGTATTGTAATTTGAAGATGGTTATCAGTTTCAAGAACTCTTTGAATTGCATTTATCGCAGCATATGTATGATTCGGGTTATATCGAGTTGTGGGATATACACGCAAATCCCTTCCATCCATATCAATAAACATCAAAGGCCGATTTGGAGTTTTAAAATGTTCACTTTCAAGTGGCATTCGTTGAAGTAAAGATTCAATATTTCGATGAGGATAAAATAATTCTTTTATTGTTGCTGCTAGCCCAGGATTAAGATTGAAAGTCTTGTTCAATTCGATAAAGGTGAAACTAGCTTGCATCATTTTCATTGCACTATCAAAACATTTAGGAATTTCTTGAATTCTAATTCCTTTATGATCTGGATATTTCAAAATATCTCCAATTACAACAAGTTGTTCAAGATTTCGCGATTCTGTAATCACTGCAATAATATCATATGCAGTTGATTGATCAGCTTCATCAACACATAAATGAGTAACATAATCACCAAGCGAAGGAAGTAATGAAATAATAGTGTCATTATAAGCGATAATATAATTTGGTCGATAATGTTTAAAAATAATATTAATTGCAGATTGAAGGGTTGTAAGTTCTGTTGAAGTAATTAAATCATCTGTAACATTTCCAAGATCAAGTTCTTCATAATCATTTGTTGAAGCTGAGTTTTCGCCGCTTTCATTATCGGAGTCATTTTTATTCGCTTGGGGAAGATCGGGATAGAAATTAAAGCTTTCCTAAAATAAAATAAAAGTGGTTGAAAGTTTTTTATAAAAGCCAACAAAACTGTTTTTTGTTTTTTATTAACTCGAGACTTGATAGGAAATTTGTGAAAATGTTTATGGAAGGCCCATACTTAAAAAACTCCCAATTTATTTAACTTACAGCCATTTCAATACCATCATAAAATTCCAAGCCATCAACATTTCCATGATACTGTGGACATACTTTGGCTTGAAAGCTCCAATGCGCTTTATTCAAAGTTTCTTTTTCTTCTCCACTCAACGCATAACGAGAATCGTTCAAAAGCATTTTCACGATTGATGCGAACGATCCGTTTACCGTCGCTGAATTCAAATTAACCAAATTTAAAAGACGAATATTTCCATCAATTAAAAGTTCAAGATATCGTTTATTCTTTTCAAGTTTTTTGATGAGCAAAGGTAAAGTTGAATATGAGCTTACAAGAGCCAAACATTTGTCATAATATTTTGGTTCAATCAATTCTTGCAAAATTCCAGGAATGGCATAAACCATAGTTTCAGTTTTACCCATTTTGCATCCTCCATTAATATAAACTATTTCTTCCCCATTTAATATTGCTTTAATAGTAGTTTTCTGAGCACATGTAAGCGAACAAAATTCCATATCTGCATCGAACTCAGCTTCAATAATTGGCGGGGGTATTTGACGAATATGAATGTTATTATTGTGTCCGCTTTCATTAATTGGAAGAAAAGCTGATAGAATTCTTTTCTTGCTCGAACAATCTTTTAACCTTGAAAAGATATAATCTTTATCCGTTAATTTTGCATTAAAAGCTCTCAAATGGCAAAGCATATCAGTTCTCTCAATTTTATATGTGGTAACTCTAAGATCATTTAATGATTCCAAATTCCATATTTGAACCAAATAATTTGCATCCACAATAAAACCAATCATTGTTTCATTTTCTTTATAACTTGCACAACTAATTCGAATATAAACTGGCGAAGATTCAAGTAAAGTTCGAGGATCAATCCGCTTCAAAATAGCAATCATTCCAGGTCGAAAAATACTTTTACCAACATTCTTTGATCTTTCACCAGTTTGAATTGCAAAAGATTTATAAATAATTTGAGCATGTTTGGGATTTTTTAAATTCCAAATCAGCGAACTTGTAAAAACTTCAGCCATATCATTACGGTATAGGCATTCAAAAAAAGCAGCTGATGACAGAAGGTACTGAGAAAAATCATCACAAGTAACATCGCCAGCAATAGAAAGCTTTGTCGGCAAATAATAATCTTTAAAAACTCGAGTGGTATGAAGTGGAGTGAATGTTGCTAAAGCAGGAGGGACGATAGCTAAATCTTCTTGAATACTTATATGTGTGCCTCGAGGAAGAAGGATGAAATCAAAGCGTAAGCGAGTTCCAGGTTTCAAAAATCTAAAAATTATTTTGAGGATAGATGTCAAATTTTTATTGCTACTCCACTTTCAACCATAGCTATGTAAGGTTAAAAATTAGTTTCATGAATGATATTGCTTGTTAGGCAACGAAACAATAACAGAAAATTCATTTTTAAGTGCTAAAAAAACTTACTCTTTTGGAATGTTAGTCAAAAATTTAGGTGGAATAAGCTTTTCACCCAATGTTTTGGTATCCGTCATATAAACTTGTAAACCCTTATTTAAAACTTTAGTAATAAACCCAAGTTCAGAAAATTTAGGTAAAGTTGATTTTCGCTTTGCTAAAAGTGCAATACCATGATGCCTAAGTAAAATACATCCATTTTCTCCATCATCAATTATTCGTTCATTTGAACGAGGAATGGCGAGATTTGAAAAAGCTTGAAATTGAGTTACATAAATTTCATCACCGATATCAAGAATTTTAAGATATGAAGATCCTTGGATTTTATGAATTGGAGGTGAAAATTTTGTGACATTATCTTTGATTGCTAAAACTGGTGGAGCTTGTAATTCAAAATCTTTTGAACATGCTCGAAGTAAAATAACACAATCAGGATTTTGTTGTCTTTGTACAACTCGATATGGTACATCTAATTCAAATAATATTCGAGGATGAGATTCCACAATTAAACAATCATTGCTTAATGATGATGATGGGGAGGATGATATATTGGTATACATTTCTGGAAATAATAAACGTTTAAAAAAACGGGGAAAGAAAAAAAAGCTTGTTGTTTTTTCGCAAGTCGCGACGCACACACAATTTGGTGAAAGCAAAATGGTGGAAGCAAAAAATATGGGGCAAAAGACAAAAAAAGTGTATGGCTACTCTTCGAACAACAACAAAAAAACGAAGAAAAGGTGTCATAAAAAATTATAAGTCATAGAGCATAAACGAAAAAATAATAATAAACAAAATAGAAATCAAAGGAAAAAATCACACAAGTAAAGCATCAGTGAAGAAAAATGCAAGTGCCAAATGTCAAATTTGCGCAGCACCAAATGCAGGGTATAACATTATGCCTGGCGCCATCTTTTTAAAAAAATAATGGTTTACACAAACATCTAAACTAAAATTCGTTAATTAAAGCTTATAATGTTAGTCATAACACCGACCTGGACGCCTATTTTTGCCCCAGTTAAAACAAAGATGGTTCAAACTAAAGTGAAAAATAATAAAAAGCAATCAAAACCATAGAAAAAATGAAATGCATTGAAGGAAGGAAGATATTAGAAAATATAATTCTCACAACAAAAAAAACTAAAAGCTTTTACATTTTATTTTCTTCTTTTCTAACAAAAGAAAGATCGGTGATGAAGATTCATAACCAAAAATGTTACAACATTGTTGTTTCTTTTTCTTTCCGCTACCCCAGAAATAAAAACATTTTTTTCTCACTCTCTTCATTTTTTTTTTATCAAAAGCATTAGCAATATGAAAAAGCTTTTTTATCGACAATGTTTCATAAAATCTTAATAAAAAAATACTAAAAGTGCACGGTTATTATTTGCTAAATTTGAAGGAAAAAAACTGTCTTCACTAATCATCACCATATGTGTCACAGAAATTAACTTTAACCTTTATCACTGAATCAATCCAGCTCCGTTGCAATTACAAAAGTTCTGGATAATCTCATAAACATAAAACAACATCCAACTTGAATAAACTTCAACTCTTCAATACTCTCACCATCACTGAAGACAGACTTTAATATTACAAAATTTAATCCAAACCATTCTTCACAATTTTAAAGTTCAGCAACCACAACCTTTTTTAAAAATTTTATCGGAAGACTTAATAGGGAAAGACATATCTGAAAAAAAAAGCGAGCGCATAACATACATGCTGGTGGGAAGAGAGAGAGAAAAAAAACTCTTGTTCTATGACGCACATCCATCCAGAGAGAAAAAAAGGAAAAATGCGCAACAAATAGCAAAGCGCGAGAAATGGCTTGTGCAACAACGGAACAAAGAGAAGATGGCAACAAGAAAAAAATGGAAGGTCACAAATGGAGTAAACTTTTAAAAGAAAGAAATAAATAGAAATTATAAACAAAAACTAAGAATAAATCAAGCAAAAATTAAAGAAGGATAAAAGCCTAAAGAATTGCAATGTCACTTTTAAGAAAAATCACAAATCATTCAAAGCCTGTCATCATTAACATTTAAAAAAATTTATTTAAACAAACATAACAAAACATACAAAGTTAAAAAAAAACAAGAAAGAGGTTACAGTGAGAGATCAATATGGATATTCGCTATTGATGCCGATATCGTCTCGAGTATAAAATAATAATCGTTGATAAACTTCTTTTGCAATATCTTCATTTCTTTTTTGAAGGTTAAGTTCATCCATACGAGGTACAACTTCCAAAACACTTCGAAATTTTCTAACAGCCAAAAACGAACCAACAGGTTTTAGAGCAATCTGATAGTTTTTAGAATCTAAAAAAATGAATGTAAGTATGATAAAGTGTTATAAAAAAACTTACTATTTTTTACAGGATATGTTTTCAAAACAACATTTTTGCATTGACATTTGATAGCGAGATTATGGAACAATTTTTTGAATTCAAGAGCTCTTTGAGGAATTTCAATAACAAAGATATTTCCTTCTGTAACTTTTCTACTAGCTTTGATTTCTTTTGAAGAGCCAGGTAAATTATCGAAACGACGATTGACAGCAATTGGGTAAAAAGTATCCATTGCAGCGTAATAAAGAGCAAGACATTGCGTCGCATCCAACGTTTTTGTTGAGAAAGGTTCTAATGATACTTTTTGAGTAAAACCAAAGCTTCTTGTCATTATGAATCTGATGAAATCCAAAAATTTCTTTCCAATACCGCCAAGCTGAGCATCAAGATCAACGTTCATGACAGAATCATCCAAATCCAAATTCTAAAAAGAACATTTCCACTTAGAAAAAAAATGTAAATAAAACATACAATTAACCATCCACTTCCTTTGCCCTTTTGAAATTCGCCAAGTCCATATTTAACAACAACAATATCCAGCATTTTTGGTGATATTTCGGTGATCTTATGTTTTGCAGCCCATCGACGGACAAAGAAAATGATTTGTTGAAGTCCTAAAACATAATGTTAAACCATGCAGAAAAAATATTTAAAAAAAAGTTACCATCAAAAATTTTACAAATTCTAGCGACATCGTGATTGACAATCGAATTGGATTTTTGAGAAGAAATAGCTTTTTGAATCTTATCATCAAAGTTCTTGAATTCATCTTCCGTTGTAGGATCCATACAAGCTTTTTTGATATGTTCTGATAAGCGATCGCTCAATGGAGAAAACGAAAACTTTCGATTAGCAGGATTGAGAAGATATTGTTGTCTATTTGAAACCAAAATATCAGAAACCAACCATCCAAAAGACAAGAATTTCTTATTGGTGTATGCGACTCGATAATATGCACTTGCTTTCTTTCGTAAGAATTCTTTGGGATGACCACAAACTCTTCGAAAAACTTCACGGATTCCACTTCGATTACGGTCGTCGAATACAGTATTTTCTTCGATTCCTCCAAAGCCATCAAAAAATTTTGATCGGAACTTAGCATAAATGGCAGCCACTTGTTGTTCGATCATGTGTTGAGTATTGAATAAAGACATATCATCATTTTCTTTATCACTGATTCGTTTTTTCAAAGCAACAAACAGTCCAGAGAATAATTGACCTTCGTTTTGAATACCGTAACTATCCATAAGTCCCTGAAAATAATAAATAGTATTAAAGCGGATAAAGTATTAAAAAAGGAAAATTACACCAATCAATGTGGAATATTCTTCATAAGCTTCAAATGCGTCAACTTCATATACGTCATCACCAGAAACTAGAACAGATTCATCAAGAAGAATATTTTCGTCAGATGAAATAAGTTCTTCAACTCTGAGGATTTCTTGAACTTCAGTAACACGATTGAAAAGATCGCCAAGCAGTCGAGTACTTTTATAAGATGCTGAGCTGGTTTTACACATAAAATTTGGAAATCGTTCAATTCTTTCAGGAGGCACGCCATCTTCCCAATCTCTTCTAAGTTTGTCAGGTACTTGTCCGGTTTTAGGAAAATCGACTGCTTGATTATGTTTGATTGCGATGTTATGACAATGCTGTAAAGAAATAAATGATCAAAAAATTATCATAAAATATGTTGCTTACTTCACTGTTTATACCATATAAATCAGAGTTTGCGAGATGAGAATTTGCAATAGTACCAATAGAATCTTGTTGGACATAAGATGTGAAGAAATCAACCATATACTTCGAAAGGTTCTTTCTAACTTCAGTTTCATCACCAGGTGCTTGATTCGAAGCTGTAGAAGTAAAATCAAAAGCAGGTTCATTACGGTCTAAGAATAGTTTTGGATCCCAAAAAATAGAATATTCATCACCATCGAGATCAGAACCAGCCATTTCATCAGGATGAGGACGAGGACCAGATTGTGGGAAAACAATAACATCCACAAGATCATGTAAGCAAGGAAGATCAATAGCTAAAATTTTAAACGTTAATAGTTAAAGAAACCAAAAATAAAGTAATGTAACATACCATCAAACATACGAACATCACCAGCGACAACAGATGGATTCTTGGTAATTAAAACAGGGCCATGATGAATAATTTTGTCAGCAAGAGGACTTGGATATTTGATGGCAGGGTTAACTGTATATTGAAAGAATACTTGTCCATATTGGAGCAAACCAGTTTCATCAACGACGCCAAACATCATGCGACCTTGTGAAGTTGGAATACGGATTTGCATTTTATCCACCAATCGATCTAGAAATAAAAAGGATGAGACGCATTAATAAATAAACGATTTTCCTTACTCAATCCAACAAGTAAAGAAGAACGAAGCATGGACCGAAAGAAAGGTTCTTCAGTGATATAAAAATCTCGGAGACGATCATAAAGGATGTACTTTGGAAATTCGTTCAAAGTTAAGAAAGCAGATGGTTCGTCAATAAGAGCATTCACAATGGTCTCCATATGAAGTTCTAACAATTCGAAAATTCGATTGCACATTTGCTTATGCGAATCAGGACCATGCATCTCAGAAACCTGAAATTAACAATGTAAAGTGAAGATAAGTACAAGCAACTTACTTGATCAAGGATATTGATGAGTGGCTTGTTCCTAAAAAGAAAATTATAAAGAAACTCGAAATTAAGAAAAATCTTACAGTGAAACTGGAATAGGAGCTGAGATCTTGACAATTTCCACATGTTTTTCACGAGGCGCATGAAACTTGCTTTGAGAAGGACGAAAAAGTATTGATTGAGCATACCAAGGCATATGTTGTTGAGTGTGGTAGTCTTCACGTGGTAGACAACGGTCGCTTTCAAGAGCCCATTTATAAACTTCTTCCATAAAAGAACTTTTCAATACAACACCTTTATAGCCACGGAAACGAATTTGATAGCATGATGGAAGGGAATCACCAAGTCGAAGATCACGAACGATACTTTTGCAAAAGTTAAAATTGATAATACCAACACCATCAGAAAAGCAATATGGTTTTCCTTTGCTATCAGAGCCACCTTCATAATCATAAATTTCCGAGTAAGCGTTTCTCGTAATTGTAATACTAAGTTGGCGAGCTGAAAAGAGGTATAATTACATGAAGCAAAAGTTATTCAAAGATTAATATTTTCACAAAACATACCTTGAGTGAAAAGTTGACCTAAACGCGACATCATTTTGGGAATACTTTCAAACTTTAATCTTCCGCACTTTTCACGAAATTCTGAGACTTCTTCACGTGAACCAGCAAGAAAATAACATCCATGATCGCGCATTTGTGAGTTAGATGAACATAAATAAGAAAAGGGAATCACTAAAAAATGAAGCTATTGAACCTTTTTAAATTAAAGAAAAACATACTTCCAACATGTAAAGGTTTATTCAAAGTATCTTTTACAGTACGTTGAATCAAAGCATCAGGTAATCTTGAGACTTTATTGCGTAAATCATCATCACGAAATACAACGCGTAACATGCTATCAGGTCCCTTTTTTCTTAAAGATCGATTGCCCATAATGAGTTCAGGATTAACATAAAGATGACGAGTTGGAGTAATAATCAACTAAAAAATTGAAAGCGTTAAAAGCTTCAGCATTTAAAAGCTTACTTTACGAACACGCATATATCCTTCTCGATCTAAATCAGCAGTAACTTCAGCATGTGACCGATGACCCGGTTCATCATATAATTGATCAAAAAGTGTAACAGATTCAGGAATATCAGTTAATCGATCAACAACTTGCAACATTGATTCCAAAGTAACGACAGTTTTAGTGATTTCTGAAAGAATTAAGATTAAAAAATAGTCATAGCTTTTTCATAACTTACTTGCTTGTGGTTTATCTCTAAGATTTTGTTCAAACCTTTCAATGCAAAGATTGAGAAATGTTTCAAAATGATTGAATTCAGGACGGAAGAAATATTCAAAAACTTCACCACCACGGCTAATTAAAGCTTGAATAGCGTAAACGAGTGGAAAATATTTTTCTGGTTGATTGAATAATTTTTGATATTTCTTTTCCAAGTTCACTGGTTCATTCATAAAAATTTCAGCAGGTCGTACATAATTTTTAATATTCATAAGCTTTTTACGATCAAGAAAGCGAAATTCGATGGCAGTTGTAATGTTTTTTCGTAAGCGATCCAAGCAATCAAACAATGTACGAGGCTAAAACGATTAAAATTTAAGTCAATTAATGTAACAAAATAACTTACATCAACATCATTGCATTCCAAAACAATTGAAGAACCATATTTAAAAGAATTTTCAACATCAAATCCGAGATTCCAAGTTACAAATCGTCTAGGATTTTTGAACTGCATTGCGCCATTTGATACAACCTCATGAATGTAAATAAAAGGAGGAGTACTAATTTGAAAAGTGAACGTGACTTTAATTTCTGGACGTCCTTCAGCATTCAATTCATTTTTCATTGTGACGATCAATCTTCGAATAGCAGAATATGAAACACGAAGTTCCACAACCCTTTTTGATTTATCCTTGATGATGTTCGGGAAGAGAACAACCAATTGGTCCCGGTCATGTTCAAAGCATGCTAGCATATTTTTATGTGGAGCACGATAATCACGATGTTCATTAAGGTAACAATCAAAAACTTCATTTCCATTTTTTGGTTCATCAACAAAGAGAGATGGAGCGAAATAGCGTCTGTTGATAATGCTACCCAAAACAATTTTGCCAACATTTAAAGTATTTGTAAGCCTAAAATAAAAACTAAAGAAAGAAAATCAAGTGCAAAAACTCACAGAAAATTGAGAGGAGATAAGTTTTCGGTTAAAATTATCATGCATATAGTTGCTGAATCTGCTAGATTTTGAGTTCGTAGATCTCGTTGAAAGCTTTCAAAAACAGATAATAATTCACAAAGAGCTTCAGCGCGGATACGAAATTTTTCATTACCATTTGTAATAGGAAGAAGAAATGAAAACGTAGTTTCT
This sequence comes from Panagrolaimus kolymaensis, assembly GCA_028622995.1. Lineage (NCBI taxonomy): Eukaryota > Metazoa > Nematoda > Chromadorea > Rhabditida > Panagrolaimidae > Panagrolaimus > Panagrolaimus kolymaensis. The sequence goes on along the minus strand of JAJQJQ010000046.1, from coordinate 591,133 downwards.
TCTCTTTCATCGGCTGCATTAGCATCGTCTCCATAATGTACAGTTTCTGTGATGATAAAGTTAGAACATGAATTGAAAGTGTAGTTTCGGCAAAGCTAAAAAATTAGTAAAAAAAAAATGATGAATGTCATAAGAACAAATACTTACCACATGAAATTGATCAATTTCTTTTTGTTTAAATTGACGAAAAACAAGTTTGCAAAGGATTAGCGCCATATTATCACTTATCTAAAATAATAGTGCGATTAGCAACGAAAATCAAAACATTTAAAAAAGCGCAAACACGTTTATGAAGAAAAAATAAGAATTTTTGTATTACATTTAAATCTTGAAGAATTCAAAGATTATTAAAAGTTAACCAAAAAAGGTTGTTTATTTTTTCGATAAATCATTATGGAAAAAAGTAAAGAAAGAAGTCAGGCTAAAATTAAACACGCATAGTTTATTTTTTAGAAATAAATAATGATACAAAAACCTTTTTACATTGTTGATAAAAATTTTTGATATGTACGTTACCGTAAAAAGAAGGGAATCGCGTCAAGAACAATCGACGTAAAAAGATTTGTTTAAAATTTTTTGGGTACGCTTCAAAACTTTTTTTTCATAAATAATATTGAATGATTTCATTTAAAAAATTTTTTTTGGTATTTTGAGTGAATAGTTTTTCATAAAAATTCAAATGTTCTCATCATTATGTATTTTGCTTGACTTCGGAATAGAGTCAATTTTTTTATGTACATACCTTCACGTGTGAATTAATTTTCGATGGAATAATTTTGTTTTTAGAAAACGTATTCGGTTCCATTATAAAGTTTTTAATTCGAAATTAAATAATTCATTTATAAGAAGTATATAGTAGCAAATAATTTTGATAAGTACAATCAATGTTTTGGATTTAATGATTTTGTTGGACGTTTTTTTATTTGTTTGATTGAAATCATGACCATGTTTTTTTGCTTTACCTTGTTTGCAATTTTATTTTTTTTAGATTTTATTTTCTTCTCATTGTTTACTTATACCACAGAAATAAACACATTTTTTCCTCACTTTCTTCATATTTTTTTTCGAAAGCATTAGCAATACGTAAAAGTTTTTTATGGACAATGTTTCATATAATCTTGATAAAAATTAAAAGTATACGGTAATTCTCTAACTTTGAAAAAAAAAGCTATCTTCCACTAATCATCACCCTATGTGTCACAGTAATTAACTTTAACCTTTATCACTGATCAAAACGGCTAAGATTTGTGCAACAAATGAAAAAAGAGAAGATGGCAACAATAACAAAAAATGGAAGGTCACAAAAGGGGTAAATTTTTAAAAGAAAGAAATACATAGAAATCACAAACAAAAACTAAGAATAAATCAAGCAAAATTAAAGAAGGATAAATAAAAGCTTAAAGAAAGAAGATAAATAAATCACATAACTTTACAAACAACTTTATTAAATTACATTTTTTTACACAAAAATATCAATGACAAAAAAGGCAAAAATTCAAAAAAAGCAAGCTTTCTCCAAACATCAGCAAAAGATAATCATGTTAAAGCAATTTGATCAAGTGTATAAGAGATGGCCAACAATTCACGTTCAAATTCATTGATGTCATTCTGCAAAAGAAAAAATAAAGATAAAAAAATGCAAAGGAAGGAAATGTAGGTCAATAAAAAGGTAGCAGCAGAAATAAAAAGAAAGAAGAAAAAGAGGAATACCTTAATTTCATTAACAAGCATTTTCTTTTCATCTACAACACGTTCCCATGATTGCTTATTTTCTATCATTTCTTTAGTTCGAGCTCGATTGAATGCGGCACGCTTTTCCCATTCACAACATTCACGACGTAATTCATGGATTTCATATTCAAATGATGCGAAATCATCCTAAAAAAACAGCAAATAAAGACATGAAGGTCAGTGAAACAGTTGAAAAGAGTCAGTTTTTCGATTAACAAAGTTCCAAGCGTGTGATAATTTTTGAAATTAATCATCATTGACCTTATATTACATCTTCGAAAAATTACATACCTTCATTTGGTCACAAAGTTGATTTCCTGTTGTTTCATAATGAGCTTTACGTTCATGAAATCGTGCAATCCATTCACGAGCATATTCAACTTGTTTTGTAACTGAAGCAGTAAGGATAGCATTTTCGGCAGTTTTAGCTGAATGAGAATTGAGAGCTTTCTAAAAAAAATCATTTACTTCTTTTATTACATCGAATAATTTAGATAATCAAAAGACAAATAGTAATCACATACCTTTCCTAAATCACTTTCCCAAACAGCAAGCCACTTTTCACTATTTTGCAATAAAGAATTAGGCCAATTTAATGCATCATCCAAAGCTTGCTTTGTTCCTTTATTTGAAATTGCTATCTAAAAAAAGAAAAATGATCACCATAATAAGCATCTAAAATATCAAAACCTTACCTCATGAACCAATGCAGAAAGTTTACGATTTGCTTTTGCTTCTTCTTTAGTTTCGGCTTCAATTTCATCCAATTCTGTTTCAATTTCTTGAATTCGTCGTTTTAATGTTACAGGATCCAATTGAAGTTCTTTTTCAATAGTAAATGATTCTTCAAATGATGAATGTTCGGTAACAGAAGTTGAAACAACTCGAGGACGCATAATTTTGTGTTGAGTTTGATGATGAAAATGATTTTTGCAAAAACAAAGTTGCAAAAAAAACTGAACGAAAGAAAAAAATGCGGCGTTTTGCAATTCAGTTGAAATTTTTTTCAAAATTTGCATGTTTTCGTGGGAAAAGAACGTTTCAAGGGATCCCAAAAAATGAACTTTGTGTGGTGGATCAATTTTGTCCAACGTATTTTGAAATCAAAAATTTCGACGAGGAATATCATCGATAAATAAATATTACTAAATTTTAGGAATTTTTAACTCAAAAAATATTAAACACAAATACATATTTTATTGTTCGCATCATATTAAAGTTTTGGCCGAGAGAGAATCAATAATTTTTTTTTAAATTGAAGCTGAATGCCGTATAAATTATTGGGTGCTGCTAAGGAATTAATCAAGCTGATTAATAACCATCTTTATAATATAACTTCCGACGTTGGAAGCAACAACAAATAAATAAAAATTCATAAAAGTTTAGACAATTGAACGAACGAACAACAAAAAGTGAAGGCAATCAAAATGATTTTAGGCTGCATGCTTCTGGAAGCTTTGCCTTGACGTTCGACCATCGAACGCCACTGGACTTAATCACGTTCAAAAAATGCTTGATTGAAAAAAACAGAGTTTCGAAAATTCAAGGCTTTATTTATGTAAACATATAAAAATGGTAATCATAAAATAAATCAGGGCAGAAATATAACTTTTTTTAAATATGAAAGAAATTAGATTAAATTCCAAGTGTTTAATCGCCTTTTCCACTGCCACCTCCAAGTTTAAGAGCACCTAAACCTTTTTGAGCTTTTTTAGCAGCTAATTCTTTTTTACGTTGTTCATTTTTAGCTGCAAGTTCAGCTCTACGATCACGAGTTTGAGATGATGGGGTTTGTTTTTCTAAAAGAATCTTGTTTCATAAATGCCAAAAAAAAGTGTTGCAGGCTTTTTTTTACCTTCACCCCAGCCACCACTACTACTGCCGCCACCTGTATTACCACTGCAGTTGCTACCAAAGTCATCGGTAGCCACATCGAAATCAGCATCGTCGCCCCATCCGCTATTTGCAATTTGTTCAACTTTGGATGCGGTTGGACGTGATGGAGTTGAACCACGTGAATCATTTGGTGATGGATTATTAATTCCGAGCATTGCATCCAAATCATCTTCCATTGCGCCTAAAAAACTTTTTATTTTTACCATTTCAATAAAAAAAAGTAAAAGTATTTACTTTTATTTCTTCCTGATTTAAGTTTTAAAGTTCCTCCAACACTTTTAGTTTTATTTCCACCTCCAAAAGTCATTGGTTTTTTAGTTGGCATTGTTGCTTGTGATATGGGAGCTTTAGGTTTAGGCTTTTCCCATTCGGTTGACCAATCATCTGGATCATCTTTTTCTGCTTCAACTGCCTCACCCCATCCACTTGGAATTGTTTGCTTTGTTTTTGGTGGAGGAGATTTTTCCATTGATTTAGCTCGTGTTATCCATGATTCTGCTCCATTTGATTCCCATGCATCATCTTCCTTTTCTTCCTTTTCCTCGTCGTCATCATCATCATCCAAATCGCCCCAGCCATCATTAACTGCAGATTTGTGAGAAGATTCTGTTGATTGTGGTCTTTTAGTTTCTTCTGATGAAAGAACTTTTGTTGTTCCACATTCAGCAGCCGCAATTGAAGAAACGATTCCTTCACCAGATGGAGTTGTAGATTTATAAAATTTACCCGAAATAGCTTTAATAGCCCAACCAGCCCATTGTGGAACCTTTTCGCTGCTTAATAATCCACTCTTTCCACCTGCATTTACTTGAGCTTCTAATTCTGGAATAATCGATGGATTTTCTGATGCTTTTTCTAATTTATCCAAAAATCCTTTCAAAGCTTTAAATCCTTGTTCGCGAACTTGCTTTTCTGGATCCACAGTTAGTAAAGATAAAGCGGGAAGAATTTTAGTTGCAACTTCATTCAAAGTGTAATATTGTTGTGTTGCACCAAGAGCCAAGACCCCTGACATTCTCGCTGGTGGAAATGGATCTTTTAATGCTCGAGTAAATGCACTTATTAAAATTTTTTGTCGTTGTGATGGATCAATAAAGCATCCAATTTTTCCCAAACATATAGTTGTATTTGTTCGAATTCCAGCTTGCTCATCTCCACCTTGAAGTCGAGCAAGATATTTCATTAAATCCACATTTAAATTATGATAATTTAATTTTTCTGCTAAAGTTACCATTGCTTTTATAGTGCTTTCTCGAACAGCTGGATTTGTATCAAGAAAACCAGTAACCAAATTGCTACAAAATTGAAGATTAAAAACATGTAACAAAGTTTAAAAGAAAAACTAACGCATAAATTTTTTCATTCAAAACTTGTGGCTTCAAATGTGGAGCAAAATCATCAATTTTTTCTAATAATTTTACTCGAGTTGTTCGATCAGGAGATGAAAAAAGTTTAACTAAACATGGAACTATTCGATGTTGATATTCCTCATCATCCAATAAACGACCAAGTTTAAACATGGGAATGAGAATATGAGATCCTGCATCGCCGTATTCATAAGTCTAAAAACTTTTCAAAGAAAATGTAAATTATGTTTTGGAGATTCGAGTAAAAATCTTACATGAATCAATTTAGGTAAAATCTTATTCTTTGCAATATCATCAGGAAACATATCTAAACTATCTTTAAGTTGCATAAAAAATGCTTGCTTTTCTGTGGGTTCACGTAATTGAAATTCTTCCAAAAATAATAAAGTATCAACAAATTTATTTTTCATAAATCCTCCAACCGCTCGATATTCGGTTATTAAATCTGTTGCAGCCATTATTTGGTCTTTGGAATCAAGCTTTTTATATAAAGTTTGTAATCGTTTTGGTACACGTCCAACTGCACGTGATTCTGATACATCTTCTTTAAAACCATTAAAAATTTGCCAAATTACTATTGCTAAATCATTTAAATCTTTTTTGGGTGATCTTAAAAAATTAAACAATCGTAAAAAGAAAAGGGATATATAAAAATTTGGAAGTTTACTTGAAGCTTTCAGTTTGTTGGAAGGAACTTAATTTCCAATCTCCACTGGCAGTAACATAAATTGCTTCTCTCATTAATCCTTGGGTTATTTTTACTTCATTATGCAAAAATTTTAAACCATTCTGAAACACAAAACTTGGTAATCAAAATCGAATGATATTCAAAGCTAATCAAGCAACTAACCAAAATTTGCAATAAACCCCATGAAACTACAAGTTCCTTTTGAGCTGGAGTAAGTTTAGTATCTTCAAAATAAACATTCAAAGGTTTACATGGTTCTGTAACCAAATAAAAAGTATCTCCAAGTTCTATGGAATCATAAAATGTTATAATATTTGGATGACGTAGAGTTTTTAATTTTTGTGCTTGAGTTTTGAGGTGATTATTCGATGAACTCCATAAACATGTGGCTTTTTCATTTGGTTCTGTCTAAATATCAAACTCATTATTAAAAGCAATAAAAGAATTAAAAACAAAACTAACTTTTTTAAAACTATTTCCAAGATAAATTCCTTTATTTTGATAAAATGAATCCGATGGAATTTCATAAACAAAATTAGCACGTGGATCACGAGCAAAAAGTGAGGATAACATTCCTGCCATGTTTATTATTAAAAAATGAAAATAATTAGAGGAGATATAAGTAAATAAAAAGCGATAAAGAATTGATTTATAATAAAATGTTTATGCTCCAAAAAAATAGTTATTCTTAAAATATGAGTTATAAATGAGCTGGATTGGCAGAGAGAAACATTTTGTCAAATTCAGGTTATGGTTATATTTATGATATTTTCTCCAAATAAATATACGTAAGCAAGTCAAAATTAAAGATAAAAATTCTAAAATTGGACATTGCAATTTACCAATAAAAAATGATTTTGTAAAGTACAAAATTCGAACACATTTTTTAATAAATCGCCATTAATCTTTCTTCAAAGGTACATATATATTTCTTTGTTGGAAATCCATACCATTTACATAATTCTAAATTTCATTAATAAAAATTAACAATTTTATTATTGGTCGATAAAATATTTCTGAACAACAACAAAAAAAACAACAATCTTGAAGCATCAAATAAAATTGGAGCTTTTTGATGTCGATGGATTTCACATTATTTTGGTAGAAAAAGAATCAATCATCGTGCTTTTAAACGGTGTTCGATTCTTACAACGCTTTTGTTTATTTACCGTAAAAAAAACGCTTGACAAAGTATTCTTCATTCGATCCTAAAAAATTTGGTTGATGAAAGTTTGAAAATTTTAATTTTCGTCATTCTTGTTTCCTTCAATTTGGTGAAAGAGTAGGCTTCCATATTGTTCTGAGTATATTTAGTAAAAGTTTTTTGCCCAATTTATGGTAGTATCTAGGATGATAATATACACAATTTTATGTTATCTTAGCATCCTTATTTTTTGACTTTATATTTAGTTTGTTTTTCGTGATTCGTGTTGTCTTGTTTGATTTTATTTATCGTATTCCAATATTTTATTTATGTTTTTTCAGTTAATCTGTTAACGTTAAATCATTGAACCAACAACAATGCAAAAGCGAATTCATGGTATGTTTCGTTTTTTTGGCCTACTGATGGATTGTTCTTCATTTTTTTCTCAACAACTTTTACATTGGTAAACTAATTTGGTTTTTTTTTTCAGGCACTATCGCTCCACGACGTGGCGGATATTCAAGTGGCTCTAGTGGAAATGGTGTTCCTGTTGGAAATCCTTTCAATCCTGGTAAGTTTTTTATTTTTATTGAAGATCTCTAAGTATGAAAGTTTTAGTAAACACCCGTGAAATTGGCTCAGCTCAAATGAACAACGTCCGAGAAAATGGCTCTGCTCAGATGAACGACGAAAGAAATCAAAATGGATTCAAGCCCAAAGCGTATTCAGCTCCAGTTGCTCCAATGAAGAATGAAAGAAATCAAAATGAATTCAAGCCCAAAGCGTTTTCAACTTCTGTTGATAAGCCTTTTTATGGAAAAGCTGCTCATACAAAAGTTCGCGTTTGTCCTGAAGATAAAGAAATTTTTGGTGAAGGTAAGTTGCATTTCGATTTTTTAAAAACTAATTTTACCGTTCTTATTTACAGAACTTGAAAAGAAATTCGCTGAACTTGAACTTCCTCGCAATCGGGCAGCTGCAAGCTTTGTTCTATCTAAAAGAGATGTCGAAGAAATTTTCCATGAAGATGAACAACATGCTGCTCAATATGCTGAAGTTATTGAAAATGATGACGAAATCTTTGTCGATGGACTCCCTGGTGAATTCAGTAGAATTGAGTAAGTTTTTGATAAAATGTCATTTCTTGGATAATATGTATTTATGTTTTAGAAATTGGAATGACGCTGGATTCGATGAAACACTTTTGAAGAACATTAAGCGTGCTGGATATATCAAACCACGTCGAATCCAACAATCTGCCATTCCACTTATTTTGGACGGATTTGATATGAAAGCCACCGCTGAAACAGGAACAGGAAAAACTGCAGTATGTTTTTTTAAGCTCTTACTTTTGCTTTTTATATGTGAATTTTTAGGCCTTTTTGATTCCTATCATATCTGAATGTATTGATGACGGAAAGAAAGGAACTTTTAAAGCAGAATTACGATCTCCGTTTGCTGTAATTTTGGCTCCAACTCGTGAACTTGCTATTCAAACTTATGAACAAGCTTCTAAGCTTGCTACTGGTATGTTTTTAATTCTCTCAATATATTAATACAATTCTTAATTTTTTAGGAACAGGAGTCACTGTTGGTCGGGCTTATGGAGAATACCCTGTACAACAAAACCTTCAAGATCTAGCTGTTGGCTGCGATATTCTTTGTGCTACTCCAGGACGTTTTAAGCACTTTTGTGAAGATGGATCAATCAATGTCGGCTCAATCAAATTCCTTGTTTTTGATGAAGGTGATGAATTATTGGAAAATGCTGCAATTGTTCTTGATCCTGTTTTGAAGTCATTGAAGGTAAGTTTGTAATTTCTTATAAAACGTTTTAACCATTCATTTTCGTCTTTTTCAGGTTCATCAAACGCTTTTCTTCTCTGCCACATTTGAACCCAAAGTCCTCGCAATGGCTGACAAATATATGATAGAAAGTGTCCATCTTTATACTGGTAAAAATGGTCTCAATAAGAATTGTGTCCAAGAATTTCGGCTTATTCATGTTAAAGATAAATTCACGGCTCTTCTTGATTACTTTGGTTTGTTAATATTTATTTCATTTCTCTAAACAGTTCTTTGTTTTTATGTGCTAATGGTGGCAACAAGCGCGCATTCGTATTCTGCAAATACAAGGACATGTGTGAAAAACTTTCTATCGCTTTAACATTCAAAGGAATTCCTGCTTTGCCTCTCAGTGGTATCCGTGCTCAGGACTTACGGGAAAAGGCTCTCAAGGAATTGCGAAATAATCTAGTATCGGTTCTTGTTGTCACAGACGTTTGGTTGGTTGAAATGCTTTTTGATTTTGTTCATCCTTTTATGAATCATTTTTAGCTCTCGTGGACTGGACATGAAAGATCTCGACCTTGTGTTCAATTTTGATATGCCATCTGATTTAGAAACTTACATTCATCGTGCTGGTAGAACTGGACGACTTCGTCGAGGAAAATGCCTTTCCTTTGTTTCAAGTTCCACCGATCGGGCTCTCTGTATCAAACTCAAAGAAGTAAGTTTTATTTTTAGTTTTGCATTTCTCGTATCTTATGTGATAAATTTTAGTCTCTTAAACAATCGGGTCAACTTATCCCTCCAACACTTGAATCTCTTCCTGAAGATGCTTTTGCTGCTGAAACTTATAATATTCCTGATGCTTTCAAAAGAAATGGCACGCTTTACGATGATTCAGAAGATGAAACTCCACCTGTAAAACCTCTTAATGGAAATCGAGCAATTAAAGGAAAGCCAAATGGAGATGCTCTTTCAAATGAAACCAATGCTAATGAAGATGATGGCTGGTAATTTAATTTTTTATGCTTTGTTTGCTGTTTTGTAACATTGTTTTGTTTTGTATTCTTTTTTGTTTGTACATGTTATTGTTAATAAAACAAACTGTTATAACTTTGTATTCTACTAAATTGATTCTATTATTACATAATATTATCAAAGAGATAAGGTGGTAAAAGAGAGAGAGAAATGCATGAGCGGACGGTATTCAATCAACTAAATCATTATTTTAGAGGGAATGGAAGCCTTTTGATATGTTGCTTTTATGAAGAGACCAATATGAAAAATGAGTTTAATACTGGTTTTCAAAAATCAAGTTATGATTAACTTTGCTTTGAATTTTTTAACAATTGCTTTTTCTCTTTCACAAAAAAATCAAAGTTTTTCTAAAAAGAGTATGTATTTTCATAAACAAAAACTGCTTTATGTCATTTTTTTCCAATACTCCAACTCGATGTTCGTGAAAAATCATTATTAGATAGTTTTTTTACGTCAATTTCTTTATTGGAAAGGTTTTTATCCAAATGAACCTGACTGGAACCATTAAATTCAATCAAAGTAACCTATCATCGTTTTTTTTTTTTTTTGAAGTGAAAAGTTCACGAGAAAATGCTTCAATGTGGCTATTCATTATGTATTACACCATGAAAATAAGTTTGTTGAAAATCGAAAGAAAAGTTACAAATCTTTATTAATACAATATTACAAAACTAATAAAATAGCTATCACATACATATCAAAAATAAAACTATTGTTAAAAATTTCACATCTTTTGAATTATAATGCCCTAAAAAAATTTGTTTATTGGAAGTCATAAATCACATAAAAACCTACACTTGCTCCACCTCCACCGTTGCAAAGAGTAGCAAGACCATATTCACCTGATTTGAGAACATGAACAAGATGAGCAACGATGCGAGCACCAGACATTCTAAAAAAGTTCACAAAAATGATTAATTCATAGCTTTATTAAACATACCCAATAGGATGTCCAAGACTAACAGCGCCACCGTGTGGATTAACTTTAGCAGGATCAAGATTGAATTTTCGAATAGCAGCTATAGGAACAAGTGAGAAAGCTTCATTGAATTCAAAATGTGCAATATCATCTTGTTTAAGACCCGCTTGTTTGAGAAGTTTAGGAACTAAAAGTGTGGGTGCAATAGAAAAATCAATTGGATGTGTAGCAGCATCGCCATATGTGATGATTCGAGCAAGAGGTTTTACACCAAGTTCTTTAGCTTTTTCTGTTGTTGAAATTAATACAGCACAAGCACCATCATTTAGAGAAGACGCGTTTCCAGCCGTCACCGTCCCATTATCTGAAAAGATAAACATATGAGTTAAAGTAAATTGAGAAGAATCAAACTAACCTTTGACGAAAGCAGGTTTGAGTGAACCAAACTTTTCTCTATTAACACGAGTAAATTCTTCATCTGTATCAACAACAGTAACACCTTTACGAGATTTAACTTGAACAGGAACAACTTCTGGTCCAATACTTCCATCCTAAAAAGTTGAATGTAAAGCAAAGAAATCATAAGCATAATAAATTCTTCTTACCTTCCATGCTTTTGCAGCTTTTTCATAACTATCCAATGCATATTTATCTTGATCTTCTCTGGTTATATTTAATTCTTTTGCAGTTTTTTCAGCGCATACACCCATATGAATATGATCATAAGCATCAGTTAATCCATCATTAACAATACCATCAATAACTTTGAATCCACCATATGCTGTTTCACCTCTTGGAATATAAAATGGTACATTTGACATTGATTCCATTCCACCACCAATTGTAACTTGTTGATGATTTAATTGACATTGTTGAGCTGCAAGCATAATAGCTTTGAGTCCACTAGAGCATACTTTATTTACAGTTGTTACAGCTACACCAATATCGAGTCCAGCTTTTAGGGATGCTTGACGAGCAGGGGCTTGTCCAACATTAGCTTGCTAAAATTAATCGCTTTTAGTTATTTCCAAAGTGATAAAGAAGAAAAATACTTACACAAACTTGTCCAAAGAAAACCTCTTGCACAGCTGAAGCAGGAACATTAGCCTTTTCAAGTGCAGCTTTGATTGCGATAGTACCAAGTTCAGGAGCTTTTAATGATGCCAATGATGAACGAAATGAACCTATGGGTGTTCGAACAGCTGAAAGGATTACAGCTTCTTTAATTTCAGCTAAACGTCTTGCAGATGTTGATAGTTGTCGACGAGCAAGTAATGATGTTCGGTTCATCGTTGGTAAGGTAATTTTTTTGTTCCAAGCTAGCTGTGGAGATTCAATTTATGAAACTAAAAAAAGGTTGAAAATTTGAATATTTTTACAAGCTTCAAAGCTTTTCAAAGTTAGTTCTCGCAAAATATTTGACTCTCGCAAACACGCGCGCAAGTAAAAAAAAACGCGAGAGAGAGAGAGAGAGCGGAAAAAAATGTGAATCATTTTTGAAAGCAAAGAAAAAAGTTAGTTTGCTTGCTTTGTTTTTTTGTTGCTTGTTTTGAAACTTTGCTTATTTTTTCAAGCATCATTTTTGTTTGGAAATTATTTTCAACGTTTTATAACCTCATCTTATACTTATTATTATTCCTTTCCAAAAAAAACTAATGTCTCTTTTCACCTTACATACGTGTTTTTCAAATTTCTCTCCTTCGTGTTTTCCATAAAAGTGATTACCAAAAGCTTTTTCTTCGTGTTTCTTCCTCATTTTTTCCTTTATTCAGGTGCAAACTAATGATATCCTTTACGTTTTAGCTAACAGATATTCAAATCATGGCTAAAGGTGCTTCTCCTGGAACTTCAACTCCTGAACAACCAAATTACAAATGGAATCAAGATATACAATTTGGTCCAATACGTTCTATGGATGAATTTCTTCTTGATAAAAAGCGTTATGATCTTCCAAGCTTCACTGATCTACCAAAATGGAACAATCGGATCTGTGCAAATCTCCTGTATTACCAAAGCAATTATTTCATTTTCATTCTGACTATTTTGGGTCTCATCAGTCTTATTCATACTAAAGCTATGGTTATTGGACTTGTAATCCTCTTCTTGGTTTCTGTTCTGGCTGGTACTGTTGTTTCAAAGGATCATACTCTTTTATCTGCTCGTCAAGAACATCCATATGCTATCCTCTTCTGCATGGTTGCTGTTGGATATGCTTTCATCACAAATCTTCCATTGGTCATCATCACACTCTTCTCTCTTGCTTTTCCAACTTTGGTTATTCTCATTCATGCTTCTGTTCGTCTTCGTAATATCAGCAACAAAGTCAGTCAAATGTTCGTTGAAGGAGTTGTTCGTGATACTGTTATGGCTAAAATTCTTTATGCTCTCAACATTCAAACTACAAAGGTCTAAAATTGGTGTTTCAAAGAATATTAAGAAGTTTTGTTAAACTATTTTTGTAAGCATAATATTTTTGTACTGATGTGTAGTTTGTTAATAATATATACATGTTGAATAAAGCTTTTGTTTTTTTATTTTTTGTGTGTTGGATGGATGTTTTGGGTGGAAGAGGAGGACTTGAGAGCAACCAAAAATGATTGCTTGAAAACAAATAGGAAGTTTTTGGAGGAGATTCGAGATATCTTTTGAAGTAAGAGGAATATGAAAAACGTGATCGAGAGTTCGGAATAAGCAGAATGGTGACAAAAAATGAGTGGATACAATACACAGCAAAAAAAACCATTATGATGATCACGAATATTTGAATTTGAGGAATATGAAAATAGCTAGCTCTCATTTTTTTACGCTGAATCGAGCTAATAAAGCCTTAATTGCTAAAGCAATTTCTTACTAATGATTGAAAGTTTCATTTTATCTTCTTTTCTCATCTCTCAGCAACACACATACATCAATGATCAAACACATTTTATATCTTTTTTCTATCTCGTTTTTTTTTCTTACAACATTCTAAAAGTGTTATTACAAAAAACAGCAAATTTTCTTATCATCATCCTAAAGAAAGAAAAGGAAGCTTTAAAGTTTAAACAAATGGAACAAAACCGCAAAGAAAAAAAGTTTGAAAGAGACAAAATTAAATCACGTTGTTGGTGAATTTCAGTAACGATTTGTTGCTGACATTTTTTTATCATCATCGCTGAATGGTTTGTTCTTGAAGAAGGCAAAGCAACAAAAAAAGACAGGAAATTTTTTACACCATCCATGTGGATGGATGAAACAACGGACAAACGGCGATTGCTGCTGGTTGTGAAAATTGAAACAAGGTAAGGTTGAAATTTTGAAAAAAAATGAAGAGAAGAGATGGTTGACCTTTGAGTGCTCAATGAAATGAGTGATCATGAACAACTTTCATTTTCTTAATAAAATGCTTGATAATGTTTTTGTTATTAATGTGGATTGTTCTTGAAGGCGAAAAGAAAAATGCAATTTTGGAAGTTCTGAAAAAGGCTATTTTTTTCATAGCTGTGATATTCCAATTCGGAGATAATCGATGGATTTTCTGATGCTTTTTCTAATGTACCCGAAAATCCTTTCAAAGCTTTAAATCCTTGTTCGCGAACTTGCTTTTCTGGATCCACAGTTAATAAAGATAAAGCTGGAAGAATTTTAGTTGCAACTTCATTTAAAGTATAATATTGTTGTGTTGCTCCAAGAGCCATGACCTCTGACATTCGTGCAGGTGGAAATGGATCCTTTAATGCTCATAACTAAGCATATAGTGCCCGGAGATATTTTTTAAATAAATATATGTATGGAAGGTATTTTTTTAAAGATTGTTTTCGTCTTTTTTGCAGAATCACTTCTAAACACTTTTTATTTCTTCGATTATTTTTTCTTTTGCTTGCTCCCATTATTTAAAAACAAAATTATTTCTTTCATTTTTTAAACCTTCTCATTACTCTGATTGATTATGCTTTACTTCTTCACCATGATTAGTCCTCGTCATCAGCATTTCGCATTTCCATTACTTTTAACTAATTTTTTTCTAAAAAATTTGAACTTTGATCATAAAGAAAAGTTGGCTAAAACTTGTAAACTCTTCTATGGTCAATATCCCTATGATCAAATAATTGATGATCTTCTGATTTGTGATGAGAATAATACTAGAAGTATGCGAAACACCAAATTTGTTAGCTTCACATCATTTGATAATTTATTTAAATATGGACAGAAAATATGGGTGAAAGAAACTTTATTTATTAATGATCAAGAAATTGTTATGGATTCATTATCGAAAGTTATTATTCGATTTACAGCTAAACGAGTTCGATTACATGCTATCAGACTATCAATAAAAGATTTTGATTTATTGACAAAAGCTGGAACTATCGAAGAATTAATTTTATTTTTCACTGAAGTTGTCGGGGCTAATGGAAATTTTCTTCATGTGGAAGATATTTTTAATCGCGTATATAATGCTAAAAAAATTAAGTATGACATTTGCAACAATCAAAATGAATATTAAAAAAAAAATTTTTTAGAATTAATCCCGCTATTTTTAATCCAAACTAGTTGAATAACCTTGTTTGCATGAAACGAAAGCAAAAAATTAACGAATTAATCTTTGGGGAAATTAACAGAGAAATAGATGCTTCAATGTTTTATGGATTTTTAAAAGTAACGTTGTTTTAATTGATTCTTAAAATACCGAAAGAATTCAATTTTAGAAAAATGCAGCTCCACGTGCTACATTTCATGTATCATTTGCAGATAATTTTGACCGTGTACAATATCTAAACTTTAAAAATGCTCTTGATAGAAAACTTAAAACTTGGGAACCAAAAAAAGATGCGCCTCATATGGTTAAACAACGAATTGGTTTAATATATATGCTTGCTTATGTTTTTTTCTCTTGCGTATACTGTATGTTCTATTTTTTTTTATTATTAAATGCTAATAATCATACATAAATATTTTTTGGAAAGCATTGGAATTGTGTAACACGGTCTTTTAAAATGAGGATTTCCAAATAAAATGCAAGAAATAAATTTATTGATAGAATTATAATAAATTTTGCAACTTTATTGAATAAATTAATAAAAATTAGCGAGTGAAACAAGAAAAAGTTGAAATTTCGAAAAAAATTAAGAAAATTTATTAGGGAATATAATAAATAATTTACTCATCAAAAAAATAATGCGGACACAAACAAACATCCTTACGTTTCATTTAAATTAATAATAAAAATAAAACTATTGTAAAAAATTTTACATTTTTTTAATTATTACGCTACTAGCTTCTCCACCACCATTACAAATTGCAGCAATACCATATTCGCCTTCTCTTAATTGATGAACAAGTGTTGTGACTATTCGAGCACCGGACATTCCAATGGGATGCCCTAATGCTACAGCTCCACCTTGAACATTTAATTTAGTTCTTTCAATATTTAATTCTTTCATAAATGCTAAAGCTGTGACTGAGAAAGCTTCATTCAATTCAAATCGAGCAATATCGGAGACTTTAAGTTTGGAAACTTCAAGAAGCTGAAAGATTTTTTTTATTGATGGACAAAGGCTTTGAAAGTTTGGATTAAAACTAACTTTTTGAACTGCATTTATTGGAGCTACCGTAAAATCAACTGGAGCTCTTCCAGCTTCAGCATAACCAATAATTTTTGCTAATGGCTTTAAACCTTTTGCTGCAACACCTGAAGCAATTACAATGGCTGCTGCTCCATCATTTAAACTCGATGCATTGGCTGCTGTGATTGTGCCTGTTCCATCTGTAATAAATGCAGGTCGCAATGTTGGAACTTTAGCTTCAATTAATCGCTTATATTCTTCATCTTCATTAACAATTGTATCCGGGCCATTACGATTTTTAACAATCACTGGAATTACTTCATCTTCATAAAGTTTCATTGTCCATGCATTTGCTGCGCGTTGATATGATTCAAGAGCATATTTATCTTGATCTTCTCGAGTAAAGCCATATTCTTTTACAGTTTTTTCTGCGCATATTCCCATTGCATTTCCAAGTATTGCATCAGAAATTCCATCGCGTTGAATGCTATCCTAAAATTTAAAAAATGGATTAAAATTAATATTCTCAAAAAATTATAAGGAAGCTTACAATCATTTTAAAATCTCCATAAGTATGTTCACCACGATCAAGATAAAATGGGGCATTTGACATGGATTCCGTTCCAACAACAAGGGAAATTCCTCGATAACCAAGTTGATGAGATTGTGTGGCTAATATTAAGGCTTTTAAACTTGATGAACATACTTTATTCACCGTAAATGCATTCGTTGAATCAGGAATACCTGAAACAGAAGAAGAGATAAATTATGAAATTGAAGGGAGAAAGGATATGATAAGTACCTGCTTTGATTGAAATTTGTCGTGCAACATTTTGTCCACAATTTGCTGTAAGCACTGAACCAGCAATTGTTTCTTCAATTTGTTCGGGCTTGATTCCTATAAATTAATGGCTTTTTAAAAATCCATTTTTAAACACATGCTTTAGATTGCTTTGTCGGAGCCAAGAATATATTAACTTTCCAGAAATGGTAAAGTAACGAACCTGCTCGATTAATAGCTTCTTTAGCAGCAAAAACTCCTAAATCCACTGATGTTAAAGTTTTAAATGAACCTCGAAATGAAGCAATGGGAGTTCGAACCGCAGAAACAATATAAATATCCTGTAAATTTAATCGTTTTTCCATAAAACAACAAAACAAAAAAAGGAGAAGTAATGGACTTTAATTTTTTTCCTCAAAAAAATGTCATATTGAAATTTTCTTCATTTTTAAACTCTTGCTTAGTTGTTGCTAACAAAAAAAAAACAACAAAGTTATGACGAAAACATTGAAATATTTTCGAGAAGTAAAATTTGAGACTTGCTAAAAAAACAACAAAACAAAAAACAATAAAATATGTACCTCAATTGAAGCAGCCATAATGGTTTATTTGTGGCAGTGGTGAGAACAAATGTAGTGGTGTTTAGCTTTTATTTGTTAGCTTTGTATTAAATTCGAAGACTCGATCCTGAAAAAAATAAATAAGCAAAAGTGAAACATTCATTAAAAAGAAATAAGCAAAGTCCTTCGTAAATTTCACGCGATTTTTACTCTCAAAGGTTAACTTTCAAAAATAAAACTCAAAAGTCAAAAACTAAATCGAACCATATTTTGAGTTCCATGAACTCGAGAGATTTTATTTATATTTTCAATGATAAACTTTTAGTTTTAAGGAACCCAAAAAAAGTACACATGAAATTCAAGATGAAAAAAGCCTGAAGAAATGCAAAGAGAGAGCAAGAAAAAAAGTGGTATGACTTTGGTTGAAAATAATATTTTCACATTGTTCCCGAAAGGTTAGCGGCGGCAGCAGAGATGTGCTGCTGCCTGCTTTGGTCGGTCATTGTTGCTAAACTACAAAATTCATTGTTGGTGGATGGTGTTTCCTATTTTTTTTTCCTTTCTTCCAATCTTTTTTTTAAACAAATAAAAAGGATAAATTTTTTGTAATTTTTTAGTGTAATAAATAAAAGAAAAAAGTTTCTTTAAATTCCAATGTAAAATTACAAGAAAAAAGCATGAAGGCGTGAAAAAAATCAATGCATACATTATTTTTCTTGAACTTCAAGTTTGGTTTTGAACTCTATTGTTTAAAATGGTTTTATGAGCCATTTACAAAGCTCTAATAACGCATCCATGAATTTTAAAATTATTTGGATAATAAATTCAACAGTTTCAACGATTTCAACTACTTCTTCTCTTAACTTCGAAAGAAGAAAAATGTTTGTTCCTCGAAACTCAAGTAATAATTTTCGTGAAAAATTGACAAAAAAAGAAAGAAAAGTATTTCAAAAAACAAGCTCATTGTTGGATGTTCCAATTCAATCTAAAGATTGTCGTACTTTTCTTCGGCATCGGCATAAGAAGGTGATGTATACCTTAATACCATGATCCAAGTTAGAGAATACTGGAATAAAGAAAAATATTATTATGTTAGTACCTTTAAAAGCTATGGGCGAATTAAAAATTTAATTTAAAAAAAACGACAAGTTCAAAAGTAAATTTCTTATGAAGCATCTCATCTGCTTGAATGGAACAAACCCTTTTTAAGCTGTTGAAAAAAAAGAATCATAAAGACATATTGGTTTTAAAAAACAATAAGAGAGAAAAAACCCGAGCATCTTTATGTGGGTTACGGTATTGATAAGAATATTTTCATGTTATTCATCAAAGTTCTAATTTATTACAAAAATAAATTCCATCACTGTAGCTTTGTTTTTAATGATTTTTAGTCTTCCATAATTTAATATTACAAAAAAATTTTAAATTTTTATGTATTAGTATTCTTCAAGGGCTCAAATTAATACTTGATCTCAGTGCGAAAAAGAGTGCAACAGAGAAATTTTGTTTAGGCCATTCATTAGTATCTCCATTTTTTACTCGCTTCATCGATTTATCAAATTCATTTCCTTTCTAAATTTTTTTAGAAAGTGTTTGTATGATTTTCTAATTTGTTCCTGTTACTGTTATTCGTTGTTGTTGATTCCTGTTTGTTAATGTTATTGAATGAAAATGTATCTCAATCCAAAACCAATTAACCTTTGCTGCAATGTCAAGAATACAAAAAACTTTTCATTAACTTACAAATCTACCACATCATTCTCTCGTTCGGATGCTTCATATTATCGAATAACTGGCAATGGATTGGTAAGCTTACTTTTTTATTTATTGTGTTTGGAAAGTTTGATTCTTATTATTCGTGGTTATTTTGTTGTTGTAAATAGATTATCGATGAAATCTTATTATGCTTTTAGTATCGTTCTCGCGTCTCTTGTATATATGTATCTCTTGCTTAATGTGTTCTCTTCTCTTTAGTATAAATATGAATCTGATACGGACACAAGCTCAAATGGATCGTCTCGTAATTCCTTCAGCTCTTCATGTCCTGAATCATATCAACATTCTACTAATGCTTACTATGATGATCCTTTGGACTGCTATCCGATGAGGCCATTTAACTTCTCATTTGATAACTCGTCAGCTGCTTTATCCAATGATTCACTTGGTTTTTCTCCTCCAACTAACTACTCGTTTACTGATTCATCACCAACTTCATCTGATACTTCATTTGGATATTCTCCTCCGACTGACTACTCATCTCGTGACTTATCAAAAACTCCATTCAATGATTCAATTGGTTATCCATATTCAATGGAAAATGCTCCATCATCCTTTAATTCTTCAGTATCTTCATTTTCTCAAGCATTTGAATCCTTTGGTTCTTCTCCAACCTCAAATTACCAAGCATCTGAATCCGTTGGTTCTTCTTCAACCTCAGATTCTCAAGCATCTGGATCCTTTGGTTTTTCTTTAACCTCAAATTCTCAAGCATCTGATGAACTTTTTGATGGTCTCTTGGATAGTATTTGTGCTCGTGATGGATTTTTTTACTCGCTTCCTATGTAGCAGATGATGCAAGATTTGGCTGCCTATTAATATTTTAGTCCATTTTTTTCTTTTGTATCTCATATTTAATCGTGTTTTTGTGAATGGCTTTATATATTCTTTATAAATTATGATGAATAAACTTTTGATTTTTTCAATCTATTAATTTGATTCTAACAAACACATGTATTTTTATATATTATTTATTTACCATTCATTTTTATTTTTTCATATTCACTTAATTCAGATTTTGGATCTTGATTAAATACACGTTCAGATATCGTTGCTTTATAACCATATACAGTATCATTCTCATCAGCAGGAGGTAGAATTGTTGGCTTCTTTGGTTTTGTATTCTTTGATTTTGCTTCAGTTTTTGTCGTTGTTGTTACAGGTTGCTTTTTGTTGTTATTATTATTTGGTGATTGTTGCTTTTCTGGATCAGGCGTTGTTTGAGTTATTGAACAACTTTTAGGTCTTGGTTGAGGTCGTTGTTGTTCTACAGCTGGACTTTTTTGATGTTGTTGTTTTGGACATTCTTTTTCTTCTTTGTTTGGTGGTTCTTTTTTAACTTGTTGAATCTGAAAAGCTCCCATTTTTACAGCTTACAAACAATTTGTAAAATAACATACCTTTGGTTGATCCTTCTTCTTTTTTCGTATACACATTTCTTTGATTGAAAACAGGAATCAAATAGTTCTTTGTTGAGAAAATGAATCAGCAATCAAAAATTTTTTTGATTGAAGTTCAAAAACCAAGAAGCTTTTTTTGAATGTTTCATAATTGTTCCTTCTTTTTTCTGTTTCATTCTTTGTGCTTTTTTCAATCAAAAATCTGCATAACTTCGAGAAATAAGAAAAATGAATGAATTTATTCACTCAGCAAGGTTTAATATATTTTTTTAAAGTCAATTTTTGTGATGATCATCCTTTTTTGGGGTATATTTTAAAACTATCAATAATCAAAAACATAATAAAACAAAACAAATCTGGAATTACAAAAAGAAAATATATATAAAGAAATAAAATTTTTATAATTTGAAGAGAGAGAGAGAGTTCAGTAATATAATAATTTTTGTTTATGAACATCCGTAGATTAATAATTTGTTTAATGATTTTTTTACAGAATAACTATCTATGTTTCTTGGCAAAATTTTGAAACATTTTTTTTTTGTGATAATAAAATTGCAGTTTAATGAGTAAAAAAGAAAAAAAAATGAATTAATTTAAAGCTTCGATAAAAATTTGTTGTTGTTGTTGACTGAACTTAAACATAGCTAACATCGGTTGATGGAGAAAGAATAAGGCCAAGGCCATTTAAATATAACTGTTCACGTTGGTCTTGTTGTTTCTGTTGGGTTGGTTGTTGGTGATTAGAATTATTGGTGATCGTGGTATTTGGGAATGACACTTTCGGCACAGGTGGTTTAGTTCCGGTTGAAATTCTTGTTGTATGGGTTGTTGTGGTTACTTCGGTTGACGGAGAAGGAACAAAGAATTGATCCTGAAAAATTAAGAGGAGTTTATGATTGTATTTTTTTAGTTTCAAGGAGCTTTAAACTTTGTGTAATTCCAAAAAGATGCTTTTCTGACTTTGAAATCAAAGCTATTGAATAAATTAGCAGTCACGCATATTCAAGAACTAACTTCTAATGCTTTACCTTTTTAATATCAATGGTTACTTCACCACTTTGTATTATTTGTTGAATGCTACTATTATTTTCACTTTCATTTTGTTTTGATGCTCTCATGTGCTCTTCCACTGATCGTTGTTGAGGTAAAAATATTTTTCGATTATTTTGTGGTGAAACCAAAATTGATGTTGTAAATGATCGCTGTTTCGAGAAATCATTACCACTTCCAACACTCGCATTTCCACCACCATCATCCCCCGATGAAGATTCTGTGGTGCTTCGCTGCTTGAAATTAGTAATCGTTGATGGATGATATCCGGCAGATACAGTTCGAACAGCAGGAATATATTTCCTTGAATAATTTTGTTCAGTGTCTACAGTAACGAGGTCATCAGAAGCTAAAAAAGTCTGGCATAAATTTCATTCTTTTTTGGAATAAAAAATGCTTACAATTTTGAATATTCTTTCGATTATTATTATTTGTATTTCTCAAAAGATCGGGAGTGGGCGGTTGTTGGGAAATATTGGAGCTTGAACAAGCCACTTGATCAATGTCATCTTCGCCTTCATATTCATCATCTTCTAAGCTATCATCATCTTCACCTGGACAAGGATCAGGTGGAGCAGCTAAAATATTAAACATTAATCATAGGCATGGGACAATTTTTTATTAAACCTTACCCATTCCTTCAACATTATCACTATCAATAAGATCAGGTTCACGAACTTTAGGATATTTATCAAAATATTCTTTCCAATCTAATTTACTATCAACTTCAAATATTTCCTAAAAAACAAACGATAAATTTTTCGATACATTTTTTTCTAATAACTTACATATGCATTTTTAATTAATAATTCAACAATTTTTGATTGTTGATGCGCATCAGTTACAAATGACCCACTGCTATGATATCCCGAGGAAGCAGGAGTTCCAGGATTATTAGGTGTTTGAGGAATAGGCGCCCATATTAGTGAAGGTGTAATAACTACCGCTAAATTTGCAGCAGGCATTAAATTCTCTTTTTGAAACCATGTAACCCGTTTTAAATGTAATATTAAAAATTTAAGTGTTTCATAATTTTGTTCTGGCATTTTTGTGGCTATTAAATCTTGTAATCTTGTAATAATTATTTGTGTTTCAGCTTCCTAAAATTATGTTTGGTTATCGAATATGTAATGTTAATAAATATTAAACATACACTATCAAAATTAAGAAATTCTGGATATAATTCATAACTTAATAAAGGTTCTGGTAATTTTCTTAAATATAATTTTATTACTGATGCTATATTCATCGCAGTTATATTATTATCATCCAATTTAATATCTGAATTACCATCCGATTGTTCAAAAGCTTGACAAATTTGTTCGACTTTTGATTTAAGGCCACATGTTCGATATAATCCCTAAAAATTTAGAGTTCTTTAACTTTGCCATTAAATTTTTTTATTGTTTGATTACCGTTGTTCTCATTCCTTTTCGTTGTATTTCATCAATACATTTTTCAAGAATTGGTGGAACTTTACGCTTTTGTAATTCTAAATAATTTTTTAATGGTACACCAAAGATTGATACTCTTCGAGCACTTTCAGCAAAGGGTTTAGCATTAGGGCCACAAACTACAGCATTATTTGATAAACATTTTTTATGCCAAGATATTCCACAAGATGTGCATTTTACGGTTTCGGTTAAAAGTGATACTCGGTCACATTGAACACATTTAATTACTTGACGAGTTCGAACAAGTTTATGCGATCTAAAAATTTACATTTTTAATGACTAAAAAATATTTTTAAATCCATACCTTGTTGGTTCCGTGTATTCTGTGGATGGACTACTTGGATCAAATAATCTTCCCATACTTATTTTAGGTTTACGATGTTGTTGAGTTTCCACAATTAAATCATAATGTTCTACTTCATTTAAAGCATTCCTCCGCAGTCTTGCTGCCGCAGATAATGATGAAGTTGTGGATGATCGAGTTCCAGTGGAAGTTGAAGCTCCACCATTTCCATCATCCGTATCAATATGATTGGCATTATTTAATGGATGTGAAGTACTATGCCCTGCATGAGGATGATGATTATTTTCTCCTCCTCCACCTTTTAATAATGATGAAGAAGAAATAGAACGTCCTGGTAAATTTTGTAAAAACGACATAAATTCACTACCAGGTCGATAATGTCTTGCCGCATCAGCTAATTCTTGATATTTTCCTGGTTGAGGAGTTAATAAATTTGAAAAAGTTTCCAAAAATTTTGATGTTCCCACTTGAGTAGCTCGATCACATCCAATTATAGCGTCACAAAGTTCTCGAACGTTTTTATTCTGAAAATTAATAGTTAAATTTAAATTTAAAATTTTTTTAGAAAGTTTTTGGTTAATAACGAAACAAATATTTAATACAAATTTTTGTCAAAAAATAGCTGAACATTAGAAGGATTTTTTGGTTAAAAAATTGAATGAAAGAAGCGAATAAACATGGAAGAACTATAATAAAATAATAACTCATAATTCCTATTTATACAATTGATTAAATTGTAGCTGAGAAAAAAAGGGTAGCTTATTCAGAAAATACAAAAATTATGCTTTTTAAACAAATATAATTAAATTAATTAAATAGACCTTTTAATGTAAAAAAAACCACCACGCAATAAAAAAAATATGAATGAAAAACGTAGAAATAATTGTTGTTGAGAAATAAGGATGATTACTCAAACTTGCGTGACAAAAAAAATATAAGTAAGTGATTTGGAGAAGAGATTCCAACCCTTCAAACACTTTTACAAAAAAATACAAAATAATTAAATTTTGATATCTGTCTAGACCGTTAAGAAAGTTCTCAATGTTTCTCCTCCAACACTTAATTATCCATCAAAAGCCAGACAAAATAAAATATCAAAAGTTTTTTTCTCCTCGAAAAAAAGTCCATTCTTACATTAGTCACAAGTTTGAAATTTTTTCTTTTTGTTTTATTTTTTTTCATTCAACAACAATAAACTTTTTTTGTCCTTTCTTTTTCTTTCAAACAAAAAAAAAACAAAATTAAACAATTACGTTTTTTTCCATTTTTGGTTGCTTCTCTCTCTTTTTTAGTTTTTTTTAATTACGGTAACGTTTAACTTTGCTGTGCTATCATTCATCATCAAAACTTTCTTTTTTTGGCTTGAAATTTCAATTTACTTTCTTTTTTTTTGAGAGAAAACAACGAAAAAATAAATAATTGAAAAATAGGCATCACACTTTCACGCTTTTTTGTTAAGTTTTTATTTTTCAATTTAAAAATAAAAAGTAAGAAGATGCGAAACTTTTTTTTATGGACTCCTTCGAAAAAAATGGTAAAAACCAAGTCCTTCATTTTTTTCCTTGTTTTTTTAGGAAAAAAAAGTTTGCTTGCAAACATTTTATTTTTTGTCATCGTTATCGAACCCCATTTTTTAGTTTACATACATACATTCTTTCATTGTTGGCAAAATAAATATATAAACACCATAAAAATGGAATGGCATCGTTTTTTTTTCAAAAAAGGAAAAACTATATTTCTTTTTTCTCGTGGTTTGTGGGTATACGAGGTTTTGTTGTTTTTTTAGAAGACATACGACGACGAAGGCTAACAACAATGAAGAATTAAGAATCGCAAAAAAAAGAAAGAAAAAAACATTTCTTTAGAATAAAAAATGTGGGAATTCCTTTGGGGATATGAATGAAGGAGGATGGAAGGAAGAATAATGGAAAGGAAAAGAAAAATTCTTATAGGTGGTCGTCATCTTCAAACAAAAGATTTTTTCGAAATAAAAAATGACAGAAAGAAAAATTTGAAAAGCGTATCAAAATAAAAAAAACTACAATTTAAGGAAAAAATAAAATACAATGGATGCTGTCAAATAGAAAAATGTATAATGGTGAGAAAGAAGATAATTCAAAAATAAAGCAATACTGTAATTAAAATAAAAATGATAGCTGTGTCAAAGATAAATTAATGAAATCTTACCAAAAGAAATATAAGAAACTAAAATGATGATTTTTTTCTTCTTCTTTTAAAAATCCCTAACACCAAAACTGATACAATAAAATGAGTTAATAAAAAGTAAGCATTTTTTTAGCTATACTCAAAGAAACTTTTAAAAGTACAACAAATTAAATTAAATTAGTTAGAACTGTGGCAAATACAATCTAGGAAATTCATTTTATTGTTTTTTTTCACAAATCTCACGTTCGCTACATAAAATTATAGTCGTTACTTGTTGTTGTTCGCCTCCGTGATACATTTTTTTGTCTGCGAATATTAAAACTCGATCATCAAATCATCAATTTAAAACAATTCCACAAAAAAACCAAAAACATACAGATAGATAATACAGCTTTTTTCAAAATCCTCAAAGTATAAAAGGGGAGAAAAAGGCAAACAACATCGTTTTTATTTTATTTTTTATTTATCTGTTAGCTTTTTTTTATATCCATCAAAAAAAAGGAAGAAGAAAGAAGGAGGCCGATGCAATTTTTATTTTTTTTTTTATTGAAGACACAACCATCGAATAACAACATCGTGACAAGACCCTCATGTTATTTTAAATTCAGAAAAAATAAAAGTAAGATGTTGAAGAAGGCATAAAGCAAGTAAGTAAGCAAGCTTGAAATAAAAAATTTATATAAAAAAAATGAAACCCTCTCCTCCTCTCTTTTTTATTATTTTGGATGGATGAATGATGTTCTGAAGTCTCGTCGAAGCAACAAGAAAGAAAAAATAGAGAGGACTAAAGTGAGAAAGAAGAAATGAAAAGGGACAACAACAAAAAATATTCTGGCGAGTTAGAAGAAGAAAAAAAGAGTGAAAGTTGGAACGAAGAAAAAAAAAAGCAGAAGAAACAAACTTTTTTTTATGGTTGTTTTTTTTTATTTTGTTAACCAAAATGGCATCTCTCCCTTCTAAACTGCAGTTTCTTCTTCTTCGCTCTCTTTTTTTGGGTTAGTCCAACAAAAACGAAAAGAAAAAAAAGTCAAATAACGTGAAACTTTTTTTTTGAGTTTGAGTCTTTTTTTTTAGCCATAAAAAAAGTTACGAAAAGTAACGAGGAAAAAAACATTATCTCACATAAAAAAGAAGTTGTTCAATACTTTCTTCTCTTTTTTCCTTTTCGACTTCTAAACTTTATTTTATTTTGTTTATTCAAGCCAAAAGCAAAAATAAATTATTTTGTTGTCTTTTTACTTATATATATAATATATTTTTCATACTACATACAAATATAATACGTGTTCATTCAATTTGCGTTTAAAAAAAAGAATGTTTTTATATAACTACATAACCCATGAGAATAGAATAGAATGAAAGGATGAGAGATGGCAAAAGCACAATGTCATCAAATCAAGTTAGTTTAGTACCTTTGAGAGAAAAAAGGCATAAAAATGCGCGCTTTTATTTTTTTATATGTAAAAAATTTTTGACGTCATTTATCTTTTTTTGATGTTAAAGCTTTAAAATTTTTTTTGAAGAGGATGCTTTTATTTATTTGGTCAAAAAAGCTAAGAAGCGTGTGCATGCATGCCCTTGTTGCTTGCTCATCTGCTTCATCATCATCGTCAACTTTTTTTGTTTTGTTTTAAGACGACTTTGACATACATACTTAAAAAGTGATAAAACTCGAGAAAAAGAAAATGACGTCCAAGATTTTTTTAATGGAAAGTGATAATGATAAAAATAAAATAAGAAGAAGATGTGTGTGATAGGGTCATAAAAATAAATAAATAAGAAATTACTGATCGCTTCATACTCGATAGAAGCTTGCGAGGATAACAAAAATGTAAAAAAATAACAAAAACTTGAACGGTAAAAAAAATTTGGCTACAATAATTCGATCAAACTTCACTACCAAATAAATATCTCATTTACAACTCCATTTCATTTTTATATTTTACAACAACACAGCCGCCGCCATAAAAACTACCCACATTTTTCCATTTACATTACTTGTATTATAAGTACCAGTAATAAATTGTAAATTCACTTAATATATCAATAATGCTTACAACCAATCTCCTGCCTACACCTATTTTTTTCAAATAAGGAAAAAGAAAAATAAATACTTATCAATAATATGCTGTCAAATCTCATTATATTTTTTTTTTCAAGGAGATTTGTTTCCCTCTTTAACAGTCAAAAGATTTTTTTTCTTAACTGTCGGCAGCAATCTATGACGTACAAAAAGAGAGGGGTATTTGCAAAAAATAAAAAAAGATTGGCAGAAAAAAGAAAAAGAAGATATATTTGAAGCTTAATAAGGCGAAGAAAAAATATAAAATAAATTCTCAAAGGAATTGAAAAAATGACGGAAAAAATCAAAAAAATATTTTTAAAATGCCATAAACGCATTTTTTAGGAGGGCGTTGTTTTTTTAAATCATCAAAGTTCAGACTAAAAATTTAACAGTTGCCAGAAAGATAAGAAAAAATAGACAGACTCTTAACCTCATTATTATTTTTTAAAGGTATTTAATTTATTATGAAATTTTATTAGATTTTTCTTAATTTTTATGTGATTTTTTTTTCATTCAAAAATGTGTTTGAAAAGCAAACCAGTGAGGTCAAAAGATTAATGGCAATCATAAAAAGCAAGCCATATAAATTGGAAGACAAATGAACCACGTTTATTTAAAAATAATATATCGGCTGCTTCTTTTCTCAACTAAAGCTTAAAATTACTCCAGCCAAGTTTACGAATCAAAAAATTTACTTGAAAGAAGCAATGTAAAAAAGTAAAAAAAAATCTATATAATAAGGGTTTGAATTAAAAATGCATTCGAAATATCAATATGTGCTTCACGTCGAAAAATATGGAAAAGAAGTGCCTTCTTTTTTAAAGAAAGGATCTACATACTAACTACAATAAGGAAGTAAAAAAGTATGTACATAGAATATCCAAAGAAAGAAAAGAAGAAATAAACAAAAGCTTAGTATATCATAGCTATTGCTTGCAAAAAGTGGCACCAACCACTTTGAAAAAAAAAAGTTAAAAAATACATATGGGAAAAAATGAAAGTGAAAAGCGCAAAACCCATAGCCATAGCGGTTCTATGTTTCAGAAACCATAGCTTGAAAAAAATAATATGGAAGACGGCAGTTTATCATTATTTTGGAAACTATTTTTTTGTTGAAGAAAAATAGAAACGTTAGTAATAGTTTGATTCAGAAGTAAAAGGAAAAAAAAGAAAATAAATAAAAAGCATCAAAGGTTTGAAATTGCAAATATTGAAAAAAGGGCAAGAAAGAGAGAATCTATTGTTAGAATGTATTCCCAACAGATTTTTTGCTCCTTGCAAAAAAAATTTATGGGTTTTTGCAACTAGAATAAAATGGAAGGTGTTTGTTTTACAGTATCTTCCACAAAAAATAAATAAAGAAAAATGTGTGATGCTAACGAAAAAAAATCCTAAAAAGCTGCGTTGAATGTTGGAATAGAAAAAATATTTAAAATATGATTAGCAAAATATAAAATCATGGTCATGAATCATGAGAAGAAATAAATTTAAATAAGTTTCTTTAAACATGAATTTATAAAACTCGGCGGCTATCACAAATAAAAATAGTTAAAAGACACCAAAATACACTTCAAAAATGGTTATATATCAATGAATTTTATGGGCGAGCCTCAAATTTTTTTAAATATGTATTGTCGGAAATGATGGAAGCATTTTGAAAATTTAAAAAAAGTTTTTGAAAACTTAAAGCACAAATACAAAAAAACATACAAACATTCAAGAAAAAAATGTTATGTTTTTAATTTAAAATTCACTCTCATTTTTTTCTTCAGAATCGTGGAGGAGAAGAAAAAAAACTTATTGAGTCACATCGAATGTTTCTCTCTTGCTTTAGCAACAAAAAGAAAATATGCAGCGTCTTCGAGGAGCATCATCATCATCGCCTCATCATCGAAGAGAGAAGAGGAAAAATGAAGGAAATGACGATGTTCCGTTTAGAAAAGAAAAAAATGCGGCGGAAAACCTTCAAAACTTCAAAAAAAAAAACTTCAGAATATAAAAAAATTATTAGGCCGAAGTCATTGCCTCTTATATTTTTCTTTTTAAAAAATGATGAAGATGAAAAGGAAATTCATCTTTTCACTTTATCGATGATGATGAAATGAAAAGAAAAAAATAACCAAAATATTGTAAAGTCAAAAAAAGAGAGGTAATTGAATTTCTAAAAGTTTTCTCAAACAAAAAAAAACCAACAACATGAAGGAGTGAATTTGGCGACGGCGTTGTAAGCAACAAAAAAGTGATGATTTTTAAAAGATTTTTTTTTTAAATATGGCAATAAAGAAACAAAAAAGATAAGAGACTCATGAATGTGAAAATGTGAAACACGAGAATAAGGTTTAAATAAGTTAGTAAAGGAAAAAAAGGCGACGATGAAACGAGAGATGAAATGTAAAAATGAGTCTATATATCTCCACCGGATATGGATAAAAAATAAAATAAAAAAGGGAAAAGTCTTTATTTAAATAAAATAAAAAACATGGAATTTGATATTCTAATTGAACAACTAAAAAAAAGTCTGGATGGAAACAATGTTTCTTTCCTCGTGTGCTGCCATTGAGAAAACTTTTAGAGGAAAAAGGAAGCAGTAAAAAATTAAAAGCTTTGAATGAATGAAAAAAAACAGTCACTGAAATGTAATATCCGAAGGAAAAGAAAGTTTCTTTTTTGTTTTAATGGCGGCGGTGGTTAATTACTTTAAAACCTAACTAACCACCAAAAAAAAGATAGTAATTTAAGAAGCTTAAAATAAAATAGAAACATTAAGAAATCAAAAAATATACAAAACAAAGAAAAGAACCGATAAAGTTTCAATGAGTACAGTAGCAGGAGTTACTAGGTTTAGACGCAAAAAATTCTGAAATTAAAAACTAAATTTTTAGGTATTCGAAAATGTAGCAATGACTATTTACTAACGAAAAAATCTCTGATGCTTATAAACTTCTTTTTTTTCTCAGCTACCAGACTTTATTAAATAATTTAATTTTTTCTCATTCAAGAAAAGAGAAATAAAATGACGCCACGCCACGATAAAGTAAATCTCATATTCAATATTAAATTAAATCATAACTCGCCTAACTTTTTTTAATATTAGTAATTCTTTCATTTTTTTTTTGATGAGAAAAGAAAAAAAAGTAAGTTAGTAATTCAGGAAAATAAAAATTTAGTCAGTTAAAAAAAGAAAGAAAAATAAATAAATAAATAAAAACCAACCCATAAATCGTTGAGGTTTTTCTGCATGATATCTCTTTTCATTGAAAGATGACGAACTTGACATTCAGCATCATTCTTCTTAAAAATAAATAATTTATTATCAATTATTATATTATTTTTATTTTCCATATTAATTATTTATGTTATTAATATAAATTTTTTATATATATATTATTTTAATGGGTTGAAGAAAGAAAAAAACACATACTTTTTGAAGAGCATCTTCTTCATATTTTTTCTTTTTTTCAATATCTTTCATTTTTCTATTATGATCTGGACCTAATACACCCGCGGTTTGAACAGCATGTTGAGTTCGAGATGTGGTATCTCGAGCTTTAAAATAGCTACTTTGTGAATTTTCCATGGATCTTTGAGCCTTTTTCAAATCTGAATTACATGTCGTCTAAAAATTTACGGGGTTTATTGTAAATCGACGTGGATAGTTATGGGTAAGAATAAGGTAGATAAATTTTCTATGTTTTAATTACTAAATTTGGAAGCTTGTTTGAGATAATTAAATCTTGCAAGAACAAAAAAAATAGTAATCGCATCAACCTAAGCCTATCAAAAATAACCAATCACATCCAAAAAAACAGGTTTTTTCTTTGCTAAAATTTTTTAAACTCCAAAATAAATTAAAGTTGTAACAATTTGAATTTTTTATCTCTTTCAATTGTTAAAGTTAAAACTTACAAAAGCTTTTTCATTTTTGGCATATTCATTTTTAAGTTGTCGTCGTTTATGCTCATGATCATCATGTTTTTGTTGTAAAAGTTTTACCACTCTTTCATTTAGTGATTTAGCAGCATTTTCAGTTTCAATTGAAAAATCATCTGTTGCATCCAAAATTTCATTAAATAACGAAAACAATGGTAAATTTGTCTGCAAAAAAAAAAAAACAATTTAACCTTCAATTTTTTTATTATTAAAGCAAAAACTAACATTATTTTTTAATTCCGTCGATAAAGAATTTCTTGTTTGTTCTGTTAGCTTTTGAAGTTTTTGGGCATGCTCATTTTCAAGCCTCAATCTTTGATTATAAAATGATATAACTAATTGACAATACCGTGACCAAGTTTTAGATCGCATAAAAGCAATTTGCATTGCATCATCTCCTGCATATTGAAATAATAAAGTATCCATATCGCATTCTTGCTCTAAAAGATAAATAAATAAATAAAAGAATTATTAATAAAATCAAAGAAATGAACTCATAGAAATCACTGAGTGAAAGAAGAATGTAAACTTTCTTTTTCACTTATAAAATTTTAAATTTAATATTTTTTCTTTAAAAGTTTTTAATGAATCAACAAAAAAAGTTGAATGAATGAAAAAATAGAAGAAGTCATTTATAAGCAATTAAAAGGAAAAAAAACGGGGAAATAAAAAAAATCTATAAAAAATACCAACCGTAAAAGCTCATAAAAAATATATCAAAGTAAGATAAAAAAGAAAATACCTCAGAAATAAATAGAAGAAGAAGTAATCGCAAAAAATGTAGCGTAAGAAAAAAAATATGTGAATGAAAAAGCCGCATGAAATTGTTTTTTTGATTTTCAAGTGTTTATTGTGAATGGAAAATTCTTTTTGAGAAAGCAGCAGCTAATTGTTAGGTGTGGGAACGGAACGATAGGAATGCTAATAATTTTTTTTTGAGGTAGGTAATGATGGGTTTAGATTTTAGTAAAAAAAATTAAAGGGATTTTTTTATGAATCCAAAAGTAAAGAGATAAGGCAAAATTTGCAGAATTATTGGTTCAATAAAAAAACTTGTCGCATTTTGGACATTAAGAAAAAATAGTTAATTAAAGCTTATAGTAAGAAAATAGTTATTTTAAGATACTCGAAACTTTTCTCAAGCCCAATCACCATTTCGTTACTTCAATTATTTCTTAAATTAGTAAAGTAAAAACTTTCGGCGACACGCCTGTTTGCTGCATATCAGTTAACCTAAATAAATTTTCCATCAAAAAGTAATTTACAAACTGATTTATGTGTGAAAAGATAATAAAAAAAGCCCAAACAAAAAAAGGCTACTGATATGCAGAAAATTATTGCGCAATAAAAAACGACTTTAAAACAAACCCCGAAGCTTTTCTATCAAAAAGCACTATAAAAAAAGTTGATTATTGGCAACTTTTTTTTGTTATTTGGGCGGAAATCAATCATCACAGTAAAGCCTTTTTTGGTTTTAAACATAAACTTATCACATTTTTTTTACTCTGTCGCTAATAAACAAAAAAAACTAAATGACAGATTTTAACACATACATCAAAAGCGCCTAAAACCGAAGAAAGATATATATTATTATTTCTTGAAAAAAAAAAAAATAATTTCTAGGCAAAAGGGTTTAGTTAGAAGCCTTGTATAAACATGTCATGGTCGATCAACATCTTCACCATCCTCCATTCATTGAAAAAAAGTTTTTATCGCATGTTTATTCCCTAAGGGCATCATAACTATTGGCTGGGGTGTTGCAAGTTTCTTCATTTTTTTGTTTTAAATATAAAGTTTTTTTTCTTCAAATAAATATTTGTTGTTGGTGGTTTGATAGTGGCGGAAGAAAGAGCTTAAGAGAATTGAAAAAGTGATTGAATAAAAAAAGAGCTTAGGTGTTTTTGATAAAGACCCGGAGGGGTTTTTATTTTGGGTGATAGGATTTACTTTGTAATACTTTTAGAAAAGTTATTTGTGGTGGTTGCTGATAGTGATGGAATGTTGTTTGATTGAGTGTTGGCTAAATTGCAACAAAT
The DNA here is from genome assembly GCA_028622995.1 of Panagrolaimus kolymaensis. Lineage (NCBI taxonomy): Eukaryota > Metazoa > Nematoda > Chromadorea > Rhabditida > Panagrolaimidae > Panagrolaimus > Panagrolaimus kolymaensis. The sequence continues at coordinate 557,497 of JAJQJQ010000046.1, read as the reverse complement.
ATGAAGGTGAAACTTACAGAAGTTATTAAAAAAAATAAAAGGTTATCAATTTTTGGATGATTAAGAAGCAAGCAAGAAATTATAATTTGATAAATCAAAAAAAAAGAAAAGAAATTTACCCATCTTTTTTCAATGATTGAAAAAATAGCCAAATAATTATTCGATGATTCATGAATGAACCATGTTTCATAGGTCAATACTCAATAAATACAAACAAGAATATCTTATCTTTCTGCTTATCCTTTCGACTAAAAATTAACATCCCTATCAAGGGCAGGAAAATGCCATGCCACAAACAACAAAACAAACAAAAATAAGGAAAACAAAGCAATGCAAAAATGGCTATTTTTTTTTGCAAAAAAAATAAAAATAAAAGTAAAATCTTTGAATCTTTTTTGAAAAGTCAAAGAACCCAAACATGGAAGCTTGCTTTGTTGGGTAAAGAAAATGAAGAAAGAAAGAAATATGTCTCTCATGGGGGTTACAAAAGCTAAATGCAAGGAATAAAAAAAAGTACATTTAAAGTAACAAATAAATATAAATAAAAGTTGCAATAATGGTAATGGCTGCTATGTTCTATATTTAAATAAAAGGTACAACAACACCCTCATTTAAAGAAAAAAGTGCAAAAGATAATAAAAGAAAGACCTTTTTTTTAAATAAAAGTACAAATGATTTTTTTATTATTTTTTTGTAGGAAAAAAAATTAAATGGAAGCTTAAAAATAGTAAAATAATTAAGATTTGTTGTTGCAAAGAAAGAAGATTGCATGGACTACAACAAAGTGCATAAAACAAAAGATAAAGAAGTGCAAAAGTGGAAATGGAATTTTAAGAATATTAAAAACACAAAAATCTATAAAAAATTTAATAAAGTAAATACTCAAAACTCATTCATTATTTTTAGGATAAATAAATTTCATCAAAAAAATTTTTGTTCACCTTTGAAAGCAGCGCAACAAAATTTATGCGTGAGCCCAGGCTCAAATTGCTAGCCTAGCAGTAGCATCAAAATCGAGTGCTTTTTTGCTTCAAACAAAAATAAAAAATCATGCGCACGAGAAAAAATAATAATAGGAAAAATTGTTTTTTTTCATTATTCATTTTTTTCATTGATTAAACAAAATGATTTTTTAATAAAATAAAATAAAATAAAAATGTTCTCCCTCTCTTTTTCTAAAGAGGCTGAAGCTGCTTGCTGCTCCTCGCTTGTTATTATTTTTATGGACAACGGAAATAAACGAAAAATCAAAATTATTGCGTCAATGACAAAAACATAAAAAAAAATTATTGAAGACACACATATTTTTTTGTAAGAAAAATATTTTAATTCGCTAAAAACACAATAAAATTTTCAGAGAGATAGAGTAATCAAATTATAGCAATAAAAAAGAAAAATATTAACCCAAACATAAAACAGAAAGTATTGTTGATCTTGACACTAAACCTTTGCAATTAACAGCAACTAAATCTTTTTTAAGCCCAAAGTAATAAAAGTTACTATCAAATTTTAAATTGGCCATAATTTATATTTACAAAAAATTGAAAATGAATGCACGAAACATTACTTTCAACGTTGCTCAAAGAAAAGACAAAAAAATAATCGGTTGTCAAACAAAGTTTTTAAACCAAAGAATTATAGAAAGAAAAATAAAAATAAAAGTAACAACAACAAACCTGGTCGAGATTGAAATGTGGAATGACGACGAAATAAAGGGGTTCGAGAATTTTTCTTTGTTGCCGCACCAAATTCATGCGTTAATGGTGATGCTCCAGTAACGGTTGCTCCACCATTAATGGTGGAGCCATTATTACGTTGAATAGCCGTGTTTGAAGTTGTTTCTAATGTACCATCGGCACTTCCACCGATGATATTATGAGTTTTAGTACCAGGAGCACCCAGGGTAATTTGCTAAAAAATATATATAGTTGGGTTTAATGGGTAAAAATTTAAGCCATTGATAATTTTCATATGATGATAATAATGACATCAAGAAAAATGATTCACGGAAGAAGAATTTTATGGGTGTATTATTCTTCCTGAACGCTGTTCAAAAAAAATTGATAAGGAAAATAAACGTTTAGCTTTAATGAAAGTAACAACATTAATGATAACATTTTTTTAAAATGGATTACTATCATTTTTCATTTTTCGGGTTTTTTATCTCCCATTTTTTGTCCTTTTAGAACATTTCACTATGATCTTCTAATCCTCGCTGAATTCTATCCAAAAAAGAGCAATAATTACTGCCATTTGTTTTAAACTTCCATTTTAATAAGTTTGTAAAATTAAAAACATTTATCAAAAAAAGTGAAAAAGATTGACAAAATAAAAAGAAAAGTAAACGGATGTGGTTTATTTTATAATAATGGCCTTGAAGAAATAATTTGAAAATGAATGAAAAGAAGAGAAAAAAAACTGATGTCATTGATAATAGTAACAAAATACTAAAAAAATTTCTAATCAAACTTTGTTACTATCAGCAAAGATAGTAATCAAAAAGTTGCAATATTTTTCAAAAAGTTGTTACTGTCATTTCAGGTATCAAAAGCTAATTGTAGCCTTTTAGTCAAAAATCAAAGTACAAAAAATATAACTGAAGTCAAAAAAAGAAACTTTACACTATCTTTTACAATATACGTGTTGTCAAGTTTTTCGTCTCGCAATTAGGTGTTTTTTTAGCCTTAGCTTTTTTTTCAAAAGTAATAAATTTGTTTTTTTCTGACAGCTCTGAATCAAGAAAACTGTTATCAAACCCAATTTTTTAACGGTAATAAACAATAAAATTGAGCGAGAAGAAAATCATCGTTAGAAAAAAAATTTGATAAACCGTAAAAAGCAAAAAAATAAATAAAATGGATACCAAAATTGGACGAGAAAAAAAAATTTAGAAAGTGTTAGAAAAATGTTCGACAAATTTTTTAACACTTCTCTTTGCAGCAAAAAAAACTTGAATTTTTTTCCTTTCTTCATTTTATGGTTTATTTTTTGATTATCATTATCATCAGGCGTTAAGAAACAAACAAAAAGTGAATCTTCTTCCTTCACCAAATAAATAAAAAATTATGGGTTTATAATTACACTAATCAAAGTTGATTATTTCTTTTCTTCTTTTTTGGATACCCCTCTATTTTTTTCTGTTGTTTTGGGGTTTCGAGAAAAGAGGAAGACAGGAAAGGAAAGAAGGAAAGAAATATTTTTATATTTTTTTGTTTAAAACTGGTTTAAAAATAAATTAAAAGAAGCATCACCAAGCAGCGAGCTTTGCTTTAAATCATTAAAGAAAGAATCCGAGACGAGGGAGACGAAAGACGCAAATATTTATTATTTGCAAGAAAAAAAATATTTTTGACAGCTTTTTTTGTTGGCAGAAATTATTTTTTTTCCATAAAAAATTATAAACAAGATTTTCAAAGGATAAAAGAAAGTAAAAGTGTCGTCGTCTGATGGAAGCACTTCCAAAAATGATTTTTATGTCGTTTAAAGAAATTATGATAGTAATTAAATTTTGGCGATAAATCATAAAAATTGTTTACTTTCACGTTAAAATAAAAAATAAAAAACTAAAGAATATTATTTTTTTGAAAGGATTGCATCTTTAAAATTTTTTTTATTTGGACTTACCTTATTAAGTTTATTCCTTCCAAGGGTGGCTGTATTATATTTCGATGGCGGAGATTCTGTTACAGTTCGACTGTTGCTGAAAATAAAAAAAATATAATATTAAAAATCAAAAGCGAACATTTAAAAAAAACTCAAACATTTGAGTTTTACCCTTCGAATTAACTTATATTTATAAGACCATTGTTGTTGGCCATATTTGACCCGCATTCTTAAAACATAAGACAAAAAAAAGCTGCTTTATTTTTTTTTAATGCCCAAAAAATTAGAAGCATGAAGAAAAATGGAAGAAAAGAAATGTATTTTGGTTTTAAATCAATGAATGATACAAGAAAGAAAGAAATAATAAAGATCACGTCAATTTTAAGATAAAACTCGTCATTTTTTAAAGTAAAAAAAAAATGAAACAAGTTCAAACTTGTTATAAATCACATTTTTTGTTATTATTGTGAGTGAAGGCGGAATTCAAAAGGTAAACAAAAAAGACATTGGCGAATTGCTTTTTATTTAATTTTGGCAGAACAAATGTATATATGTACAATTGCTTCGTCAAAATTTTAATTGTTTGATTTTAATCACATCGAAAGAATTCCAAAAAAGCGCATGAGATTTATTTGCGTAAGAAAAAAAAGTGAGGAGGTGGAATTAACGAAATTTATGGATAGGAAGTTAGAAGACAGTTAGTTGATCAATAAGCTAAAAATAGTAAAAAGGTAAAATATAAAAAGATGTTTTATAAAAATATGAGTTTCTTTAGATTTGTAAAATTTGAGAAAGAAAAATGGTTGTATATTGCTGCTTTTTTGATTACTTTATTTTTAAAAAATAAGAATATCGCCTCCGAAAAAAAAGAGAGAGAAAAACCCTTACTCAATTGAAGGAGCAGACGATCTTCTTTCTGAATCAAAAGAATGTTTTTCATTTTCATAATTTTCACTTTCTCCAGCTGAAGCTGTATCGCCTCCACCACCTTCATTTGAAAAAGGTGTATTAGGAGCAGAGCTGTCGAATTTCGAATTTCGAATCGAATTTCGAACCGAATTTCGAATCGAATTTCGAAATTCGAAGCTTCGAACGAATCGAATTTCGAAAAATACGAATTTCGAATCGAACATTCGAAATTCGTTTCGAAGAAATTCGAATTCGAATCGAACATTCGAAATTCGATTCGAAGCTTTCGAATTTCGAATTTTTTCGAATCGGCGCCATTCCAATGGATTTGACTTTGGCGCAAGCTTTTTGGCGCCAAACTTTTTTGCTGCAAAAGCTCAACAGATTTGCAAAGTTTTTGTTTGACATTTGTTTAACAATTTTTCTTCTTCCTGTAAATTATGTCAGTTGCTAAAATTCACTTTGTAAAAGTTAATGGATTCTATGAATGCAAGTACTGTATTAAGAAGTATAAAGTAAACGCAACAGGAACAACATCAGGAAGGAAAGAACATATTGAAAAAAAGCATTCTGATAAACTAAACACTAGCATTACTGATGATAATGGTCCACCAGCAAAACAACAAAAACTTGACTTCTTTCCGCAATCAAATGGTAATAGAGATTTCGATCGATGCTTAACAAGATTTGTTTGTCAATATGGTATTCCATTTTCTGCAATTGAAGCTGAATCCTTCCGTGAATTAATGAAATTTTCCGGTCGAAATATTAAGGTAATGCTTTTGTTTATTATGATTTCTCTAACTTTACTTTGATTTAGATACCTGATCGACGAGCTTTATCATCTGTACTTGTTCCACAATATGCTGCTGAAATACGATCTAATATTACTACCACGACTTCAAATAAGATTATTTCAATCAGTTTCGACGAGTATTCCAAAGGAACCAGAAGGTTTTTAAGGTAAGCGACTCTTTAAATACACTTGTTTACAACCTTATTTCTAGTGTAACATGTTCTTACATCGACAATTCATGGGTCTTGCGGTTTAGAAGCATTACTTTTGAGTAAACATTCAAACCTGCAATCAAAAACTGATGAAATCATCGCTGATTCTGAATCTTTGGATGCTGAAAGTGAAATAAGTGATAATGATGAACCGTTCAGTTGGTCTCAATTTGATGAAAAGAATGTTTCAAAGAAAAGTGGATTACGGGTTAGGCTTTGCTTCTAAACCATGTTTTATTCATTGTTTTAGGAAGAGATGAATGAATATGTAAAAGAAGCAAGAATTGATGTTCCAATGCCTAAGAAAAACACAACCAATATAGCATTAGCATTTTGGCAAAACAACGAGAAAAAATATCCTCTTCTTTCTTCTTTAGCAAAAGCCTATCTATCATTAATGGCGTCAAGTTCAGAGCCTGAAAGAGTATTTTCCAATCTAACTCACTTCTTTCAAAATACACAAAGAAATTCTCTGGGTGATGATAAAGTAGAAGATGTAATGATGGTTCGTAATCAAATGATCGTCGAAAAAGCTGAAAGAAATTTAGTTCCTGTGCCAAAAAATGAAAATGAAATTGTGGTCTTCGAAAGTGAAAGTGAAACAGAAGATTTTTAATTATTATTAATTGTTGATTGTTTTTTTTTATAAATCTTTGTTGTCTTTTGTTTTGTTGTTTTTTTTTATATAATAAAGTATTTTCAAAATTTTTTTTTATTATTAATGACTTCACTTTTTCGAAGATTCGATTCGATTTTTCGAATCGAAGCTTCGAAATTCGATTCGAAAGTTTCGAATTTCGAATCGAAACTTCGAAATTCGATTCGAAGAAATTCGAATTCGAATCGAAGCTTCGAAAGTTCGATTCGAAGATTTTCGAACATTCGACAGCACTGTAGGTAAGGAACAAGCAAAAAAGAGTAAGAATGAGAGTGAAAAAGGTTGAATTGATGGAGTTTAATCAGCATCCTCAACATGTCAAAAGATTATAAAGTTGATTTGATTTTTTCCCATTTTTAAACCGCGTATTTTTCTTTTGTTTTTTTTTAAGATTCAAAAGATTATTGAAAATTAAAAAACCTTCTGATTCTTCGGTTTATCTCGATTTTTCTTCAATTCTAAAATTATTAAAGATCCTTAAAAGTATTTTAAAGCCGCAATATTATTATTATGAATTTTTTCTTCAACCTTTAAAAAAACTTTAACGACTTTTAAAAATGCGATTAGGATTGCTTGATGATAATTAGCATGTTAATTAAGCAACCATAAATGCGATAATATTTGTAAAAATTATTTTGGTAAGATTTTTCCACGATTCTTTAAAAATAGCAAAGTTTGTAAAAAAAATCAATTTTCTTAAAGGGAGTGTCTCAAGCGATAGAGATTTCCTTACAGCGGGTGTTCCTAGTCCGAAAGTTTTTTTTCATTGTCTCAAAAGCTTACAAAGAGCTACAGATTTTTTGTAGCTTTTTGTAGCATTTTGTTTTTTTTTCTCGAAGTGCTACAAAAAGCTACGAAAATTCGAAGAAGTGAACTTTCGGGCTAGGAACACCCGTCCGTCGTAAAAAAAATCTCTATCGCTTGAGACACTCCCTTTAATCGCTACATTTTTACGTTATTTTTTAATCATTCACAAGTTTTATAGTATTGTGAGTTAATGAAAATCGGTTATCCTGTTTCTTGAAAAAGAAAACTGTTTTTTAAACGCTTGTTAATTTTTTCATAATTTTTAAGCTTTTCGGATGATTGAACAAATCTCTTACCCATAGCTAAACAGCAAATGTTATCTTAAGAGAGAGTATGCGAAATGATTCAATTCGAGCGAACATTTTTTTTCTATTTTAACAAAATATAAAAATTATTAGCAATGAGATTTTTCGCTGAGAATAATCAGATATGCTAATATTTGATATTGAAGTTGATGTCACGCATTAACTTCAAAAATTCCACTAAATTCTACCATGAAACATAAAATTTTATTTTTATCCAATATTATGCCGGTTCGTGCCTCATTCATTCTTTATCCCGATTCCATTTTTTCGTCCATAAAAATTCATTCACTCAGTCTTTTATTCTTTAAAAAAAAGTTGTAATAAAATATTTTTATTAGTATTTATTTTCCCATAATTGTACATAAATAATATAAAAATATAACCCGGTTTTGAAAATCAGTTAAAAAGATATGATACAGCAAATCATTCAAAAGTAATTACACGACTTCAGTTACATGAGTTTCATCGGACTTTGAGGATCTCATTAGTGTTGCCATTTCAGTTGGAGGATCGAATAAATGTGCAACGTATTTGGCCTAAAAATTGGTATTGTAAAGAGGAGTAAAAGAAACACATAAAGCAACTATAGATTTTACAAATTATCAATCAAAAAACTTACAACAAGCGTTGAAACGGTAATGCCAACAAAGATACCACATAATACATCAGTTGGATGATGACTATGGTCGACGACACGAGAATAAGCAATAAATAAACCAGATGCGAAGCAAATCATTTGTAAAAATGGCGTGATCAAACGACTGAGATGATTTGGTGGAAATCTTGCTTGAAGATAAAATACAGTAAAAGTTGCAGATGCCAATGAAAGAGATGAATGTCCACTGAAGAAACTTAATCTTGCTTCAAGAACATCAGATTCATTACCAGTGCAATTGTAGCTTGTAGAATTGAAATATATTGAAGTATTGTAGCATGAAGCAATATCGACATCAGGTTTACAAGCATCGAGAAAATATGGTCGAGGACGTCCAATTGAAAATTTTGTTACTGTTGTTAATACCCAAGTTAGTATGATTGCAAGCTAAAAAGTAAATTGTTAGTTTTAGACATTATTTTTTTTAACTTACTTGAAAATAACCATAGAAGATAGTGATTCGAATAGCCAACCGTGACACTTTGTCATATCCTCTTTCCCATATTGAATAACATATTTCTGGATCAAATTTAATCAAGCGATAAAGTTCAATAAAAAGTATAGGAAAGAATCCACAGCAATATATGAAAGCAGCTAAAGCAAGACCATTTACAATTGAACCATCTTTTACAAGTTGAATTGAAAGATCATTACAGAAGAAACCTTGTTTAACAGGACCAAGCCATCGAAAGAAAAGTTCAACCGAAATTCCAAAAGTATAAAGCGCAAAACATTCAATTAAAGTTCGTTGAATTGGTAGTCGAGATGGTAATTCTGACATGTTTCGATTTCGTCTATTCTAAAAAAAATTAGAAATCAATAAATCGGAAAATAAAACACGATTTTTAGCGACAACACAACATGGAGAGAAAAATGTTAAAATATGCATAAATTGAGGCAAACAATGTATGACGAGAGCAATAAAAAAAGAAGAGAGCGATATATTTTATATGTAATAGCAAACTACAGAAAAATTATCAAAGGTTAATAAACTTCAAGATAATGATTTATAATGGAAAGAAAAAAATGGTTAAAAAGGAGCAGACTCACGCGATAATCCGACGTGAAATTGCAAAAGTGATTAAAGAAAAGGATCAAGTATTTGAATTGTCCATTTTTCACAGTATTAATTCACAAAAAGTTTTCACAACATTGTTTAAAAAAAGAGAAGAGGAAGTGAGGATAAAAATACGACCGTTAAAAAAAATATGCTTTTCATTGATCTTCCCAAACTTTTTCTAAAAATCATTACAAAAGCGCATCAGCCTAAGCTATTTATTAAATCAAATTTTCTCATAATGTTAGGCTATTAATTTTTTTATTTAATAGCTTATGCAATGAATTTTTATGGTGGAGAAAGATCAACATTGGGTCATTGTCAAAATATTTAATAGAAAAAAGCTGGGGAAAATTATGTCACTTTTTTTTACATCGGCGGTGTCAATGATTCATTAAAATAACAAACATACACAAAAAAGATGGTTAGAAAAAAAGAATAGACAAAAAGCTTTATTTGTTGAAATTTTTGTGTATTCAACCTAAATTATGTCAAACTACAAATTCCACAGAAAAAAATTTTTAGAAAGGTTTTAGCAACGTAAAAACGCTTCAAAGCCAAAATTTATACGTACATAAAAAGTTAGAAACATCAAACATACCCTTTCAAAAGAATTTCTTCTATTTTCCCAAGAACTGCTAATACCACCAAGTTGTTCACCATCCATGGTTGCTTCTTCTTCATCATCATCAGTTGTTGGTGAAAGCAAAGCAATTTCATCGCTTCCATCGTTATTCATTCTTTCTTTTCTCGTATTCTTCTTCTTCTACGTTTCATCGGCAAAAATAAAAGCTTTTTTTTGTTCTGCAATAAAATTTATGCTGAAGCAATGTGATTCAATCAATAAATTTTTTTCCAATTATGTTATTGCTGCTGATGCTAAAATAAAATTTAGTTAATTTTGAAACAACTAACAATATAAAAAAAAGAAAGGAAAAAAGATAATCGTCAGTCATATTGTTTAAAATTACACGCGCAATGTTAGTTAGCAACAATATTGATTGATTGCTCGATTGTGGAAGAGTACACTTTTTGGTTTTATTGAAAAACATGAATCAATGGATAAACGCAAACTAAAAAAACTAGAATTTATAGTTTTAATTTTGCGAGATTCATTTAAAATTCAAACTAAAAAAAGGTGAGTTAAAAAAAGGTGCTTTAAAAGAGTATAAAAAGTGTAGTTTGCTCTTCGAAGTTTGGTAAAAAAAATAATACTTTTTATTTAAGCAAGGTACATAAATACTAAAAAATTCATAAAGTTAGGAATGTAAGAAAATTCTATGCTAGTCATAATCGATCTGATTTTAGGCTTTATCCATTTTATCAATGTAAGCTCCTTGAATTAAATCAGCTTTAGAAATTCCAAGCTTTTCCATTAATTCTTCAGCAATTTTTTGACCATCTTCTGCTTCTTGATCATCTTTGAGACAAACTTCAAGTTCCATGAAATCTCCCAAATCTTCAACATGGTCAAGATGAATTCGAGTTTGTTCATAAATAAAAAGATAACGAGTTTTCTTTAAAACTCCTTTAATTCCCATTGACATTTTTAATGCTTCTTTTAAAACAGGGGCATCAGAAGCTTGGGCTTTAACAAAGTCGGAAACTTTTGGTCCTTCCGTATCTGGGCGATCATAGAAGATAAGTTCAGCTGGAGTGTTGGAGTCAACGAATTCACGAAGCTTTAAACGTCCATTTGGTGAATTGAAAAAGGTGTCATGTTGCTTCAAAATAATTGGGTCTTTACCATCACAAAGTTTTTGAGCTTTATTAAAGGTAACTTCAAAATCTTTAAGTGAAGCTTTAATTTCAACGTTCTTAGGCATTATCAATACTAAAAAAATAGAAAAATTGCTGTAAAATTTTTTTAAATCTTATGAATGGTAAGTGGGATGGATACAAAGACCAAATAAAAAAGTGGGAAGGCAAAAATAAAATCATAAATAATTTATTTATATAAAAACATTCAAAAATAAATATTTACAAAAATATCTGGGAAACGTTAATTGTACTTTGTTTATATGTAAGTGAAGTAATTGGCCAAAAAATGATAATTACTTATTACTAGGCCTCAAAAATAAATTAGTTTTGCACTGATAGCTTTTTTGTTTGAACTTGATTAAACGTGTGATTCAACCCGTTGTAAAATTTTAGGCCTTATTACACCTCCTTGAAAAGATGGAGTGGGCTTGATTTCTTTTTGCTTTTCTTCGATGGTTACAGTTACTTGGTCATCGTCAAGAGGAATTTCAATTACTTCACTTTCTGGAACCGGATTAATTTCGACGGTTGTTACTCTTGTTGTAATTGAATTGGTTTCAACATTTCCATTTGAATCAGTTTCAGAAGATGATTCAGAATCATTTGATTTTTCTGTGATTGCTTTAATTTCATGCGGAGTAAAAGTCAAATCAAAGAATTGATGACGGAAGAAAACCAAAACCATTAAAATTGCAATTGTTGAGCCTACGATAGCACCAACCAAGACATCAATGGGATGATGCTTATTATCAGAAATTCTTGAATAACCGACAACTGCAGCCAAGCCAAAGAAAATAGTGTACAAAAGAGGAAAAGCCACCGAAGTACGATATGTTCGGCCAACGCGAGAGTGAATAAAAAGCTAGAAAAAAAAGATGTCAAACTTTTAGAAGAAGTAAAAAGTTTTTTAAGCTTACTGAAAAAAACATTGCATAATAAAAAGAATTAGAAGTATGGCCACTAAAGAAAGATAGGCGAGCTTCAGTTATTTTTCTATCATCATTACCAAAGCAATAATAATTTTCGATGTAAGTTGCGGCATCACCACATGAATCAATTGTAGAAATATTTGATGGGCGACATACAGCAAAGAAATGAGGTCGAAGTCTTCCAGTGGAATATTTTGTTATATTTAAAAGAAAGATATCAATCATAAAGCCAAGTTGGGAGATCACTAAAAATTATTAGTTACCGTAATCGATCGATATAAAATAATTATAAGCGCTTACAAAGAAATCTGCAAACTCTTATAATAGTGCCAGGAATTCGATGACCAGAACATTCAAAAATTGTTGGAAGCTTTGATGAATATCTTGAATACAAATATTTTGTGCAACAATATTCAACTGATATTATCTAAAAACCACCATACAACTAATTTGAAATCTTTAATAAAAAGTTTAACAAACCAATGGAAATAAAATAACATAAAAAGCGATATGCAAAAAAGGCATTGGAATGGTGCTATCTTTATATGGTAGCCTAATAGATTCATCTCCACAGAAGAATCCAATTCTTCGAGGCCCAGGTATCATGCATAAATAAGATGAACCTCCAAGAGTAAAAATCAAAAATGCATGCCACATAAAATTTAGTGGTTTTACTTCTATCGTTGATTGCATCTTCACCCTTTTTTGTGATCCTAAAAATGTGTAAACAAATCAAATTAACGAACATAAAAAAGTAAAGGGGCACGTTATTATTTATTTTAAAGGAATCTTATTAGCCGAATAAATAAAATATAACAAAAAAAAGTTTAAATGAATCATGATGAGAGAAAAAGGTACACCTTTCTGTGATGGGTCTTTTTATGGTTCGGTTCGTCTGATTAGTTTTTAGTCCACTTCTAAAATTATTTGCTTTGCGAGCATGTAAAAATGAAATCAGCTGATAAAAAATTTCAACAAATAATTAGGTTGCAAAATTTAGCTGTATTTTTTTTGATAACTCTTTTTAGTGCTAACAAAAACTAAAAATAGAAAGTAGTTTGTGGTTTTTTGAGTAATGGTGTATTTCAGGAAATAAACTTTCACAATCAAAGGAAAACAAAAAAATGAATGAAATATGAACTCTAACTTGTGCACGAACTTACGTGATCAATGATTTTAAAACTGTCGCAATAAAAAAAATAAAACTAACCCAAGTTCAAATTTTTTGTGAGAAAAAAACACAACAACAAAATCTTAAAGTTTATTATTAAATTTTGACAATGATGTATCAAACAAAAAGTCGTAGGTATAAACTAAAAAAAAACTATCGATTTCACACTTTTTCCCCGATAAAAAAATCCGTGTATAAAAAGAAAGCCTCCCTCCCGTCAAATATTGACGTTTTTCCTTTTTATTATTTTTAAAAACGTCAAACCACTCAACGACAAACATAATTCATGTGAACCATTCATATTTAAATTAACATACAATTTTTTTTAGTAAAGTGGTTAGCAAAAAAAGAATGAGAAGAAAAAAGCCATCCGAGAAAAAAAAATTTGTTTGTAAAATTGAACCAAGTCGGAAGCTTGAACAAACACTTCTTTATTTTATTTATTGTATTTTTCTTGGCAACTTCGAAACTAAAAATTTGTAAGGTTTTTTCGTGAAATTTTATTCAACAAAAAGGTTCAACGCTTTTTTTTCTTCCTTTTTACTTACCGAGGAGACAAGCATTTTAACCTTTTTGCATTGGGGAGTTTTCTCGCGCAAACAGTCAAACAAACAAGCAAGTATGAAAGTAAGCAAGCAAAAAAGAGTATACAGTTAGTTAGTTAATGGCGCAATGTTTACCCAACAAATGAGAAGAACTCTCCCTTCTTTTATCGAAAAACCAACCCGAAAGAGGAAAAATAAAGGAGACGAAAAAACGATACAATAATTTCTTATTCAAATAATAATAATACAGAAAGATTTAAGATAAGTACACGCTCGTTTTTTTGGTTTGAGGAATAAAGGTCTGTAAATAAGGTAAAAACAAAATAAAATACCTTTGATGAGTAAAAGCCGTCGTTGGATTTGTGCGGATGATGAGTATTGGTCCATTTCCTTTCCTCTTCAATGCTGCTGCTTGCTTTTTATTAAGACCGCCTTTAACCACTTATGGAGAAATGGGAAAGCTTAATGAAGAGGGAAAAGGAGCTTACTGTCATCGCATTGGTTGGTCATCTATAAGTCATCTTAATCTTAACCGTAATTATTTTATTTTTCAAAAACAAGGAAATAATACATAGGAAGTAAGTTTAACTCGAATTATAATCGTATTATAGAAAGCCGAACGATGAAACAATAAAAACAATATTTTTATTTTATTAAAATTTTCAACAGTAATAAACAATATAAACGAGATGCAAAAGAAAGTATTCAACGACAAAGTATGTACACGTAAGTTTGTTTTAAAATAAAACCTTTAGAAATTCCAATATCAAAAACCTTCATCTGATGACCAATTATCCGCATGAAGTGTATTATCCACAGGTCGATCAAGTTCTGGACGAATATCTGATTTTGGAGTATAAACTAAACAATTTTTATCCAAGCCAAAACCAATCACCTAAAATTAAAATGATCAATTAACGAAGTTAAAAATAAAATTGAAACTTACATGTTGATAATGAGGTCGATAAACACATGCGATAGCATCACTTGCAAATCCAGAATAAAGCTTTGTTGTTTTAACCAGTTTTTCATTTATATTTACATTATGACGATTAGGATCATCGATTTCAACCATCTTAATTTCAGTTCTCGATGGAACAAATGCCATTACCGTGTCACCTTCATTGCACAAATCAAAATTTGCCGTTCTGTGAATTTTTGATCGAAAATTCTAAAAAAATGAAATAGAAACAAAATAACGAAGCTAAAAAACAAACATGAATTTCTTGAATCATTTTACCATCAGACATTCTAAAAACTTTTATTTTTCCTCCAGAAGTTAGCGTAACAAGTTTAGTTCCATCAGCAGTAAATTTTGCTCGAGTATACGCGCTTCGATGCACGTTTTTGCCATTTTCTTGAGATACATCAAGTTCACAAAGCGGTCTTTTACTTTGACGAATATCAAAAATTCCACAATTGCCTTCTTTTGTTCCTGTAAAAATCATGTAAGCATTCCCTGGATACCATTTGATTGAAATGATGTGATTGGATGACCATCGTATTTGTTGAACAACGCTTCCAACTCTAAAATGAAAAGGTAAAAAATTAAAGAAGAGTAAAATGAAAACTAACGAAGGATCAACAAATTTAACCACCGATGAACTAAGACCAACGCCAATCAAATGTGGATCATAACTATTCCATTCTAATCCAGAAATAGATTCAGTTTCAGTTTGAAATTTAAAAGTCTCTATCACAGCTAAATTTTCAGTATCCCATAACTAAAACCATCCAAATTTAAAGCTTTAATTGCAACATAAACTGTAGGTAGCACTTACTTTAACAGAATGGTCCCTTGAAGCAGTTAAAAACGAGGCAGCATCATTTTTAAACCAATCACAATGAAGGATTAGACTTGTATGACCGCTAAAAACAAAAATCTTTATTCTGACAAACTTAATCAAAAATGACTTACTCTCCACTTCGTTGACCTCGTCCATAAAATCCAATAGCTTCTTTTCTTTGTTGAATGAGTTGACAAAGATCTGCAACAAAAATATCACCATTTGACGAGCCAGCAAGAAGGAATCGATTTTCCACTGTATCAATTGCTAAACTGCTGTAACTAATATTGGGTAAACGATAACCACGATTTAGAATGAGAGTATTTAAACGAGTTGAATACAATTGTGGAAGAAAATATGATGATTCGCCAAAGCTAAAAATATTCAAGTTAGAAATGGAAAAGTAAAAACAAAAAATTACATCTTTGAATGTTGAACATAGTTTCTAACCACAGACAAGTAATTCGATTTTGGTTGGCAAAGATTATCGAGCATAAATCTAAAACACTGTACAAAAACGGAATGAAAATGAAACAAAGAAGAGATAAAAATGGTTATAAACCCATTTATTAACATAAATAACAAAAAAGAGATAACAAAGTTTATTTTATTTCAAGACGGGTTTTTGCTTCAATAACAGCTATGGATTGAGTAAAATGTGAAAACACAGTAGCATTAAACTTTCTTTCTCTTAACCTTAGAATTTCTGGATCAGTTGATTTCAAACGTGAAATAATGGAAAAGTAATATGCAGCCAAATTCTAAAATGAGAAATAATAATAATAATAAAACAAGCTTTGAGTGAACATACTGTAATAACGGCATCTCCAATATCTTCCAGAATTAATTTGTTTCCCAAGCGATTGATATTCTTTTCATTTATTCTATGTTCAATATTCTTATAAATATTCCATTTCATGTGATTCAATAAAAAGAAAGTATCAGCAACATAAAAATGTGAAACACAAAACAAAAAAGTCTAAATTTAAATGCAATTAGTTCCAAAATAAGTGAAAAAAAAGAAAGTATTTACTTGAGGTGGAAAATATTTCGGTTCAATTTTGAGATCATGTTTATTGTAATAAGGACCAAGATATTGTACAGGAAAACAAAGATCCCATTGACAATCCTTAAAACAAACAATGTAAAGCTTTTTCTTAATATCAAAGACCATACCTTAAAAAAACATTTTTTTCGAGAATATTTGAAAGTTTGAATTCGTTGAGAATGTCGTCGAATATCAAGCGCAAGATCATCAGGTAAATCAAGATGTGTTTTCATAAAATTACACATAAAATTTATTTCCGCGTTAAGCAAATTGTAACTTCTTATCAAAGCTGAAAAAGCAACAATGTATGGTTAAAGCCGAAAGGTGAAAAACTTACAAATAAATTCTCTTGGATTATTCTCAAGATCGGGAAATGTTGTTTTTAAAGCTGTACATCGAATATAATCAAGTAAAATGTTCTTCAATTTGTTTCCTGTCCATTTGAATACAACCTATAACCACAAAGATGAGTAAGTAATTGAGGAATAAAAAAAAAATAAGCTCACCTCATCATCAGAAGCATTTATAAAAAGTTCAACAATATTCAATGTTGAAGATGATGGCTGTTGATCAGATAATGAGTTGATTGGGTTTGGAGACTTTCTCTTAAAAAAATCTTTGTTGAAAAGAAACATAAGTTAATAATAACTAACCTTCCTCGTATTTGAAGTTAATTTTTTACGTTTATCTGAATCCATTTTTTTGTTGTTATTTGAAACGCAAAAAAAAAAATTTGAAACTTTGTCCAAAATATTTTTTTTTTTGAAATGGCGAAATGCACCTTTCGCTTTAGGACTTTTAATGTTGTGCATTCGTTTTTTTGGCCCTAAACTCTTCAAACATTTGTTTGCTTCTTCTCCTCCCTTTTTTTGTGCCACTTTCCTTCCTCATTTTATTGATGAAAAAATATCTAATTAATCCATCAAAAAATTTACATGTTTATCTTGTTCTCATGATCATCATCTTACCGAAAAACTAACATTATTTTAATACTTTTCGCGTTTATTTCCATCGCTGCGTCGTGTCATTTCTTTTTTGATCGTTTATTTTTTTATGTGTACCATTTTCTACCGCGTTTACTTTCATTACATCATTGATTACAAATTATAATTTTTTTTATACAAATCAATTCTTTTTTTAGGAGTTATTCACATCTGCTCCAAACTTTTTGTGCTTTACGTATTTATTCGCTATCAACGTTCATTCAAACTTTTTTTGTTATCGCCTATATACTCATCATAGGCAATCATGGCTACTTATGGTCGTGTTCAACGCCCTGAAGCTGTATTACAACGTGCTGAAGAATTCATCTCTGTTGGTAAAGATAATGATGCTTTAAATGCTTTGCATGAAATCATTAGAGTAAGCTTTGTCTTTATTTTCAATTGGTTTTTGCTAATTACGTTTGCTTTAGGATCGTCGTCATAAACAATGGTCACTAACACATGAACTTATTATGCTTCGTCATTTAGAACTCTGTGTTAAGCTTCGTAATGCTAGTATTGCAAAGGATGCTCTTTATCAATACAAGGCTTTGACTCAACAAGTTGCTGTATCGTCTCTTGAAAATGTTATGAAACATCTCTTAAAGCTTGCTGAAAGTAAAGCTGAAGCTGCTCAAAAAGAATCCATTGAAAAGATCGAAGAAATTGATGACTTGGATTCTAATGATGCTCCTGAAACGTAAGCATTGTTATATTATTACGGCTAAATACGTCCTTCTTTTCAGCCTTTTGTTGTCTGTTGTATCAGGTGCTGTTTCTCAAGATCGTATGGATCGTACTGTTCTTAGTCCTTGGCTTCGCTTCTTATGGGATTCATATCGTAATTGTCTTGATCTGTTAAGAAATAATAGCCTCGTTGAAACTCTTTATCATCAAATTGCTCGTCAATCATTTGGTTTTTGTATCAAATATCAAAGACGTAATGAATTCCGTAAGCTTTGTGATCTTCTTCGTTTACATTTATCGCAACTTCAAAAGAACATTAATTCGCATAAGTAAGTTTACATTATTTTTTGCCCTTATTTAACTTTATGTTATCTTCTTAAGTACAAACAACCAACGTATAAACCTTGCTGAATCACTATCAATTATGCAAGAAACGCGTTTAATCCAATTGGACACTGCAATTCAAATGGAATTATGGCAAGAAGCATACAAATCATCGGAAGATTTACACAACTTGATGCAACTTGGTAAAGAAAAAGACAAACTCAAAATCAAACCACAAAGCTTTGTTAATTATTATGATAAGCTTTCTCTCATCTTTTGGAAAGGAGGCAATTTCTTGTTTCATTCTGCTGCACTGTTACAAAAGTTTACCATATGCAAGGACATGAAAAAGACGTTCTCTGGTGAAGAAGCTACTGAACAAGCAACTCGTTTATTGTTAGCTGCTTTAAGTATTTCTGATGATTTTGACACTTCTTCAATTCTTACCAAACATCTTGATATGGAAGATATGCATCTCAACAATGTCAGAGTTCTTTCAACGCTTTTACGTCTTCCAATTGCTCCAACACGAAAAGGAATTTTACGTGAAATTGCTCTTTTATCAGTTCCTGATATTTCCCAAGAATCTGTTTCTCGTCTTTATCGTCTTATGGAAGTTGATTTTGCTCCTCTTGAAGCTGCTAAAATGGTTAATGCCGAACTTGATAAGATCAAAGCTCTTGGGCGTGAAGACTATACCCAATACCTTGAATGTATTCGAGCTGTAGTAGCAACTAAAATTTTGAAAGGGGTTTGTTACTTTTTGTAGAAAAAAAAAATAATTCATACTATATCAGTTTTAGCTTACCAACATTTATGATGCAATGCCTATTGACCGTATGACTTCAATTATTCCTTTTTACAATCGCTCCGAACTTGAACATTTCCTTGTTCACATTACAAAGCAACGTTTCCTGAAAGCTCAAGTTGATCATCGTGAAAAGTGTATAAGGTTTGGTCCTATCGATGCAACAATAGCTGGTGATGTTGAAGCTGAATTTGGTGAAACTACAGGCTACAAGAGTGAATATGAAGCTATGCGTGTTCATTTGACCCGTCTTTACGATTTGCTTGGTATGACTGTTTATGAATTTGATGAAGAAGAAATTCGTGCTCGCGCCATTGAACAATTCAATCGTCATCGTCAAACATATGAATACCATAAAGATTCCGATCATGAACGTATTATGCAGCGTAAGAAAATTATCGAACTTCACAAGGAAAACAATGAAAACTTGAAAAAGGTCAAATATATGGAAGCTCAAAAAATTGCTGCTGATAAAGATGAAAAGAAACGTAAAGAAGAACAAGAAAAACTAAAACGTGAACAAGAAGAAAGTGAAAAGAAGAGAAAATTGGTTGAACAAGATGAAATTCAACGTAAAATACGTCATGAACAGATGAAGAAGTTTCAACAAAATCCCATCTACAGTCAAATTGTTAAAGAAAAGGGTGAAGAAGCTATTCAAAATATGGATCCAGAAATTGTACTTCGAGAACAACGAGAGCGTATGGATGCTGAACGTCGTGAACAAACTATTAAAATGTTACAACAAGAACGCAAGTTTGATTATTATGTTCGCGCATTCAACATTGAAGAACGTGAAATAGCTAAACAAATATCAGAAGAACGTCGTAGTGAAGCTCCTGCTCGATTTGAAGAATGTGAAGAGCGTCGCATTGAACAAGCCAAGTAAGGATTTTTTGCATTATTACTATATGTGTATTTTATTACAAATTTGTATTATTTATAGGACTGATCGTGAACGTGAAGAAGCTACCTTTAAACATCTAAATGCTGCAAAATCTGATGCCATATCCTTCATTCGTCGTGTCGTTGAGTCTCATAAAGATGAAATGGAAGAAAGAAAAGAAGCCTTTACCAGAAGTCTTGCTAAACTTAAAGCAAAGAAATTAGAAGAACGTAAACTTGCCCGCGAAAAGGATCGTCGTCGTAAATTTGAATTAAGCAAAAAGGAAGAAAAAGAACGTCTTGAACAAGAAGCTTTACGTGAAAAAGAAGCCGAACGTGAAGAACGTCAAGCTGCAATACAAGCTGCAAGAGGTCGTGGCAGAGAGGTAATTTTAATGTTTTCTTTTAATCATTAAATAACTTTTATATTTTAAGCAACGTGATTATGATCGTCATGGTGAACCTGGACCTGAATCTAAAGCTGAAACTGACAATCAATGGCGTGGTCGTGAGTCTTCTGGAAATGTTCAACAACGTCGTCCACCACCTCCTCAAAGAACTGGTCCTGCACCTATTGCAGCAGCTGCACGTGAACCTATTATTAATGGAGAATCAGATCAAGCTTCAACTTGGAGAGGCGCTGGTCCTGCGCCGACACTTTCTCGTGAAAATATGCTACCAAGTCAACCTACAATTACTCGAGCTCCTCCAGCAGTTGTTGAAGCTGACAAAGTTGAAAAATGGCGCCGTGATGGACCTGTTAAATCTACTGCACCTCCGCCAACAGCTGAACCTTCACCTCAACTTTCTGATGTTTCTGTTGCTATGCCTTCACAAAAACCCTCAACACCCGGTAAATATCAGCCTCCACGTCAAGCTATTACTCGAACAACTCCTGCTTCTGATCAACCTCAACGTCAAGGTGCTACTCGACCAACTTCTGGTACTGACCAACCTCCACGTCAAAATGCCCCGAGAATATTTCCTGCCTCTGATCAACCTCCACGTCAAAATTTTTCTCGAACAACTGCTACTGATCAACATCCACGTCAAGGTGATACTCGATCGACTTTTGAACGTAATCAACATCCTGCTGGTCCTGGTGCTCGATCAACTGCTGATCGCAATCAACGTCCTCCTGCTGGTGGACCCGGTGCTCGCGGTAATACTACTCGTCCTCAACAATCTGGTGGTGGAGCTGATGAAAACAAAAGCTGGCGTTAAATCTGTGTTATAATTTCTTTAAAGTAATTATTTTGTTGTTGTTGTTTCTATTATTGTCTTATATTTTTGACCTTTGGGTTTATAAAAATAAAAATTTGTTAAAAGAATCAATAATAACGTGAATTGCAAGCCGCGGCATTTATTCATTTTTGACGGAAAGAGTGTGTCCGTCAATGAAAAACGATGTCTTTTTTTCTTTTATTAGCTCTCGTTTGTTTGTCTCTTATTTTTTTTGCTACCAGATATTGGCAGCAGCTGTAAGAGAGATAGAAAGAACATTGCGGTTGTTGTTTGCTTCAAGCGAAGACTAACTGCTGCCTTTTTTTATTTTGTTTTTCATCGATAAAAAGGGAAGAAAAACGTCTGGAGCGAGAACTCATTTCTTTTCCATCCAACGAAGTCTGAATGCCATAGTTGTCGTCCACCACATTTTCATTTTGAAGGAAGAAAGGCGATGAGGGAGAAATATAATCGAGAGCAGAGCCTTCTTTCATTTAGCTTTGAGTGTGTTAAAAAAAATGGAGAAGAGACTCTTTCTTTTCTTTCTTTTTTTCTTGGTTGCTGTGCCTAAATAATATTTCGCTCTTTTCCCTGTGGCAAGACATGAAAGAGAAGAAAAAAGCAAGCAGCACATGCATATTTTGTATGTCTATGTCTATGTCTATGTATATGTATGTATGTATGTGTCTGTCATTCGGAAAAAAAAGAAGCTTTGCTTTTTTTATTTTTCCCCTCTTCTTGTTTTTCTTCCTTCCAAGGGAAGTTCATAAAGGTCGACGTCGTCGGCAACGTATTCCTTCATTTTTTTTTTCTTCTTCTGCTTTTCTTTTAACTTCTAAGCTTTTCCCTTTTTTTTTTACATAAGGAGGAAACTGAAAGAAAGAAATATGTACGTGTACTTATTATTATTATCCTGAAAGAATTAATAATAAATAAATAAAAAAACAGAGACACCACAAGAAATTGATACATTTATTTTTTTTTATGCGGCTGCGCAGCAGCAAGCAATGGGATACATATTTTCAACTTTCTTTTTTCTCATGTCTTTTTTTTCTCTCCAAAAAAATGAAAACTAAATGTTTATTGATTCTCGGCTTCTTTTTTATTTTTCATCGACAATAGCCGCGTATATATTTTTTTCTGCTTTTATCCATTAAAAAAATTTCTCTCACTTGGGACTCTTCAAATATCTATCTATCTATCGTCTTCTTCGTCTTCTGTCTGCTGCATTACATCCTTTCTCTTTCTTTCATTCTTATTCCGTTGTGGTGGTGAATTTGATAAATACCATTTTTTCCTCTTTCTCTCTCTGCTCTCATATATCCCTTTACTAATCGATCTTCATCTTTCAAATAAAATTTTTAAACAAAAAAATATGACCGATTGAAAAGGTTGTTTATGGTATAAAAAAAAACGCGTTGAAGCGTCCTCCGGAAATGCGTCAAAAAAATAAAATAAAAATGAACGGCACCACAGAAGCTTACTTTTTTTCATTCTTTCTTCTATTCTGCTACTGGCAAAACAACAATGCATTTTTCTCCTCCATTTTTATTTTATTCTAAAATGCTTTTTATCGAAAACATTATATGTATCTTATTTTATTTTTTTAAAGAGACAAACGTATGCTTGCGCATGTTTAAACTTATTTTATTATTTTTTCTTCGTCATCATTTTATCATGTGCTTTTTATCTCTTTTACTTTTACCAAATATTTTAAGTATTCATATTGTTTTTTTTTTGTTTTTTATGAGATAATATGCCTTCCATCTTCCCTATACAAATAACCTTCATTCATAGCGCAGTGGTTAAAGGCGCAATAGTTTGAAAAGAAAAAAAATTGATTTGGTTCAATTCCGTCGAGCACAGAGTCGCTGTCGCGTGTTTACCCAAAACTCGTCAGCAGAGCTGTCGAATTTCGAATTTCGAATCGAATTTCGAACCGAATTTCGAATCGAATTTCGAAATTCGAAGCTTCGAACGAATCGAATTTCGAAAAATACGAATTTCGAATCGAACATTCGAAATTCGTTTCGAAGAAATTCGAATTCGAATCGAACATTCGAAATTCGATTCGAAGCTTTCGAATTTCGAATTTTTTCGAATCGGCGCCATTCCAATGGATTTGACTTTGGCGCAAGCTTTTTGGCGCCAAACTTTTTTGCTGCAAAAGCTCAACAGATTTGCAAAGTTTTTGTTTGACATTTGTTTAACAATTTTTCTTCTTCCTGTAAATTATGTCAGTTGCTAAAATTCACTTTGTAAAAGTTAATGGATTCTATGAATGCAAGTACTGTATTAAGAAGTATAAAGTAAACGCAACAGGAACAACATCAGGAAGGAAAGAACATATTGAAAAAAAGCATTCTGATAAACTAAACACTAGCATTACTGATGATAATGGTCCACCAGCAAAACAACAAAAACTTGACTTCTTTCCGCAATCAAATGGTAATAGAGATTTCGATCGATGCTTAACAAGATTTGTTTGTCAATATGGTATTCCATTTTCTGCAATTGAAGCTGAATCCTTCCGTGAATTAATGAAATTTTCCGGTCGAAATATTAAGGTAATGCTTTTGTTTATTATGATTTCTCTAACTTTACTTTGATTTAGATACCTGATCGACGAGCTTTATCATCTGTACTTGTTCCACAATATGCTGCTGAAATACGATCTAATATTACTACCACGACTTCAAATAAGATTATTTCAATCAGTTTCGACGAGTATTCCAAAGGAACCAGAAGGTTTTTAAGGTAAGCGACTCTTTAAATACACTTGTTTACAACCTTATTTCTAGTGTAACATGTTCTTACATCGACAATTCATGGGTCTTGCGGTTTAGAAGCATTACTTTTGAGTAAACATTCAAACCTGCAATCAAAAACTGATGAAATCATCGCTGATTCTGAATCTTTGGATGCTGAAAGTGAAATAAGTGATAATGATGAACCGTTCAGTTGGTCTCAATTTGATGAAAAGAATGTTTCAAAGAAAAGTGGATTACGGGTTAGGCTTTGCTTCTAAACCATGTTTTATTCATTGTTTTAGGAAGAGATGAATGAATATGTAAAAGAAGCAAGAATTGATGTTCCAATGCCTAAGAAAAACACAACCAATATAGCATTAGCATTTTGGCAAAACAACGAGAAAAAATATCCTCTTCTTTCTTCTTTAGCAAAAGCCTATCTATCATTAATGGCGTCAAGTTCAGAGCCTGAAAGAGTATTTTCCAATCTAACTCACTTCTTTCAAAATACACAAAGAAATTCTCTGGGTGATGATAAAGTAGAAGATGTAATGATGGTTCGTAATCAAATGATCGTCGAAAAAGCTGAAAGAAATTTAGTTCCTGTGCCAAAAAATGAAAATGAAATTGTGGTCTTCGAAAGTGAAAGTGAAACAGAAGATTTTTAATTATTATTAATTGTTGATTGTTTTTTTTTATAAATCTTTGTTGTCTTTTGTTTTGTTGTTTTTTTTTATATAATAAAGTATTTTCAAAATTTTTTTTTATTATTAATGACTTCACTTTTTCGAAGATTCGATTCGATTTTTCGAATCGAAGCTTCGAAATTCGATTCGAAAGTTTCGAATTTCGAATCGAAACTTCGAAATTCGATTCGAAGAAATTCGAATTCGAATCGAAGCTTCGAAAGTTCGATTCGAAGATTTTCGAACATTCGACAGCACTGATTAGGAGTTGGAACTTCAGGAATGGTGGATAAACTTCCAAAATCACTAAAACTTCTTTCAACTGAAACTGTTAGAGGATGTTGATGTGTATTGTAGCCATGAAAATGGCGAGGATATGGTAAATCTTCATCCGAGCTTAAATATATATTCTCTTCTAAATGCTCATCATCATCTTCTTCATCATCGTTGGAATTTGTTGAGCAACGAGTTGTGGTAATATTAGGAATATTTGTTGAATTTGAAATTGACGTCGATGAAGAAAGATGTTTATCATTTTCACTGAGAGATTTTGAGGATGTATACGCAGAGGATGAAGAATTGTTAGAATTGCTGTTTCCTTTATCCGATGAATATGGAGAAGAATATGATTCAATAGATTTATAATTATTCATTAAAATTAAATCAAATCGAGTTAATTTCTTTGTTGGATCAACAAAAAGTGGATGATCAGGTGGTAATTTGGTTTCATGGTGGAAATCAATGTTGGAATCATGGTGATGGGATTTTTCATTCACTTTGCTCATCATCGTTAGCTTTTTAATCAATAATAAAGTTGCAGCAAAGGCGCCAAGAAAAAAAAATAAACAACAGTACAAAAATAATTTTTTTTATGGAATCAAAGCAAAGAAAAAAATAAAAAAACTTTTGCTTTCTTGCTTTTACTTGGTTGCGTGCTCGAAAACAAGCGACATCCGGAAGACGAATGAATGAATGACTGACTCCGCTCTTCTTAGAAATGTGATAAAAAAAAAATAAAGCATGCAAGTCAATGTCCCAAATATGGCAGCGAGGAACAATTATCAGGTGGCAATGAAAAAAATTGAATGAATTTGATAAGATAAAATGTGTACATATAATTTTTTCGTGATATAAACTTTCATGAGTATGCATCATCGAGGAAAAAAATCAGTGAAAATGAGAAAAGTATAAAAAGCGTAAAGCATAAAAATTAACGAATGCAGCAGCCAGCAACCGAGAAAGAGGAGAAAAAAGAAAAACCATTGAAAACACAGTTCTTTGATGCAATGAAAAAAAAATTACAGATATAAAAAAATTAGAGAAGCAAAAATTTAACAAGAATTAAGAATACGAGCAAATAAAATAAAACTACTTTTTATTAATAAGAATTAAAAAATTTGCTCAAATTAAAAATATAAATTTAAATGGATTTTTTATATCTTTTTTTTATTTACCATCTCAAAATTAAATAACTTACACGGATTGTCTCAAAGTTTGTCCAACGGCAGCTTCAAGCTTTTCAATGCATTGTAAAGTTCTTGCAGAATCAATAACGTTGCTATCAAAATTTAATTCTGAAATAATATTTTTCAACTTCATTCTTCACCAAAAGTTTCTTAACAATGAAGAACTTTGCCAAAAAAATGTTCCGTTTTAAAATTAAGTATTTAATACTCTTTAGATAATATACATGGCACGGTGAAAGTATGTACATATTTTAAAGACGTTAAATAAAAAAATAATAAGCCCGTTCGCTATCAGCTGTTTTTTTTATTACCCATTTTAAGGGGAATGGAATTTATTTACGAGTTTTTTTGGATCGAAGAATTTACTTCAAACTTTTTTGAGGTCAACAAGAAATAAAACAATTTTTGCAATAAAAAATTAATTTGCAAAAAAAAATTGATAAGCATGGTTTTGAATGGAATGGTCTCATAGAATTATAGTTTTAAGGATTGTTTAAATTATGTTATATCGAAAATACAAAAATTCAAACCTTTAACAGAATGAACCAATTGACTAGCGGGAATTAAAACTTGTGAAGTTTTAAATATTGGATATCGAACGAGTAAATCTCGAACCGATTGAGAAACCATGGATAAAGCTGCATGAACTATAACGCATCTTGATTCTCCATCGGGAATATATGAATTTGTATCAAGTGAAACCCGAAGTCGATTTGAATGCTCAGCAAATAATTCGATATCATTTAATAGAGAATCCGTTAACTAAAAAATCAATAACAAAATTTTCTTCAAAGTCGCAAATTTAGGAAAAAAAGATATTTACCAAATCTTCAAAATCTGGATCAATACCCAAATCAATTGACGAACAACTGGATGACATGATTTTTTTGTTGTTATTTATTTTTTAAGGCACTACTGTAATTTTTTTTTCTCAACAGTATATTAATTTCCTTTCAAATGCCTTTCTCCAAATTTAAATAAATAATAAATAAAAGTTCGCAAAATTGATTTTGATTTTTTTTTGGCAAATTTAATTTTCACAAAAGTTTGAAACAATTTTTTTCTTTGATTCTTTTTTTTTTCTGAATTAAAACTTCTGTTTTCTGCTTTTTTGGAGACGGGTTTAACTTTGAAATTTATCAATTTTAATAGAATAATAAAATATCAATAATGAAAGCACCGATTGAAAAAGCATCGAAGTTTTGAAAAAAAAATATTGGACGAAGAAATTTGCTAAAATTAGCCATCAAAAAATTATTTTTAAAGAAACAAAAAAAAGTTTTGTTTTACATTCTCACGCGTCAAAAGAAAGGCATCTCGACAAAATAAAAAATAAATAAAACAAATGAGGGCAATTTTGAGGGTGGCGGGGAATGGCTCGAAAAAAAAAGGAAAAAAAGGATGAATCAAATACACAAACGTCAAGAAAAAGAGAATATAAAAAAGATTAAGGAACATGAAATGTAGGGAAAGGAGAGTTCTGCGAATTGAGAAAATAAGGATCAAAGAATCTCAAAATGAAAATAACAACAAGAAAAAAATATATAGAAAAAGGCACTTTTTTCCAAGCTAAAAAAAAGGCTGCAAAGGAATAAAAAAAGAAAAAAAAACAGATAAAAGCTTCCAAAAATGCAAACAACTATGAATGAATAAAAAAAATGACGGATGTGGTTGAAAAAAAAAATGAAAAAATGGAAGAAGAAACAATTGATAATTTTTTTTGTTGTTGCAAAATCCCATAAAATAAGTCTTTGCATTTTTAAGAATAGAAAAAACTTTAAAAATTCCTTTTTTGCAATTATTTTTAGCAAAAGTCAGAGTTCAAGAAATGGAATAAGGAAAGAAAGAGGAGATAAGAAGAAAAATAAATAAATACAAAATCTATATCTTTTTTCTTTGCTTTCTTCTTGTCAATGTCAAAAATATTACACTTTGACATTTATTTTTTGTCGCATGTTAAAAAGACATTTATTTAATAAATAAAAATATCTTTTCTTTCTTTTTTTACAGCGCCTTTTGGGAAAATAGATAAGTATTTTACATAACTCCTTTAGAGAGAATAAACCAAATATGTAATTGAAGTGCGGCGCGGCTGAGAAACCTTTGGTCTTCATGAGTCTGGGGTTTCCCTAAAATGGATTAATGACGAAATAAAAGGTTATAATTAAAACTGACGCTGTCGAAAGACGTTATTTTTTATCTCATTAAAAAAATGATAGGAGTAATAGAAAAAAGGCGATCATATTCGTGTTATTCTCGTTGATAATAACCAAAACTTAACAATAATTCTAAAAAGTTATTTACTATCATTACAACTATTAAAATAGGAATAAAAAAATAAATCACTAAAGAAACGAATAAAATAATATTAAAACTAATGCTTTGCTTTTTTTTCTTACATATCTCATCTCATTTGAATTAGTGATATGAATGTATTTATAAAAAAGCCTCAAACAAATAATGCTAAACAAAAAAAAGAAAGAAAGAATAACTTGTTGAAGACACATTTGTGCGTTAATTTGATTAAATAAAAAGGAAAAGAAAAATGCTATAATAAAAAATGGACGCCTTCATAGATTTTTTAAAATAGGAACCCAACCAAAGGCTTTGGTTTTTTTGTTATTGCATTTAGGCTTGGTTGAATGGGTTTCATTATGAGCCATGGAGAAAAAAGAGATAATAGAAAGCCCATGGTGGAAGAATTTATTAATATTAAACATAATAAGGAAGGAAAGAATAATAAAGAAAATTTTGTGGATTTGCCAAGTTAATAATAATGTAAATGATAGTAACCAAATTTTAACAATACTTTTAAAAAATTTGCTTACTATCCCACTTTTTTTAGAAATTTAGAAAGCAATCAATAAACAAGCCTTTTTTACTAATTAAATCTTTGAAGTTAGTCATTCATAAAAAAAAAAAATAGATGATTAGTATCAAAGTCAAGTTTTTCTTTCGCCCTTCAAAAAAAAAAGAAGAATGAATGAAAAAAAATGAAACAAATTTTGGATAACATCTTGGCGCTTTTTTTCATTTTGATGCCATTTTTATTATTATTTAAAGTGACTTTTTTGGATTAATTTCAAAACAACGCAAAAATAATAAAAACAATGCCAAAATAATTTTTGATGATTATGAAAAAATGAAAGTAATCAAGCTTTGGCAATATTCTTTCCAAGTTTGTTACTTTCCAATAATTAATTGACTTTAACTAAAAATCATTGAAACCCAAAATATGTAACAAAAATTTTTGTCCGATTTAAAAAATATACTCAAATTTTACAATAAAATTTATTCAAAATTCAACCGATTTTCCTCGAAAAAAAACATTAAAATTTGCGTTATCGTTCGCGCGCAATCAAACAACATCAACAAACCCGAATAAAAAAACCTTTCTTGCTTTTTTCAAATAAAATCACTTCTTTTTTTTCTTGCCTTTTTTAAATGCAAACACACCAACAACCTCAGTAGAATAAAAAATAAAACTGGTCCAATGAGTGTACTTTTTTTTTGAAAACTTCTTGAAGCGTTTACAGAAGCTTTCCCTTTTTTGTTTTTGTTGCGGATGAAGGAAGGAGGAACTGAGTGGTTTTACACCAATAAATTTACAGAAGCGGTTTTTTGTTTTGTATTGGTTTGAAACTTATGTTTTTATGAGTTTAAAATTTGGTGGAAACGAAAAAATAAGTGGCAAAGGTCATAAAAGCAGCAAGCAATTGAGTGAGTTAATAATGATTTCAGAATAGCCTTGAAAAAAATAAATAAAAGGAAAAGTGGGAGGTAGAAGAAGGTTAATTGAAGGAAAAAAAATCGCTTTTATTTTTTGAAAAATTTTAAAAATAAGTTTTATACAATAATAAAGAGAGTAACAAAAATTTGAAAATATTTTTCAGAATTTGATTACTCTCATCTCATAGAATTGTGACGAACAAAAGTACCGTAACTCAAGAATATAACATATTTCGTCACATGGAAAAAAAATTGCTCAATAACCACTCTTTTTTTAAACTCATTAAATAGTCTGAAAAAAATTTCCATTATCGAATCTCATGTGATTATGGCAGAGGGCCATTATTTATTTATTTTCACACTTAATTTTTCCATTTGCCAAAAATTGGGAAGGCCATTTATTATAAAAGCACGCTTATAAAATTACTTTTACTTCTTCTTTTTTTTGCTCATGAAATTTATTATTTAACTGATCAGTCATTAATTGTTTCTTATTTATTTGCAAGAAAAAAGGGAAGCGCTTAATTACTTTTTGTTTCTATTTTTTTCGGCCTCAAATTTGGAGCCAAAAAGAAAGAAAGGAAAAAATATGCAAAGAATTCAAACTTCCGTTGTTGAACTTTGAAAAGGTAAAGTTGGTGACTTTTATTTTTAATTAGGTCTGATGATTCAATAAAAGTGAGCACGAGAGTAATAAAATAATAGCAATATTTCGGTAGTTTATATTGCTATCTGCGATAGTAATCGAAAATTAAACTTAATTTTAGGAAAAGTAATTACTGTCATTTTTAATATTAATAACAGTAAACCAATAATTTTTATTAGCTAACAAAAACTTACAATTAAACGACTCAAAAATAAAGCTATTTTAAAAATTTCATTCAACTTTATTTTCTCTCCTTTTTTTCCGAAAAATGATTCATACAGTTCCGTTTCAAAAATAAATATTTGTTAAAAAAAATCATGGAATAAAGGCGAAAAACAAACTTTTGACTTTTTGAGTCACATTTGATTTTCTTCTTTTTTCCTTAAAAAATTTTTTTTTCCACAGAAATTTTAAATGAGGTCAATCTGTTCGGGCAATTTTAAGCTTAACTCCAAGGTCGAACATTGGGAAATTCTATATAATCTTTTCAAATTTGTGTGTCAATTACACACGCAAAAAAAGAAGGGTTTGGAACGGTTTCTTTTTTTTCGAAGAAAAAAAGTTATTGTTATGGATTTTATGGATTAAAAAAAATCGAAGAAGGAATATTGAAGAGTTAGAAAAAAAAACATTAGAATTCAACGAACGGGCTTTTTCAAACAATAGTGGCGGCATTCGGGTCATAACATATAAGGAAAAAAATTAAATAAAAGTAATTAAATTTTAATAATAATCAGTAAAATTGTATTATTATCACAAGGACACAGATTTTGACAATACTTTCCAAAAGATGATTACTATCATTCATATAAATAAGTGAGTTCTAATGATCTCATGTTAGACTCTATCGAAGTATAAAAGATGACCAAATTGTGTTCAAGAATTTGTAAAAAAAAATAAACAAACAAATTAACCAAAAATGGATAATTCAAAGAAATAACGAAATGTAAGTAAACGAAAATTGACAAAACATTTATAAAAGCATTACTGTCTTTTTGGCAGCAACTATTTTGTGATAATAAATTTCAAAAACACGTTACTATTACGAACAAGAAAAAATCTCAGAAAAGCTTATGAAAAAGAAGAAATCAAAAATTACAAAACGTAAAAAAACACGAAAGAAAGAAAAACGGTATTACTCATATTTTTTTACTCGCCATTTCGGACGACGACTCAGTCTTTTCCATTTTCCCATGATTCAAGAAAAACATCCCCGTGATCAAAAATATTTTTTCTTTTTTTTTTCAAGAAAAATAATTCAAAACATTTTTTAAAAGTGCAATATTTTTCACAAAAATAAAAATTACTCGCATTTTTTTAAAGAGTTTAAAAACAATAACGGACGAATAAAATCTTTTAAAACAAAAAAAAACATTTCATTATTTTTTGATTTGATTTAAAAAATCCCATGTAAAACCAGATTTTTTGAGGGGAAGAAATCATGTTTTCAATGTGTTCAAAAAAGAAGGAAAAAAAGTGATAATGTGATTAATATGCAAAACAAACGCATTTTGACGTTGTTTTAATTTTTGAAAATAAAATAAAAATTTATGGTAACTGGAAACAAAAATTTTTTACTCTTCTAAAACAAGAAAAATGGGTGGATGGATGGATGATTTGCGATCCATGAACGTGAGAGAAGAATTTTTTTATGGGCAAATAAATGAATGAATGAAGGATGTGAGAGAGATAAGATAGGAGGAAAATTGCAATTAAGAAAATGTTGCATTAAATTTATTTTGGGAGACTAAACGAGTTGAAAAAAATGTTGGGATCTGGAATGACAAATATTTTTGGTGCACGGCTTTAAAAGAGCAATTCAAAAAAGACCGAAAAAAATCAAAGAATTATTTAAAAAAAATGGTTACTATCTTTTTTGAATGATAGTAAGAACTCGAGAATTATTTTCATAAATATGTTACTATCATCCAAATAAACTTAATTTACGCGATTTTAAAGGTAACAATTAAAATGAGGCAATAAAATCAAGAATGTCATTACTCTGTATTTAAATTCCATTCAAGACTTTATAAAAATAATTGACTTTCTCCACGCATTTTTCAATCAAAAAAAAATAACATCAAGAAAAAAAATAATTTAAAAAAAGACGAACCAGTTATTTTCTTCTTGAAGTTAGTTGCTCGAAATTCTGATGACAAGAAAATAAAAAAGAAAACGGACACACATACATATATTTTTTTGATTTTGATTCCTTCCTTTCATCATCATCGCCCAGAAAAAGGAAATATGCGAGAATGTGGACGCCTTAAAGGTCGACCAGTTTTCCCGGCTCCCACTCAATCTCTAACTTCCCATAAAAAAAATTCACTTTCTTTTTCTCTCTTTTGTTGGTATGTTTCAAATCGGTTTAAAAATAAAAATAAAAATATGTATGATTTTTGACGTGTTTTGACATTAAAAAAAAATTGATGCAGACAAAAACATTTTAAAATAAAAAGTTTTTTTGCATAACAATAAAAAAGAAAATTGGAACATGATGAATTTTGAATGGGATTTAAAAGGATTTAAATTAAGCATTAAAAAGAGTTTAGGCTAAAAATATTAAACGAGGATATTAAAAAAAAAAATTTGGGAGGATAAGTGAAATCGAATAAATTATGATTTGTGCTAAAAAAAAATGAAAGTCAAAAAAGGATAAAACTATCCATAGCGAACTTCTGATGTCGAAATTATTTAATAGCTGACGGGGAAAAAAATTTATTTAGTTACTGAATTAACTAAAATTTGCTACAAAGTTCGAAAGATAGTAACGAAGAAATGCCAAATATTGTAAAATAAAAGTTACTATCGATATTAGTAATACAAATGTCACGATAACTATTAAAAATCGGTTACTATCTCAAAAATTATAAAAAAATTTAGCAACCTTTTTAGTTCATTTTTAAATTTGGTTTAAAGTTAAAATTTTATTTTTAATTGAGGACCTCCTCAAACTCTAAGAACGTCTAAAAAATGTGACTCATAAAACTTTATGAAACTTTTCCTCTTTTATTTTCCTTTTTTTGATTGTTGAGCAAATTAAAATTCCAAACACTTCCCCTTTATATTATTATATTTTTAATCTTTCTGAAACATTAAAAAACACATGAAATGAAAAAAAAGGTTAATAAAGCGTTTGATGAAGTAAGAAAGTAATTAAAAGTGAGCAATAAATTCCTAAAAAAATGCTTACTTTCCTTTATTTAATGAATAAATAAAAAAAAATGTAAAAGTAATCGGAAGTATGGAATTAACCGAATTAATTAGATTAGTATCACCTTAAAACTCTTTGCATAAAAAACAAGTCTTTTTGGTTTTTATTATTTGTGTTTTTTAGCAACGAAATTAGGAAAGTTGAAAACGATGATGAAAATAAACAAAATAATGCAATAAATGTGTTAATAAAGATACTGTCAATATGAAAGAAAGTAAAACACAAAAAAATAAATTAAATTATTATCCTTGTAACTGAAACACAAAAAGAGAAAAGAAAAGATGAAATTATAGTAATCAAAAATTGACAATATTTTTAGAAAGCGTTTTTGTAAAGGAAGGATACTATCAAAGCATTGCGGAAAAAGTGCTAAAAAGTTATTACTGTCAGATATTAGGAAAACACTCAAAAAAAATTTAAAAAGATTTAAACCAGTTTAAAATTATGATAAACAATTTTTTCCCTAAAAACAACACCAAACTTCTCAGATAACAAAAAAATTTGTCGTCTGATACTTAAAACTTTTTTTCGTACATATCTATTGTATATGAAATCAAGTCTCCAAAAAAAACATAACCACTTGGGAAATCGACTCTTAAATGGGATGAAGAAGAAATAAAAAGAATAGCAATGCTTCTTCCTCTTTTGTCGTCATTGACAGAGATATTTGAAAGTCCATACATACTTTTTTTTATTACATAAGAGCGACGATGAACACTTGAAACAGCAGCAATGACTTTTTGTTACATACGACGACATTTCTGGTTGGTGGTCATCATTATTGTTGCAAAAATATAATTATTTCAACGAATTTAATAACAATACAACTGCGTTTGTGCAAGGATAAAAGCAACTTTTTTATTATAAAATTAATTAAGAAAGTAAGGATTTTTGAAGAATAATTGTCAGAAAATTATTACTATCTACAAAGTAAAAGAAAATAACGCTTTTTTCGACAGAGAAAAATAAAAGAGAAATATCAAAATATAAAAAAAAACACAAAGATTCAGAAAGTCTGTAACTATTTTTTTAAATACATATTATCGTCAGAAAATAATTTCTATCACTCATTTTTCAAAAAAAAATTATTTTAGCTGGCAAAAGTTTTAAACTATTTTATTTTTCACGAACAACAACAAAAAAAAGTTTAAAACCCTTTTTAAAATAGCAAAAAGCCAAATGACCACTAACGCCCGCTGCTTGCTACTTTGAAAGAGGTATTGAATTGAAACTTGGCAGCGGCTGAGTGAAAAGCGGATGGATAAAGACGACGACAAACCACAAAACATGGAGCAGTTGTTTCAATTCGAGAGTAGATAGACAGATAAATAGATGGATTTAATGGTCACTCTTTCATTCTCTCAAAATCAACTTATTTTCTGGAATGCTGCTGATTTTTTTTGCAAACAAAATTGAAAGAGAAAATGATTGTTTACGGGAAAATCCATTTTTATATATATTTTTTTTATTAAAGAAAAGGCTTCGTTTTATTGACAGTTGTTGGAATGGAAGAAAAAAAAATATTGGAAGAAGTTTGAGTTTAAGTTTTGAGATTGCCACTAAATTGGAGATGAAAGGCAGCACTTATAAAAACAAAAACAAAAAACTTTTGGAATAAAACTAAAAGAAAGGTGGTCAACGAAGAAAAAAATCGTTCCATAAAAAAAATATGGGTGATAAATGAAGTGTTAGTTTTTATAGAAAAAATATATCCATTAGTAATGTGATCATCTGACTAGAGTGATAGGATGGTATTTAGATTTGATAGAACTTGCCATCAAAAAAATAGATATTCAAGAAGTCAAAATCTGAACGCGTTATTTTAAAGCTAATTTTTTTTAACAAAAAAGGGTATTTTTAAAGTTTACTACGGTTGGCTCCATTTTGAATTTGATTATTCTAAAATTATATTAGTTTTATTTTCAAATAAAGAAATTAGTTATTTTCAAAAGCTTAATATAATTAACTTTTCGATAGAGGAAGAAAACCGTAACATTTTCTGCAAAAAATAAATAAATTTATTCTCACGTGATAAAAAAATACTTCTGAATAAAATAATAAAATATTTCATTTTATTAACAAAACACATTATGTATCACACCTTTTCCTTGAAAAAAAACAAAACCATAACGAAATCAATTAATAACTATTTCATTCTTTCTTATTTTTCGTTTCAGCTGCTAGCTGATGTAAAGAAGGAAGTCTACAAGAAAAAAGAGAGCAAAAAAATTTCTTTTCTAAGAAAAAAATGACTGCTTGAAACTATCTCGACGAAAAGGAAAGTTTTTGTTTAGAAAAGAAAAACACAAAATGTTAATTGAAACTTGTCAAAAAATAAAAATGTGGACTGTCAAAAAAAAATGAGAGGAAAATCCATAATCGGGAAATTTAGCTTTTGCTGTATTTCCGAAGCTTTGAAGTTTGATAGCAAAAAAATGGAAATGCATCATTTTCTTTAAAGCATTTTTTTCGTAAAGAAAAAGTTGTGAACAATTTTACAAAAAAAAATTTGAACAAAACTTTGAATAAAAAAAATGAATGAATTAAAAACAAAACAAAAAAAACATTATCGGCGACAATGAATCAAAGTTTGCTAACAAAAAAAAGAAGACTTCTTCGTTTGTTTTTTATTTTTCTTTCGCGCTTTTGGTGTCCATTTTTTTATGCATGTGTTTAAAAAGTTTGAGAAGTTTCACGGACCATCAAGTATTGTATCATCCATCCTTTTGTTTGTGTGATTGTTTAAATAAAAGTGAACATGAATGTATGACTTATAAAAAATGTAAAAAAAAAACTTATGTAAAAACAAAAAAAAAGTAATGGAGGTTTGAAAAAATATTACCAAATAAATATAAGACTGCAAATTCAAATTTATACGGCAAAAGAAAATCAAGTTGAACAATATTTGTGGAAGATTGAGCTATTTTTTGCTACACATAAGTTTGAACTGCAATGTGTTTTGATAATTTGATTAAATATTTCAACAAATTTCTGAATAGCCGTTATTCAACCTGAAATTCCATCAGTTTATCCAACTTATAAACCTTCGGACTTCAGAAATATCGTCATGGAAGCCTATGAAATGAAAGAATCTTTGGATTGCATTTCTATTTTCTTCCAATTTCATCTTCTCAAGCTTCGTCAAATTCTTTATAATACAATGCGCGTTCGTTTTTAACGGTAATTATAAAATTTTTATGAACTATTATTATTTAATAAACTAGAGGATGCAATCCTCAAAACTGAAAAGCCACCCAATTTGCCAGAAGATTATGGTTTAATTGTCATAAGTGAAAAAGTTAGTAATTGTAAAACACAATAAGAAAAATGAATGAAACATAATATGAAATTTATTTACATAAAATAATAAAGATTAATCACAATTTAATTACATAAAACGAAAAAACACAAGTAATAAAAATCAATATTTCCATGTAGTTGAGGTTAAAAACGCCTCTCGAACAAATAATACTTTTCTACAAACAAAAATAAAAGGTGAACCCTCATATTTTGGGTAAACATCTCTCATTTATGATAGGCGTTTTTTATTGTTTGAAAATAGAAAAATACGTTGTTATCGCTACGCTTTTTTGATTGCCGTCCTAAAAAGAAGCTATAAAAGACCTTGAAATTTTTTTTGCGACTTCATTGTTCTCGTTCCTCGTTCTTTTTTGTACGTTGTTAATGCATTTCTTTACCGGTTCTGAGCTACAGTTGACAGTTATGCAATAATAACTCCTTTCGTGAACTATTTTACGGTACTTTGCACAAATCCTTTTTTTTTTATAAAATTTCTTTTTTTGACATTCGCCAACGTGAGGAGTTTTTAATTTATTAAAAATTGTAATTCATTTTTAGCAACGATGTTGCTCACGATGTTAGCTACGTTGATTTTGTTTGGATTTATTCCACCAGGAATTTCTTCACCCGATTCTCCAGATGTAGCGATCAAAGCCGAAGACCGAGAATTAAGAAAAAACTTTTTCAACGCCCAACTTGGAAAAATGGAAAATAGAATTGCAGAAATGGAAGATCTTTTGCAAGAATATTATTTAAAAACCGATGCTTTTATTCATGTTTATACTCAACTTGATTCTCAAAAAATTCCTATTAAATCCATGAAACAAGTTATTATTGATCCTAAAAGCCCTAATCTTGGTCGATTTAAACATAGCAAATCTTTAACGGATGATGAAGCTAGAGTCGAAATGTTCCAGGAAGAAATACAAAAGCTTATGAAAGAAGTATTTTCAACCGAGAAACTTTTATCTGATTTAGAGCATTGGGGAAATTTTAGTAACATATATCAATTGCTTCATGATCAAATCTATGATATTAGACAATTGGAAAGTGTTAATGATAATATTATTGAAGTTCCAATGCAAAGTGTCCTTTCACAAACTATGAATAATGACTCTAGAACTTTAGTAAAGTCTTCAGCTGCTAAAGCAGCAAATAATGGTAAGTAAAACATATTTTAATATTTAAATGGAAAAAAACCAAATTATTTTTTTAAACCTTTATAGAAAATCCTTATTTTAATAATTTTACTACTATTTCTAAATATGATAAAGAAATATATGGATTTATTAAAGCATCAGACGATGGAATCGAATTGTTTATTTATGGTGCTCAAACTAAAAGAGCTTTAGCACTTATGATGATGCTAAAAGAGAAATTCCTTAACGATATTCCTAAAATATTTGAACATCCAAAATTCAAAGCCGTTATTTTAAAAACCAATGAAAAACCTGATGTTGAATTTAATAAAGCCGTAAAATTTAATTTAACTTTAATGCATATTCCTCATGTATTTGTGACTTTTAATGACTATATGCCTACATCCATCATGATTGTTGCAAATGTTCAAGTTAAATTAAATGAATATATTGTTATGGTTTTGGTTAATGAAGAGAGATATATTGTAACTGAATATATTTATACAGAGAAAGGTTACAAGGAAGGCGAACATCGGGATTGTGAAAATGTCAAATCAATGTATTCCACCACCATTCGAAAAAAAATCATTGGTACTAATAATCCCGTAAAAATTATTCTTCACGCTAACAATCCTGGATTGCAAAGTATGAAACAATTGCGAGAAAAACATTTGAAAAAAGAATCAGAAAAATTGATTGTATTGGAAGAAGATTGGGAAAACTGTGATACTAAATTCGTTTTTGAAACAATTAAACGACTTTTTGATAAAAGTTATACACAATTTTATATTCCTCCAGTGGCTTTTAGAACTTATATGATTGGATTCGAATGTGGTGGAATAAAATATCCAGTTATTCTATGTGAAAAAGGCGAAATTTTACCTTTTAATAAAACTGTTGTAATCCCAAAATCACCTCTTCAACATTTTGTAAATCATTGGTTTTCTTTTAATAGCGCGTCATATATATTGTCGGTGTTTCAGCTTGCTTATTCGGGTGATAACGATAATGATATTCTTGGTGATAAGCCCCTTGAATTTCATGAAGAAGCTCATTCATATGCGTTAACATTGGAAATAGACGCGGATAATTTTCTCTATCCTCATATCGCTGCTTCTGTTTTTATTGATAACAACCGTTTAACGAAAGATTTGGATAAAAAATTGACAAAAAAAATTCATGTTATTGGATTTTATAGTGAAATTTCTTTTATTTATATTCATCATGAAAATAAGGGTTATAAAATTTTGAACAGTTGGAACGGTATGTTTATTATGAAGAGATTTAATAATAATTAACTAACTTTGATACATTTTTTAGGCAAATTAGGTAAATACCTTTTTATTAGTTTTGACGAAGAAGAG
Source organism: Panagrolaimus kolymaensis (assembly GCA_028622995.1). Lineage (NCBI taxonomy): Eukaryota > Metazoa > Nematoda > Chromadorea > Rhabditida > Panagrolaimidae > Panagrolaimus > Panagrolaimus kolymaensis. Next base: position 518,049 of record JAJQJQ010000046.1, on the reverse strand, counting down.
CAGAAGAGCCTAAATTCTTTGAAGAAGCAGTCGAAGAATATCAATTAACTTGCACTTCTGTTGTCCATAGTAAGTAACTCTAAATTTAGTGTTTTTGTTAAAATAATATTTGATTCATAGATATCATAAAAACTATGTCAACGCCACGTGAAAAGTTAGCATCAATTCCAACAACTGGATATTCTCTCGTTACAGATGATAACGACGGCATTTTATTTGAAGTTGAAAATTATGATGGAACAAAAAAATCATTAACACCAGCTTCCTCAATGGCAATGTTACTTAAAAAACATCTCAATGCAATCAAGAAAAGCACGGGAGAAGAACCAAACGAAATTGCTTTTTATCTTTTTGATAATTTGGGCGCTAAAAAAGGCCTCAAAAATCTTGCGAATTATTAAAAATTAAATGTAGCTTTGTTTGAAGCAAATTTTAATTAAATTTTGTTTTTGAATTTAATACCATTTTTATATTTTTGGTTGAAAGGGAAATAAATTCAAAAATTTGTTAAAGTATTTAGTTTAATTATCACAACACATTGCACAATGACACAGCAAAAGTTAGTAGAGAAATAAGTAATACGGAAATCTTTGAAATAAACACATCAAGCTTTAATTTTTGGATATTTTGCTATTTTTCTCTTGGCATCTTAATTTTAAACCCATTTTTAAGATATAATTTTTAAAACACTAATGACCGACCTATTACACTTTCGACCTTTTTTGATTAAAAATGCAAAAATGTAATCGTACGATAGTGCACGTACATACCTTTCGATGTAATGATTAAGAAAAATATAAAGGTAAAAAAACCCCAAAGGAGGTCCAACCAATGTCTCTCTTTCTTTCAGTGGCTACTTACACCTTGTTCTTTCTTTATTCGCGCGCATTTGTTTTTGTTGTCTCTTAAAAAAATTTATGAAGAAAGAAAAAAGAAAGGATTTTTTCTCGACGGCTCAAAAAAAAAAACAGTTGGTTATTCACTTGGCTCAAAACTTGAGTCGGCGGATATTGGATTATCTATATATTTTTTATCGCATTGGATATTTTATTATTGACTGTTGATTTTGCAATTTTATGTGATTCATAAAACAAAAAATGATGGATTCTAAAACTAAATTCTTTTTATATTTTATTGGTGGAATTGTTTCACTTTCATCCATATTTCAAGTAACTTTTAAAATTTTTAAATGATAATAGTTCGAATATATTTCTTTTTAGATGGGTTATAGCAATGCTTATCCAAATACCAGTATTGATCAATTCAAAAATTACTTAAATCGTTCCATAATGGATCGAGGCGATGGAACACCCATGAATGAAGATGTATATTCTTGGTTATGGTCAGCGATATTAAATGTATGGTTTATTGGTTTTGCATTGGGTTCATTCATTGCAATACCAATCACTGATTCACTTGGAAGAAAAAGTAATAGTTTATTTTTTCATTGAATTTAAAAATGAATGTTTTCACTCAAGAACAAAATACATATATACTTTCCTTCTGCCTTTCGGGTGTTACAAGGAATATCAAAAGTTCCGATAAGATTGTTGCAGAAAATTATTCAGAGTTCGATAAAACTGACACAATTAGTTCGAAGCCATTGGCCATTGATAAGCAAATTTAAGCGATGAAAAAAAAAACTAAATAAAACTTTAATGAAAAAAATCCATAATTTACTTACTTAATTTTTTAATTTTCAGAAGGTTTATTAATTGGTAATGCATTAACTTTGGTATCCATAGGTTTAATGACAATTTCAATAATATTTGAAGTATTTGAACTTTTAATTGTTGGTCGATTTATTTCTGCATTTGCAAGTGGAATAGCAATGTGTGCATTGATATTATTTTTACAAGAAATTTCGCCCAATGAAATTCGAGGGTCGATGGGTTTTTATGCTGAACTATCATTCGTGGTTATGAATGCTGTGGGTGCTGTGCTTGGAATGTCAATATTCCTTGGAAATCATTTATCCCTTTTGGTTGGAATTGCAATTATTCCTGCTATTATTTCCATTATTGCTTTATTACCTCTTCATGAAACCCCTAAATTTTTATTGATTAAACATGGAAATGAAGGTGGAGCAAAAGAAGCATTAAAGTTTTATATGAATTTAAGTAAGTTTAAAACTTAAACCTAATTTTGTTAAAATTTGGTGATAAAAAAGCATCCAAAAACTTTCATCTTTAAAAATTTCAGATGAAGAAGAAATGAATGAATATTTGGATACCATTTCTGATGAAGCTGAAGAATCTTCAGGAACTCTAAAACTTCTTTTTACAACTCCACATTTGAGAAAAGGATTATTACTTGGAATATTTGCTTTACAAATTACAGCTTCCATTTGGCCTGTAATTTATTATTCTACAGATTTTTTGAGAAAAGCTAACATTGATTATGAATTAGCTGAAAGTTTTTCAAGTGGCATGCTTGTTGTTAGTACAGTGGCAACAATAATTGGGATGATAGTGATGGAAAAGTTTTCAAGAAGAAATTTATTTATTTTTGTTAGCGCAATTAATATTTTTGCATTAATTCTTTTTGTTACTTGTGCTCAACTTCAACTCCATTATGATTCGATTAAATATGGTTGCATTGTAGCCATTTTTATTCATGGATGTTCTTATAGGTGAGTCATTTTAACCACTATGGAAACTCCTGACAATACAAAACTTTACTTTTTTAGTTTCGCAACTGGTCCCATTGCATGGTTTATCACAGCTGAACTTGTCCCAATTTCATTTCGAGCTTTATCATCTTCGATTGCGCTCGGTTTCAATCAATTAACTGCCTTGGTTTTGACTTTCATCGTCTTTCCACTTTATAACAAAATTGATTCATGGGCTCTTGTATTTCTTTACATAATTCCTGGAATTTTAGCCCTAATTTATTTATGGTTTAATCTTCCAGAAACAAAAAATAGAGACATCGCGGATATCATCGAAGACATCAAAAATGGAAAAACATCTCAGCCTGAAAAATATAAATATGAAATGGCTAAAATTTCTCCAACTGTAGTTGAAAGAGGAATGCCAGAAGAATAAAAGGAAAAAATGTAAGATGATCAGAAAATTGTTGTTATAGTTGTTTGAATATTCATTGATTTGTTTTGTTAATTAATTTTTTTGTCGGGTATCATATAATTGCCATATTTGTTTTTGCTTATAAACAAAGTTTTTAGTTGTCAAAAAAATAAAATAAATTTTTTTCTTTTTTTTCACAAAGTTGGCAACATTAACGGAAATGATAATAAGCATGAATTTCATAAATTCTGACGAATGAATTTGAACTGCGTGTGGATGCTCCACCCAATATGAATGATACAAATAATTAGGATTTGACTCAATACTTACAAAATTGCTTTGAAAAATCGCCATATGTCAAAAAATATTTGATATTCCAAGAAAGTTCAAACTTATTGTTTCGCCGAAACAATGCTACTAACGCTTCTCAAAAACAAACGGCAATTTGTTGAATCCTAGAATTTGTGCACTTTATCCAAGCTTACGTGTTTTGTTTTATGAGTCTAATGTTAAAGTTGTTAGTAAAAAGTTATACAAATTTTACAAAAATTGAATGGCATTTTTAGGCTAAAATGCAAAAATGCCAACAAAAAAAGCGCCATTTTTCTTTCTTCCACTTTTTTTGTTGAACTTTCGCTTTTGCTGCTTCTTCCTTCTTGTTTTTTTTTTTCAGCTGTTGTTCCACTCTCGTTTTTTTTCTTTCGTTCCTGTTATTTGTTAGTCGTCGACGATGCGATTACGTTTATCATCGTTGAAGTTCCGAAAGTTTCGACCTCAAATTTTTAAAGCTATTTTGCTTACATCAATCGCATGGTTCATTATTTTTCTAATTGTTTACAATTTCTTGTGGGATTCGTCAACATCAAGGTAAGCTTTTTTTATGGATCTTATTTACGTATTAATCCTTCTTTTTTTCAGAAAAGAAGTTTTACGTGGTGATCGATGGAAACTTGGAAAGATGGATTATCCAGCTCATCATAAATCTCATGGTCATCATCATCCATCTCGAAGCTATCATCAACAAGAAAAAGAAGAAGAGAAAAGTGCTGCACAAGTTGAAGAAGCATTGGATAAGCTTTTAGCTGGTATATTTTTCTTTTTAACCATTCCTTCAATAATGAACATTTTTTAGAAACAAACTTTGAACTTGAAGGCCCTGGATCAAATGGTAAAGGTGTAAGCATTGAAACGTCAAAAGAAGCAGAAATGAAAGAACTATTCAAACAAAATCAATTCAATCTGATGGTATCCAATCGTATTTCGGTCAACAGAGAATTACCTGATCATCGTTCATCTCAATGCAAAAAAAATACAAAGAACATTGACATCGATCAGCTTCCTCAAGTTTCTATCATCATCGTATTCCACAACGAAGCATGGACAACGCTCATTCGTGGTCTTTTCTCAATTTTGAACAGGAGTCCACACAACTTGATTAAAGAAATTATACTTATTGATGATTTTTCTGATAGAGGTATGCTTCATATCTTTGATATCCAATAATTGTTTATGTATGTTTCAGCATATTTGAAAGAACCATTAGATCTTTTCGTCCAACGTCTTCCAATTACTGTCAACATCATTCATTTACCCAAACGCACTGGACTTATTCGTGCTCGACTTGCTGGTTCAAATGCTGCTAATGGCAAAATTTTGGTATTCTTGGATGCTCATATCGAAGTCACAGAAGGATGGCTTCCGCCACTTGTTGCTCGCGTACATGAAAGTTCTAAAAGTATTGTTTCTCCAATCATTGATGTTATTTCTGATGATACGTTCGAATATAATACTGCTTCTGATACAACATGGGGTGGATTCAATTGGAATTTGAACTTTCGATGGTATACTGTCTCTGATCGTGAAATGGCTCGAAGGAATTATGATCGTTCGACACCTATCCATACTCCAACCATTGCTGGTGGACTTTTTGCTGTTGATAGACAATATTTCTATGATATTGGAACCTATGATGAAGGCATGGAAGTATGGGGCGGCGAAAACATAGAAATATCATTTCGTGTTTGGATGTGTGGTGGCATACTTGAAATTCATCCTTGCTCCAGAGTTGGTCATGTTTTTCGAAAACAAACACCTTACAGTTTTCCTGGTGGCACTGCAAAGGTTATTCATCATAATACTGCAAGAACTGCTGAAGTATGGATGGATGAATACAAACAATTCTTTTACTTGATGGTTCCATGTCTGTTTTTTTTTTCTTTACTTGCTATCTTTTGAAGTTACATAGTTTGTGTTTTAGCTGCAAAGCAAATCGGTTCTGGAGATGTTAGTGATCGCGTCAAATTGCGAGAAAAGCTTCAATGCAAATCATTCCGTTGGTATTTAGAAAATATTTATCCCGAGGCTCTTATTCCTGCTAAATTTTTGTCTATTGGTGATATTGGTAATTCTGCGACGAAGATGTGCTTCGATACAATGGGAAAGAAAGCAGGAGAAATCGCTGGTATTAGCCAATGTCATCGTATGGGTGGTAATCAAGTATGTTTTTATGGCTTTGACAAGATTGTTTGCTTCATGGAACATCTTTATAGGTTTGGAGTTTCGCTGCAAATGGTCAAATACGATCCGATGAAAATTGTGTGGAAGCTTCTCGAAGTCTCATTACAAGAACTTTGGCTCTTAACCTTGGAAAATGTACTGTTGAACCAACCGAAAAACAAATTTTCTCTTATGATGAAATCTCAAAACATATAGTCCATGTTCAATCAGGATATTGTGTGGCTGTTAAAGAAAATGCATTAGAACTTCAAACTTGTGAATCATCAAACAATCAAATGGAATGGGAACTTGAAAATTACCAATCAAATTCATCTTAAAGAAGGAAGTATATGGTTTTTTTATAATTATGTATTTTCGTTTTGTCTATTTTATTGAAAATAATAAATAATTGTCTTTCATGTATGATTTGCATTATTCTATTATGTCTCCCTTTATCACAGGCGAATATGAAGCTAAATGGTTGTTTATTAAAACGATCGGTGTTATTTCAGCGAATTTGATAACTAAGATTCATTCAATAAACTTTATGGAGTAACATATTTCATGTGAAACCTAGTGCTCTAATGATTGTTTTTGATGTTCATAATCTTAGTATTGCTGCTTCGGTCAATAATCAACATTAACAAAATTCGCTACTTAGTGTAATTCGATCGAAGTTCTAACTTCTAAGGTAGCCATCGTAAAACTTCATTTTCCCGAGCGCACCTCACTTCGTTATTTACTCACTTCGTTATGCACTCACTTCGTTATTTTCCTCACTTCGTTATACTCACTTCGTTACAATCTTCACTTCGTTATCAGTGACTTCACTTCGTTATGGATAATTTTTGGTGATGTACTAATTTTTTTAATTTTTGGAAGAGAAAGAGATACGCATACTACTTTAACAAAGAATATGCAAATTTACAACTACTGTTGGGGTAAGTTATGTACATAGAAGATTTATTATTCGCAACATCTTCTGATTAGTATTAGAGGGAAACATTGTCATAGAATCTGATGACTCATGTTTCGTTTTTCTTACCTGGGTTCATCGTTAATGTTACAGAATGGCTGCTTAGAACATGAATCGACGAAAAAAAATAACATTAGAATTAAAACTATACCAAATTACTTGGAAACCTTTTCTATCTACTATAGTAACAATCTCTTAAATAGCCATCTTCTCATGTAACATTAACTAAAAAAGAGTAAAAAAGAGTTACATAAATTATATCTTTAACATAGCCCATGTTTGAAATATTTATAATCAAACGGACATTATTGTCTTTTTTCTCTCACCATCGGTTGAAATAAGGATTCTATCAATTCCATAACGAAGTGAGGATTGTAACGAAGTGAGTATAACGAAGTGAGGTTTTCCCCATTTTCCCCTGTATAATAAAATCCAAAACACAAAATAAAGCAAAGGTACATTTATTTATTTACACAAAAGAAAATAAGATACAGAAAAAATGACCTTGAATTTTATATACAACACATGGATTACAGGTATAAACTCAATAAAACCATTTATCGAATTAAAATTTAGATTCACGGAACAGTGGATGGCCAGGTTTCGGAGTTTCATATTCATTGTCACCAGCTTCGATCACTTGAGCATCTAAAAGATAAATATTATAAGAGGAAAAAGCGAAAAAAAAGAAACATACCAGCTTCGGCAAGGGGTTGTTGACCTTGTTCTTGATGAAGGAGAGCTTCAGCGATATTGATATTGGCTTGTTCAGAGACGATGGGAGCTTGGTTTTGAGCACGTTGAGCTTTTTCAAAGTTGTTCATCTTCAAGGTTGCTTCAACTTTTTCATGGAGAAGGCGAGCGTTACGGACATGTTGCACAGCTTCAGTATAAAGACAACTTAAAATTTGAGTCATTTTCTGACCTAAAAAACGACATTAAAGCCACAAAAAAGGAGAGAAAAACGCACCTGCAGCAACACATTGTTCTATAGCTTCGACAGCTTTTTGGTGAGCTTCTTCAAATTCCTTGTTGTTCATCTTCAAGAGAGCTCCAGCTTGTTCACGGAGAAAGGTGTCATTGGTATCAGGTTCATCAACTTTGGTGGAATGAGAGTCAAGCGGCTAGTTGCTTGCACCCATATTCAAATATGCGCTTTTTCTTCGCTGCTTCTCAAAAGGAACTATTTTCTACACAAACTGTTCTCTAATTTTATTGCCTCTTTTTGTTAGTTGATTTTATAATTTTGTGCTCCTTCCGTTTGTGACGGAATTATTGTGTATTTCTGTTGAGCCATTGCTCTTGTTGGATTCAATAAATAAATTATAAAAACTACTCAACGTCTCTTTTTTGGTTTATTGCCGCTCTCTGGTGCAGCTGCAAGAAAAACTAAAACAACAAGAATCTCAAACTCAAACCTCAATCTCAACTTTAGAAGAACCGCAATTCAAAGCTGTAATACGTAAGTTTCTTTTATTGTTATTGTAAAACGTTATTATTGTTGATTTATTGTGAAATTGTAATAAAGAAACTGCATATTTCGTAATGTCTTCAATAAACAACCCATCTTCTCAACCAACCGCCGCAATGCAGGCGCGACATGAGTAGTTTCTTGTTCATAAGTGGTTAAAGTAGTCTTGTTGCATGAGACATCATGTTTGTGTCGACGACCAGTGATGGTATTGAAGAAGTTCATACCACCTTGCATGATATTTTGAATGACGCCAGTCTTCCTTTTTTCAGTTCCTTCATTTGAGATACTTTCATAAACATGGTCGGACATTTTTGAAAAAATTGGCGCAAATTTCCCTGAAAAATGAAATAATAAGCATAATTTTGTTGAAGTATATTAAAAAAATGGTTTCTCACGATAATTTATAAAACTCATAAAAGGAATGAGAAAAGTCAAAAATTGTTTACAGAAATAAACAAAATGAGAAATGTTGTTCACACGCAAAAAAATGGTAGAGTCAAGACATATCTTGTTATGATATCGGCAATTTGGGCATTAGAAGATTCAATAGCTTTTAGTTGTGACATAATGAGATGAACTTCAATGTTTATTAGCAATAATATCCAAACAATACAATAATACAATGAAACAACAGAACAAACGAAAACTAAGAAATGAATGAGCGCGAGAGAATCCTTGGTATAGTGACATAAAACATTAGAAGCATGAGAAAGAAGAGATTCAGCTTTGAAGGAACTGATGAGCAAACATCCATGACTGACAGTATCTCTCATTTTTTGTTTTGAAAGACAATGGCACTGAAGAAAAAAAACATGATGGTGGATCGCTTCCTCGATGAATTTTTCCAAACATATGTAAAGTAAAGAATTTAATATGTTCGAAATATTAATTTTTTAAATGATGCCTACCCAGATCTAACGACTGTAGGTGTCACTCTTATATTTTACAAATAGCTTTTTATATTATTTACGCTAATGTTTTGTACATAGTTTCAACAAAACATAAATATATATAGTATGGAATATTTGTTTACAATCTATCAGTAAAAATCAAATTATTTTAGAGCATTGTTAAAGCTTTTCGATTAACTACCATAAGCACGGAATTATTTAAATGTGAGAAAAGATTACGGCATGCAAGAATTTGTTGAAATAAAGAATGAAATTCGAAAGGTAATGTAGTACGATGACGAATCATACAGAAACTAAAAAAGAAAAATCATTAAACATCGGAATTGGTATAGTAACATACCTAAATTCATAAATATTCGATAAAGTTTTAACTGAACCCATAAAAACATGTAATTGCGAACGAGACTCAATACCTCCCAAAAACTTCAAAGCTTTCAATTCAGGAGTTAAAAGTTGAATCAGATCTTCAAGGTGCATACATAAAACAAGGAGTTCGAGACGTTTGATTAAATTTAAATTCACTGGTAAAGTTCTAAAAAAGTAAATATCGTTTTTAATAGTATAATTTTGAATAAAAATCGAATCCAAAAAACCAAATTTATTTTTGTGAGAAGAAAGATTCATATTTTTGCTTTCATTACAGAATTCATTCTTGCTCGAATAACAAGATACAGTATATTCACAAGATGAATTTTTTGTTTGAATTACACAATGCTTAATAATATGACATCGTTTTGAAAGACCCTTTGTTAAGGCATTGATTTCAGCAAACTTTTCTAAAGTTTTTGGATCACAAATCTCAGCAAACCTTCGTTGGCAAACATAAGGAAGAACTTGGAAGTCAAAAGATGAATCCATCATTCTGGAAGAATCCCCAAAAATAAAAGTAAAACATTTAATAGTATTGAAGTGGTTAAAAAGAAAATCTCTGATCAGTCTAAAACTAACCATAGCTTGAATAAAAAACAAGAATGACGAAAGTTAGTTGTTTCTTTTTTGGAAGGTTTTTTGTTTATGGGTCAAGTTAGCAGTTATTGTTTATGGTTATTATTCTGATGAAGTGGCTTTGGAAGCTATTTCCCGATATTAAATCAATAATATCCTAGAGGTTTATAATCAAATTCAACTAAATAAGTACAAATGCATTGCTCATTCTGTTTAAACGGATGAAAGAAGTCACTTTGAGCAAGCTTTTATTATCACATGTTTAGCTCTCAAAATAAAAAAATTTGAAACGCAACTGTTATCAAATAGTTAGAAAATTACTATAACAACAAAAATCCAAAACAAAGCAAAGGTACATTTATTTATTTAAACAAAAGAAAATAAGATAGAAAAAATGACCTTGAAATTTTAAATACAACACATGATTACATGAATAAACTCAATAAAACAATTTATTGAACTTCGGTGTGTTCGACTTCTCGAATGGTGACAGCTTCATGAGCATGAGCAGCAGCAGTTTGACCAGCAGCGTTAACAACAGTTGTTTGACGAATTTCTCCTTCTTGATGCTTGTTGTATGGGGCGGTGTGTTGAACGGAGGCTGCTTCACGTTGGAGTTTAGCACCAGCTTCGATCATTTGAGCACCTAAAAGATGAATATTATAAGAGGAAAAAGCGAAAATAAAGAAACATACCAGCTTCGGCAAGGAGTTGTTGACCTTGTTCTTGATGAAGGAGAGCTTCAGCGGTTTTGATATTTGCATGTTCAGAGACGATGCGAGCTTGGTTTTGAGCACGTTGAGCTTCTTCAAATTCTTTGCTGTTCTTCTTCAAGGTTGCTTCAGCTTGTTCACGGAGAAGGCGAGCATTACGAGCATGTTCATCAACTTCTACGTAATGAGCAGTTTCTTGTTCATAAGTGGTACAAGTAGTCTTGTTGCAGGCGGCATCATGTTTGTGGTGATGACCAGTGATGGTATTGACGACGTTCTTAACACCTTGCTTGATATTTTGAATGACGCCAGTCTTCTTCTTTTCACCAAGATCACTGCTGCTGATGCTGCTTACAGAATCACCATCATGCTTTTCTTCATGGATATGAGTATCCTTGATAACAGTTTTTTCAGTTGACATCTTTGACGAGAGTTTCACGAAAACGAATCACCTAAAAAATGAGAAGATAAGCGAGATGTTCAAAGTATTTATAAAGAAAAAATGGGTCACACGAAAATAACAATCACGCAAATTTTAAGAAATTAGAATGATTTTTTTACTCCAAAAAATGAAGAAGGAAGAAAAAGAAGAGCAAGCTCATCGTTGAAGAAATCATCGAAGAAAAAATGACAAACTTATTGTTAGAAAATGTTTTTCGATGTTCAACAAGCAAATAAAAAATGTGCGAGATTCAATACTGTATCTCTCCCTTTTCGGTTTAAGAGCGAAGGTTCTTTGAAATCAAAATAAAAAGACACCACCAAAAAAATTATTACATATTTTTGTCGATGAAAAATATTGAAGCAAATTTCGTCAATTTTTTTCCATTCATTTTTTTAGTTTTTTTAATTCACAAAGAATTTGGATGTGTATGTTTGATTTACTAAACTTTTGCTATTAATAGCTGGAAATTCAAGAGAAAGTAAAGTGTTTATTTTTTTATTTGTTTTTGGAACTCATTTATTTTACTTAAGAATTACATACTTTTTTCTAATAAATAATAATATTAAGTCTTAAAAAATAAAATACAAATGAGGCATATTAATTAAAAGATTCATAATAACTCCATAACACCCTAAAGAATTAATCTATTACGTATATTTAAACCTCGGAAGCATACTTTCGCAGATACACTTTTTGCTTCTCAAAAGCAGGCTCCATAAAAATGTTTTTTTGTGTGTCGATGAAAAAAAGCATCGAATCAAATTTCCAAGCCTCTTTTCTTTCTTCCTTCCTTTTTTTGAATTTTTAAACCTCAAAAATTTGCGTATGTGTTTCTGTTTGATTCATGCATATATCATTTTGATCTGTATTGTCGTAAATGGCTGAGAGAAGATTCAATAAGAAGAAAAATGCTTTATGTATTATGTTGTTTTTGCATTACGATAATAATTGGAACCATGGCGACAACGACGACTGAATGTCCTATGAATAAAGATGTTGTTAAAGAAAAAGTTTTACCGAATTTTTATGTTACTCTTGGTGTTATAATGTAAGTTTTTTTTTGGATTTTTACTTCAATTTGCAAATCACTCGATAAACATCTAATACGTTTAATGCTATTTGTTTTAGAGTCACTAATTTGCTTGTATTTTTTGGTTTTGCATTTCTTGGTTATCTATCAGCTGGTTATCATTTTTATGAACAAATCGTCCATGATGTCATTGATGAAGAAGAAAGAAAAGAACGTGAAAAAAGAATTCAGCGAATTATGGAAGAACAAGATCTTGCATGGCAAATGAAAAAAGCTAAAGAAAAACGACAACAGAAGGAAGCTTTAAAACCTAAAATGATAACGATGGAAGAACATGAAAAAGAAATTCGTGAAAGAAGATTATCTGAACAACGACTTGAAGATAGAGTTAAAGAAAGTGAAAAGCGTGTTAATGAACTTGAAGATAAACTCAAAAAGTATCAAACGAAAGAGAAAAAGAGGATACAGAAAATTCAAGTGAAGAAGCCAGAAATTCAATTGAAGGAAGGACAAAAGCTATTGAGTGGAGCTGTGAAACCTATTACTCCGAAGAAAGATGTAACACCACCTGAAACTAAAACAGCTATCGAAAACAACAATAATAACAATAAAGGTGTACGAGAAAATGCTAATTTTGTAAGTTTATTTGTTTTAAAACTCATATTTATCTCCATTGTTTTAGAATCAAAAAGGACATGGTCTTGTGGCAAATTGGAATCGATTGAATCAAACAAACAATGCTGCATTGAAACCAAAGATGAGCAGCACAGAAAATAATCCATCAGAAGATAGAAGAATAAGTAAACCGAATGCTACCACAAAAACCAATGAAACAACAACAACGGCAAAAATTGAAGAAAACAAAGAGAAAAAGCCTAATTCAGCTGAAAACAACAAAAATAAGAAGCCGAATTCAAAATCATCTAAAGATTCTAATAGTTCTGATGAATGAAAAAGAATAAATATGTAATGTTTATCTGTTTAATTTATTTTTTGTAATATATAAATTTTATTATTTCTTTAACAAATGTTTGTGTATGAAATGCTTTGGTTTTACGTATTAGCTAAAACGTGTCTCTTAAGTGAACATTTAAAATCACAGTTGGTGCCTTTTCATATGTAAGTAACAGCAGCTTCATTCATGTTGAAAATAATTACTTCAAAACCTTTTTTCCCTCCTGTTCTTTCTATTGGAGTTTAAAGCTGCATGAAATCCTTTTTTTTTTCAACATAAAATAATTTGGATTTCAAAAATCTTAGACGACATAAACAGCAAACGATTTATCTCTATTTCAATGCTTTCCACGACGACAAACAAACAAATCAATTTTTGTTTGCTGCTTCCTTAAATTTAATCATCATCCTTTTTCTATTCGAGAAGATAAAAAGGTCAGAGGTTGTTATTGCTTTGAGAACATTCGATTAACAGCTGCTTTTTTCATTTTGTTTTTACTTTATTATTTTTTTTTTGAGGTAAGAAAGCAGCAACGAAACCTCCTATAAAAGCAACAACGGAGCCAAAAAAAATGATTGAATGTTTCTTCCTTCTTTTTCTCTCTCTTTCGAGTTCATTTTCTTTTTTGTTCTTTCATTAACCTTCGATTTTGAAAGTTTGTAGATAATATCATTAATTTTATCAAATGACTCCGTGTGCTCCCTTTTTTTTATTATAAAAAGAACCAAACTTTTTTGAAATATTTTTTCTTTTTGATTGATTTTTACCTCCTCAACCAAGTAAAAAAAATCGTTAGCTTTATTCTTTTATATTTCTATTTTCTTCGGCTGTTATTAATTTCAATTTGTTAAAATGGGTGAAATTTTAGAAGCAGAAGAAGTTTCATCAACAAACATGGGTGCAAATTCAGATTTTGTTCGGCATGAAGCTGTTACAGGCGCAAATACAGTTGCACAAAATCCTGATCCTCAACCACATGAAGGCATTGAAGCTATATTAAATTCCGGTCATTTACCTTCGGATGAACTTGAAGAAGCTATTCGATTAATTTATGGTAAACGTTTACCGTAAGTTTTTCTTAATTTAAAAATAGCAAAATAAAAAATTTGATTTTAACGTTCTTCCTCGATTTTTTAGTCAACTCGCAATTGATTCTTCAATCACTGATTACGCAAAAGAAAATAATTTTCAAATTCTTGGTTATCAAATTAAAGCTCAAACTGAACAACTTCGTCGCTCACGAAAAGTTAAGATTGCAGGAATTCAAAATAAAATAGTTCTTCCCACAACTGCTCCAGTTGCAGAACAACGAGATGCAATCTTTCGACGAGTTTCACAAATGATTGAATCTGCAGCGATGGCTGGAGCGAATATTATTGGACTTCAAGAAGCTTGGACTATGCCATTTGCATTTTGCACACGTGAACGCCTTCCATGGACGGAATTCGCTGAATCAGCTGAAAATGGTCCATCAACAAAATTAATGAAACAATTAGCAGCTAAACATGGAGTAGTAATAATTTCATCTATTCTTGAACGGGATGAAGATAAGGATGATGTGATTTGGAATACTGCTGTTGTAATTTCACATACAGGAAATGTTATTGGAAAAAGTCGAAAAAATCATATTCCAAGAGTTGGAGATTTTAATGAAGTAAGTTTTTAGTGAGGATAAAACTTTAGAGTTTAAAGTTTAAACCATTGCATTTTTATCCAACTTCATGGATTTACTTTTTTTAGTCCACGTATTACATGGAATCAACCCTTGGTCATCCAGTATTTGAAACAGCATTTGGAAAAATTGGAATTAATATTTGTTATGGCCGTCATCATCCCCAAAATTGGATGATGTATGCTTTAAATGGAGCTGAAATCATTTTTAATCCATCTGCAACCGTAAATGGATTGAGTGAAGCTTTATGGCCCATTGAAGCTCGAAATGCCGCCATTGCCAATCATGTTTATACAGTAGGTATAAATCGAGTTGGTTCAGAAGAATTTCCAAATGAATTTACTTCTGGTGATGGAAAACCCGCGCATAAAGTATTTGGACATTTTTATGGTTCAAGTTATATTGCTGGACCTGATGGAACTCGAACACCTGTAAGTCCTTCTTCGCCCAATAAAATAAGAGTGCTTCCAAAATAAAATGTTGTTTCAGGGTCTTTCACGAACTAAAGAAGGCATAATTATTTGTGAAGCTGATTTAAATCTTTGTCGACAAACTAAAGATGCATGGGGCTTTCGAATGACTCAACGTTTGGATCTTTATGCAAAAGAAATCACCGAAGCTTCTCAACCTGGTTATCGTCCAAATATTATTAAAGAGCAATAGCAAATTACATTTTTTAAATTTAAATGGGTAAAAATTGATTGGTATGAAGAAATTTAGTAACAAAAAATAAAGCATTGAACACCGCCTAAATTTGACACATACAAACAAATGCAATTGATCGATTTGAAATTTTATTAACACAAAAATGTGCAGTTCCTTGCTCAAAGTCTGGTTTAAAAAAAGCAAAAACTTTTCAAGTTTTTGATAATACAAAATTTATTTTTTCATCTCTTTTTTGGATGTGCTCAGTACATTTGTTAAATCCATCGATTAAAGGGCCTACCAATAATCTGAGATAAGAGGTGTACAGAATGTAAAATCCTCATAGCGATCCGAAGAGTCAAAGAATGCACACGCGTGAGATGTTGAAATATGAGCAATATGTTTTATAGAAAGTGAACACAATATGAGAGCACGACAGTTAGAGAGATACACTTTTTAATGCAACTTAAAAATATTTGTTTTTTTTGTAAAAAAAAATAGAATGAGTTTCTTTGATGTTGTTGCTTTTTAAAGAAATGGAAATAAATTAAGTTTAGTAATTAACAAATGTAAATACATTTCATCAACCCTTTTTTATAACAAAAATCTGAAAACCAGTTAGAGTCGGTTTCACCAACATCCATCCTTTCCTTCTCACTCTAATTTCACTTACTAAACATTTATTTCGAAACGAACATTTTTTTAGCTCTCGCGGTTTTACTTTCATTCAAAAAAATTTCTCAACTTTTTTTCCAATCTTCAACTTTTTATTAGTTTTATCAAACAAATATTCTTCAAATGCCACCAAAGAAAGCCAAAGCTGTTGCAAATGGCCATGTCAAATGTGATAAAATTCCAGAAGGTACAATTTTCAAAGGAACTAACAAACGTGAAATCATCGTTGGTAAAGAATTTGCTCAAGGTGGATTTGGAAGAATTTGTGAAGCTAAACTTGTAAGCTTTTTAATTTTATTTTTTGCTTGAATTTTCATTATTATTTTATAGGTTGGAAAATCGGATAAACTCATCATCAAATTAGAACCATCTGGTAATGGACCATTGTTCACTGAAATGCATGTGTTTCAACGAATTCTTCGTCAAGATTTGCTTGAAGCTTACAGAAAGAAACATAGTATGTTTCCTTTTATTTATTTCGAATCGTTCCTATATTGTTTTTTTTTAGACTTATCACTTCTTGGACTTCCTTACTTGGTTGAATCTGGAATGCAAGATGAAATTCGTTTTTTGGCTATGCCGAAATATTCTCACTGTCTTGATCACATTATCAAAGAATCTCGTTCTCCTTTGAAAGCCAATGAAGTTGTGGATATTCTCAAATGTTTATTCAATGCTGTCAAATATATGCATCATAATGTAAGCTTATTTCTTTGATTATCTTTTTATTCATACTTCTTTTTTAGGAATATGTTCATGCTGATATTAAAGCTGCAAACATCATGATGAACAACATGAAAGCCTTCAATGAAGTTTATTTGATTGATTTTGGACTTGCAAAAAAAGTTGGAACTATTGTTGAAAAAGAAGAAAAGAAAAAGGCCCATGATGGTACAGCTTTATTCACTTCTACTGATGCTCATCGTGGTTGTGGATTTACATATCGAGGTGATATGGAAATCATCGCTCATAATGCTTTATTTTGGTTAACGAAATCTCTACCATGGCAAACCCTGTTTGATGAAGAAGCTACTATTAAGGTTAGTGTATCTTTTTTAACTTGTGTCGTTTATATAGTCGGTTTTCAGAAAAAGAAAGAACAAATTGAAGAAGTCAAAGATGCAAAACAAAAACTTCTTTCTCATTTATCGGCTGATATCAAAAAGCTCGTACCTGATTCCACTGCTGCTTCAATTGTTTTAACGCTTTATAATGCTTCCAAGATTGATATCAATGTTAAACCTGATTTTGATTCTGTTTTAAAAACTTTTACAAATGCTAAAAAGAAAAAAGCTATCGAAAGTGATCCAGAAAAAACAATGTCTCCTCAAGTTTCTATTCGGCGTGATCGCAAGAAAGTTACAGAAAGTGAATCAGAAGAAATAATTCCACCTCCTCCTGTTCGTCGTCGTGGTGGCAGGAAAGTTATCGAAAGAAAAGAAGTCTCATCACCTCAAGTTGCTGTTCGTCGTGATCACAAGAAAGTTACAGAAAATGAATCAGAAGAAATACTTCCACCTCCTCCTGTTCGTCGTCGTGGTCGCAGGAAAGTTATCGAAAGAAAAGAAGTCTCATCACCTCAAGTTGCTGTTCGTCGTGATCACAAGAAAGTTACCGAAAGTGAATCAGAAGAAATACTTCCACCCCCTCCTGTTCGTCGTCGTGGTCGCACGAAAGCTATCGAAAGTGAATCAGAAGAAGTCTCATCACCTCCAAAGCGTAGTCGTAAACGTGTGGCTCCAGTTAAATAATTGGTATTAACTGTTAATTCAATTTTCATACTGTTTTATAATTGTTTCTTTGTTGTTGATTTAAAATAAATATTTATGTATCTTGGGATTTTATTGTTTGCGATAATAAAATATGGCTTTGGACTTGGCCCTGAAATTTGGGTAAAGTTTTTTGCAGCTAGCTAACGAAAAATTCAAAAAGGATTAAGTTAATAATTTGCATAATTATTTTTACAATGCGAAAATGAAATGTCAAATTTTTTAATTTCCATTATTTGTTGCAAAACTTGTGAAACAACTCAAACGAACGTTTTCGTTGCTGTTCTCATTTTTGTTTTATGAAAAATACATATTTCTGTTGTTTGACTGGCGTTTTTTCTTCTTTTGAATTCTAATTTCTTTTCCATGGCATCTCAACCTCCACCTCATCCGCCATCTGGTGTTCGAAAGCTCAATGATAATAAAGCTGGTGAACCAACATTTCAAATGAAAATTGAACCTGATACTGCTTTATCATTTCGTGCTCCATCTGGTGGATTTGTTATTGCACCAAATAGTTATGATCAAAAGAATGTTCTCACTTTGGAACTTAAAATTACAAATACAACTAAAACTCGACAAACTTATAAGGTTGGTTTATTTT
Organism: Panagrolaimus kolymaensis; assembly: GCA_028622995.1. Taxonomy (NCBI): domain Eukaryota; kingdom Metazoa; phylum Nematoda; class Chromadorea; order Rhabditida; family Panagrolaimidae; genus Panagrolaimus; species Panagrolaimus kolymaensis. The sequence continues at coordinate 499,713 of JAJQJQ010000046.1, read as the reverse complement.
TGTTTTTTGGATTTTGTTGTTGTTTTATTATTCATATGGTTGTATTCATTAGTTGTCACATAAGCTTAGATAAAATTTGTTAAAAGTCATAGAAATGTTTCTTGATTCATAGTTAGTTTTAGGCTAACAAAGTTAATCTAAAATCATTCATGTTCATCTTGTATCTTTACATGCTTTAACATACAATATCTTTCAGGTCAAATGTACAAACAATGAAATTTTCCGTGTTCGTCCTCCACTTGGTTTTATAAAACCTGGTGAAACACGTGTTCTTATAGTTTCTTTCCAAGCCACCGTAAGTTCCAATCATCTCAAATCTCACAAAATAAAGGCTTATGTTTCAGACCAAGTATCAACCTGAAAATAATAAACATTTCTTTGCAATTTATCATTTCAAAACTGATGATCATACAACTCCTGCTCGTCAATTATGGACTGGTCCTATAAAGCTTGAAGGGGTTAAACGAGTTTTGGCATGCTTTGAAAATTCTGATGGTACTCCACTTGTTACTGAAAAGAAAGAACAATCTAAACAAAGTTCTATTGAACATCAAATTAACAACATCAACAGCGCAAAGAAGGATCCATCTCAACAAAATTCTGTTGATAATAATAACATTGTTGTCAACAAAACTCAATAAGAAATATGGATGGATGGTGATGGTGATCATGAAAGAAAAGAAACTAATAGATGAGATTACTCGCCCAATTTTTTTGTATTTGAAATTGTATGTATGATTTTAAAATATTTATTTATGTAATTTAATAAAAGGTTCTTAAAAATGTTGTTATGGAAGTTTACTGATGCAAACAAAAAAGTTTGAAAGTTAGATATTCGGCAAAGTCTTATTCGGGATGGGACTTTTTTTTGTTGTGGTTTTTATTTTTTTCAGAAATTTCCAAGCCATTGAAATAATATCTTTCAATCATCGTAATGGCTCAAAGTTTTCGATCTTTTCTTGAAAATGCTTCAGAAATTCATCAAGCATTCCTAGATGAAAGTATTTTAGTTGTAAGCTTAATTGGAAAAGATTCAAATGATTGGAAAAAAGCTGATGTTGTTAATAATCTTTGTTATACTTCAGCTTTGATAGGACATATTGATTCAGATAATCCAGAAATTTTTGTTAGTTTTTAATTAATTGTTTATTAGGAGATTGGCAATATAAAAGAAAGTTTTAGATTGAAACATATTTTGATTCAGCTGATAGCGTGCTGTATTTAGTCCTTCATGGAGTTCATGATATTGACACTCAACTTCATTTATTTACTTCTGATGCTTATAAAAACAAGGTATTTCTAATAATTAATAATTTATTTATTCTTACTCTGAATTTTAGTCATTTTTCGAGAAATTAGCTAAAGCAGAATATGATGAACTTTCTTTATTGCATCTTATATTCTTACTTTCTCATCTTGTTATTGTTTTGGAACAAGGAAGATATTTTGATACAACTTTAATGAAAACTTTTACTGATGTTAATCAAATGAGGTTGCTAATTTTCTTTTTATGGCTTTTCTCAATCTCATTCATGCAACATTTAGATTGAATTCAAAGGATCAACTTATTGAAGACCTATCTTATAAAGCTCAACTTCCAAAAATGTGGAGTGAATATGGTCGAATTGCATGTCCACGTTTATGCTTTCTCTTTCCCGAACGTTGCATAAGATATGAGCTACCTGTAAATAAGAAAAAAGAAATCGCAGAAAAGCTTGAACAAGGATGGGAAAATCAAATTTTTAATAATTTGAAGCATATTCGCGTTGTTGATACATCTTTGTAAGCTCAAATTTTTCTTTTTCTCGTTTTCTTATCTCAGTTTTTAGAATCAATTGCCTTCTGATATTGCCAGAAGAAGTAAGATATGTTCACGTTGTAAAATCTCCAAAAGAAGAACCACGAGATTTAATTATTGATTTAATTTCAAATTTCTTGGATAATAAGCCTACTTCTACCGATGAAGGTTTGTATCAAATTTTATTAACTTATCTTTAATAAAACCATTTAGAACCACGCGAACCCGATTATTGTGGCTTCATTCGATCATCCATGAAAAATATTCTAAAGCATGGAGATCGATTTAAAAATTTTAATTGTTTCCCAAGTTTAAAAGAATTTATTATTGGAGCTAAAATAACTTATAATTCACTGATTAAAGATGCAACTGCAATTAAAATAGCTGAGTATATACCTGAATTAGCTCTTGCACAATCGTAAGCTTTCACATTCATTGTACACTTTTTATATTACTAAAAACGTTTTAGAATTGAAACAAGTCATTGGGAGCGAGCAATACATAATTATCGTCAAAATTGCCAAAGTCATGGAGGATGTTTAACAAAAATTGAGCACACGATTGAACTTGAAAAAGCAATAGAAAGTATCAAAGGCACTGTAGCGGGTGAAAGCTTGGAGCAAGCAACCAAACAAATAAATGAAGCATGTACATCATTTTGGGAAGACGGACATCAACGGTGTGAAACTTTATCAGTTACTGGACATTATTGTAAACATAAAATTCATGAAAAGGAATTGGAACATGATAGTGGATATCGATATACTTCATCATGTAATTGCGGTAAAAATCAATTAACTAGAGTTGATCCATTTAATTTAAAGGTGAGTTGAGAATGAGAAACCAACTCTTTTGATGCTTCGTATTTGATTTTTTGGATATTTGAACCACTTTTTTTCAGGAAGCCAATTATGACTTCTTCCGGCAATTTCAATGTTGTATTAACATGGAATCTTACAAATTCCCCATATTTATACCAGTCCTCACAACTGAAACTATTGGTAATATTAGCCCTGAAGAAAATGAACGACTTGAAAGTCCAAGAATTAATCGACGAAGTCCTTCAAAAAGAGCTGTAAGTTTTTCTATTTTTTTGAAATTTTATGTTTATCGTTTTTTTTCTAGAAATCAACAGCTTCTGAATCATCTAAAATTACTGATACTGCGGCATTGTCAGGTGAAACAATGGATGAAACCATTGACGATGAAGAGGAAATAGATGAAGATGATGAAGAAGTGAATAATATATTTGACCGATTTTTGGATGATGATAAACTAAAAGAATTATTTTTGGATGAAAAAGCTAAAAATAATAGTAAAGTTGATGAAGGAGGAACAACTTCTGATGACGATAATGATGAGAAATCAGATAACGATGATAGCGAAGAGGATAGGGATATCGGTGGAGATGGAATTGGAAGCTATTTAGATAATTATGATGAAAATTTAATAGTCGACAAACCTAGAAATATTTCATATGATAGACTTTTAAAACATTATAAAGGTAATCGAAGCTTTTCGTCGACTTCAGAATTTAAAATTTATTTTTAGGTCAATTTATTGAATATTTACCACATTCTAATGCTCCAGCTGGCCTCTTACCAGGTTTTCCGTCTTGGGCTTTAACGTGTGTTGGAGTATCCAATCGTTATTGCCATCAACGAGGTCTTCGGTTACCTAATTTTAAACACGGTTGTGATTTCTTGCTTCCATTAGATATTTATTTAAAAGTTAATTCAAAGAATTGGGAAGATGATATTCGTAGACTTAACCCCAAAATTGATATGAATGCAAGAAGTCGTCGAAAGCCTTTACCACAAGATGATGAAAAAGAAGGGATGAATTCAGAAAAAATAAAAGTAAGATTTTTTTCGGAAATAAAAAATATGAAAAAAAGATTTTTTAGTTTTTTATTGGTTTTGATTATGAATGTCCAAGAGGTCATCGAAATTTTATTGAACGATCAAATAAACCTATAAATTCTGAAAAGCGATTGGGGCCGTTTGCTTATAAGGTTTGTCATTATCTACCTCTCAAATTTTTAATAATACCAAAATTTTAGGACGAGGCTAAAGACCTTCTTGAATCTGATGTCCCTATATGGATGCCATGTACATGTCGTCGAAGTCCTTTAGTGGCAGCTCAACTTATGCGACTCCATATTGTTACACCCAAAGCTCCAGTATTAGCTAAATTAAATATTAAAATTCAACCATCTTCAATTAACCCGAATGGATATTTTTATCCTTGCGAAGAACCATTGGAACTTGAAAACAACAAATATTATATTCTTCGCTTTCCATTTGCTTGTGAAGGCCCTGATGGTACTATAAATCCACCAAGATCAGCAAAAAGTTGTGGAAAATTATTTAAAAATTGGTTTACTGTTTCTCATCAAAGGGTTTCAATTAATACTAATAAGCTTTGAAAATTTTGTTTATTCCACATTTTTCGTGTTTATTTATTTGTTTGTTATTTATGGAAAAAACATTTAATAAAATTATTTATTTTCATGTTGCATTTAAGTTAATTTCCACAAACGCAAATCCTTTTCAATTTTGTATATTTTTTTAGCAAAGTTTTTTGGTTGATATGAATAGGCAATAATTCGTTTGAGGAAAGGAGCTTCTTTTTTTTCTGCACATAGATTAAATAATATTAAGCTTGGAATGATTGATAATCTCGTTTTAATAACGGTGTAGCTTCAGTGGTTTCTGTATGCTCACTTATTGCTTCCATAACTTCAATAGTTCGAGAGTGGCCAACGTCTAAAAAATTTCCAAGAGTATTAGGACATTTTGCGAAAGCCAATAATAGTTATTTAGCTTCTTTTTTTTAAACTTACAAAGACTATTAAATTCTAATTTATCCGTTTTTACAAACAATGCTCTTGAAAGGGGTGAACGTTGACCATCTTTAAAGCATGCATTCGCACAAAACAAATAAAACCAATCATATTTTAATTCAGGAAATACTATTCGTTTACCATATACTGGAACTTTCTGCCAATCAGATAATCTTGCGGTAGGATTATCAGTAAAATAAACCATATAATTCTATAAAAAAAGGATACTAAACTTTTTTTACGGTATAAATAAAGACATACTTTAACATCATGGGTTCGTTTATAAGGTGGATCCCAAGTTAATTCAATGGTATTTGCATTAAGTTTAGTCGCCAAAATATGTTGTGGACTTAATTGGGGTTCAGTATATTGCACGAGAAAAACGGGTTTACTTTCACCATAACGTGAAACAGCAGTAATTCGAAACTCATAAAGTGAACAAGATTCGATGGACATAATTTCCACTGTATTTCCAGATATTCCTTTGAGTTCACGAGTTTTACTATCTTCTTTGGATTTAGTGTAGTATCTGCAAAAAGAGGAATTTTGAGGTTAATGTATTAAAAAGAAAATTCAAAATAAATTATTGGAAAAATTTCTTAAATTCATAGATAGTTAGAAAAGTTAAAACTTACTTCAATCGATATCGAATATTATAAGTTACTTCTGAATCAGTTGAAAACGATGGTGCCCATGCAAGCCTAACACTATAAGCCGAAGTTGAAACAACTTGACATTCTCTTGGTGGATCAGGTGGTAAACGAGCAAACATAAATTTTCCATCGGGTACTGCAATTTTATTTTTTACCTTATCTTACAAAAGTTTTTAAACTCACAAATATGTGATACTCTCTTCTTTTTCTTTCTTTTGGATGAACGTTTTCTTGAAAGTTCAGAATAATTTCGATGTGCAAAAATCATTCCACGAGCAAGTTGAGCGAGTAAACCCGCCATTGCAGCTCGACGTCGACGAGCTTTAGCTTCACGAATGAGATAAAATGGATTATTCGTTTGAAGCTTTCTACCGAGATAATGTATTTCTTTAAGATACATTCGACCTACAACATCCATACACATGGTTGTGAGAGTCACGCCTCCAAGGATTACAATTAAAATTGTCATCATATTTTGTGGTTCAGGTCGGAAATCACCGAAGCCTAAAAATTAAAATGTTGGCTTAAAATAAATGATACCCTTGTTTTATTTTTTGCTTTTTTCAAAACTATACTTACCTACAGTTAAAATAGCGATAAAAGTGAAATAAAGCGATTCCAAATAAGTCCAATCTTCCCATCGAGTAATTAATCCAGCTGCAAGGAAACCATAAAACAACACAAACATAAAAACCACAATAGGTGGAAATCGAACGAGTTTAACTCGATCCAATATTTCTTGTTCATCTTCGCTATCATTAAATAAATATTTATCTTCTTCCGAGCCACCATTGGTTTCTTTATTACGATTTTTATATTTTAAATATGATTTCCATATTTTAAAATGATAATGAAAAATAAATTCTGTTATAAATTTAGCTATATTTGCAACAGTGATTAAACAAAGTGGAATTCCAATTAAACAATATCCAATTAAAAATAATCGACCCCAAAATGTAATGGGACATACAAAACCAAATCCAATGGAAGTCAAGGTTGTGGAAGTAAAAACAATGGCATTAAGAAAATCCCAAGTTGGTGAATCATCTTCAAAACCATGCCGAAATAATCGATAAGCTCCAAAGACATCGTCAACATACTAAAAAAATCCGCATATATATCTTTTTATTTTTGAGGTAAAAGAGAGTCGATGATAATAACACAATTGGTGGTGCACTCATTTGGATGTTATAGTCACTAACATTTTTTATTCCATTTTTTTTTTTTCATTAACTCACCTTTCCAAATTTATCTGTACTTTGTTCGATAATTTTTTTAGCTAATTCATTTTCATCCATGCCATTCAACAAATCTTTATTTTTTTGAACTAACTCAAAAACTTGTTCAATATAAGCATCAGAATCTGCATGAATTTGGGCCAATTGTTGTGTCTTTGCTTCTCTCATGGGTTCACTTTCAAGCATTTGAAAAGCCCATGCTCCAACAATTAAATATATTATCGATGATAATACAAGAATTACATGAAGAGAGAATAATTTGGACTTTACAATTTTCGCATATTCTCTGAAAAAAAAATTTAAATAATGTTTATGGATAGTAATTAAAAAATAAAAAATATTGGCAAAAAAGCATTACTATCACTAGAAAGAGAGGTAATCATTTTTTAAGAATTTTTACTAAAGTTTTATTACTATTATTTTTTATAATTAATGAAAGTTGCTAAAAACACAAAACAAGAAAGATACACTTTAGAATCATCTTTATTATGAATACATTGAGGTGGTAATTGAATTAATTTGGAACGATTTATATCATCAATTAATTTTTGAAATGCATCATCTACGCCCATTATTTATTTATTTTTTAGTTTAAAGAAAATCAAACAAATAGAACAACCACAATAAATAATAATTTTTCCAGATATAAAAAAAGTGAGAAAAAAAAAGTAACTTACTGAAGCTTTTGTTTATTGCAACATAATAAAGGCTTAGGACATTCGAGCTTCCATTCACCAAAACACTTCATTTTTCAAAGGCACAAAAAATAAAAAGGTGAAACACTTTTTTTTGTTAGTTTATTTTTTGAAGGGCTTTAAGAAGAAAGAAGAAGGCAAAGTTATTTTTTGATGGTGGTGGTGTTTTATTTCTTTTTTTTTATTGTTGTTGCTTCTTTTCAATTTTTAGAAGTCGACGACGACAATAAAAAAATTTCGATGTTGATGCCAAAAAAAGAAGAATGGATTCATTAATCGGGTTTTTAACGAGAGAACCGTGTTGCGTTGATGAAAATAAAAAAGTTGAATAAAAGGAATGAAGAATAATAAAATTAGAAAATATCCATTTTAGTAGTTTCTTTTTTGACGTAAAATAGCTTTCTTCAAATTTGGTTTAAACAGAATTATTTTTTACATTTTAACTTCAAATTTTTTTAGTTTAAAAAAACTGAAAAAATCTTTTGACAGCCGATTTTGAATGTATCCAAAAAATAAGACATTGAAGAATAAGAAAATAAGAAGCAACTCCGGAAGGAACTTTTATATATGTTTTTTTTTTTTTTTGCATAATTTTTTCCCAAGAGTGTATTTTTGGTTGTTGGTAAAAAAAAAAACAGCCAAAAAAGGAGAGGAAATTGCTCCCTATTCTCATCTTTTCATTTCTTTTCTTCTTTTTTGTTGATAAATCTCCTTAGGGAAAGATTTTTCAACAATACACATACCATAGATAGATAAAGACACTGATGCTCTTTGTTTTTCTCTTTCTCTTTTCTTTAATAGTACAACTTGAAAAATAAAAAAATATAAAACTTTTTGATTGAAATATGTATGTATTTTGAGAAAAGCCAACAACTAAATCCTAAAAAGTTTTTTAGTTTCAGTCATTTTTGCAATTTTTTATTTACTGTATTTAATTTACCAACTCACTTTCAAACAAAATCCTCATTTTAAAACCCTTAAATTTTTTGCTTATATCCTTTAAAGAGGATCGAACCAGCCAATTGACCCCATTTAACCTTTGACAGTCCTCAAAAAAAAATAAATAAAAAGACAGTTACATCTTTCATGATTGTTCTTGTTTTCTTCGGGTTTTAAAGGGTCATTATGCAAGCAAGAGAAGAAAGCACCAATCCAAAAAAAAATACATAAAAAGAATTTTGCCGACCGACCTTTTTCACTCTCTATTTTTTACCGCACTTCTTCTTTTAGAGTCTTGACCAGTGTCATTGTGAAAGAGAAGAGTCTTCTTACTCTTTTTTACAAACATGAATTTTATTTTATTTTTTGATGACAAAAGAAGAGAGCGAATGCAATCGAGAAGCAGCAGAGACAATTATTTTATGAAACAACTGCGCGAATGAGAGTGAACGCTTCTTCCGCTTTTTTTTTCTCCATAAATGGTCAATCAAAGGAAGAAAGAAAGAAGCAAACATGCAAGGCAGCTAGAAAAGCGGCTCAATTGCACCACCACTTTTTTTTTAAAACTGTTGAGTCTATTGTCGCCATCAAAGAAGAAGAAAAAATCTCAGCTGTAAATTGTTTTCTTCGACGACGACAGCGATCCGCTTTTCCTTTTTTTCGAAGAGGCAGCGGCGGCATTGTTCTTTATTTCTTTCTTTTTGTGGTTGAAACATATCTTTTATGGAAATGGAAGCTGCTTGTTTTTAGCGACAGATGATTTGATGGATGACTGAATTTCTTTAGCTATAATATTTTACATAACAACAATTAGATATTCCTTTTCTATGCCGTAAACAGAAACGAGTAATTGTCACCATTGTGTAAGAAATATAAATAAAAAAGTTTTATCTTTGAAAATTTGAAACATGGACTTCGCAAAAAATGTTTCTGATTTTAATTTTGTGAGAAATAAAGCTCTTCATCATAAAATTTTCTGAATTCAAAATTTCAAAAAAAGATTGCCCATGATCGGAATCGAACCGATGTCGTCACGGCCACAACGTGAAGTACTAACCACTATACTACATGGGCCGAAAGCTTGGTTGTCAATTGAGGCCTATAACTCTGTGCTTCAATGAAAAAAAAGTAAAGAAAAAAAGAGAGAGAAAAACTTGTTTTTTATAATGCAATTTTTATAGCACTATGGCCTTTTTGTTGCTATGATAAAAAAATAGCCGTATATTTAGTTTAGAAAAACACAATAGTTTTTATAAATCTTTTGAAAAAAAATTTGAAACATTTCTATCGATTTTTTCTTTGTATCTTTCCATTTTACAGAAAAGAAAAAGAAAAAAGATTTATTCTTTCTTGATTAAGTTCAATATTTGCATACATTTTTTAATATTTGTTTTTGAGTAGTTCATGGACGGCTTTTTTTTAGCATTGTGTAATATCTTTCACATCCGTTCAATCTTTTCGCGGATTTTCAGCGCCGATCTTTTTCTTAGCCGCTGCTACTGTTCTGTTACTACCATGTTCCAAAACAAGCAGCAGACAGACACCTACTGTGGCAGCGGTAAAAAACTACTCCTTTTGTTTTAAAAAAAATAAAAGAAAAAAAGGAGCGGCGGCAGCGATGAGGGTGTCAAAAAAATTGGTGTAAAAAGAAAGGATGGCACACTTTCAAGTTGTTCACTCCTCTTTTTAGGCCAAATGAGGCCGTTAATGGACTTGATTTGAAAATGAACGGTGTTGGTTGGAAGCGCGCTTTTGATGAAGAAAATTTATAGGTAAAAACAGAAGGAATCAAAGAAATGACCGGAAATAGAAAAATGTAATAACTGAAAATGAAAAGAAAAAAGATGATAGAAAGTTAAAAGCAAAAAAAGCAAGCGAAGAAGCACAAAAGTGGTGCCGAAAAAAATCATGAATACGGTAATATCCAATTCATTTTCAAATATAAGTTTGCTTGTAAATCTGAACTAGCTTTATTTGGCAAGAAAATATAAATTCATATTATCACGTTTCACATTTTTTTCATTTTTTGTATATTCTTCATGAATTGCAAATGCTAATAATAAATTTTTCGCAGTATTTTTAAATTATGAATTACTTTGATTTTTTGGTTGTTTTACAAATCAATTTTTGCTATGATTTAAGAAGCCGTAATATAATTGATAACATAGTCGTAATTTTTCAAAGTTCCACTTTTTAAAGTTTATGGTTACAAATAAAATCATGTTTGGCCTTTCAACATTGGCTTGAGTTAATAAAATTTTCAACCAACAAAAATATTTCGCCTTTTTTAGTTTGTTATTGTCTGGATTCATAATTACGTAAGCATATTTTTTGTCCATACTGTATTCAAATGAGAGAACACATCAAAAACAGGAAATCATATGTCTTTATTATTTACTTTTATATTACTTTATTTTTTTGCAAAAATTGTTTTTGTTTTTATGCTTTTTAAATTTTTAGTGATCACAATTGTAATTGTGACAAAACAAATTATCCCGCCGCACCCCGAGCGAAGCGAGGGGTGCGGCTGTTTTAGCAATGAGAACGCCCGATCTGCTAACCGAAATTTATGATTTTTTTTATTTCGTGTAATTATGTTGATATTAGAGGGCTCTTTAGGGTCAATTTTTCGTCGCATTGACGAATTTTTAAAAAAAATAGAAGGAAGTATAGAAAAAAAGTGCTTAATCACAACATTTTAAAAGTTCACAATGTCCCGCTGAGCGTTGCAGCAAAGTTAACGCATATTCTGGCTATAAAAATCGTTTTCTCCACCCTCAATTACCTCTATGAGTAAGCTAACTTTAAAAAACATCACATAAAAATAGATGTATGCCGCTATGGAAATTTAAATATTTTGATTTAGAGTAAAAATATCATTGGCTAAAGTTCCTTGTTATACATTTGCTGTGTGGCGTAGGCGTTGAAGGCGGTGATGTTTGGATATTTCTGTCATAGGTTCGAATCCCCACAATTTTTTTTAATAAATTGTTTTAATTGAATTGAGACAATTATATCCAAATAATTTTTTATGATTTTTAATAATGTTTTCATTAGAAAATATGCAAATTTTTAATAAAATATTCACAAATTTTACTTTTTTTATGAATATTAAGTTTCTTTATTATGAAATTAAAGCGAAATTATTTTTAACGATTTTCAATGAAATTTTTTTTAACTAAGCTTTTGGATCGTATATTTTTTTTTCTAAATTTAATTGGATTAGCATACAAAACTTTTAGGTATTCTAAACGCAAAATTTAATTAAAAGTACGCTGACGTTTAGTTTATGAAAAGAATAAACATAGGGAACTTTTTTTATTATTTTCGGTGAGTTTAATCGAAAAGTAACTTGAATATTTCCTTCTTATTAATTTTTATTGTTCGTTCGTTTTCGATTACTTTTGGTCGCAGTTCCAGGGCTACTAGGCTTCGCTATTTCCCATACATATTATTATTCTTTTTCTCTCTGTTTTTTTGTATCTTATCTTGAAATCTTTTATATTAAAATAGGAAATTCACCTAAAAAATTTGCATAAATTAGAATGAAACTATATTTTGTTTTCCAAGCGCGATGAAATGATTTGGGTAATTTTCATATACATAAAAAATCAGCAAAACATGGGTTTGCTTGCTGCGCAAATTAAGTGATTTAACTATTGTAAGCTTGCTCGATGACTATAACCTTAACTTTTTGCGAATTTTTCACAAGCTGGTATAAATTTTTTTTTAATGGTTCAGTTCATTGTTTATTTTGATTCGTGCAAAAAAAAAGTTTTAAAGGCTTACACATGTTTCAATTTTTAGGATCTCATTATTGAAAATTAAGTGATTAAAATAGACACGAGTGATAAGATTGTTCGGGAAAAGTTTTAATTTTTATAAAAGTCAATACAATAACTTTTTGGAAAAGTAATTATTAAAACATAGGCATTAATACGAGTGGCAATTTTGTATTTTTCAATAAAACAAGTAAGATCGCCGACCGGAGGCAGCGGAGTTTCTAGTAATTATTGTTGCAGACGGCTCAAGAGATTAGTGCACAAGATTACTATGTAAAAAAACAAAAGGCTGTTCAGGAAAAAACTTTTAGACGGTTGAAGAGATTAAATTTTAATTGATTTGGCTTTTAGACGGCTAATGAGATTAAATTTTTTTTATTGATTTCAATAAATTATTTTATATGTTACACTGAAACAAACAGCCGCAGCACCGTCTTCGATTGTTATTACCCAACTTCTTTACCAACTATTTAATATTGAAAAATTTTTTTAAAAATGTTAAAAATTAAAAATTTTGTTTTATTCTTGATTAGATAAGATGTAAAAGCAACTCGTATATTCGCAAGATTTTTGATGTAAAAAATGTTTTGGTGTAAATTGAAAAAAATAATAATTATAAGGTCAATTACAAAATAAAATTTTTAGTTTTTTTTTCCAATTTTCTATTGTTTTCTGAAACAAAGCATGTTTGAAAAAAGGTATTTTAAGCAAAAAATTTAAATATAACTAATTGTCGGACCAAAAATTTTTTTACTGTTAAAAATCGAAGACGGTGCTGCGGCTGTTTGTTTCAGTGTAACATATAAAATAATTTATTGAAATCAATAAAAAAAATTTAATCTCATTAGCCGTCTAAAAGCCAAATCAATTAAAATTTAATCTCTTCAACCGTCTAAAAGTTTTTTCCTGAACAGCCTTTTGTTTTTTTACATAGTAATCTTGTGCACTAATCTTATTTTACACTTTATTTTTCGATTGTAGATAGCTTTTTTTCAGTATCAAAACATAATTTTCTAACCGAAGAAAATTTGGTACTTCTATAGATATCGTCCTTAATTTATTTTTATTTTTTTCATTCTTTTTTCGACCAATGGAGGATTCGAACTTTTTTGGAAAACTGACAGATCGGACGAGCAGTTCCAGACCACTCGACTACCGATACTTCTTTTTCTATGCAACAAAATTAAATCATATAAAAGTGTGAATTTTGAAGTGCTTTAAAACGTTAAAGGATCTAGATCCAATAATGAATTCAGATCCCATAAAGGTAATTAAAGATCCAGATCCCAAAAAGAATCTTAAAGAACCCATAAAAGTAAATTAAGATCCAGAACCTATAAATAAAATTAAAGATCCAGATCCTTAAAAGAATCTTAAAGATCCAGAACCTATAAAGTTCCCAAAAAGGATTTAAAAGATCCATAACCCATAAAGATTAATAAAGATCCAGAACCCATAAAGAATCAAAAGGATCCAGAACCTATAAAGAATCTTAAAGATCCATAACCCATAAAACTTAAAGATCAAGATCCTTAAAAGAATCTTAAAGATCCAGATCCTATAAAGGTTATTAAAGTTCCATAACCCATAAATAAAGATCCATAACCCATAAAGAATCTTAAAGATCTAGAACCCATAAAACTTAAAGATCCAGGTCCCATAAAGGATCTTATAAATCAAGATTCTAAAAATAAAAAAATTGTCTCCTTTTTATTTAAAAAAATTTGGATTATAAAATCTAAAAAAAAAAGAATGAAAAAAAATAAAAAATAAATTAAGGACGATATCTATAGAAGTGCCGAAAATTTTTTGTTTTACTTTGATGTATTTTTTTAAATAACAATTTAAAAGCTTAAAGGGACATAGCTATTTCATGCCTTTTTTGAAATTTCGTTTGCGGGCACTGCAAGTTACACTTGGTAAGGCGCGTGTTTGAATTACCGTGTAAGACAGAAGTGACACGGTAATTCAAACACGCGCCGCCCCGACTGTTCCTATCAGCCCCAGTATCGAAATTTTTGAAAAGGCATGAAATAGCTATGTCCCTTTAAAATCTTGCTCATATTTTTTTCTTGCTGCAATTATCAATATTATTATGTTAACATCATCATCGTGTTTTGTTATTTTCTCCCCATTTTTTTACATTTAACAAAACAAGTTCGAAAACCAAAAACTCAAACGTTTGTTGTCATAAATTTTCTCGAGAAAAAAGCATTTTGAATTGGTAATTAAGCAGCGTCTACGAGCAAGAAATAAAAATAAAAAGTTCGAGACACTGCTGCCATTCTTTTTATTGAATCAAAGCAAAAACGAAGAAGACGAAGAAACTCAAGCAAGCATTTTAAATTTGACCGGAAACTCAAAAAGTTGATTGAATTTACTGTTATGCAAAAAAGAAGGGCCTCTTTTTTCCAAAAATAAGAAAAAGAAAAACTTTGATTGTTTCTTTGAACGTGAGATGAAGCAACCAAACTACTGTAGTCTTATTTGATAGTAACATAAAAATAGAAAATATTGTTAAAATGCTGTGAGTATCATTTCGACGATAGTAATCATTTCTGAAGAATTTTTGTTCAAAGCCATTTAATATCATGGATTTCACATAAAAGTATCAACGAAAAAAATACTGTCACTTTCCATAAAGCTATGAAAAATCCTTTTAATTTTCTCGAAAAATAAAAGTAAAATCAAAGTGAAAAATAAAAACCCTTTATAAAAAAAGGGAAGATGGAAAAGTCAAGAGAATAAAAAAGAGTGTACTCATGAAAAAGCAAACAAGAATTCAAAAAATGCCATACAAGAACTAAAAAAAAAGAAAGAAGATGAGACAGACTGTTGCATGTTTACGCGGGAGATTGACTTTACTGAAATTTGATCCACAATACTTTTTTCCATTTTTTTTATTTATTAAATAAAGTATGGATGACAATCTGTTTTAATAAAACAAAAAGAAGCTTATATACTCTTATATTGTTTTTAAGTGACAACCATAGCTTTAGAAACATCTGTTAAAAAAATATATTAACAAGCAAGAAAAATTATTTTTAAGTGTTTGTGTTACTGTCAATTTTTAAAAGGCGAAAATAAAGTTGATTTCTCAAATTTAATGAAAGTAACTGAAGATTGATAAATATTGCAGAAAAAATTGTTACTATCTTTTTATACAATAGTTTTCATATCCCATTTTAGGTCTCACTTTCACTTATAAAGAATAGAAAGTAAAGAAAAATATGTTTTTAAAAGCTTCAGAAGAAAAAGAATAAGTAGAAGTATAATTATATCTCTTCTTTCATTTTTCACCGTAAGATGGAAAAAAAAGTGCTTTATTTTTTTTTTTGCTTCGTCTTCGTCCTTACCAAACTTCCGGTGGTGGTGGTTCGATTGCAAACAATTTTCTATTCATCCACCACTAGCTAGCAGCTTGAGCATCAACCTCCGCATCATGCTTTCTTCTTTTTTGTCAACCTTTTTTTTGAGGAGATTTTTAACAAAAACATCGATGGCACGCGCCATCGTCGTTCATTGGGTTAAAAGCAAGCAGGCTCCGCCTATTTTTGGTGCCAAGTTTTTTTCTTCTTCTTTAAAGCTGCTTGCTTGAAAAGCATGGATACGATCCATCCTCCTTCTTCCTTCCTCCTATTTTTTTAGGGTTCCATCCTTTTTTCTATTTCAAACAAGATTTTTTAGAGACAGAATTGTCAGAAAATCGGTTTTCTTCATTTTACTTTTTTTAAAGATTTTCGGAAGGAAGGAAAGCAAAAGTTCCGTCCGTTGGCGATTTCCGCGCACCGGAGATTTTTTCTTCTTTCTTCTTGTATTGCCTTCCTTCGAGACTGAGATAGGAGAAGGAAAAAAAAGATGGGGGTTTTTTAAATATACGTATTTTTTTGTGTGTGATGGGCTTCTTCTTCTCCTCCGATCTCTTCAGTGCTTTTCCGCTTCCTTTTCCTTCCTGTCGTTTTTTATTTTTTCTTGCGCGTGAGCGTCAAAGTATTAAGTGCCTTTCCATCCTCCATCCATTCATTCCTCCAGCAAAAAAAGGATGGATACCTCCTGTTGAAGAAAGGCATTTTTTATTTTAACACACAAAAGTGTTTTTTGTTGTTTGAAAACGTTTGGATTTATTTTATTAAATAATGGTTTTTATTAGATGGATCAACATACAAATGTCGGAGGAGATGAAGTTGTTGGAGTTGATATCAAATTTGATCCATTACAACAGCAACAACAAAATTACCAAAATTTGGTTGCTGCTACGGCATTCGATTTTATGACTTTACAGGTTTGTGATAGCATTAATTTTTGAACGATATTTTGAAAAATTTTATTACTCCTCTCTTCTAAAATCTTGGATTTCATGAATTTTTCTAAAAGTATTTATTTAAATTTTACATGGTTGAAGTATACAATAAGCGGCTTCACGCAAAATTTTATCTTTCATAAATTTATCTTAGTTCTATGATTGTTAAAAATTCTTGAATGGTTTTTCATGATTTTTGGTTACTATCTTCGACTTCTAGAAAGCCAAATCTGATGTGAGATAAATGACGCCAAACATAGTAAGCTTATCTTCTGTTTTTTAAGGCTCGAAGATTAATTATTCATATAATAATTATTTTGTTTTTTTTTTAAATAAAATAATTGCTTGTTCCTTTGGTCTTTTACTATAAGGTTTTAAGAAGATCTTTATTTATTTTTCCTTTCTCGAAACCGATGTATGCTTTAAAGAAAAACAGAGTTTTAAAAGAAGCAATGAAATATGCGAAATAAGAGAACAAAGCATCGAGTAAGGTTTATTAAAAATATTTTACCTCAAATTTTTTAACACAAGAATCTAACTTTACGTAGTGAATGACTTTTTTGTAAGAAGACTCGTGTGACGCTTATTTTTTACTTACTCATTATCAATTCAATGAGGAGGCTTTTCAAAAATCAGTTCCTTTTTTTGAATTTATTACATCTTTAAAACAAAGAGAGAGAAGTTACACTTTTTTCATCGAAAAAGCTGGTTGACTCATTCCTTCAAATTTGATTATCTGAAAGCTAAATTACTTTCAATGAAAATTTCACTTTTTATCTATGTCACTACACTTTTTTTTTTTCTTCATTCATCACTTTGAAAAACATATAAACGACGACGTTAGAAAATTTTGATTGTTTTTATTTTAATTTTTTTTACTTGCGTCTAAAAACAGTGTGCTTGTCTCAAGTGCCTTCAGGTAATAATAATAATCTATAACCAACTAACAAAAAAGGGATTACCTTCTTCTTTTTTTGAGTTGAATAAAGAAAGAAAAAACTTTGCAAAATGGCTCTCTTTTTTTTCATGACGAAGGATTACTTTCATTTTTTCTTAATTCTATTTTTGCGCTTCTCTTTTTCGGTTGCTTTTATTTTTATTTTTCTCAGCTACAAGCGTGTTTATGAATTTTTAAAAACAGTAGTTTAAAGATGATATTCGAATCTTCACCATCTCCTTCATCGTCTTCTTATGATTCAGTTAAGCCGTCAAAGGTTGAAGCCATAGATGATAGCGATTTTCGGGTTTGTTGGAAGCAGGTTGAAATTTTGTTTTAAAAAAATGAGAGTAATAATAATTGGCACTAGTATAGTTGTGCACCCACTTTTTCTTTCTTAACTTTTATCATTCTTTTTTTAGCAAATCATTCCTTCATTTTTTACTTTTCTTACCAATAGATTAACAATTTAAAAAAATGCTGCAATCTTGGATCTTTTAGTTTGGATTTTATGGATCTTGAATGCATTTTGAGTTTTTAGATCATTTACTATTTTTGGACTTTGGATCCTTCCTTTTATGGATCGTGGATCCTTAGTATTTGGGTTCTTGGCTCATTTAGTTTAAAAGATCTTGAATTTTTTTGCGATCCTTTGGAATACCAAAAAATTCTATCCACTCAGTAATGAAAAAAGAATGATAAAAGTGAAGAAAGAAAAAGTGGGTGCACAACTATACTAGTTCCTAATAATTTTTTGGAATATTTTTAAAAAATTAGTTGCTTTTGTCTAAGCTTAAAACTTTGAAAAAACTATAAAAATATAACTTCAAAAAAATAATCGAAGTAAAAATTGATTTTAATTCCCTTATTTTAGAATGGAATGCCAAATGGATTTGCACCTCGATATCCCTTTTATGATCATCACCATCATCATATTCCATTACATCCACCCCAGCAGCAGCAACAGCAGCAACAGAAACCCAATGGAAGTACATCCTCAGTATCTTCTCCATCACCCATGAGTAATAATTCTTCCATTGGTTCCATTCAACAACAACAGCAACAAGTTCAAGCTCAACAGCATCAGCAACACCAAAATGGTGAGTCGCTCATTTTTTTAAAATAAAACTTTTGATCTTTGAAAATTTAAAAATGATAAATAACGAGGAAAAAAATTTGAACTTTTTTGAAACTCCTTTTTTCCATTCATAAATATTTTTTGTTAATTTAATTTTGTCCTCCTCGCATGAATGAAAGCGTTCACGAATTTCTTTGAACTTTTATTAATTTAAATCACTCATTCAATAAGTTTTTTTTCTTTTGTCACAAAATTGAATTTCTTTTTTGAAAAAAGCTAGAGAAATTCAATATTTCCGAGTGTTTTCTCGTAAACAAAATTCCGTCCCACCTTTTTAACATTTTTTTCTCCCTGAGCAATACTCTGTCTTCAAAAGCACAAATATCCATGTTTTGATTTGAATCAAACATAAACATGTGCGTTTTAGGTATAAATTTATCACTTCAACAAAATGGAGCTTCAACAAATTCAAATGGAATTGAGCAACAACAACAGCAACAGCAATCTGGAGGAATAAAAGAAGAGGTGAACCAATCCCCCATAGTTTGCAAATGACATCATCATAGTTATTAATTTTTTATAGGGAAATAATCAATTTAATAATAATCCAAATTCAATGAATAATTGCTTTTCATCATGCCCTTCAACAATAAGATTACCACCAACTTGTCCTCCAAGTGCTGCATCATCGACGACAACCATGCAACCTGGTAAGAAAGCCTTTATCTTTATTCTTTTTTTCTCCATTACCGTATTTTTTTTCTCTCTTCGAAGTAATCTTTAAAAAAGATTTATGTCATTTTTTTATTTTGAGAAAAAAAAAATGATGCTATTAAGTTTTTTTTTTCTCAATTTCGCGCAATTTTTTGTTTTTGTTTTTGCTTTTGCTGTCACAAAAAAATGGGAGAAAGTAAGTAAATTGCGCAACTGTCGGAAGTTAACGACATTTTTCTTGCAAGATTTAAAGGAGCCATATGGCATGAGTTTTTGGTGGAGATAGAGAAGACATTATTACCTGGATAATAAATAGTAAAATAAAAAAAGAATGTAGTTTTTAATAGATCATTGACATAGAAGGAGGAAGTCCGAGAAATTTTAGGGTTTCTTGTCTGAGGAAAAGAAAGTTTGAGAATTATTTCTAATTCCAAAACTTTTTATAAAATAACTACGGTACTCATCGATGAATCATCAACTGCAAAAATAAATAATTCCAATGAAAAAAAACTTTGTTAAAAAAATTTACCTAATCAAATCTTCATTTTTTTTAAATTCAATTTGTCGTGTCTCTCTCTCTCCTTGACTTTTTCGAAGATGCTTTAAACATAAAATTATTCCGGTTGACAGAACAAATTGCGCGAACAAACAAAAGCAATCATGCAAATCTCGACTGCTGTTTATTTATTTTATGGTTGTTATTTGTCTCAAGATTCTAACACAACAAATTGACTTCCAAAAAAAAGAGGGACAAAGAAAAAGCGAACTTCAAAAAAGTTAAAATAAACAGTATCTAAATTTTTGATGAACCTATTAACTTGTTTAATTGTTTTTCTTTTATCCAATTTTCCCGCATAATAAAAAAACTATATAATAAAATGCTTTAAAAGAAAAGCGGCATGTCGCGTGTTGACATGCCATGAATCTCTGTCATTCATTCTTATTCTATTCCCAAAAAGCTAGCAAGCGTTGTTGCCTCATTTTTTTCTTTTGATTTTAAGATGCGCTACTTTAATTTTCTATTTTTATTCATTCTTTGAATCAACAATGAAGCTCGACAGAAATTCTATTGTTATGCCCTTTAGCAATTGTCGATTTTTCAAAAACAAAAAAGAAAAAAATGGCGGCGGCGTTAATGAGGTTTCTTCTCTTACTGAATTTTTAATTGACTCCGTTCCCTCTTTGGAAGTAGCTACTGCTGCTCTTTTTTTATTTTTATTCGTTAAATTGGTTTAAGAAAAAAATCATGAAATTACACGAAATTGAAAGAAGTAAAAAATAAGGCACTGAAAAAAGGCAATTCTTTAAGAAAGTTAAAAGTTCAATAAAAGGGATTTAAAAATTGACGCAAATGCTTTTGTTTATAAAAGATTACAGTAATTTTTTGTTTTAAAAATTAAAACAAAGCTTAATCACTTGCTTTTAAAAACAATGACCTTGAATTCTCAATCATAAAAAATCAAAACAATACATTATTTTTTGTATGTTATTCAAGCATTAAAAAAATGAGAGAGAATCTGTCGAGAAACACCTGTGTTTTTTTTATACAAAATAGTTTATCTGTCTTGAATCTCAAGAAAGAGGTAAGGTAAATTAAATCGAGGCAAACCACTTTCTCAAGATTGAAGAAAGTAACAAAAACAATGAAAAGCAAGGGCGAACATTAACCGGCTGTTGCGCGTTTGTGAAGAACGCTGACGCGAGAAAAAAAAAACAATTGCCAGTTTTCATTTTTTGGCTTCGATTAAAAAATTGAGACAAATGAGGTTACAACGAAGCGAGAAAACATGGTTAGAGACAAATTAAGATTATTGAAGCAATGAAGTGAAAAGGAATAGGATCAAATTTGGATAATGAAGCAAAAATGAGGGTTAATGTGGTCAGAGAGGTAAATAAAAAAAACAGAATACGGTAATAGAAAAAATGAGAAAAAACTAAAAATTCAAGTCAAGCTTGCATATCGAAAATATTTTTCTCGAAGAATAAAAATTTTAAAGCAAAAATTTAACTTTTTTCCACAATAATTTTCAGACCCTTATCAAATGCTTGGACCAATGAGTAGTAAACTTGCTAGCTCGGGTTCGGGTCAAATTCAATTATGGCAATTTTTGATGGAACTACTTTCTGATGTATCTAATAAAGAAGTAATTACTTGGGAAGGAACTCAAGGCGAATTCAAACTTATTGATCCTGATGATGTTGCTCGTCGATGGGGCGAGCGAAAATCCAAACCCAATATGAATTATGATAAAATGTCTCGAGCATTACGATATTATTATGATAAAAATATTATGTGTAAAGTTCATGGAAAGCGATATGCATATAAATTTGATTTTCAAGGCATTGCTCAAGCTTTGCAACCTCAACCTCCGCATCATACAACAGCGGATATATTTTCTCATTCTGCAGCCGCAGCAGCAAGGCTTCAATCAGATTTTATGCATCCTTCATGGCATACGGCTGCCAATTATCGGCATCTCATTAATCCAGCCCATTTACAACCTACAGGATTTTTTAATTCCACATTTAATCCAACAACTTATGGAAATTTTAATGCTTCAAATATGCCGAATCCAAGAAGTTTTGGAATTTATAATTCGCAATCTTATCCTAAATGTATTTAACTTACCTAAGCTTTATTATTATGTAATTTTGTTTTTCAGTTTAAAACAGGCACTTATTAACTAATTGTATTCTATGATCTATATGCTTTCTTTGTGTATTATTTTACTTTCGCTGAATGACTTCTTTTTATATTATTTTTTAAAATTGATCTCAAAATGTATGTATTTTGTATGTAATTTTTTAAAATATAAGCAAGTTAATAAAAATTTTAAAATTTTTCGATTACAGAAATTTAGATGTGTATTCATTATTATAAGAAACAAATTTAAAAGTTTTTCTGATTGACATAAATAATACTCAGAGTTTATCAGAAAAAGATATTTGATGATGAATCTGATGTTGGTGAACCGCGTTACGATAAACCTTTTCGACAAATATTGTGACATCCATAGAAAAAGGCTAGTATGTACTGCAGCTTCACTGGGCATAAGTTACTGCTGACACTCACTGTATTTCCAACTATATGAGAGCACCCAAGTAGGATCGACAAAGCAATACTATTGTTGCTGATCTACCGCCAAATGGTCGCCACATTCTTATATAAACAATTCAGAAATCTCACTCACTGTAGATTGTCGCATGCTTGTCGTGCACAATAATACAATTCCTATTAACTCCTCCTGATATTGTTACACTTCAAAGTATATTTATATATTTATTATTTCTCATTCATTAATCATTAAATAAATAAATAACATGTTACAAAAACACTGTTGATTATGCTAGTTTGAGAGTATACAATTTTTAAACAGCAGACATTTGAGGTGGAGCACGAGTGTCGCAATCTTCGCGTTCAGGAGCAACGAGTTTGGTAAAGTAGCCTAAAAACATTAAATGAGATTAAAAATTTTTGAATGCAACCAAAAATTTACTTTGAGGATAGAGCATTTCAAGTTTGTCCATATCAACATCAGCTTCGCTTGGTGGAAGAGAATAATCAGAATAAGCAGGATTAAGAGTATCATCATTGAGACCACTTTGAATAAGAACAGGATGGAAGGTTTCAATTTGACTGAATTCAACGTTGGCTTCACTTGGAGGTTCAGAATATTGAGAAACCGAGGTTGCACAAGTATTAAGTGACAATTGAGATGCAACGGATTCTAAAAAAATTTAGTTGTTAAAGCAACAAATAATATAAATGCTAACAATAAAAAAATAACTTACCAGCAAAGGTTACAGCAACTTCAGATGGTGGTTCAGAATATTCACTGTATGAGAAAGAACTAAGTGCAGTTGCAACATCATCAGAATCCGCCATTTTCTTTGATTTGATTTTCTTTCTTTCACGAACAATAGAGAAATTGAAGCGACCTCTTTCGTCGTAAATGAAAAGTGTAAATGACAAAAGTTTTTTTTTCGAGCTTATAAAGACCATATTCATTTCTTGTGGGTCGGCAAACTTATGCAAATTTGAATGAAATCATGGGAAACTTTGAGCTTCAGACAAATGAAGTGAACAAATTCACAAAAAGGTTTATTTGAAAGCAACAAACAAACAAAAAATGGGAGATGAAGCTAAACGCTCGCCGCTTGTAAAATATCTCAAATATTTAAATGATCAATTCAAAAATGGCTTAAATTTT
This sequence comes from Panagrolaimus kolymaensis, assembly GCA_028622995.1. Taxonomy (NCBI): domain Eukaryota; kingdom Metazoa; phylum Nematoda; class Chromadorea; order Rhabditida; family Panagrolaimidae; genus Panagrolaimus; species Panagrolaimus kolymaensis. Next base: position 476,523 of record JAJQJQ010000046.1, on the reverse strand, counting down.
GATTCAATTGTTACTACAAATAAAGAACTTTTGGTGAGTATTTTTTTCTTCTTCTCTGTTTTGATTTTTAAGAAAGATGGAAGAAAGAAAGCTGTTTTCATGCGATTTCGTTGATAATAAACTTACCTAATATTTCGTATACTTTTCAGCATCACTATCTTCCATATCATCTCGCATTTTGTCTTCATTTCATCTTTTGTTGGTTTGCTGCTCATGTTCGTATTTTAATGGCACTTGTTTCTCCTATTGCTTCACTCATTCCTCAACAACGTGGTAATTGGAAGCTCACAGATGCATTCAATTTTTGTCGAACTGAATTCACTTTGATACTTTTGGCACTTTCCGCTGTATTCCATTTTTATTCAATTCCTGCATTTTTAAAACCTTTCAATTGGGCTTTTACTCTTCGACCTCAAATAAATGTCAAACCTCGAATGGTATGTTTTTTTATTATTATTATTATCATTACAATAACTATCATTAAACTTGATTGTTTTTAGACAATGGTTGCAAAAAGAAGTCAAAGTGATTTAACTTTGTGTGCTAAAGAATCAGAATTATCTGGTGAATTATTATCTTCATCAACAAAATCAAAATCCATGGCAAATTTGGCTGATATTCAAGATTGTGATACTGAAGTTGATTTTGGAACAAGCTTAAAAATTCGTGAAGGTATTACTGATAAATGTTTATCCCTTAATGAACATTCTATCGACACTTATTCAATTGCATCATCTCTTTCCATTCGGTAATTTTTATTTGCTAATTTCTTACTGTATCAAACACATTTTTGTTTTTAGAACCATTGAAACTGATGACGATGCCTCGTCATTTGTTGGATCAGAATTTGATTCGGATGCTGAGGAACTAAATGGTGAAGATCTTGCTCCATGTGATAATGAAACATTTGTATCTGAATTTGACCCTTTCAAAGATGGTTAGTTGTTTTAGTATTTTTCATTATTTAAGTTTTGTATTTTTTTAGACGATGAATTCTTTTCTGCTTGTGAAAATAGCAACGATGATAATTCCGACTCTGAAGCTGAAGCCTAGAATATAAAAAAATATTGTTTTAATCTAATTTGCATATGTAATAAATAATTATTTTTGTGAAATTAATCGTTTACCGAATGAATTTATGAAAACAAGCAGCAGTGAAACGATTGTTGAAGAAATTTATGAACGACTTAAACTCTATAGTAAACATATTGTTAATATTAATGATACCTTTACAGCTGAATTGGTAATTTGAAATTTAAGAATTTGTTTATTTTGGCTTAATGCCTTGCCAATGCCACCTGCACCTGCGAAGATATCCCGCGGCCCCGGAAGTAGCTAATACAATAATTAATAAATGATTTAATCCATTCACATTTTTATCTTTCTCTCAATTTTTTTTGCTAGTCTTAGTTAATGATTTATATTATCAATAATGACATATGTCTGTCGACTTATTTTTAAAGAATTTTCTTTAGAAATTGTTGATGCATTTTTAGCTGTAAGTTGTTTTCTCTTTGCTTAAATTTTTTTTAATGAGAAGCATATTTTAGAAATGTGAAGCTTATAAATATGAAACTATAAATAATCTTACATTTATTAAAGATGATATGGAATCGGTTAGAAAAGAGATAAGTTTATTTGAGGAAAAGGAAGAACGACGATTTTATATTGAATTGGATCGGGATCGAGAAAAAGATAAATATGAACGACTTACAAAAGCTATTTGTGAAATGTCCATGGTTTTTAATAAACTTGAAAACGATTTCAAAATTGGGCATGGTAATCATACAGTAACTTTAAGCTTTATGAGTAAAAATATATCTCCTGCAAAATTTGAGTATGTCTTTTTTTAAGAGAGATACCTCAACTCGATGACTAACTTTAAATTTCCAAATTTTAGACTTCAAAATATTTTTTCTCTTAATAAAATTGCTTTTGGAAGTATTAATCATCGACGGTATTTCGCTCCAACTTATGAATTCGCGGCTCCCAAGAACGGAAAAAATGTTTTTGATATTTATCTTCGAAATCAACGGGATATGAAAGAAACAACAGAACATAATATGCTCTCTATTTTTGAACATGATCGGGAAGCTTTTATTGTAACATTCCCAAATTTTAAACCTCCAAAGCCAAATCCTAAAAACCCCATAGAATCTTCAAAAACTGGCGGAAGAATAGTTGAAATTAAAGTGAATTATTCATCCATTCGTAGATTAATCGTTCAATTAGATTATAACGATCAAGATGGAATTACAGCAATATTTTATTTTCAACTTCGTTATCCTGTTATGTTATATATTTCTGATGCATCTAAAGCTAAAGATGGTAAAGACATCAACTTTCAGGCAAGTGGTCGATGGCTAACTTGGAATAAAGATAATAATGATAATCTCAAAAATTCCATCTCTCTTGCATCCACTTTACTTTTGGAAAGTTTTAATGTCGATGTATGTTTGTATATTTTTGCTATTTAAATATTTGATTATATCTGTAAACTTTTTAGGGTCGTATATTAATGGATTGCTTAGATCGATTGCGAAAAAATATTGATTCACCTATAGAATTTAGATTTTTGAGCAAAGAACCTCTTTGTAATATTAATAATTATTTCAATGACAATTTCCTTAAAAATATTCAATTGAATGATCCTTGTTATGGAAAGCTGTTAAACCCCGAATATTTTCCACTTATTTATGCCATTGAAGCTTTAATTAGCTGTGGCGGTGAAATTTATGATCATTTTTTTCGCCCACAAAAGAGTCGCATAAGTTATTTTATGAAATTTTTGAATGATGTTTTGAACCAATATGAAAAAGATATTCAAGAAAATCCAGATGCCAGTAAGTTTTGATAACAAAAAATATTTAAATTTTAAAGCGTTTTTTAAGCAATTCCAAAAACTATCAAAGTTCTCGAAACCATGCTTCAACATATTCATGGCGCCACAGATGTTCCAAATCCATGTTATTTCTTTAGAATGATTTATAATAATAATTCTGGATTAAAAACGATTACGGAATCCAATGATACTCTTAGTAAAGATGGATATATGCGAGTACGAAAAATTATTATAACTCCTACTCGTAAACTTTATCTTAATCCTGAATTAATTATGGGAAATCGTTCGTTGCGTAGGAAAAAACCTGAAAATATGTTAAGAATTGTTTTTAGGTATGTTTTTTCTTAATTCTTTTTTCAAATGTAAGATAGATATTGTGGTTTCAGGGATGATGATAATAACAAACTTTCCCAACTTAACAAAATTTTGCTCCCAAAAACTGTTACAGAAACTTTGGAAAACCCCATTATCATTGGAAGTAAGTTTTTTTCATTTTACTTATTTAAATTTTATCAAGGCTTTTCAGATCGCCATTTTTCTTATCTTTGTTCATCCAATTCTCAATTACGTGACCATGGATGTTATTATCTTGCTGGAACTCCCAATGAAGTTGCAAAATTTCGACTTGAATGTGGTCGATTTAACTTTAATTCCATTCCTAAAGCTATGAGTCGTATGGGACAATGTTTCACTCAAGCTCGACAACTTCAAATTGAAATTGAGCGTCAAGCTTATAGTGAAATATGGGATTATAAAGGTGGATCAGATTCCAATGGAAATTCTTATACATTTTCCGATGGAGTTGGAATGATTTCTCCAAATTATGTCCGAAAAATTGTTAAAGATTTAAAACTTGGCAAATGTCTTCCATGTTGTTTTCAAATTCGTTTTCGAGGTTATAAAGGCATCGTTTTAATGAATTCATTGATGGGAGAAATCGAAGAATGCTCAATTAAACAAAAGCAATTTGGACAACAAAATGTTAAAAATAAAAACAAATCTTTACCATGGTATTCTCAATCATTAATTTTTCGTGAATCACAGCATAAATTTTATGGACCAAATCAACTTCATATTGAAATAGTTAAAGTTTCGAGTCCCATTTCGGTATCTTTAAATAAACCTTTAATTAATATCCTGGATCAAGTAAGTGGTTATCTTTTATTAATTTAATAAATTATGGTAATCTCATGTTTTAGGTATCCGAAATGCAAAGCCCTGAATCTCATAATCGTATAAGTAATCGCATTCATGAATTACTTGAACTTCATATTGATTCTGCCATATCACCTTTATACGACGAAAATTCTGTTTTATTAACTCTCAATGAATTTCCTAAATATATTCTTTATAATCGATTAAAAGATTTTTATTTAACTGAAGAACCTTTTTTTCGCTCCCTTCTTCGATCATCAGCTATGGTTGCTTTACGTAAATTTTTTTAATAACGTTAAACTCAGATTTTAATGATTGTGTTCGGTTTTAGATAAACTCATTGATAAAATACAAATCCATATTCCGATCTCACAAGGCAGAATGGCTTTTGGAGCTGTAGATGAAACTGGACTCTTACAATATGGCCAAATATTTTATCAATACACTAATAATGCAACACTAAAATATCCGGGCCCACATGCTCAAAAAACTATTCTTAAAGGCCCAGTTTTAATTACCAAAAATCCATCCGTTGTTGCAGGAGATGTTCGAATGTTTGAAGGTTTGGTTTCATACCTTTTTTGCAGAAAGTTTAAAAGCCTTTTTTTAGCTGTCGATATTCCTTGCTTATACGACATCGTTGATGTTGTAATCTTTCCACAACATGGTCCTCGTCCTCATCCTGATGAAATGGCTGGATCTGATCTTGATGGAGATGAATATTCAATCTTTTGGGATCTCGCACTTTTCATAGATCGCAATGAACCCGCTTTTGATTTCTCACCCACGAAATCAAAAAATGAAGATGTATTGGATGAAAATGAAGTAAAGAAAAATTTTACTCAACATATGATTAAATTTTTTACGAAATACATTTCTCAAGATGCTATTGGGAAAATTGCGAATGCACATTTAGCTAATTCTGATTTATATGGAATTAATAGCGAAGTTAGTTAAATATTTTCCCTTTAAGTTATAGCTTTTTATAATTCATTTTTAGCATTGTTTTAATATTGCAAAAAAACATAATCAAGCGGTAGATTTTCCAAAATCCGGTGAAACTCCTATTCCATTAACACCAAAATGGGAAAATGGTTTACCACCGGAAAGAGTTGAAAGGTTTCCAAATTTTATGTGTAAAAATTACACAGCTTCATATAAATCCGTTCGGCTTCTTGGTGATCTTTTTAATCGATGCATTGAAATTAAAGAGCTTATTAGAATTCAAGAAATTACTGATACAATCGATCAGGAAGTTACTTTAGATGAATCCGTTCTTGTATTTGATGATTTCTCTTACAAAACTAAAGCCCAAATTGATTATAATAAATATAGTGCAACCATTGAAGTGAGTTTTAATTTTGGTAAAAGTGAAAAATATTTACACAACTTTTTAGAATTTAATGGAAGATTATGGAATTCAAAAAGAAAGCCAATTATTTTCTGGTCGTTTTACTGCATTAAAAAAACGAATAAATGATAAAGAAAATGATAACATGTCACTTTTTAATACCCAACACATGATTGAAGAACAAGTTTCAAATGTTTATTCAGAATTTAGACTTCAATTTTTTGAAGAATTTGGTGGCATTAAAAAAAATACTATCATCGATGATAATTTGTGTAATGGAGTTAAAGAAATTTTTCGTCGAGTTTGTACAAATCCAAATGAAAAAATGCGTCAAAAGACTAGTGCTTATTATCGAATGGCTTACACGGATACCAAACATCTTTCATTTGCGTGGTTGGTTTCTGATATCCTTGCGTATAATCGACAGCAATATCTTCTTCAACCACAAAATCGGAATTTGTTTTCAATTTGTCCTCTTTTTAATCGAATATCAATTCACATTGAAAATTCGGTGAAAGCATTCGAAAATGAATTTAATGATTTTAATAAACTTATCAGGAAAACCCTTGCATCAAGAAAAAATAATAATGAAATGAGTTATTTTGTTGCAGAAATTTGTCAACATTATAATGGTTAGTTGTTGTTGGTCTTTGAGGATATCCTAAGAAGTTTAAATAAACCATATTTTTAGGACTATCAGAAATATTATTTTTTATTCGTGAATGGACAACAAAGCATAAAATAAACGATATTTCCAAAAAGACCATTGATGTACTTTTTATTCTTTATGGTATTGGTGAACTTAAAACTTCAGATGGCTTCCTTGATGCAAGTTTTAGCTATCGCTTTTCTAAATCATCTTTATTTTATTTTTTAGTTTATTCATTTTGATGATACTCAAATCATTGATCTCAAAAATCAAATAGGTGGCCTTGGAAAAAGATTTTGGGAATTTATTCGTTATTTAATGAGTCGATCTTTTGGTTTCTCTTCATCTGGAATATCTCTTTCACCCATTTTAAAGAATGAAAATTTAACATCCAATCAATGTCAAACTTTATATTATCTTGCAATGGATACATTTTATCCAATTGCAACTAATCGTCGATTTGATTGTTTACCTAATGAAATTTATGAAAGCACTCAAATTAGCAAAACTACTGAAGGGTTTACATTTACTCTTGAACTTCCACAAAATTGTGAAAATTATAAGGAATTATTAACTCAAGTTGCAATTAAATGTGGTTGTGCTCGAATTGTTTTATGTCAAAAACCTATAAAATATTGTAAGCTCTTTTAAATTTTTATGTGGCTTTTTTAGTTGGGAATGATAACCACCATTTTTAAGATTCTAAAACTCGTTTGATCTCCGTTAAACCTGTTGGAACTTTTGTTTCCATTCAAAGATTTCGAAGTTTACTCGAAGTTAAACCACAAATTAATGAACCTGATTTACAAAAACGAAGTGAAGCGATTGTTGAAGAAGTTTATGAACGACTTAAATTCTACAATAAAAATAATGTAAATATTTATGATATTTTTCAAACTAACACGATAATATAAATTTTTTTTGTTTTCTTGATTTTTTTGTATATCCACACATTACTATGCCATTTTGAAAATTCCAATAAATTTTATTTTGCACATGACTAGATTTCAAAGTTAAACAAGTTACAAAAAATATGTTTAAAATGTTATTTTCCACCGAAGGTGGGCTCCAAAGTTCTTGTTCTAACCAAGATGATGAATATGATGAATCCGAATTTAAATTCAGCCGCCAACTTTAACTGCCAGAAAAAGAGATTTTGACTTTTTTAGTTGGTCGTGTCCAATTTTGAATATGATTTATGAAAGGAGTCAATAAAATTGATTTGAGTAAAACAAAAATTCGAAAGTAGCTGAATTCTAAATAAGTTTTGTATGTTGAATCAGAATTCAAGCAGAACCGCCAATTTTATCAGCTCTAAAAAGAATTCTTGGCTTTTTCTGCTTTAATAATGTTCAACAAATTTACTACAAAAAAGAATCTGTCTTTTGTTTTCAAAAATAGAGCACTGAAAAAAAGTCGTAATTTTTATATTTTGGCACAAGCTTCAGTAGTGAAGTATGGAGTCAACTTTTGCAACTAAATGAAAAAGAATCAGATATCCACTTGAGTATTTAAAATAAATTTAAATTTATTATAATCAGAGCAACCAGTCATCCACTTTAAAAAAAAAATTGGAATTGTGATAACCTGTCTTTTTCTCATAAAATTTAAACAAATTTTCCTTTTTAGGGTGGCTTGTTTATATTGTATATGCTCTAATGCTTTATATTTCATTTTTCAAGGGACGATATTCTGCTGATAATATTTTGGTTGAAAGAGCTTTCCAAGATTCAAAATTTTATCAATATATTATTTTTCTTTACATGCTCTACAATATTATCTTCGTAACATGTGGCTGGGATTTGCTTATATTTGCTGTCATATATGTTTTCTGTGTTTTGGCTATTAAGGGATGGTTCAAACTTGCCTTTTATTTATTTGGTGATGTGTAAGCTTAATTTGCTAATGTTGCTTATCGAGCTTTATTTTAAATAAACGTCTTGTCAAAAATTCAAAATGTAAAACATCGCTTTTATTTTAATACAAACACGATGCTTGCATATACATATGTATCTTTTACGTACTTTGAAATTAAAACTACTTTTAAATATTATAACGATTCTTCATTTAATTAACAATTTTTGTTGCTAATTTTTTTTCATTGTGGTGTTTAGTGTTAATCCATTTTTCATATTCTTTTAAAGGGACATAGCTATTTCATGCCTTTTTTGAAATTTCGTTTGCGGGCACTGCAAGTTACACTTGGTAAGGCGCGTGTTTGAATTACCGTGTAAGACAGAAGTGACACGGTAATTCAAACACGCGCCGACCCGACTGTTCCTATCAGCCCCAGTATCGAAATTTTTGAAAAGGCATGAAATAGCTATGTCCCTTTAAGGATTTGAAAGCAGAGTTAGATAAAACTTCAAAATAATTACCAATTATAAATTGACAAATAATTTCAAAAATAACCACTACACTATCATATAAAGTAACAACATTGTTGAGGTAGAATTGAAAAACCATAAAATAAAAAGTGAGAATCGTCAAATCATAAAACTAAAAGGTTTTTTATTAGTTTTTATTACGGTAATTAAATCAAAAAATGTTAAAACTTATTTGGGCAGTTGAAGTCAAAAAAAAAAGATTCTAATTTTCAAAGAATCGATATTTTTATTTTTAGCTGCATTGTAAACAAAAAAATAGAGTGAAAACCCAAAAGCATAAATGGCTAAGAATAATTGAATGATGATATATGAATCAGCCAAAGGATGAAAAGGAAAGGGCTTTCCAAAATAGTGTAAAAATTGAGCAATAACATTTAGTCCTGTGGGAAATGAAAGATATACCGCATATTTGAAGAATTCGTGTTTTTTTATTTTTTCTGCTTCATTTTGATCTAATGGAATAACACTATTGCTAAACTTTCCAAACATCACAGCGGCTTTCAAACTCGTCAAAAAAAAGAAGATAAAATGGCGATTAAAAAGCAATCTGAAAAGTCACAAATTGATTTGGCAGCAGAGCACATATTTATGGTTTTATCCAAAAAGTTTGTTTTCGAAAAACAGAAAAATTGTAGTTTGCCCTTGGAAAACTTTTCTCATCCATTTTCTATTTCTTTTCTTTCAGGCTTAAAGTGGCTCCAAACGAAACCTTGCCAAAAATGGAGTATTAAAAAATAAATTGATGACTTGTTAGAAGATGAACGATAGGTAATTGCAAAAAAAATTAATGTTAAATTTATTCTTATAAAAAAATAAGGAGGTGGTTAGTGAAGCCTTCTTCATAAAAAAAGATACTTCTTCTGCTTATCGAAAGGGATAAAAAGTGGGCTAACCTTGATCTCATAAATCCAATTATTATTAGTAACCATTTTTGATTATACTTTAACCCTTTTTTGTATTGCAGGATTTATTTTTTACTTTTCCACGTCTTTTTAATCAATCAAAACACACACATATTAAAAATGTTTCAATACACGGATTTTTAAAACGTTGAAATTACTTTCAAATGAAAACAATTTTTTTTTCAAACCACATTATTTATTTGGATGACGAAAATAAAATTGGTTGTTAAACGAAAAAGTTAAATATTATTTATTATTATCACATTTTACTTACAATAAAAAATGACAGGTACATGATGAGTTCACAAAGCGTTAAATAATATTTACATTAAAAACTAACGAAAAGCCATCCAAGAAGAAGCATTCTAACGATTGTTAAACCACCAATTTTTGTTTCATCTTTGCTTGTAGTTGTTTCAGTTTTTGATCTCTCATTGCTAGAAAATGTTTTACCTTCATTAGGAGTGCATTCACCATCTGCAGAAATTTGATTTATTAACTTCTTTGCGCACTAAAACAAAATTTTTGTTGAGATATAAATAAGTCTATAAACATACTTCTCTGAATTGGAGGCCTTCAGCGGCATCTTTGGCAGGATCCTTTGAGTCTTGCATAGCTGGAAGATCATTATAGCAACTTTTATTATCAATATGTAGTTCTTCTTGATTTTTGTCATTTTTGCAGATATTATCATCTCCTTTGCATCCAGAACCAGTATATACTTTACCATTACGAAGACAAGCCCAAACAGCGCATACATCACAGTCGATCTTTGTCACATTGTTAGGATCTAAAATTTTAGTGAAAATTAATTTTGAAAAAACAAACACCACTCATTAATTGGTATTTGGCAATGAATTCATGATAACTCCATTTCAATTTAATATTTTTTTTCATCCACTCTTTAGTTATTTTTGCAACGAGAAATTTTCTGAACTTTAAAATCTCAGGAACTATTGAAATTTGAGATATAACTTTTCCAAAATACTTACCAAATGGTGAATTAAACTCCTTTGTAATACACAAATCAGTTTTTACACATTCAACAGCGCCAGAAAGTGGAATAAAGATGAGAACAACAAAACCGATCAAAGCAGAGACGACCTTCATTTTTGACGACGAAAGTCAAACTTGCAAATAAGCACGAATGATCAACGAAAAATAAGGAAATGAAATGTCCAAACACTGGCTAAGAATATACATTTTTGTTGGCAACAGAAATGTGTTAAGTTTAAAATTTGAATAATCATATAAAATTATTTTTGAAAGGATTATAATTTTAACGCAAGTAAATTTGAAACAAAAATAAAAAACATTGCTTTACGTTGGACTTAAGGTACTCTCAAGTGTTCAAAAGAAAATATTCTAACCTAACAACATCCAAAAAATTATCCACTCCACTAACATCTGCAAGAAAAAAAGTTAAATGTATCTAAACTTCAAACTTGGAAAGTTACTGCCACTCATTTTCTAAAGTCTGTCTTGTCTCTTCATCCTTTCGTAGCAAATTATAAAATTTACAAAACTTTATTCTTTTATTTTCAATACAAAACCTAATACATAAATACATACAAAATAAAATACATATTTACATAGTTATTATTATGCAGCAACTGTAGTTGTAATAGGTAAAATAACACTTCGAACTTTAGCACGTAAACCAAAAAGTTTTGCTGGATCAGTATCATTTTCAGTACATATAACATAAATAACTTGAAGTTTATCTAGTTTCGCTCCACCACCAGTCAATCGAATAACTTCTAATTCATTTGCAGCATTACAATCAAGAAATGAATAAACAGGATTAACACGAAAATAAAAATTATTTGATGAACGTATTTTGATTGCCAAACGATCAGATGATTTGTTTATCATTAAATGCCTGAAAAAGATATGGAGTATTAGTAATTCAAAATAAAAACAAGAAATCCAAATTTACTTTGAAACACCACCACGAGTATCAAATACAGCTTTATTTGGATTAATGCATAAAACAGGAGAAGACTTTGCTAATAAAGATGATGTTGAACGAGGTGAAGCCGCATGTTTTGATGGTGATACTTGAGTAACAGCAGGTGTTGGAATGGATGATGATGGAATGGAAGCTGGAATTGACGTTGATGGTGCAACAACAGGAGGAGGATGTATCAAAGCTTGAGTTGTTGTTGATATTGGAGCATCCATTGGTTGTTGTTGATCTTGAACAGGTGTTGGTTTTTGTGTTACAAGCAAAGGAGATGATGTTTGAGTTGGTGCAGCTACAACAATAATATCTTTTTGATCGGATGCATCTGATGAAGTAAATGATGGTGGAGCAACAGAAGAAACCATTGATGCAGGAGCAACATTATTATTATTGTTGACTTCTTCAAATTGTTTTGTAGTTGATGATGTTGTTGGTGTTGGTTGAACAGCAGCAGCATTTGCACCTCCTCTAGATGATGGCGTTGTTGTTGTTGATGGAATTGTTCCTTCTTGCATCGGTTGTTGTTGAGACGTCATTTCACTTTCAAATTATGAATTCAAGACTGAATGTTTTGCAATGCATTTCAAAAAAAGGGAAGAAAGCTTTGAAAAAAAAAGGAATCAAATTTTTGTAAATTTGCATTTTTTTCATTCATCAAAATCTCCTCAAAAAAAATTTTGAAGAAGAAAAAACAGCCCCTTTATCTCGACAAGAATTGGTCGAGAAATGGAAAAATGCGGGTAATTACGGTAACAAACTTGGAAGAAACAAGCTTAATCTTCGATAAAATTTTTTCATTGCTTTGATTTTATTTAGACCAATTCTAAATGTGTGTCTGTTTGATTTTTTTCCCATTTTATGTATCCTCGATAAACTTTTGCTTTTTCTCAATACTTTACTTCGTAAATTTGTCATCACAATTCTTACATAACTTTTGTCTAAAATTTGAGTCGGAGATTGTTTTAAAACCTCCATTATCGAGTTTAAAAATGTACCATATCCTCGTGAAATAAATACAATCTTTAAAATGTTTAACTATCGTTTCTCTCCATCTCCTTTTTTATTCTAATAAGAAACTAGCTGATGACTTCGCTACTTTTTGCTCGCACTCTGTCCTCTGTTTCAAACGCGATTTTCCCATCTTTTTTTTCTGCGCCAACTAAATCTTTCATCGATGTTTCTCTTTTTTGGAGCTATTTTACTTCAAAAATAAATAGTTTCTTGCCTTATTTTTATTTCTTCCATTTTTTAGACTTGTATGCTCAAGATTTTTACACGGATAGTTCGACTTCAAACTAATACCAGCTTAAACTCATCTCTTCCACCTTTAATTTATCATTCTCGCGCTTATTCTTCTTCGTGAGTATCTTTTTTGTATTATCTAATTTCGTTTGTTTAAATTTGCCAATTTTCAGGTCTTTGGACAATCCGAAAAGAAAAATGTCGATCGAGACAGTTTATCAAAAGAAAACTCAATTGGAGCATATTCTCTTGAGACCTGATACCTACATTGGTTCCGTCGAATTCTCCGACAAGGCTCCTATGTGGGTTTATGATGTAAATGAAGATAAGATGGTCAATCGTGAGATCTCGTTTGTTCCTGGGTTGTACAAAATCTTTGATGAAATCTTGGTGAACGCAGCTGATAACAAGCAACGTGACAATAAGATGAACTTGATCAAAATCACCATTGATAAGTAAGTTGTTTGGTTAATGAGATAGAATGCTGGATTTTAGAATTGTTTATTTCTTCTTTATTAACATCATTCATTTTTAGAGAGAACAATGAAATCTCCATTTACAACAATGGTCGAGGTATTCCTGTTGTTGAACATAAAACTGAAAAGATGTATGTTCCTGAACTTATCTTTGGTACATTGTTAACTTCATCAAACTACAATGATGATGAAAGAAAAGTCACTGGTATGTTTTAAGCCTTTATTTTTATAAATCTTATAATTTACTTTTTTTAGGTGGTCGTAACGGATATGGTGCCAAACTTTGTAACATCTTCAGCACAAAGTTCGTCCTTGAAACATCATCCAAAGAATATGGCAATTCTTTCAAACAAACATGGGTGGACAATATGAAAAAGAACGGAGATGCTAAAATTGAAAAAACCAAAGGAGATGATTTTACCAAGGTTACATTCCGTCCTGATCTCACCAAATTCAAAATGAAGGAGCTTGATGATGATATTATTGCTTTAATGTCTCGACGTGCTTATGATATTGCTGGTGTATCCAAAGGTGTTAGTGTCTTTCTTAATGGCAAGAAGATTCCTGTTTCTGGTTTCAAACAATATGTCGAACTTTACACGAAGGATTACATCGATAGCAATGGCGAACCTTTCAAAGTTGCTCATGAAATTGTCAATGATCGCTGGGAAATTGCTGTCACGGTCTCTGAAAAGAACTTTCAACAAGTCTCCTTCGTCAACTCTATTGCAACAACAAAAGGCGGACGACATGTCGATTATATCACTGATCAGATCGTTGGAAACATGATGGAGGCAATCAAGAAGAAGATTGGCAAAGGTAGTATTCAAGTAAAACCTTTTCAAGTCAAAAACCATGTTTGGGTGTTCGTCAATTGTCTTGTGGAAAATCCTAGCTTCGATTCTCAAACAAAAGAAACTCTTACAACGTTGGCAAAATCTTTTGGTTCCACCGCCGCTGTCACTGAAAAGTTCTCTGCGTCTGCTCTCAAATGTGGTATCGCTGATGCTGTTATGTCGTGGGTGAAATTCAAGCAACAAGAACAAGCTGATAAGAAATGTAGTTCTAAGAAGACGTCTAAACTCAAGGGTATTCCTAAGCTTGAAGATGCTAACGATGCTGGAACAAAGAATTCTCATCTCTGTACTTTGATCTTGACCGAAGGAGATTCAGCCAAGTCTTTAGCAGTTGCTGGTTTGGGTGTTATTGGACGTGATCATTATGGTGTGTTTCCACTTCGTGGTAAAATGTTAAATGTTCGCGAGGGAAGTCATGCTCAAATTATGAAAAACGCCGAAGTCACATCGATGTTGAAGATTCTTGGTTTGCAATACAAGCTCAAATATGATTCTGAAGATGATATGAAAACTCTTCGTTATGGTAAAGTTATGATTATGGCTGATCAAGATATGGATGGTTCTCATATTAAAGGTCTCGTTATCAATTTCATCCATTACAACTGGCCTAACTTGATCAAGAAGAACTTTGTCGAAGAATTCATCACTCCTATCATCAAAGCTACCAAAGCAAAGGAAGAAATTTCATTCTTCAGTATTCCTGAATATGCTGAATGGCGTCAAAATACAGCAAATTGGAAAACGTACCGTATCAAATACTACAAAGGTATGAATTTTTACAAACCATTGTTTCCTTTAATATGCCTTTCTGTTTTTAGGTTTGGGTACTTCCACTTCCAAAGAAGCCAAAGAATACTTTTCTGACATGCTTAGACATCGTATCAAATTCAAGTACGATGGTCAACCATGTGATGATGCAATTGATCTTGCATTTTCAAAGAAAAAGATTGAAGAACGTAAAGATTGGCTTACTAGATGGATGGAAGTTCGTAAACAAATTCGTCTTGAAAATGGTACAGAAGATTACCTTTATAGTAAAGATACTCGTGCTGTTAGCTATAGTGATTTCATCAATCGTGAACTTATTCTTTTCTCAAACACTGATAATGAACGTTCAATTCCCAGCCTTGTTGATGGTTTAAAACCTGGTCAAAGAAAAGTTCTCTTCACATGTTTCAAACGTGCTGATAAGAAAGAAGTCAAAGTTGCTCAACTTGCTGGTGCTGTCGGTGAAATGTCTGCATATCATCACGGTGAAGTAAGTTTTTTGGCTAATGGAATTCCATTTTTTTATAATAATATTTTAGGCATCTCTTATGTCAACCATTGTTAACCTGGCTCAAGACTTCGTTGGTACCAACAATATCAACCTTCTTCTTCCCATTGGTCAATTCGGTACTCGTCTTCAAGGTGGTAAAGATTCAGCTAGTGCTCGTTACATTTTTACTCAATTGAAGTGAGTTTTAGTTTTTTCCTTTTAACCATTAATTTCAACGGTTTTTTTAGCCCTGTTACTAAAGCTCTCTTTCCCTCTGATGATGAATATGTTCTTAAGTTCTTGTATGAAGAAAATCAACGTATTGAACCTGAATGGTATGCTCCAATTATTCCTGTTGTGCTTTGCAATGGTGCTGAAGGTATTGGTACTGCTTGGTCTACAAAGGTGCCTAATTACAATCCTCGTGATCTTGTTGAAAATATTCGTCGTTTGATCCGTGGTGAACCCATTAAACGTCTCATCCCATGGTACAAACATTTCAATGGCACTATTGTGGAAATAGATGCTCAACATTTCTGTTGTAATGGTGAAGTTAGTGTCCTCTCTGATGATACCATTGAAATCACTGAACTTCCTGTTAAAACATGGACACAACATTACAAAGAAGCTGTTATTGAACCATTGCTTGAAAATGACAACAAAACTGAACTTCAAGTTACGGACTTCAAAGAATATCATACCGATGTTACTGTAAAGTTTATCATCAAAATTCCTTCCGATAAATTGAAGAAAGCTGAAACTCAAGGATTGCATAAAGTTTTGAAACTTCAATCTGCTATTTCTACAACTTCTATGGTTCTTTTCGATGGTGCTGGATGTTTGAGAAAGTTTACCTGTCCTGAAGATATCTGTCGTGAATTCTATGAAGTACGTAAGAAGGTTTATATCGATAGAAAACGTTATGTCGAAGGAATGCTTCAAGCTCAAAGTGATCAACTTTCTCATAAAGTAAGTTACTTAAAACATTTGGTTATTGTAAAGCATTGTATGTTTTTAGGCTCGCTTCATTTTGCTTAAGATCGACAACAAGATTTTCATTGAAAACAAGAAGAAAGCTGCCATCATTGATCAACTTGTCAAACTCAATTTCCCTCCAGATCCAGTCAAAAAATGGAAAGAAATTCAAAAGAAAAAGGAAATTGAAGCTGCTAGTGAAGTTGGAAATGACGAAGAATCTGCTGACGAAGAAGATGACGCTGAAGCTTCTGGAACCAACGAAAAACTCGTTCAAGATTATGATTATCTAGTTGGTCAGCAATTGTGGAAACTCTCAACTGAAGAAAAGGATAAGCTTCTTGCTGAATCGGAAGCTAAGAAAGTCGAATTAGCTGTACTTCAAGGAAAAACATGGAGTGATCTTTGGGAAGAAGACTTGGAAAAATTCTTGGAAGCTTTGGAAAAGCAAGAACGTAAAGAAGAAGGTGATATTGAAGAAGCAATCAAAATCGCTGCAAAGAAAATCTCAAAGGATAAAGCTGCTGGTGGTAAAGGAAAGAAAGCTCAACCACTCTTTGCTGAAGTTAAACCAAATCCAAATGCTATTCGTATTGAACCAACAATCACTCATATGAAAGAAAAATATGAAGCCAAGCCAACAAAACGCGTCGTCAAAACTGAACCTAAGGTTAAAAAAGAAATGAATATGCGTGAGATGCTTGATGATAACGAAGAAAACGAAGATCCTAGCAATGAAGTTGTAAGTTTTTTCGCTTATTCTTTTATTTTATTCTAACAAAATCAAATTTTTTAGAATGATTTGGATGGCGATGTTGAAATGAAAGATGTCAAGCCAAAGAAAGCTGCTCAAAAACGTACCAAAGCTGAACCGAAACCCAAAGCTGAGCCAAAATCAAAAGCTGTGCCAAAATCCAAAGCTGTGCCAAAATCCAAAGCTGAACCAAAGTCCAAAGCTGAACCAAAATCAAAAGTTGCTAAAGCTGAACCAAAGCGAAAAGCTCCTGCTAAGAAGGTCGTGGTTTCAGATGAAGAAGACGATGTTGAAGATATCTCGGATTCTGACGATGATGAAGTTCTCTCGGATGCTGACGATGATGAAGTTGAAATTGCTCCAGTTAAACGTGATGCTACTCGTCGTGCTGCTGCTGCCGCGGCTACCAAGAAAATTGTCATTGAAGATAGCGACGACGATGAAGATGACGATTTGGATGAAGAAGCACCCAAGCCTAAGAAAGGACGGATTCATATCTCTGATGATGAAGATAATGATTTCTTTGTTTAAATTTCATTAATCCTGCAATTTTACTAAATGATCTCTTTTTTTCTGTTATATTGTTTTTTCTTTAATTTGTGAATCATGTTTCGGTTTGAATAAATATTGATAAATGAAAGATTTTGTGTGCATTTTTTGTATATTTAGCAGTAATTTCTTGTCCTAACCTCTAATTTGAATTGACGATACTTTAATCATAGCCTAAAGCTTCCCTTTTGGTATTGCTCGTAATTTTAAGATTGAGATCAATTTTTCGAAATAATTATTTGTTTTGGAACGAAAAGGATCCCAAAGTTGCTTGCCTAATTTTAGATTATTCAGCTTTTGAATGACCAACCCGTGGCTTGCGTGAATCATTTTATTTTGCTTCCATCACGCATCACATTTATCATTCCCATAAAAAAGTATTGTAAACTCATTTCGAACTAAATTATGGCTGCTAGCAGCACCATTCAAATTTATTGGTTCTTAGCAGCCATATTTTCAAGC
Organism: Panagrolaimus kolymaensis; assembly: GCA_028622995.1. Classification (NCBI taxonomy): domain Eukaryota; kingdom Metazoa; phylum Nematoda; class Chromadorea; order Rhabditida; family Panagrolaimidae; genus Panagrolaimus; species Panagrolaimus kolymaensis. Next base: position 458,698 of record JAJQJQ010000046.1, on the reverse strand, counting down.
TTTAACATGAAAGTTCCAAGAAATTGTCTCAAACTTATGGTATTTGCGGATTGAAAAGTGGTGGTTTTTCAATTCATTCTGGTGATCATCAAGTGTTCAAACTCTTCGTTGCTGTTTGGTTTCTTTCTCTTGCTTTTCGTTGGCTGCTGTTTTTTAAACTATGGTTCAAAAAAGTTTATCTGAATTTGTTAAAGAATTTAGTAATCTTCTGCCTCCTATGCCACTTTCATTTAAAGTTGAAGAAAATTCTGGTGTTGCTGATATTAAAGATATGATAACAACTTCGAATAACGCTGCTTCTGTTGATGCTTGTGATGTTCGTATCAATGGTGTTTGCTCGGATACTCGTGTTCATTCGAATGATGGTGATGTCAATGAAAATGATCAAAGTAATGCTGTTTCTGATGCTAATGATTCAACAACTCTGCCTCAACCACCAACGTCAATGGCTATGTCATCAAATTTTCCAAAAGAAATTCCACATTTTGATCCAAATTCTATCAATCCATTAACTTTGAATCTATTAGCTTCAATTATTCATGCTGCAACGTCTGAACCATTTGCTCGAATGATGAATGCTTTTAATCAATCACTTTCAACTGTTGCTTTTTCCAATCCTGGACCGTCTGTTACTCCTCAGACATTTTTTGGTGCTGCTCGTACTTCATCAAATATCAACAAAGAAACTGCAAGAACAACATCAAAGCCAAATGAAAAAACAAATTCGCTTAAGCCATATGTCATTTCAAAGTCTTCAATTGCTGCTGAATCACCATCATCCTCCAAGAAACGAATCAATCGTGGAAGAATTTTTAAAGCTCACAAAGGTGGTTACAATGTTATTATTGATGATGAAATTCGGCCAGCTGATTACTTGATGGATGCTATGAAAGGAGAATTAATCAAGAAGCAAATTGGACTTTTAGATGTTGTGCGTTTCTTTCTTAACCTTTTTTAAACCCTTTTTTGTTTACGTTGTAACTTATTCATTGAATTTTTAGATCATTGATGGTTCAAGTATCTATGAAAAGCTTTCAAAAACCGTTGATCTTCTTCCACATTTGAAAAATCCTTCGCATTGTGGAGCTGTTATTGCTGGACATTTATTTCCTCGTGACTTCTTTATCAATCATATTCTTCGAGATATTGATGGAAATGTTAAAGCTGCTAAAGGTTTCATCAATCATAGCAACCGTGATCCACTTTCTCGAGAAGCATCAAAACTTTTCTTTGGTATGTTTTTATTGCATTTTTTCTGTTCTCTTCTAAACCCATGTTTTTTTAGATGTACTGTATTACTTTGGTGGAGTAATCATTAATCCTGATATGCTGGAATCATGGATGTGGGTTGCACGAAAAGGTGTAAATGATCGTGGTAATACATCTAAAAGTGGTCGCAATGTTCGATATTTTGTTGAATCTGATTATGTTCCAATTTTGCAAGAAGATATTTGGTTCTCTGAAAACTCGACTACTTTATAAACGTCTTCTTTTTCTTTTCTGTATTTTGTTTTAATTGTAATAATTTATTAAAATGTGTAAATAAAAAGTGCAAAATTTTTAAATATTTCTTTTTGGATTATGAAATAAACACAAAGCATTTTCTATTTTTATTTGCATTTGGATCCAACTTTTTTTTGATAACATAATTTATTTTTTTCGTATTTGTACTGTAAATTTATTTTCTTAAAAATTTTAAAAGTGAATAAAAAATATCTATCCTTCCTATCCTTCCTAGTAATTTTGATTATTATTTACGCACTTGGAAATGTTTCATGGGAAAGTTCAATAAAAATGAAAAAAAATGAAAAATTAGCATATAATGTAAAATGAAAGCTCAAAGTAAGAAGCTTTTCATTGCATAAAAATGAAGTGGTGATGAGCGGTTGTTTGTTTCATGTATTTTAAAATGCAAAAAGGATCCAAATACCAAAAAAAGATCCAAATAATTAAAAGGACCCAAATACCAAAAAGATCCAAATACCCAAAAGGATCCAAATATCCAAAAGGATCCAAATATACCCAACCCAAATGATCCTAAATTTGCATAAAAAGATCCAAATACCAAAAAAGATCCAAATAATTAAAAGGACCCAAATACCAAAAAGATCCAAATACCCAAAAGGTTCCAAATATACCCAAATGATCCTAAATTTGTATAAAAATAAAAGAAAGTAAATTATGTGCGATTATTGATGTTGCTTTCATTGCATAAAATGAAGCTGTCAAGAGTGGTTGTTTTAGATTTTGAGGTATCCAAATATGTTAAAGGATACAAATCTACTAAAAGATCCAAAAATGCTGAAAGAAAGAAAAAATGGGACAAGATCCGAATGTGTTAATTTATCAATTAAATTCAGCGACCTATGGAAAAAATTTGAACAATTTAAATTACTCCAAAATATGCGTGCTGATGCAGAAGAAACTGAATTTGCGGAATATTTGTTAAAAATCGGCGAAGGTAAAATTAACGATGAAAATGACAACTTTGAAATTCCTACCGATTTTATTACTGAAAATGATTTAGTTGAAGAAGTATATGGGACTTTAATCAGACAAAATCGTTTTAATGATGTTTCAAATTCAGCTATTCTTTCAGCAAGAAATGCAGATGTTGACGAATTAAATAATGAAGTAGTTGCAATGTTACCAGCAGAAGGCGAAAAAATATATAGTAGCATCGATTCGGCAATCGAAGGTGAAGCTTTGCAAGAACTTTTAACCCAATAATATCTAAACAGCTTAAATCCTCCATCATTGCCACCTCATGAATTACGTTTGCGAAAAAATACAGTAATTATGCTCATTCGAAACCTCAGTCAAGCTGAAGGATTATGCAACGGAACAAGACTATTAGTTATTGGCTTAATGAACAATACATTGCAATGTAAAATTTTAACTGGTGATAAAAAAGGTCACGTTGTCATGATTCATCGAATCTTGCTATATAACGAAGAAAATTACCCATTTACATTGGCCCGAAAACAATTCCCTGTTAAAATCGCGTTTTGCAATGACCATCAATAAAAGCCAGGGTCAAACATTCGAAATTGTTGGAATTGATTTGCGAAAGGATGTTTTTAACCATGGGCAAATGTATGTTGCATGCTCAAGAGTTAAGCGCTGGTCTGCATTGAAAATATATTTTGGTCAACAGCGAATGAATAATAAAGTTAAAAATTATGTTTACAACGAAATAATTAATTAGGAGATAAAGCGCTGTAAAAACGATGTGGTGGCAAATTTTTAGTTTATAAAATACGTGGCAAATTATTTTTATTAATATTTAACCGATTTCTTAATTGACTAACTCTTCGGAGGATCTATTTTAAACCACCTTTATGGTGGTCCCCTATTGCAGGGTATGCAGCGTTTTGGAGATGGTTGAGAGCTGGAGGAGGAGGAGGTAAGTTTTTTATTTTTATTTTATTTATTTTCTTTTTTTATTTCAGATTTGAGCAAACACCAAGCAGCATCTTTATTCTTACAAAATATTCATTCATTCAACTTTATACGAAACAGCCTTTCTGATCAACAGTAAATTTTTTTCTTCATATTCTATTGTGTTATTTTGTTTGTTTTAGGACATTCTTTTCATTGTTGCTCGCTTATATCAAATACATAATGTGCTTCATCATCTCAAAATTATATTATGATCTCTCAATTCATGAACAGAAATCTAAATTCAAAATTTACTATGCTGACTTATTTACTATCTTAGCTGTAGCAATTCTGGTGAAACTGTTAGTTTATTATTATTATTATTATTAAAAATAATGTTTTGCTTTTAGTCTATGTTTTTCGCTATTTCTCAAATAGAATTGCTTCATCTTGAATCCTCCACCAAGTATTGATAAGATCTTTTTCAACACTCAATCAAATCCTCAACTATACAAACTTCAAAACTTTTCTCAACTTCCAACAACCAACTCCAAATTTTATCTCAACTTTGTATTGTAAATTTCTTTTTTTTATTGTATGTAATATGTTAGCAATAAAATTCAAAAAATAAAAATTAGTAATATAATAGACATGGCGGCGCGGAGCGCCGCTTCTTGCCTAGTAAAATAATAATTTTGTTGCCATTAATTAAAATCAACGAAAGCACGGTAAAACATTTTCAAGTTTGCATAAATTTTCATTATGTCTTTCCAAAAATCCTGCTGAAATTCTTCTCGAACTCTACAAAGTTTACTGTTATTTTAAGTTAATTTTCATAATTTTTTACCGTTGTATTTTGTGCTAATACTAATTTGGCTAATTTATTTGTCAAATGTCTTTTTTCAATTCCACTTAATTTTTCTGAAAGCAACGACCTTCCTGCGTCTAATCCAAGAGAAAGGCTGTAATCAAGTTCAGAAATTCCATGAATTTGAAAGCATTTTTCTTGTTCCTTTAAATCTAAAGGAAGGATATCGCTTCCAAGATTTCGTTGAGTTCCAAGTGAAGTCCATTGAAATGCATCGAATGCAACGATTTTAACTATGTTTCTCGCGAGCTCAAGAATGAAAGCTTCAGAGTTGTTAGAATTTGATTCCAAAAATGCTGCAATTGGAATCGTTAACCAATTACCCATTTCGCTATAATAAATTTTCATGGATGACATTGGAATTGAATCAAATTCAAAACTTCGAAGAGCTTCATGTGTGGAAATTAATTTTGAAAGTTGCTTTTGAAATGCAAATTTTCTCAAATCCATAATACTTGGATGCAATGTTAGATCTTTATATTCCGAATTAAGCCTTTCCAAAGAATCATCCAATTGTAGCCAATTTGGTGCTTCCGTTGTTAGACCAACTTTATCCAATTTTTCTTTAGCTAATTTTTGTTGTTTTTCTGTGTGCAAATATGGCTGAATCAAAATTTTAACCTTTTCAATAAGTTTTTGAAAATCTTCCAATACTCGATCTCTAACTTCTTGAATTTCAGTTTCATTTTGTTTAGATAAATTTTAAACAACAGTTTTAATGGGATTGCTCAAAATTTCATTCTTCTCTAAATATGGAAAGTAATAAAAATGAAAAGAAATTTTTTTATAATCTTCTGTGAACCTTTGAGAATAATAAATATTTTTGTTTATAAAAACAACATTGCGGGTTTTTTGGGTTCAAAATACATAAATGATTTTAAAATCAAAAGAAAAGTAAAACACATTTTTTTTTCTTCCATTTTTTTGGTTCAACAACAATCGCGACATTTAGTAGTAAAACGTCAGAGGTTTTAAAAATTTCAAATAAATTGAAATATTATAAGAGGATTTAGTCATTTTAAGAAGATTTTTTATTTGATAGGGAAAAAAACATTTAAAAAACACAGAAATATTGGACTCATTTTTTTTGCAACTAAAAAGATGTGTTGTTTAGCTTCTTATAAACAAAAACCTGGATTACAATTTTCATTTTATTTTTTTATTTTTTCGGTTACATTATTTTATATGAGTTTAGCTTGCAGTAATATATGTCTTAGTATTCAAAATAATTTAAAACCTAGCAAATAAACTTTATTTAACTTTTTGTTTAATGCATAAATAATTAAAACAGTCATTGAAAGTTTATATAAAACAAGGAAGAACGTTTTTAGCTTCACAAGCATGAATATCATGATTTTCAAGGAATCCAGCAGCGATGACGGTTTGAGAAAGCTAAAAAATGGATTTTTTCATTAATAATTTGACTTTTAAAAAAAAAGAAAGTTTACTTCATCATTTTTGGAAGTAATAACATGAACAAAATCCCAAAGTAAATTTGTTTCAGCAAATGGTGCTTTGTCTTCAGAAAGTAAAGCTTGATACGAAGCTTCCAAAGCCAATGGAGTTTCAAGGGATTCTTTTGCAATTCCATGAACTGAGAAACATTGTTGTTGCCCAACAATATCTGTTGGGATTCGATCATGCACATTTGGATGGGATCTTTGTGTGCCATATGCGGACCATTTAAACCCTTCAGGATTAATAATTTTAACAATATTTTTTGTTACATGTAAAATAAATGATGCTTCATTTCCATAATGTAAACGCATGAGAGCAGCCACAGGGATATTAATCCAATTTCCAATTTGACTATATTCAATTTTAGTTGAAGATTGTGAAATGAAATCAAAATTGGAATTTCGCAATGCATCATTTTTATCCGCCAATTTTAAAAGTTTTTTAACAACCGCGAAACGACGGAATCGAAGTAATGCAACGATTGAAGCAGCATCAGTTTGCATTTCAAATTTTTTATGTTCAAGTTCAAATCTTTGTTTCACGTTGCTAAGTTGCATCCATTCAGGTTCTTCAGTGGATAAACCAACTTTTCGAAGGCGTTCTTTAGCAATTTCACGTTGCTCATCATTTGAAAGATATGGATTAATAATAGTTTGAACCTTTTCAGTTAGAAGTTCAAATTTAGCTAAAACTGTCTCACGAATATTTGTAATTTTAGTCGAATTTTGAGTTGACATATAAATGATTGAAGCTGCGATGGGAGTATATTTTTCAACAACTTTAACACAATCATCAAAATCAGCTTTTAAAGATTTTCTCAAATTTGCTGCTAATAAACTTTTAATTGTTTCTGCAGAAGTTTTAGCAAGCAATTTTCCAAGTTCTTCCACATATTTTGGATTGGTAACCACAAATTTGAAACTTTCATTTGCTTTAAGTAAAGGTTGATCAATGAAAAGTTTGGTGAAAAACGATGCAAAATCAAAACTTTTGGTATTGACGGAATTTAGATTTAAAATTTGCCAATAAGATGAATTATCATTTGAATCATCAGCGATTTGACTCAAAGCTTGTGAAAATGAAAGGGCTGGTTCAAAGATTCGTCGACCTCGAAGCGCAAGTGCTTTAACATCAGAGAAATCATTTTGAACAGGGAATTTTGCAAATTCTGGATTAGGGCTCAGATAAACGAGCATTGGATTCATTCCATCGGGTTCAACAAAATTAGCTGAGACTTCAAATTTAAAGAAAGTTTCAAGGTTGAAATGAGCGAGCATTAAAGCAGTTGCTTCAGCGATGGATTCTTTGGTGTTGCTAAAAATAATTATTTTTTAATGTCTACTAAATATCGCTATGGATGGTTTCCAAAAGGCTCCAACAAACCTTGGAAGAATATTATCCAAAACAGTTTCAATCATTTCATTAACATCTTTATTATTCATTCCTTTACTGCATGCTTTATAACCTTCAGCAACATTTTTTAATTTCCCATTTTCATATCCTTTTGGTAAAGGACCTCGAGTTAAAACTCGATGAAGGCTAGTGGCAACTGAATCTTCATATTCTGCATCCACATCAATGGTACTATGTTGGATATCTTTGCATGTGCCTTTAGTCACTTTTGGTGGATCATATGTTTCTTCAAGAAATGAAGACCATTTAGTAAATGCTGCACCATTTTGAGCGGTTGAAAGACATTTAAAAATGTGATAACCAACAAAGAAATGTCCAACAATTAAACCAATAATTAAAACTGCGACAATAGCAAGGATGAGCTTTTTAAAATCGCACTTATCTAAAAATTTAGAATTCGATTAGGAAAATAACAATTCTGTTGCGAACATTCAAATTCATTTGTTTCGACATAAAATATCAAAACTCTGAGTAACACCCATTCATTTTCACTTTTCATTATTTACATTCTTAGAATCATACCACCCAAAAAAAATAAGTCAATCACACTGCTTATTATTGCTCATGCATTCGGTATTTGCTATTCGTCAAACAAAAAAATGCTACCAAAAGTTATTAGAGACTAAAAGACGCTATCAATAAAAAAAAAACACGAGATCAAGTAATGCGGCGCTTGCGAAATTTTTCTATGCAGATACTTTTTTTGTCATTCGAAAAAAAAGTTTCATTCCATTTTGATGGCGAGAGCGCTTATAAATCTGTTTATATTTTTCATTTCTAAATAAAACTTTTAGTTTTTATTTATTAAAAACATTTAGCGCTCGTCAAAAAGCTTGGATCGTTGCATACTGTTTATTGAATTTAATATTATTGCGCTAAATTAATAAAGTATTTAATAAAGCTATAAAACTTGAGATGTTTTTTAAAATATTAAAAGATTAACAAAGGTTTTAAAAGAAAATTAAAGTAAGTTTTTTTATTTTATAAAAAAATTTGGAACCTTGTTTTCGAAATATCTTTTATTTCTTTTTTTATGCCCCTTTTTTAAATATCCCAAGCCTGATATCATAGTTAAGCGGTGGCAAGCTGAAGATACTGAATCAAAATAAAAAAAAATATTGTATGAAGAATATTTCATCATTTTTGTTTCCGATCACATGCTTGCTTGCTTTTTCTTTTAAATTTTAATCTTTTTTTGCAAAAAAAATATAGTCACTTTCCTCCTCATTATATTAAAAAAAATAAATAAATAACAGAATTTTTTAATTCATTGTATTTATTTTTTACCAATATTTTTAGGCTTGTTTCATTTGCTTTTTTTCAATAAAAAACCGTGATTAAAAATTGTACTAAAAAAAACGCTGTCAAATTTTATACAATTTCCCCCTATTTTTTTGATGCACCTTTTTGAGTATTTGCTTGGAAAAAATATATAAAAAATGAGTATGCTTTCTGACGTTTTTAGTTCTTTCACTTTACCGAAAAATGCTGATTACGCTTTCCATCGCTCGCTGCCTCTCACCAATCCAAATAAGGAAAAAAGAAGAAAAGAAGCTTCTTTTTTTTTTGTTGATAATAAAAACCCTCACACATCCTTGCCTTTTAGGCTCGCTCTTTTCCTTGGTTTTCTTTGACTTTGATCAATGAAAAAAAAGGACGGAAGGGAAAAAACATAGGAATAGGTCAAAGTTGCGGTGGCATGTTTAGTTGTTTCTTATTGTTTGCTTCCTAAGTAGCCGCTAATTGAAAAGATTAGACGGATGCTTTTTGGTCTACATAAATCAATGATAATGGTGACGGCAAAAGAAAATATGTCTGCTAATTATCAAAATGAATTTAGGACATTGGATAATAATGGTCAATGATCTTCCCAAAAAATAAAGAAAGAACTTTGGTAAACAACATTTTTACAAAAATAAATTTAAAAGAAATTTAAAAAATTGTTAAAATTAGGTCGAAAAACATGTTGTTTTTAATGAAAGTTTCAAGGTGAGCTCTTTTTTTTATCAAAAAAACTATGCGATTTTGCTAAAAATAGTTTTTTTTATTATGCAAAAAAGTAAAACGTGACTAAACATGAAGGTGCGGTTGGTTATAAAGAAAGCTGTTCTTATTTGGCGTGGGCTTTTTTGCAAATAATAAACAAGAATTGGAAATTATATGATAAATTTTTTAAACATTTTTCTTAAAATTATTACCCACGCTTTCACCAAGAATTTTTTATATTCTTCGCTATAATATTATGTTTTCTTAGCTTAATTTCAGGAAGAAAAGCATTATTGATAGACGACTAAGTAAAGCTTGTTTTCATAAAGAATATTAAGATTATCTTTAACCACGGTTTATTAAGTTAATAAAAGTCCGCATAATGAATGCTTCAATAATTTTTCTAATCAATTATCCGCCGGTGCTAAGATAAAAGAAATTAATAATAAACTGGTAATAATATAGCCAAAACGAATCCGTAAATACTTAAAAAGCATTATAGTTCAAAGTTTAAAATATTGATATTATTCCTCCCACGCAATAATGATTGCATAATAATAATGAAATTAATCCATCACAAAGTGACGCGATTTTTAAAGAAAAATATTATGAAACTTTATTAACGAAGCAATAAGCAACGTTTTGCAACCACACACATTTCCATACACATACATATTTGATGACAAAGTCTGAGAGACCCAGAGTCATGACTCATTTTGAAACAACTTTTGTTTATTTTTTTTTCATTTTTTTTCCATACCTGCAAAAGTTTTTCTTCGAGGCTCTACAGCTGGTGGGCGAAATGAGATCGTGGATAAAGTATCTTCATTTTGAAGCTTTTGATAACTACCTAAAATTCAAAAATTCAAAAATCAACAACATTACAGAAAAACCCTACCGTCGCTCTTCATCTTTTTTTAATTTTTTCTTTATTTTCTATCAAGTACCAAACCATGGGTGCTTTTTTTTAAGTTTCTTACTAAAGTCACGTAAAATAAAATTCTTCGATCACGAGCCCTATCATTTACAAAGAATAATTTTTGTATTTACTGTCTTTTGTTTTTGAGGATAGCAATTACAAAAATTAATGTAGAGAGTTTTCTTAATAAAAAAATTTACTCAAGTTTAAAAAAATTTTGCTAAACAAAAAAACTCACATTTATACACAAATTACAGTACAAAAATTATTTTAAAAATATATTATAGTTTTAACCACATAAAAATCGAATGATAAAAAATAAAAATATTGGTTTCTTGATACCTTTTTTTCTTACTAAATTTTTGTGTTTTTCAAGAAAAAAAAGCAAAAACGTTAAGAGAGGCGGTGAATCACCCTTTCCTTTTATTTATTTTTTATTTCCTTTTTCTACAAAACACTCGAAAAAATAAATGTTTAAATAAAGCATTTAAAATCGGTTGTAAATAAAGCAAGCAGATAAAAGCATCAAAAGAAAGGTGCTCCAGAATGATTAAAAATTTAAATTTTTTTCTTGTTAGCTAACTATTTTTGTTTTTGCGTGGACATCCGAAAATGAGTCAATTTCAAAAAAATTGCCAAGATAGCGGTGGAGATGTAACAAGTTGCAGTTGATCAAGGTGTAAAACTGTAATAAGAAATGATTCATGATAAACTTTAGGATTGGTAAATAAGTTGTAAAAGTTCTCAACGTCAAAATTAGAAACTTTATTTTTCGTGACGAGGTTCGTTGGAACAACATTCAAGGTTTTTAACTAACAAAATTTAAATCAATTTTTATTTATAGAAAAAGCTAAACATTTTATTAACATTTTGAAAATATATAAAGATCTTTATGAGATTGAATTTTATGGCAGTGATATTTTCATTATCGCACGATACTTGATTATTTATCCAAAATAATTGCCGCCATAATTTCCTCCTGAACCACCTAATCCGCTGCCATATCCTCCATAATTGCCACCTCCAAGGCCGCCATAATTTCCACCCATGCCTCCTCCATAACTACTTCCAAGACCTCCATAGCCGCCTGAATTTCCATATCCACTGTATCCATTGGAACCGCCAAGGCTGCTATATCCATAACCACCATTTCCCATGCCACCATAGCCGCCGCTGCTCATTCCGCTGCCATATCCGCCAGAATAACCGCTACTACCATATCCACCTCCATTGTTTCCATATCCACCACCTCCATAACTACTGCTTCCAACCATGGGTGAATATGATCCACCTCCGTAGGATTGCATTCCACCTCCATAACTCCCACCATCACCACCACCGCTGGAAATGTATGGACCTTCAACCCCCATCATTCCATTGCTACCTCCATTGGACGATGATGAAAAACCTGATTGTTGTTGTCGACCAGTGTATGATGGATTAACTCCATTTGGAGCTTTACGGAATCCTCGTTGAAATTCATAATCAATTTCTTTATCAAGATTCCATCCTTCTGGAATATTTTTTAAGCCTCGAGCAACCGGGGGTTCTGATGGGAAATCGGGATCGATATGTGCATCATAAGGGACGATATCGGATGTTGAATCGACATGAGCGACACTAAAATGAAGAGGAAGTAACTGCCAAAAAATGGCTCCTTTAAGCTTACATAGCTGCTCCAGTGGCTGCATTTCGAACTGGACCCGCAGGCTGGACTTGAAAATCTGATTGACGTTTTCTGTAAAAAAAATTAAAAAAATAAATAATTGAACATTTAATTTAATTTAATTGACACTTAAAAATATGACCTTCAAAACAAAAATAAAAAGTTGTGAAAAAAATACCCTCTAAAAATGGGAGCTTCCTGTGGAGAAAATTTAAACAATTTTGGTTCATCTTCAAAACTGCCGCTATCATTATTTGATTCAGAAATCATGGGTTCATCAACGATTACTACATTAATATCATCATAAAGTGGACCATCATATTTCTCTGGAATTATTCCATTTTTTGCGAATTGTTGAGTTAAATAATCTCCAATACTATAAAATAAATATATGTTTCACAGAATCACAAAAATAAAAAACTCATGAAACTTTGCTTTTCGATACGAAAGCTTCCTTTTTTATATTTTCGTGCTGACAATGCCGGAAATAAATTTTATTTAAAAATAATTAAAAAATGTTTTAAAAAATCTCAACGAAGTGCTTTTAAGATCTTACCAAATCAGTTTATAAAATTATTTAAAAATATCGAGAACTCACTTTTCTTTTGTTGGCAGAGGCGTTTCAAAATTAGGATAAACAAAATTTATTAAAATCGCAAATATTAATAATCTTATTAAACTCATGATTATTACTATTTACCTTTCAATATTCTCCAAACTAAAGCAATTGTTTTCTTCTTCTTTTCTTTTTTGTCTTGGTTTTATTATTTGAAACATTAATTTTGATTTCTTTTTTTGACGGCGGAAGCCTCAAGGCAAAAACTTTTTTTACTTTTTTTTCGTTTCATTGTCCCAATTAAAATCAATTATACATTTTATTTTTGTCGTCGATTGTGAACTCTCCACCTTTCTTATTTCGTTCCTTTGTTTGTGGTTAGAAGAGTCGGTTTCTAATTTGTAACAATAAGAAGAAGAAAAAGGGAAAGTGATAATAACAAACAGCAGAAGAGAAAAAAAGAATGAAAGTGAAACCATTATTCATTATTTTTTCAAAAACAAATATGACAAACTTTTTTTTGCAACTTTGTCGAACGAAAAAAACAATGATCAGAGTAATCAAAAGTTTAATATTATACTTTTGAAATTTTAGAATTTATAAAGTAATCATAAATTTTGTAATCCGAAGAAAAAAAGGCATACATAGTAAAAGTACATTTTTATTAGTAAAAAAATTATTCAAATTTTTCAAGTTTTTATTTATTAGTCATACAAAATTGAAGGGAGACACCCTCAAAAAAAAAAATAAAACTTTCTTTATTCCGATTTTTTGGATTTAACAAACAAATACTAAATAATGGCCATAAGTGCATGTTTCTTCATCCTTTTTTGATACACCTTCTTTTCACCATCACTCGTTTTTCCGTGATCCACTTGACTTTGATCCTCCTCATTCACCAAGAAGAAAAAAACGTGTCTCGATTCATTTTTGAATAAAAATTATTTATTCACTTTCTTATTACTACTGTTTGTTTGCAAATATAAAAAAATAAAGTTATGTTTAAATTTTGTTCTATAATTATTTTATTTTTATTTCTTTCAACTGTATTTTGTTGCAATATTGAAACTTTGCTTCAAGGAACCTTTCAACGGCAATTTAATCAAATAACGGATAATTCTTTGAGTCCCGTTCATTTTGAAAAGGTAAATTAATGAAAAGATCAAAGAGCTTTGATATTTGAAAAACTACATCTTTTTCTGAAGCTAAAATACATGAAAGGAACGTTTACCCGTATTATAAAACCTAATTTTAGTTTTAAAAAAAATATTAAAGTAGTTAATTCTTTACGTTCTATTGAAATCCTTCTTCTTTTTTTAGATAATAATAACTTCCTCATCTGCGAATGTTTGGGGCGATTGTTATGAAAAAGTTGAAAGTCATTCATTTATTTTTGGTTTAAAGTAAACCTTTTCATTTCACAGACTTCAATTATAATTGTAATTTAGACGATCAGGTAAAGGAACATGCTTTCGATGTATTACTCTCATTCCACGATCACCCAATGTTATTCAATCTTTGCATCAAGATAGTTAGTTTTTTACTTTCTTCAATCACAGAAAAAAATATTGAAAATAATTCCAGGTGAAACATGTCATGAGGCCGTGATGGATGCAAAACGAAGTTGTTTTGATCCATCTGCAATTGGGCCAGGCGATGGAGAACTTCTTTTTCGAGTCGAAAATATCCAATATCAATCTTGCGGTCTTGAAGGAAATTTTTATGTTGAATATGGACGAGTAAATCAAAAAGAATTAAAATGTGATATTGATTCAGGAACTCAAGTACCTTACCCAAAAAAAATGAGATAATTTAAAAAATGACAAAACTATTTTTAGATGCAAAATTGCGACAGCAAGGAAGAGTTGCACTTTGAATTTCGTAATTGCTCCTTCCCTCCATTTGATCAAAAAATCATTTGCCTTGGTTCATGGCCATCGGTAAAAAATGAACATTTTCTTGCACTTTTTGATCAAGATACTCGAAAATATCGTTGTGGTAAATTAAATTCATATAAAAATGAAACAAATTTATTACTTTCCGCTGATGCATATTGCTCTAAAATTGAAGCCAATACTGCTTTTGAAAGTTATAAATTTATTGAAAGTAAGAAAACTAACTGTAATGTAAGAAGAGCTTTAAAAGAAAGGTAAAATTTTAGAAAATAGAAAACAGAATTTTGCTTCATGTGAATTTCCTGAATGGTTGCAAGGTGAATATGATGGTTTATCAGTTAAGGCGGATCAGATCCGCCATAGATTATCAAATTCTCCCCCACTTGTTTCAACATGCGTTGAAGTGGATAATGAAAGAATTTTAGTTCATACAGAAACAAGTTGGTAAGTTCAAAAAAAAATACTAGAGTGAAGCTGGATTTTTTATCATGGTTAAAAGTCGCTATTCGAGATGAGAGTCGCGGCGGCGTTGACGAAAATAACTTTTTGATTCGAAGTATGTAAAGTAAATACAAATTTTTTTCAGTGGCGAATCACTTGGCTACCATTGTTTATGGTTTAAATCTCGAAGTAATTCCATTATTGAATTTAAAACTACTACCATCGCTAATGAAGGGAATGGAATGTGCAAGTAATAAATATTCACACAATTTTTCATTTCCTAAATAAGTTTTTTTTTGTAGAAGAGAAAATGAATTTAACCAAGCTGTTTGGACAACATTAATTTCAAAAACTCCCAAAAAATCAGCTTGTGCATATTTTGGTTCATATTCAACTCCAAAAGAAATGCAAATAAATGATTGTTATAATTTAACAGTAAATTGTAAAAAGCGTAACCAATTTAAAATTATTGCATATCATTGTCAAAGTGGAAATGCATATGATGGTGAGTTAGCTAATAAACAAAAATAGGAAAGAATAAAAAAAAATTGAATGTTTTTAGTAAAAAGTTATGATTGTTATGGAACATGGAAAGAAGGAGACAATTTATTTGTTTATGCGAAAACTCAAGATTCACAAAATGATAATGTTTGTATGGTAAGGTAGTTGGCTGATGGCTTGAGCATTACAAAAAAAAATAGTTTTGGGTTTTTTATTTTCTTAAAAAATTACTGAACAAACTAAAGAAGTCCCTTGCATCAAGAAAGATAAATATAGTCCTTATAAATTTCCAATCAATTTCAGATTAGTCGCCAGCAAGGAGAATACCTTTATATTGCAATTCTTGGAAATCATTGCAATCGAAATTTTAATTTTAGTGAAAATCCTGATTCTGTTTTAGTTTTAAAGCGAACTGGTAAGAAACAAAACGTTAACCAAATGTTTTTAAAAAAAGTAAATTTTTGCAGAAGATTGCTCATCCCAAATTCCATCAACTCAAACTCCTAATGAACATTCACACTCACTTTTAATGATTTCGTCAACTCCAAACACTCGAAGATTATCACCTCCCCGACGAATTGAAACGAATGAGCTTGATGTAAATTATCCATTTATTTGGAATCAAAATTATACAAGCTCAAGTCCAAACATTTTGGAAGTTAATAACTTTATAATCTTGGGATTGATCTTTTTAACCTTATTCAATTTTTAAATCGCCTATTTATTTATTTTAATAAAATGTAAATTAATAAAGCCTTTTTTGTTGCTCTCAAAAACTAGCCTTTTTTCGATAACAAAAAAGCGTGAAAATACTAATTTCAAATTTATCCAAATTTCGCGCTTTGCTTTCAATCTTCCAAAGCTTTTACCCGCCAATAACATATTGCAATAATATTTCCAATCTTCATTGTTGTTTGTTGTTGTTGAATAAACTTTGAAAGAAATGTTTCGTCGTGGCCGTTATCAACAATTAAAATACAATAATAATAATAATAATGAAATAGATTCCGATTCTGATGGTCGTTTAGAATTTGTTGGAACTTCAGCTGAATTAGTTTCACCATATCGACATCGTTTATATCCACATCCTCATCCATCACAAATAACGCCATCATTTAATTCTTATCATTATCAACAACAACAACATCGATATGGAGCTGGTCGAGATGCAACTACAACGGCAAAAGGAACAACACCTCAAGCAACTCCTGCTTCTTCAAGGGCTATCGCTAATGCCGATCAAATAACAAAAGTTATTGGAATTTTATATTTTATGTCATGGACTGTAGGTTTTTTTATTGTTTACATATAACCATTAACTTTGTTGTTTGATGTTTTTACCTTCGTAAAACTTTTTAGCGTAAAGTATTGAAAGATTATTCAAATGAAATTCGAAAGCTTTATGAAATTCCATTAACTGAACGATGCTTTGGTAAACCTGAAAATGGAAAAACAAGTGAAGAAACAATTATTGAAAACTCTGATAGTCGAAATGCAGCAAAAGAAACAGCAAAGAAATTGGAAAAAGGTTATTCCGTCGCAGAACATTTTACAGATTTGGCTTTGGTGCAAAAACGAATTGCTGGTATGCTTTTTTGACTTTCCATTTATTATTTATTTAAAGACTCTCTGTTTCAGATGCTGTAGCAAATCCATCACGTGACCTTTTGGAAAATCGAGTGGAAACTCCTCGACAACTTGTAACTCCCATTGAACTTGCATGTCTTTCAAGGCTTCGAACTTTGGTTAAAATGAGTGGAAGTTGGTTGAAAAAAACGGTTGATATGGAAGCTTGGTTTGAAAAGAATCGAGAAAGTATGATCAAACATGGAAAAGAAATTTCACAAGGTTTTGAATTTGCTGTAACTGCTTTCAATGCTGTTTGTATTTTGGGTGAAGTTTATGGTCTTGAAATTATTGATCGTAAAGTTGTTAAAGTGGGTTTTATTTTTGTTGGAGGTAATCTCAAATATACCTTTACGTTTTAGAAAGATTACGCTGCACTATTAGAAAAATATGAGCGACCCATGTTGAAAGGGTATAACCTACTATTGGAGATTCCGGCAAACCTGAAAGCAAATGAATACATTGGAGCACTTGAAGCAAGACTAAATTATCACAGGTTTGTGTTATTTTTTAGTTGATTTAACAATTTCTATGCTATGTACTGGCTTTGTGGTTCTTTCTTGTTTTTTTTTTGGTTTACATTATGTTAGTTATTAGGCACGTACTCTACCTATCGGCATAAAAATTCTTGTTTTATAATCTTTTACTAATTGGGTTTCAGAACAATACTACACATAATTGGTTCATCAACGATATCGTTATTTCAAATTATTCTCAAAACTCTTCCAACTGAACTTCTTGAAACAACAACTCGAGCTCTTGGTGAATTATCTGATCGTCTTCCACCAAGTTTCCGATTTTATGATGATATAAAACTTTCACCTTTTGCTTGTCGATTTCTTTCATTACCTCCACCAAATTCATTGGAATTTATATTTGGAGAAGATGATCATCGTTCAACAACAACTACTGCTGAAGCATCAATAGTACGTCCACAATCTCGTCAAAGCAGTGTTATTGTTCCATCTGATCGAACTCAAAGTCATCATAGCAAATCCAATCGATCACCTGAAGTTTTTTCAGCTCAAACAACTCAACGATCAGAAAAAGAAAAATCTCCTCCAACAGCAAGAAATTAATATAAATGTATTTATTTTTTGTATTGTATTTTTTATTATTAATAAATTGTTTGATTCTTTATGTGTCTGTATAAGAATATGAGTCTTCTGACTTGATTCAGTGTTTCTAATTTTTAAAGCAAGACATGAATGAAGTTAGATAAAGGTTGAAAACCCTAAATATGACAAGCAGCAATCTTCTAATAAAACTTGTTTAGTTTAAATCCGATAATCATTGAAACGGATGCATAGCTCTTTCATTATCGTATGACAGGCAACTAATGGTTTCACTTTCTACAGCTGCTTGTTTGTTTACTTTTTTACTTTTTATTTTCTTGAAAGTTTAACCCATAAAGTGCTATGGCTGCTATTTTTTTCTTTTAAAACTCTTTGATGGAAAAAAAGTGCCATTGAAGTGGAAACACAAAACTAGCATTTCCATTTTTTTGTGGCAAACACTTATTTTTCGATGGAGCAATTTTTTCTTTTACTTTTAGCTTCTTTTTTTCACTCTCAAAAATTTTCTGCAATTTTATGGGCTTTTTTCAGACAATGGCTTTATGTATTTATTTTTTATCGAAAAAAGTTGCATTCTTTAGGTTGCAAAATGACAGTTTAGCTTCGGGTTACTTGCTTTGGCCATTTTGCAAGGGTTATTTATCTTTATCTTTAATTGTATCATTTACAAATATTTTTCTGCAACTTTATTTAACTTTGTTGATTTGCAAAAAAAAGTATCTGGACTTATTTATGATTGATTTTTCATTTGTAGGGTCGAAATTTTCTGTTACGTTTTTCATTCACTACCCTTTTGAATATAACAACATTTTTTGATATCTACTTCAATTATTTATTTCATCCCCGAATTCATCGAACATCCATTTTTTAGACTATAAAAAAGAGCAAAGATTTTTTATCTCGAGAAACCCTTTACTTCGTTTCATTTTTCTTTTTCCCCAAAAAAGATATGAAACAAACTTTTTTTTCTTTCATGCTCCATTGACCCATAAATATATATTTTTTAAAACTTTTTTTAAAACAACACAAACAAAACATTTATCTATTTCGTTTTATTTTTTGACAAAATTTAAAAGATTGAAACAAATCCCCTTTGGGCATTAAATTTTTTTGGTCCAAAAAAATGTAACCAAATAAGTTCATTGACTGCTAAAAAAAGAATTGTTTGAAAATAAAAACAAATAAAAAGTTAATCCCGCTGGCTAAAAAAGTCGCCTTAAATTGTCTTTTTTAAAAGTGATTTCAAGGACAATTGGTTTTGACTTGTGAATTCTTTTAAAAGCCTTTTTGGAAAAAAGCCGTTGGAAAATGTTTGCTGTAAATACTTAGTTTTTAAAGGCAATAAAAAAAGCTAGGAGCATCCAAAATTTCTCAAGCAATTTGAGCTTCATTTTTTGCAACTTTAAAGTTATCTCTCTTTTCACTTTCCATTCCTATCATATAACAATGCTTAAATTTCGAAGCGTGACCTTTTGTCATTTTTTGCATCTTTCCCGTATTTTGTTGTTTTATTTAACCAATTAATTAACACTTAAATTATTTCACTTTTTTCTAAACAATCTAATCAGTGCAGAATGGCACCTCACACAAACGTGTGTGACACATAAATTCCATACCTTCATTAAATGTCTATAGCGTAAAAAATAGCAAGCAATAAAGCAGTTGCTCAAAAAAAAACTCAAGATGATCGATAAACAACAAATAAAAAGACAACTGGTACCGATGTTCCTCTTGTGATCGATCATTAACTTTGAATTAGAAAAATATGATAAATTTAAATTAATAAATTTACCAAAGACTCAAGTAAAAAGCTTTTCAACCCATTTTATGTTTTTATTAATAACAGAAAAAATTAACGTTCCTATGCAAGATCTTGTTCGAAGATGAGTTATAGTAACCAAAAAATCCCAAAGAAAACAACACAATTTTTAAAATTTATAAGCTTAATTTCTTAAATTAGCACAGTAAATTTACAAGACAAAGAGAAATCAGAGTTGTTAGTAGTAAGAGTTACGTGAAGTTGAAACAACACGGCGACGACGAGCTTGAGATGAAGGACGTTTTTCACGACGAGAAAGAGATTTTGATCTTGGATGAATTTCAACTTCTTCAGTATCCGATGTTTCACTTGTATCATCTAAATCATAAATGAATTTTTTGCCAGCTTTTCGAAGGTCAGGAGATTTTCGATAAACTTTCTTAATTTTGCTTCCATCATCCATATATTCTGCGTTGAGATCAGTATCATCAACAGGAGAAAATATAGTTCGAACTGCTAAATCACTCATTGAAACATCAAGTTCATCTCCAGAACCATAAGACATTTTAGGAAGACGAAGAGAACGTTGATTACGTGATTTTCGAGCAGGAGAAGCTTTAGATGGAGAAACAAATCGACCTTGAGCATCACGAGGACGAAGACGAACAGCTTCACGAGTAGCTTCACTTCGGCGTGGATTGACATCAGCACGGCGAGATGGTTTTCTTGAACGACGAGAACTCATTAAACTTCTTGATGAACGACGACGATGAGTAGCAGGAGCTGATCGACGGGTTGATCGTGAAGGACGAGAACTAATTGAACTTCTTGATGAACGACGACGACGATGAGTAGCAGGAACTGAACGACGAGTTGATCGAGAGCGACGACGTGGAGAACGGGCATCTAATTCTTCATCATCATCACGAGAACGGTTGATCTTACGGCCACCTTTCAATCCTTCTCTAAGAAGTTGAATCTGAAAACCAAATATTGAATCATTTTATATTCAATAAAAACTAAAAACAAACATACCTCATCTTTTGGAATACGGAGATATTGAGATGAATTTGTCATACGTGCAAGTTTTTCACTTCGTTCAGGACCAGGAGTTGGAACACGTTTGAAATAAACAAAACCATCATCATTACCATCACGATTTGGAGATTCAGCAACAACGAAACTAACACTTCGTTGAGATTTGCGAGTTGGTGTACTTTGACGAGAGCGAGTTGGTGTACTTCTATGAGACATGATGAGAGCAGCCAGTTGACGAAAATCAGTTTTTTGCCAGGAAATGAAGCATTTTCATTGAACTCAGTTTCTTATATACTCTTTTGGAGTATTAATTAACATAATGAGTAAAAAACCATTTCGTGGGAAAGTTAATGATAGAATGTTTGAAACTGCTAAAATTTGAATGATGAAAAAATTTTGAAGAAAAAAAGGACGTTGGATCCAAAAAAATAAAGAAGCTTTTTGATTGTTAAAAGTAAACATTGAACTATTTTGACGTGTGAAGAAGGTTCAGTATCGAATTTCTATTTTTTTCTCTTGATTTTTATTTATTTGCAAGCTAAACTTTAAGAGACTTATAAAGATAAAGATAAATCAGAAGTAAGAAAATATTCCAAAAGGTTGTTCATCTCGCTATCTCTTTTATTATGCAGCGATTAAAACATATTTTTTTGTTTAAAGCTTTCATTATCATTTGGATGCCTTATTATCATATTTGTTATAAGAATTGCTTATAATTTTACTGAAAATTTTAAATTTATTTTGCAATTAAAAAAGTATACTTCTTTGCATCATCTTTTATCCATCCATCCCTTATTTTCTTGATCTCTTTTCTCTCACTTTCACATTTTAAAAACCGCTAAATATCTCACACCTTTATTTTGAAAATGAACTAATCAACTTATCAATCAAGTTGCACAATTCTGCTGTGTGTTTTTTTTCATTGGCTTTACTAACCTGGATTTTTTAAAACATTCGATATTTTGCTCGACTTTCAAAGTTTTTTTAAATGAGAAAAGGTCGATCTCTTGACCATTCATAAAAAACGATAAATATTTTCTTTCGTTTTTGTTTTCTAAAAAAGGCATACATACAAAAAACTTTTCTTTTCAATATTGTTTTCGAAAAATGTGATTCATAGGAAAAAAAGTGGACGCAAAAGGTCAGAGTCAGAGATTCATAAGTTTGGTAAAAAGTTGATGCTTCTTTTGTCTTTGTTTGTGGTATCGAAAATGAATAATAATAGTTTAACCTTTTGAAGTTGAATGAACACATTAATATAAAAAATGAATTGTTACTAAAGTGTGAGAATACAATAGTTTGCGATATTTGGTTGCTATATATCGGCAACCGTTGAAAAGCTTTGACAATATTTTGATTGCTGTAAAATATTTTTTTATTGGTTTTATTTTTAGAAGCTAAATTAATAATTTTTTTATTTTAAAGATTTTATGTTATTACTTTTCTTTTCATTATGTTAGAAAAAAGTTAGTCATTAAATTAGTCTTTCGGTGAATTTATGTGAGTCCTTGAAAATGATATCATAGCCCCATAATATTGAATAATTAAGCTAAACACATACGTGTCATAACTATAAGCTAAACTAGTTCTTCTTATAATTTTTTTTTCAAAAATCAAAACAAAGAAAAAAGACGACAAGAATTTTATAATGAATCAGCAGAACAGCAGCAGCAGCAACGACAACATCAAAAAACAAGACCCGGATTAATTTTTTGAGCGAAGAAAGATAAATATCAACCAAAAAACATGAATCAAAGATTTTTTTCCCTTTAAAAATCAAATTAAATAACATGTAAATAATTCGATGAACTCAGGCTTTGATTCATTGCAATTAGGTTTTTATTTATCTAAAAAAGGATAGTAATCAAATTCAAACGATAAAATGCAACATTCAGTTACTGTCATTCACCTTTTTGCTCACTTTGGCAATTTTATGTTTGTTTTGGTGATAACTTGATTAGATGGACTATTTTAATATTATTTATCCCACTATTTTTTTCATTATGTTATCCTTGACATTGCAAAAAAATTGTTATTTATTCATCGGCACAAAAACAAAGAAATCATCTGATTTTTTGTTATTCGTTGCTCATTTGCCATGAAAAAAAAAATTGTTATCTTCTAATAAAAATAATGGCTAAAAACACATGATATTTATTTTAACCTTGACATGGGCTTTATCACTTTGACATCTGTCGTCGTTCTTTAAAAATCAAGAAAATCCCCTCTTTTCTTTTTTATTATCTCTTCGAAAATTTATTTTATTCAACAAATTAAAAATATTTTAAAAATTGACAAATTCTTGTGTCATGATTCTGAGTTTTTAAGTTTAGTTTTTTGTTATAAACAGAAAGCAGCTGGATTTTTGGAGGAAAAAAATCTAAAATAAAGTCTCTTAAAAAGATTACGTTAGATTTTTTTTTCTCATGGGATATTCCAACTTGTCACAACCTTGACATGAACATTATCTTGTAACAAACATTATCCTCCTCTCTTGTTCTTATCTTAAAAAAGAAATCAAAAGGGCCAACAAAATAAAAAAATGCCATTTTTAAAAGTTGAAAAATGGCAGTTGTAAAAGTCGCTCTTGTACTGCTAAGAAAAAGTATGTCTATGGTGAGAATAAAGGAAATAGCGAGATAAAATAGTTATAAAAATTATGACTTTTTTGTAGTCTTTTAATCAAAGGATACTCCGATATATAAAAAAATCATATGATTAACCTTGACATGGCATTTTTAATAAATCGAGGAAATCCCTTTTATTTTCATCTTCAACAATCAAGAAAGGTCCCGAACATTCTTTCTTAACGGCATATTTTTCTATTATTTTTTTTCTAATAATAATCATATTTATTTATTTATCTCTCTCTCTATCTTTTATTTATCCCATTATCCATATCATAGGAAGATCTTTTTTCAACAAATTTATCTAGAAAGAAAAAAATCAAACAACCGAATCAGGAGGGGCGGTGTCAAACGCGCAAATTCTTTTCTCCATTCATCAAGCAGATGAAAAATCAAATATAAAAGCATTAAGAAATTATTCAATGTTTGGTAGTATTTATTTTTTTGCCAATATAAAATATGTATTTTTTTGCTGCTGCTTTTTTCTCATACCTTTTCTTTTCGTTTGTGGTCGTTGTCTCTATCTCTGTACTGGTTTGTCAGTTAGCAAATCTCATAAATGAGGATAAAAAGAAAAATTGGGGGAATTTTTTTTTGATATGTCAGTTGCCAATCTTGGATTTTTTGATAGACATTGACAAGGTGTGGTTAATGAATGGTGGTGGTGCAATTGCAATTGACTTGATTTGCTTTCATTTATTTTAAGATTTGTCTTTCTTTGATAGTTGAATTTTTTTTTGCAAAAGAAATTCTTTTTTTAATGTCTGCCTTTTTTGATTGAGCCTGGTCGAACCAAAAATGTTGCGTCTTTAAACTTTTGCTGTATCAACATTTTTAAGTTTATGAAGACTCATTTCAGAACAATTGCACCTTTAAAAGATTTAATTAAATTGGCAACTTTAGAGTTTTAATCAACCACAAAAATTCTAGGAGGTGCGTAACAAAATAAGCATCCACACGAATGTGTTACAGTGTGCTTCTTTTTATTGCCAATATTATTCGTGATATTTACGTTCGACTAATCTTCCGTGAAATAATTAATTTTTATCATTTAATTATGATGGACATAATATTTGCCTATTTTAGAACCCACATACTTAAATAATGAAGCTTTCACTTTTGGTTATTTTTGGCCTTATCGCTTTCACTTTAGCTGCTCCCATTCCAGATGGTGGTGAAGAAGCTGTAACAACTGAAGCATCTACCGTTGCTGCAGATGCAGGTGTGACTGCTATTGCTTCCGATGTCCCAGCTGTTAAACCCGTTGTTGAAGGAACCCCCGCCATCGCTGTTTCCACACTTCCAGAAGGTGCAGTAACTGAAATAATCCCAGTTGAGACTCCTGGTGCCACTTCAGCTGTCCCAGCTCCAGATGCCGCTAAAGGTGGAATTGAAGTTGTTGAACCTGCTCTTACTACCATTGTGGTTGTTGAAGTTACCACTGCTGCCCCAACTCAAGCTGAAGAATCCACCACTGCTGCTCCAGCTGAAGGCGAAACCACTGCTTCAGAAAAACCCGTTATTGGCGCTGATGAAGAAGCCGCAGCTATTGCTGGAGCTGAAAAAGATACTGAAAAGGCTAAAGCCGTTGATACCAAAGAAAAACCAATCGTAACTGCTGCTGAAGAAGCTGCCGTTATTGCTGGAGCTGAAAAGGACACCGAAAAAGCTAAAGCCGCAGATGCCGCTAAAGAAGCTGGCGCAGCTGAAGAAAAGAAATCCGAAGCTGAAGGTCAAGCTTCTGATGCAGAAGCTAAAAAAACTGAAGCCGAAGGAGAAAAAGCCGATGCTGTAGAAAAGGCTGAATCCGCTGATGAACAAGTCTCAGAAGCTGAAGCTAAAAAATCCGATGCTGAATCACAAGCAGCTGCTGCAGGAGAAAAGAAAGCCGAAGCTGAAACCAAAGCAGCTGAAGCCGAAGCTGCACAAACTGATGCCACCACTGCTTTAGCTGGCGAAGAAGCTGCTGCCACCACCATTGCCAGTGAAACTTCATCAAGTGAAGAAGAAAAGAAAGAATAAATAAAATATTTGCTCCCTCAATAAATAAATAAATAAATGGTGGCAATAAAAATGGTTTAATCTTATTTTTTGTTTTGATTTGTTTATTTGTATCGTATCGATCACCTTCTCTTTTATATATAAATATAATAGTTTAAATAAAATAAAAACTAATAAAAAAAAAAGCATTACCACATTTTCTTAAAAGAAATTTTTTTATTCAACAAGATCATCATCGCCATCTCCGGTGCAAAGGAAGAAAGTTTCCATTACACCTTTGCCTTTGATAATTACTTCGCCACGAGGGATAGTCTGATAACCGCCAATAATTTTAGTCAAAAATTGATTTGTGGTTGAAGAGATGTGAATTTTTCCAGCTTAAAAATAAAATTTCAAAAACTTTATAGCATAAGAAATGTTTGAGCTTACGTTTTCCATTACTTTCCATTCGACTTCCAGTGTTTACAGTATCACCAAAAAGGCAAAATCTAGGCATAGTTAATCCCACTACTCCCGCAACACAACTTCCGGTGTGTAATCCAATTCTAATGTTGACTCTTTCATTGGGTAAATGTGGAACTCTAAATTTTTTAATAGCTTTTAAAAATCCTATTGACATATCAGCGATCTCTGCAGCATGTCGGTTTCCATTTCGAGTTGGAAGCCCCGAAACACATAAATATCCATCACCAATGGTTTCAACTTTATAACAATTATGTTCATCAATAATTGCATCAAAATTTGAATATAAATCATTTAAAAGATTTACAACTTGAAGCGGAGTACATCGAGATGCCAAAGTTGTAAATGATACAACATCAGAAAAGAAAATGGTTACAGAATCAAATGTTTCTGGTTCCACTCCTTGTCCAAGTTTTAATTTATCTGCAACAGTTCGAGGAAGCATTCGATAAAGTAATATATCGGATTTCTTTTTTTCTTCATGCAATTCTCTAGTTCGTACTTCTACTTCTTGCTCCAAATTATTTGCATATTGTTCGAGAACTAAAACAAAAAACGGTTTACTGTAAGATAAGATTTTGCTTCAGAGATCAAAATTTTAAAATTTGAGGAAGCACTCGATGTAAAAAAAATAAAGCTCACTTGCAAAAACATGATCCATTAAATTTTTAGCTTTTCCAGTATGCATGGATTTAAGTAAAGCTTGAATCACTTTGATGGTTGGTCGATCACTGGGTTCTTCAGCCCAACAATCTCGAATTAAATGGAGTAATGAAGGATTAACTTCCAATGTTCCATCAATAATAAGAGTAGGTCGCAAAGGTGTTTTAGTTACTTTTTTAACTCGATAAATAATTTCTGAAAATTATTTTCCTTTGGTTGTTTAATAAAATAGTTTTTTGAAAAAGAAAGCGTAAAAAATTTACGCTATGTTTTTTCATTGTTCAATGAAAACGAACCTTCAGGATCAAGTTCAGATTCGCCCAAATTCCAAACATGTTTTTGTGTAACTATTTCAGAAGCGACAATAGCAAAGGAATAAATATCCGATGGTGCACTTCCATAAATTTCACCATCACTTCGAATTATTTCTGGCGCACACCAAAGAAGCGATTCATTATCCCGTTTTTCAAAATATTTAAATGGATTTAATCCATAAAGGGTAATTTTAACTTGCCAACGCTCGTCCACTAAGCATGTTTTTGAATTAATTTCTCCATGAAAATGAAATAATGGAGAATTGTGTAAAAATGAAATGCCTTCAGCGATATCACGAATTAAACTGATCATAAAGAAGCCATCCATTTGAACAGTATTTCGTTCAATTACGTCCTAAAAAAAATTAGTAAGAAAAACATAGAAGCCTTGCAGGGAAAGTTTTTGGAAAAGTCTTTTAGGGTTTCTAAATGAGTAGCAAAAAATGTCGCAAGAAATCCTTGTTTTTGTAGTTTTTAAAAGAATGCTTTGTTTACTCATTCTTTCTTATTTTTTTTCAAAGATCAAAAAGTAAAGCAAGAATTTATTTGAAAAAAAGATTATCCAAATCTTACCCTTAAACATCCTCGACTACAATACCTCCATAAAGACAAATACATTGGCCCATCCATTGAAAGCCCAATAAACCGGCATAAATTATCGTGATTCATTTGTTGCATCTAAAATTCATTCATCCATTTTCACTAATATTTTTTGTAGTTAAAAAAAGGCTTACAGCTCTAAAAACTACATGATCCTTTTCATCAAATTTTGGGCGAGAACCATGCTTTTTAGCAACGACGAGTTCTTTATCAAAAAAATAAAAATCAAAATGCTCTGTTTCCTTTTTACTTGAAGTTGTAAATTTCGTGGATGTTGTTGAACTCACGGATGATAACATTGATCGAGAACTTTTAGCAATTTCTGAAGATTTTTCATCGGGTTTTTGTAATCTCACAAATGAAATTTGCCATAATTCATCCAATTTTCGACGATTTTCTTGTCGAACTCTTAAAAATATATTTTGGTCAGTCGTGGATATTTTTGCATTGGAAAAAAAGTACCTGATGGAATAATAAATTGCTAAACAAAAAATAATTATAAATGCAATAATTAAAATAACGATGCCAATGACTAATCCCAAATTGGTTTCAAAAAACGATGGAGGACAACCACTTCCATCAAAATCACAAACTGGATGGCTGAGTGGGCGAATGCCGCCACGATTAGACCAAAAAGTTTTTTCATCTGTGAATTGTGGAAAAATATTCTAAAATTAAAATGAAAATAAATCTATCGTTTTTTTTTGAGAATTTTTTGATCAAAAAGGTTTCAAGAAAAAAAGGTAGTAAATAATTTCTGTTGAAAATCGTCAAATTTTAGCAACTTTATTTTTTTACCTATCTTTCCTTTTATTCAAAACTTACAGAAGTTGTATTATCTTGTCGTTCAATAACAAAAAAGACTTTTTGTTGTCCACCAGAATCCAAGGCAAGAATATTAATAACAGGTTCACGAGTTCCATTAATATTCATTTTAACTTGTCCTGAAATTCCATCAAATGTTCCAAAAACATTGCTATAAATTACAGTTCCATTTCGATAAATGAGTGGATCATTGGGATATTTTGTTAATGAACGATTGACGGCCAAAGCATACATATAAAATGTATCAGTGAGGTATGCAGCTTGTTTTGTCATCTAAAAACCATTTTTTGATTACTACATATAATCGATGGAAAATTAAAAAAAAGAAGCTGTATGTGATTAAAAAATTGATTTCTTACGTTAACATTTGTTGGTGGACAATCATCACCTTGACAATTTATAGGCCATTGATACATTGCAGCTTTTGTTTGATCATTATAATCTGCAAAATTTGATGCAAGTTGTTGAAAATCAACAATTAAAACTTTTTCACATCCTTTTTTAATTTCCGCGTCTCTTCCATCTGGTGGAATACTGGTATCAGCCCAAAATGGAACCGAAGCTAAAAAATAGTTGCTGTTAATAAATGAGAAAAATAAAAGCACAAATGGGTGCAATTTTTTTTAATTGAGAATTATTTTTGAGGAAGCCAGACAAAAAAATTTAATGCGCCCAAATGTAAAGTAATAAATCTATTATAATTACAGGAACCTGAAGAGCTGAAACCGTATTGGATTGTTTGTAAAAAAATGTATACGAAATCCTGGGTTGCCATTAACTCATCAATCGCAGCTTTAACAAATAATCGTTTATCAGCAGGATATTCATAACAAGCAACTATAATTCGAGCTTGAGTTTTCATTCTTCGTAAAGCTGTTCGAAGTTGGGCATATGTATCACTTGTGGTATCACGTTTGTATACCATTGTCTAAAAACAGCACTCGATAAAATTAAATTGGAAGGCTCCTGGATTGGAACTCACCATGTTATCATTAGAGCTAACATACGAATCCATATCTGCTTGAATATATGAACAACGAGGCGTGGAACTATCAGTTTTGATAGCATAGAAAAATGCATATTCATTCCATCCAAAATATTTAAATAAATCACCAACGGCTTGAACGAGGCTAAAAATATATTTTCAAATATTCTAATTCTCTGATATTTTTCGATTTGGAATTAGTTGAGTTTCTACTTACGTATATGTGCTAACTGAAGTTGAAGCAAGTGTCGGATATTTTATGGTATCTGATAAACCCGATGAAAGCACTGTTCCCCAAGCAAAAATAGGAAAATTATAAAATGCTGATACTGTCGCAACCATCGCCACCGCTAAAATTCAACAATGGTATTTGAAAAAGAATGTATGTAAGCTTACAATCTGAACATGCGGGTCCAATAATGACATCCACCTTTTCGTCACGAATTAGCGAGATTGCACCTCCAGCTGCGCTATCTTCCTTGCATTGATCAGCATAAAATGTGAAACTAAAAACAACAAAATTTAATAAATGATTATAGTATGTATTTTTTAGCTAGCAGTATCCGCTTCTTTAGAATCACCAATAAGGAAAAAAAGCCTTACGAAAAATTAGTATTTGGTAAAATCCCATCTTTAAAAATTCTATTCATTGCAACTGTTAATCCACCTGCTGTAGTTCGATAAGCAATGGTTCCATCAAGCGTTGAAATATTTTTGGGAAACATGGCACCAATTTTAATAATTCTTTGCTGCCCTGTTGGCGGTGGTGATGCCGTTATTGTTGAAGGTGAAATGGTTGGTGGTGTAGTCATTGTCGACGCTGCTATAGTCGCAGTCGCTCCAGTTGAAAGAAATGAAGCTTGGGTTGTTGCTAACATAGAAGTCAAGGTACTTGAGGCTGATATCATTAAAGTTGTTAGTGTTAAAGGTGGCAATGAAGGTGACATTGCAGGAAGAGTTGCCATCGATGTCGTTGCAAGTCCTAATGGTCGCAAAGTTGTCTAAAAAACCATCATTTTCTCTTCACAAATACTCATACAACCTAAAAACTTACTGAAGTTGGCCCTAAAATAATTGTTCCATTTTGTCCAAAACATATGGTAATAAAAATTTCAAATAATATTAATAATAAAAAATAATAAGACATCGCCATCAACATGATTGCTTGAAAATTTTTCAACGCAATTTAAAAAAAAATAAAAAAAAATAGAGAAAACATAAATATTTTTAAATGAATTTTAAGAACCTTACCTTCTTTAAAGTTAATCATTAGATGAGGCTTAAGAAAAAACTACAAAAAATGTCTTCTTTGAAGGCTTCCATCCAATGAAATAAAGAAAAGTATCGTCAAGAAACCTTGAAAATTCCTTGGAAATGGATATGCATAGACAAACTCCTACAGTTTATTACTCATGTTTTTAGTGATAATATAAAAAAATGGAATCATTTTTAGGGAAGGAAATATTTTGTATGTAAAGCTTTCAGACGTCAAAAATGTAAGCGTCAATAATCACACAAAAATGAAGTCCAAATACGCAAATTAACTTCTTTTTAGGTAAATTAATGAAAGACTAAAAAATTAATTTTAACAAATAGAATATTGCCTTTCAAGCTTTACAAATCCATCATTAAAAAAAGAAGCCTAAAATATTTTATGAAAACAAACTTCTCATTTTTCCAAAAATTAACTATATTATTATTTTTTTGCCGTTTTTCAATTTTTTTATTTATGAATCATGAATATGTTAAAATAAATATTTATAGATAAAATATATGGTATTGTATTCATTTTCAAATTAGGATGAAAACAATTTTTCTGTTATTCTTCGAAAAATCGAACATCACTTTTTTCTGAAAACAAACGCTTCTAAAATGGGGATATTGTAAGTAAGAAAGAAAACTGGCAAATTTTTTTTAGTAGTGTCTTAATTTTTTCGGTTTATTTATTACTGGCAAAAGACTTCATTGAGAAAGATTTTGTCTGCCATTGGCCATGGCTTTTATGAAACATGTTGTGTCAATCACCAGCTGAAAAAAAAATCTTTTTTTGAAAGGTATTTATTTCATTTTCATGTTTGTTATTCATTTGCAACCACTTGCAACATTCCATTTTCGCAAGCGGAAGTCAGCTTATTCTGTGTGGTTGCTCGTGCAGCCAATCTAGTCAAATCATCATTGATCGGTAAATGGCGTTTATATAAAAACCGCTGCTTTTTTTCTAAAATTTTTATTGTTTATTTTTCAGCAAAGGGTCAGCATTGATTTCAGTCGTTCTAAATTTCTGTCATTTTTTCATTAAATGTTTCAAAAATTTATTAAGAAGGTGAAAATCAAGTAGCTTCTCCAACCAAACTTACGATTATTATATCTCAAAAAATGGCGTTGTTATTGTTCAACTTTTTTATTTTATTTTCAATTATTTCACCAACACTTTTATCCAAAAATGTTTTATTACCATTACCTAATCTTCAATTTGTTTCTGCTAAAACAGAATTTAAATATGCAATTATGAAAGAAAATTCAACAGACAATGATGTTCCTGAACGTATGGTTAATTTAACGGATAATCATTTAATGATTGCAATATATGATTATATTTTTGTTGGATCTGCACAACTTACATATCGATATGTTCCAGCTGCATCAGAACAAGTGTAAAGTTGTTTGATTTTTGAAAATTCAAGCTACTGAATAATGGGCACAATTTCAGAGTTACGATAAATGAAGTTGCTTATTTTTTAATAAAAGATGGAAAAGTAACTGATCAAAAAATTAAAAGTCATGGATTTGCTTATACTAGTCCAAATTTTGGTTTTTTAACTCTTGCAAGCAATTTTTTACTTAAAAAAGTTAGGTTCTTTAAATTTTGGTAGCTCTAATTACTTCTAAGAGATTGTCAAAAATAATAACTATGCTTGTTTTTAGCTCGATGTAAGGGTACATAGTCATTTACAATACGTACAAATTAAGAGAAAATACATAGTTAAAGAATATGAAGATGTTATAGCTGTCACGCTACATAAAGGAAAACTTGAAGCTCGAAAAATTAAAACTTTACCATTTTCAAATTGTACAACGCTTTTTGATCCCGAAGATCTTTTTACTGTGGATGAAGACGAACAAATTTGCACTGAACAAGCTGATAAAAATTATTCCGATGGAGAATTATCCATTCCATCATCTTTAATTTTTGTTAAAGAAGAGAAAGATGATAAATATATTTTGATTGGAATTGAGTCCAAAATAAAAGAAGGAGTTTGTAAGTATTTAGTTTGATTCATCTTTAATGCTTAATGTCATGTCCATTTTTTTCAGCTCTCTCCACATTTGTGCCATATCATTGTCCATTTTTTGAAGAATTTATGCCTGGGGAGATGTGTACATGAAAACATTGAGCTTTAATTTATGATAAATAAAAATTTTTATTTCATGTGATTGTTAATAAATAAAGATAACCTTTGATTAAAGTCTTTTTTTCGTTCACCGAGAATTATGTAAGCAAAAGCATCGAAAGCCCACAGATAAACTAAACAAAAATTGTGAAAAAAATTTCCAGAATGTCAATAAAAGAAGAAAAAAAGCATATTTAGCTTTAAAAATAAGTCTTTTTTTTAATATATCGAAGAAGGGAATTAAAAAAGGATGGTTTGATTTTCAGTTGAAAGCTAATCTTGGATTTCGGTTTTGCAAGCGTAAAATTTTCTCTGGTCCAACTATGTTTTGATTTTTTAATTAAAACTATGGATTTCAGAAACATATAAATAAAAAATCTTTTAAAAATTTCTATCTTTAAAAAACCGCAGCCAAAAAATCTAATCATTAATGTTCTCATAACGAAAAGTGGATTGAATTGGAAACATGAATAAAGAAAGTTATTCAAGCTTTACATATTTTTTACGCAAAAAAACAAAAAACGTGTGTTGTTCTGTTTCATTGATAAACAAACTTTCTCTCTCTTATAATTTATCACTTTTGATTTCTTTACCAATTTTTATTATTATTATAGTATTGATCCACCATATATTATTTGGAGAAAGATACATTTCTTTTAATTCCAACTTTCTTTTTTGTTCAAAAAAAGAGTATGAGATTATTTTTAAAAATAATATATTTTCAATAACATTATTAATTTTGAATTTATTATTCATTTTGTTTACAACAAATAATCATCAACCACAAAAAAAGTGCTGGACACTTTTATTTTACTTTATTGCTAAATGGCAAATCGTCAAGATCAACAGAATCCGCAACCACAACAACAACGTTCTTTTGTGGTATTTCGATTAAATAATGCTGCTGCAGCAAACATAGGTGGTGGAGGAGTTCACGAAGATTTTGATTTAACTGCTTTCGAACAACCATTGGGGAATAATTTTAATGGAAGAACTGCCGCAGGTGGAGGAGGGCATGGAATAAATTCGGTTAGAAATCATTTATTTCATGTTATGTTGGTTAAACTTGCATTGGGTTATGCACAACATACAACTCCAAGAATACGAAGGTTTATTGAATTCATTGTTCTTTCATTTGTAAGTTTTTGATTAATTTGTAAAATTTATAATGGAAGGATTTGTTTCAGGCTTTGTTATGTCTTTTTATGCTTATATATATCCACCTATTAGTTCCTGCAGCTCCTTCAAATTGCTTAGATCATATTAAAGATACATGGCCTAAACGAGGAATTGTTCGAGTTGAAGTTGTTAAAAGTTGGAAAGAATATAACTCTTATATATCTGCATTGCATAAAAGTGAGTTTTCTTTAAATATTTTTGTTTGTTAATCTTCTTTAAACAATCTTTCATTATTTCAGGACGTCAACATCAAACCCATTTTTCACTTAAAGATGTATTTATTTATGGACCCAAAGCTTTGCCAGATGAGCTAAAGAAAGTTAGCAAAATTTATGAAGCTTTTAAATTTGATACATCACATCCGCCAACTCCATCCGATATTGAAGCATCATATTTTGAAACATGGTTAACAAAAGCTGGAGAAATTTTATACGAAGTTTTCACAGATTCATCTCCACACGTGGAATTTATTCCTGATCGATCGGTTGTGGATTTAATTTATGATATTGAAAATGAAAAAGAAACGGATGAAATTATTGATGACATAACAAATATTAATGGACCATTTATTTATGTCGTCGAATTTTCCCTTCATCATGGATTATTGAGAATTCCAGTGGATTTAAGAACTTATTACAACATTCCATTGATGTTGGTTCAACTTAGTGCGGATGATGAAAATCAATGTCTTGCACCTTATCGAAAACAGGGTTTCGCTCGATTGTTTATGGGTTATGATGATATTCTTATGAATTCAGTAAAAAGTTTATCCGAAAATTTAACTGAAAAAGGATATCTTTATGATTTAATTAAAAATGAACATTATCATTTTGTTTCATATGCTCCAAGTCGATTTGTATATTTAACAGCTCTGTTTGTGATGCTCATTTTTGTAAGCCTCCTTGCCCTTTTAACTTAATTCTAAAGTTGATGTTTAGACTTTTGCAATTTCAATGCTTCTAAGATTTTCTCATCATCAAATCTTTTTATTCATTGTGGATTTACTTCATATGTTTGAACTTAATCAACCATTAGTATTTCCAATAGCTCCATTATTAACTGTATTGCTTGCATTAGTTGGTAAGCAATTTTCTTAGATTTTTACATCAAATTTCCTCCTATGTATTAGTAGCTACTAACTATAGCTCGCTTTTACCATAGCCATAAAATTTTTTATTTAAAAAGAACCTTTAAGGTCAACTTATAGGAATGGAAGCAATAATGTCTGAAGTATTTATTGATACAACAACTGCATTTTATGTTATATTATTGGTTTGGATTGCCGATCAATATGATGCCATATGTTGTCATTCAAATATTGGAAGAAAGCATTGGCTAAAGTGAGTGAGGTTTTAAAAATAAAAATTATTTATGCTCGAAAAGCCTTTTACACTTTTTTTTCTTCCTCATTTTTTTTTTACGAACGAACGCTTTTTGGGTTGTAGTAGTTATTGAATTTTATTATTTATTACTTTTTAAAAGTTTTTTTCTTCTCTTGTTTGAAGTATCTCGGAAATTCAGAAATTGCTTATCATTTTTTTAAAGCAATTTATTTCAACTTTAAAAACTAAAGAGGACGAAGAATTGAAAAGCTGTCAAAACCACTTTTTAGCGAAAAATTTCTTTTAAAAAAATTTTAGGAGATAAAAGTAACTTTTCTCTTTTTTTTCAGAATCTTTTTTTCTTTTGAAATTTGCAGCAAATTTTTAAAGCATCATTTAGTTACTTTACTTTCATCTTTTTTCTTTTCGTTATCCATTTTTTTTCTAATTTAATTTTTTATCCACCCTCGAGATCTGTTTTTTTAAGTCCAAAAATTCCATTTTCCTTTTCAACTCTCTTTTTTAGTAATGTTTGTTAAGAGGAAAAAAAAGTTTCAATTGAAAGCGCATTTTTTCTATTTAATTTTTCCCCTCATTTTTTAGATTCTTTTATTTATATCATTACGCCTTTTATGCTTATCATTATCGATATTCTGGACAATATACAGGTTCAGCATTAATAACATCCGCAACATTTGTAATACATTCAATGATATTTTTCTTTCATCATTACGAATTACCCATAATTTTATATAACGACGAATTACATCGATTAATTCGTAGACTTCAACAACAAGGCAACGAGGTTAGAAAAATTTGATTATCTTTACAGCACATTTTTTTGGAAGCTTCTTTAATTAATCTTTTAAAATCCAAAACTCTAAAATAAAAAATGGACGAGATGGATTCCATTTTATTCATCTTTATGCTCGCTGAAAAAAAAAACCATCATTTTTTATTATTGCAATTTAAAAAATTTTGTTTATTGAACACTTTCTTTCTTTTTTGCTTTTAAAAAATTCTTTGCCACCGCATTAGCAGCAACAGCAATAAGCTCATCATCATCAAAGATTGCAATGATGAAGAAATGCCAAATAGCTATTAATCATCTTCTTTCGCTAGAAAAAAAGAAGTGATGATAAAGAATGTTATTTTTTTGTTTTCATTTCAAAAAACGAATCATCCTCATTTTTTGTTAAATTTTTTTCGTCTTCAGCTTCAACAACTTGGCCGAAACGAGACAACTACAAGTGATACAGATTCTTCACTTCCTATTGGAGAAGTTATTCGTGGATTATCCCTTTCAAGAAATATTCCTGAACCTTTACGAACAGAAATTATTCGTGAAGCTCATAGAATGAATGTAACAATTTTAGGTGATGAACCTAATATTGAAGAATCAACAACAACTGAAGCATCTTCATCATCTTTAACTTCTTCCAGTGGATCAGCATCCACAACTTCAGTGACATCACAACCTCTACCGGTGGAAGCAATTCCGCCTTCAGTTATCGAAGGAGCTGAAATAACAGCGAATAATTTAATTCAACAAACAATGAATGAATTATTTGATTTAAGTTTTGATAATATAAATGCTTCATGAAATTAGTCCTGTTTTTTTTATGCTGATGAAAGATTCTTTCTTGCCTATGTTTTATATTACTTCTTGTGCTTGCTTGTTTGTTCTTTCTTTGTTAGGGATAAAATTTAAGGGTAGAATATTTTGGTATTATTATTTTAAATCACTTTTATTATTTTTTTGAATATGTACAGATTATTTTCGTGCTCAACAAAAATTTTTTTATTTGTTTTGTTTATAAATAAAATATTTGTAACTATATTAAATCTCAATTGCCACAGTACTGTAGAATCTTCAGCAAATTTTGATACATACATTTTTTTTTGCAACTAAACACTCGCTTTCAAAGCATGAGTCAATCTTATCAAGATTGTTCATCTACGGTAGCTTCGCATCCTTCGATTTCGTTTCTTTCACTCTTTTCAAATTTCGAACTTACTTTTTTTAGCTAGTTTGCAAATAAAAAATGACAGAATTAGATATTCCAACACCATTATGGGGAAAATTGGATGAAAGTGTTTATGAACCAGCTGAAGATTCCTTTCTTTTAATGGATGCTTTTGTGAAAGAAAAATTATTTATTCTTCAATCAAATCCTTCAATAATCGTTGAAATTGGTGTGGGTTCTGGTGCTGTTGCATCATTTATTCGATCTTTAATCAAATCAAATGGAGAATCTTCGAGGAATTTTATCAATTTTGGAACTGATTTGAATCCATCAGCATTGAAAGCAACAACAGAAACAGCAATACTGAATAAACAACCAATACCTGAATTAATCAAATGTGATTTACTTTCACCATTTTTGAATCGATGGAAAGAAATGATAGATATTTTGATCTTTAATCCACCATATGTTCCTACTGAAAATGAACCAATGAACCATTTAGTAAATTTCTTTTTGTTTGATATGTTGATTTATTTATTTTTTGGTTTTTAGGAACGATGTTATGCTGGTGGACCAACGGGAAGAGCTGCACTTGATCGTCTTATTCCTTCAGTGGCTGATATTCTTTCATCTTCTGGAATCTTTTATCTCGTGGCTCTCAAATCCAATGACATTCCTGATATTTTCCATTTTGCTTCAAAACATTCACTTCAAGGTTCCATTGTTATTGAGCGACGCTGTGGTCGCGAACATCTTTATATTTTAAAATTTGTAAAATTTGAATAAATACGATTTTTTCCAATTGCTTTATAATAACACACAAAAAAAAATCAGATAAATTACAAATAAATCAAGCAAAAAAAATATCAAAACAAAATCAAAACAAAGAAGTAGAAACTTTTAATGTAAGAGTAATATCAAATAAGCTAAAAAAATATATTATTATTACTTAAGCTGCATTTTCATGAGTTTCAACCATTGGTTCATCCTTTTTCTCTTCACCGTTTGCCTTTGTTTCTTCGGTTGTAGCGGATTGAGAAGTTTCATCTTGACCAGCAACATTTTCAGTTGTTTCTCCTTCATTTGCTGTTTTAGAAGCATTGGATTTCTCTTCTTTAGAACCTTCAGCGGTTTCAGAGGCTTTCTTTTGGGGAGTTGTTTCAGGCTTGACTGATGGTTCTTTAGTTTTTTCTTTTGCAGGCATAACACGCTCTACAATTCCACATATACGATCACCAAGACGTTTGCAATCTTGTAAAGCTGTTTTAAATGAAACAACATCATCTTCATTTGTCTAAAATTTTTTTATAATAATTACTGTTGGGGCCAAGTTGCATATCATACCTTCAGGCATTTTTCTGCATCATAAGCTTTCTTCTTGTAATGTGAAACATCTTGTTCCAATCGTTTACGCTTCTTATCAAGGGTATCAACTTGCTCTTTGTATGATTCTAAAAATAATTTAACGCTTTTATAACTTCAAAAAGCCTAAAGCTTACTCAAAACAAAATCATTTTCTTGGAGTTGAGTAACCAATTTTGTGCATTCATCTTTAAGTTCTTGATGGCGCTCAAGTGATTGTTTAATATTTAGGGCAGCTCCTTTAAAAATGACGATGCCATTTTCAGTGACATCAGGAGTAATACCAGATGATTTCTTTTCATCACCATTTTCAAGAGTATCTTTTGGATGTACTAAATCAAAAAAAGTTAAAACTATGCTATCAAAATCCAAAACATACAATTAAGAATAGCTTCAGCTTTAGGGGCATCATCACGGAATGAAGGAGAATATTTTGTTTCATTGTCCTTATCAACCCATCGATCCGTGTAAATACGATAATCAAATCGATCACGTGAATTAACTTTCTTTAATAGTCTTACAACATCACCACGTGAAATTCGAAGACCAAGTGATAATAAAATATCTTCCAAATCTCGTTCATTAAGATATCCACAAACATTGGAATCGTAATAAGCAAATGAGGTAAAAAGTTCAAAATTTCCAATCAATTGTTTGAAATTTGAAATAATTTCACGTTCATTTTTTTCACGTTCTTTTTCTTTTTCTGGGTCAGTTATTGCTTCGGATTTAACTTCATTAGCTTCTTCACCATTTTCTGTTGCAACAACAGTGGCGGCATTTGCAGCTGCTAATAAAGCATCCTTACGCTTTTGGTTTTCAATATCTTGTTCTTCAATAGATTGAATAGTTTTATAAATGCTAAATCCATAAGTTCGATCAAACATTTCTCGAACAGCTTCAGCAAACATAAAAACTTCAAATGATGCTTCTTTGTTATCTTCGATACGATATTCAAGCAATGATTGAAGTGAAGAAACTTTGCAATCAAATCGTCCTCCTTTGGCTGCTTTATTTGGATAAACAAGAACTGTTGGTTGTTCGGGGAATACATAATGGCGAATTAAAGCTTGTTTCTTTTCATTTTGAATTACATCCTACAAAATTAGTATTTTCGTTAATCAGCAAATGAGAGGTTGGCTGTAAACTTACAAATTTTTCTCGCTCACGCCGAATTTCTTCCAATTCTTCAGCACTGAAATCATCTTCATCTTGTTTTTCAACAAGTTGATCCAATGTAATTTCAGGCTCCATTTCAGAATCAGCTGTAGCTTGGGGATCTTCTGGGACCTCTGTTTCTTTCTTTTCATCCGCAGCATTGGTATCATCCATAGGATCTTCAGGGGCAGCATCTGGTTGCTCCGCTGCTGGAACAGCTGATGTACCATTTTCTTCAGCAGCTTTTTCACTATCCAAAGCTTTTTGAAGTCGCTGAATCAAAATGTTTTTTACCCCTTTAGTATCCAATCCACGAAGGGTAAGTTGTTCACGTAAGTCAGCAACCTAAAATTTGGACAAAGGAATATTGAAAGGTAAATTAATTTTTATAAGCATACACGAAGAGTTGAAAGTGTTGCACTCCAATGAATTTTTCCACCAGATGGTTCATCAGTTTCCATAGCATCGCTGCTCTAAAAAACATCAAAGTTATTAATGGTCTAAAAGATTGGAAGAGATTCTAATTTGATAATGAGGAAATCATAATAAAAAAAGACAAAAAAAATCAAGAATTTAAAGCCACCATTCACAAAACTTTTGTTATAAAAAAAAGCACAATTGCGTTTGGGGGCTTCTTTTTTTGGTTGTTGGTAAAGGAAAGAAAGAAGGGAATAATGCTTTTTGGAAGAAGGGAGAAAAGAAAAAAAAGCACAGCAGTTTTTTACGAAAAAATAATAAAAACATAGATAAATATAAAAAACAGCTTTCGGAGTCTCACACACAAAAAACTACGTCTTAATCCTTAACCTCATTGATCGTTGAATTGGCAGCATCAGCAACTGGAATTGGTGGAACTGTTGTCGTTGTATTTGTTGTGGCTGTGAGTTCAGCTGTATGAGTTGGAGTGGGTTCAACAACAATCGAATCATTATTTGGCTCTGAAGAAGCAGGAACAGACACAATTTGTTGAGAATAAGAATTATTATTAGCATTTTCATCATTCGCTATTGTTGGTGAAGTTGCTTCATTGGTTATTGTTTGATTATTAGAATCTTTAGCTTCTTTACGCTTTTTTTCTAAAGTCGATATAAATTCCTCTGCTTCAATAGCAACAATTTTTTCATTTAGTTGTGCTTTAAGTGAAGTGATAATAGCCTCATATTGATCTGGAGTGGGCATTAAATTATTCATTGATGATGTATCGGGCATGAGAAGAATAACATTGTCGACTCGATCACGTTCAGCTCGATAATATTCAAGATGAGCAATTTTGTACCTGTGGTTATAAGTAAGAAATGCAGAACAAAAAGGAGAAAAAAATAAATAATAAAAACTATGTACTATAAACTATATATATATATATTTATAAAGGTGTTGTTTGGTGTACTGCAAAGTTATATTTTAAATATTTTTCTTCCGCTAAACTTTAAAAGGATTTTCAGCTACTTAAAAAGCAGAAAATAGAAAAAAAACACGAAAACTCAAATCCTCATTTTTATTTTTATTTTTTTTAGTGAAGGGGTTAAAATATTTACCAGAAATAATATCCCATCACTTACTTTTTTCCTTTTTTTAATTTTTTAGCTTAAAATAGGGCGGAAAAAATTTAGGGTGATGCATCATAGTTATGTAAAACTACAGTATATATTTTTAAAAACTTACCAAGTTGGGCACGTGCTTAAATCAATTCCAGTGAGTTCGCGAGTAGTTCGAACAGCGGTTTTAATCATGGTTGGAAGATCTAATGGATTTTCACCATCTTTTGATGGAGAATGTGCTCCACCAATTGCCATAACTTCATTACGACCACGAATTCCTAAAAATACAATTTTTCAAATAAAAATATTTCATATAAAATTTCATTCATTACCAGTAAGAAATTGAATGGCTTTATTAAATGAAATTGTTTCAGCATTTTCATCTAAGCTTCCATCAGGGAGAAGGCCAAAAACCTTTTTACGAATATCAGCCAATCCATTATGAGAAAGTAATAAAGTTCGAACAACAAATCGATGATCTTCATCGATAGGGGTTTCAAGATCTTCAGGTGGGAATGTTCCAGAAGGAATATCGACATCTTTATGAACTGGATGAAAGCTAATTGGATTTAAACCTAATTGAAATGGGACTTCAAGACAAAATGAATCAAGCCAATTCATTTCACATGTAATAAAATCGGATGGAACATAAAGTCGACTATAACGTTGACGCAAATCTGCACAATTAACAGTTCTAAAAAATAATAATGTTTTAGTTTCAAATATTATAAAATTGTTTAAATTATTACTTTGATATTAAAGATCGAACAGTCTTGCATGAATAACGTGGTACAACACGTGCACGACGTCTGGGAGGACCTGATTCTTCACGAGTTTTAGATGAATCTTCTCTTCTTGGTTGAGGAGTATTAACTCGAGGAGATCTTTCACGTTTTTCTGCACGTCGAATTGGACTTTTTCCTGGTGAAGGACGTCGAGGAGGTGGTGAACGACGTATGGGACGATGTGAAACTGGAGCATCACGACGTGAATGAATTGGTGAACGACGTGAATGTCCCATATCTCGTTCACGATTACCGCCGCCACCGCCACCACCATGTCCACCATGATTAGCATAATTATTTCGATCATGACGAGATGAATCCCCATTATTTGTTGAAGATTCCCATCGATTTCCAGTTGCTTGGGGCATACGATTTCTTGGAGCACCACCAGCATTATGCATTTGCGGTGGATTATTATCAGGAATTAATTGAACTGAGGTTGCATTCCAATGAAATGGCATGGATGAATTATATATTGCTTCAACCATACATCTTGAACCTACAAATGGATGTCCACCAGAAACAACGCTAAAAATATATGGCAAGTTAGCATCTAATTACAAAAAATATTTTAAGGTAAACTAACGCTGTTTGAAAAAATACTTCATCATCAATAAATCCATAACCTTCAAGAAATTTTGTAATGGATCCAACAAAAGATTTTTTTTTATTTTGTGGTGAATTTGTTCGTTGATTAGGTTGAACTTGGGGAATCATAGGTGGCCGAGGTTGTTGTTGTTGGGCAAGCATATTACTAAATGCTGCGGTATTAACCAAAGCATTAAGATTAACATTTGGTACGTTAATCATTCCTTGAAGATTACTAAATTGTTGTCCAACTTGAAATATTGGATTCATTTGATTATTTCCGGTAGCTAAAAATCATTAAAAATGTAAATGTTTGGAAATGGGATAAAGAATAAAAAACATACGCCGAGGCCATCCTTTCTGACCAAATGACATGATGATAATTAATTAAATTTTATCACCTAAAATAATGCAATAAGTTTAATGAGTTAATAATCCACCAAAAAATTATATGTATTTTAGCGAGACGAAATAAATATTTTAATAAAAATATTTGATTAAGTAAATTTTTTTATTAAAAGGAAATTGACAATCCTGAATATTTCAATAACCCATTAGTTAAATGGAATAACAAAAAAAAATCAATAAGGTGAATGAAAAATTGGGGGAGAATTTCAAAAAAAAAGGAAAGGCGATAAAGCAAAAGCGAAGAGGACCCAAAACAAGCGAGAAGAACAACAAAAAAGGGAAGAAAAATATATAGCAGCAACAAAGCCATCTTATTTTTGCATACCAAATGCTAACAAATAAAAAAGAGATGAAACAGGGTAAACCTTTCAAGACCATTGCGAATAATAAATAGTCAGTCGTTGTTGTCAAGTTAGTGCAATGAAGTGTGAGAGAAAGAAAAGAAAGTGAAAAGAAAGATGTACTAAGTATGACTGCTGGCTTTATTTGTAACCATAATTAAAGTCTCTATGCAATAACAAAATGAGCTTATGACTTGAAAAAAAGTAATGAGATTACAAATTAATAACATAGTTAATGCCACAAAAGAATGAAAAAGAAAATGGATAAAAATGAAGCAAGCTCATTGCTGATAAACTTTTGGGTTGTCTCGTTTTCGAACGCATGGAAATAAAGTATGTAGTAAACAGGAAGTTGTAAATAAAGATGATGCAAAAGGAATCAAAAGCAAACAACAAAAACATCAAAGATAACTTTATATATAATTTATAACAACATTAAAACATAGAAAAAATAAAATATGATCCATAAACATATAACAATAAAGAAGAAGGATTTCAACGGAAGCAACCATACAGCAACTTATTCCTTGAGTCTCTTGTCCAAGTGAGAAACTAAATAATATTAGATTAATATGAACAAATAACAATAAGACTTACTCTTTTTTAAAAGATCAGCAAGTTCATCATTGAGGTTCTCAACTTCTTCCATAATCTTTGAGTACGACTAAAGAGATGAATCATTAATAAGCTTGAACCATTTTTAAAAACTTACACTAGCTTCAACCCCTTGAATCAGCATCCGAGTCAACATAATTTTACTGTCACAAACAGTAACAGTAAATTTAAGTGCTTTTCGACGTTTGTTAATGCTCTCAACCATAGCATCCATGAGATCCTTGTTGAATTTCTTTGATTTT
The DNA here is from genome assembly GCA_028622995.1 of Panagrolaimus kolymaensis. Classification (NCBI taxonomy): domain Eukaryota; kingdom Metazoa; phylum Nematoda; class Chromadorea; order Rhabditida; family Panagrolaimidae; genus Panagrolaimus; species Panagrolaimus kolymaensis. The sequence goes on along the minus strand of JAJQJQ010000046.1, from coordinate 414,741 downwards.
TCAAATTCACTAAAATAAATCCAAATAAATAGAGGCAGCTTTTTTACAACCTTACATTTGATACCGAGCATGAGCATTTTCAATATCATTCTTTGCTGATTTTACAAGATTCTTCTGATTTTCAAGATGAGCTTTGATATGAGCATTTCGAAGATGGCCTAAAAATTATAGCTTTGTTAGAGATAATCACAGTATTAAGATCCCAAAAACATACTTTCAATAAATGCCTTCTTTTCACTTTCAATAGCTTGATATGTGGCTTCATTCTTTTCACGAAGTACAGCAATTCCTATAAATATTCCATGATTACCAAAGGTAAAAACATTATGAAAACATTACTTCGTCGGGAAGCTTCATCCTTTGAGTTCGACATGAGTATTTCTTCAAAGATATCAGGAAGTTGCAGAGTAAAATTGAAGCTTCAAGGTTCAGATGGAAAAAAGAAGGAAAAACGCTGAAAATTTTCGAGACTAAAAATTTTTAATTTTTCGATGTCGCTATGTAATCTTGAATATTTCGTTTCAAGAAATTTTCGGAAGGATACTGTATTTTAAAGAAGCCGCGTTGTTTGATTTCAATGATTCTGCGATATTTCAATTTTCTTTCAAACATTTTTAAAAGCTTTATTGTTAGTAAACATTAGACTATGAATAGAAATAACAATTTAAATTAACACATTTACATCATTTTCGCGTTTATTTTGTAGCCAATTATTTTGTTTTGGTGAATTCCATGTAGAAGGTTTACTTTTTTTTAAAAGAGGGAAAAGTGAATTTGGAAGAGTTTCTTCCCAATCAGCAAATTGTTTAGCAGTTAGATATCTATCTCGAAGAAAATAATCAAGATTATGATCATCCATATTTCGATCGAATAAAAAGTTTTTTAGTTCATTTCGATTCAAATTCATGTTGCCATCTTTATCGTACCTACAGATTTAAGTGGTTACAAAGGTTTTAATTTAAAAGAAAATGATGGATACCTATGAACTACGCTGTTCATTCTCATATCGTATACTTTCTTCCAAAATAAATCCCGATCGCTATAAAAATGACGAAATTCATGCATGGTTATATAGCCATCACCTGGAAATGGATAATATGATTTAATTTAGATATTTGATTGTTTATTTATTAATTAAGCTTTTTACCATTAAAATCCATGCGTTGAAATTTGTGTTTATGCCTTAAAATGGGGCAACGTTCAAATCGAAGAAATTCTTCAAAAGTTATCCTTTGATTTCTGTCTAAATCCAATCTTTGAAATTCTTCATAATGTGTTTCAGGTTTTTCACAATTTCCTTCACCATAATCAGGTCTTTTTTGTGTCGTACGATTACGTCGTCCCAATGGAAACATGGTGTTTGGTAATGCATAAGTAAAGGCATCAAATTTATTAAAATCCAAACCATTTCTTTGTCGAAGAAAATATTTTACATTTGTGGGATTGCAACGACGAAAGCGAATATATTTTCGTAATTCTCTGGCATCCAATTGTAAATTTCTGTCTTTATCGAAAAACTGCAAACATTCCATTCTATGAATGGTGTTTTTGGTATCAAAGAAAAACTCACTTCAAAAAGTTTCTTATTTTCCGCCAACTTTTCTTTCCTTTTTTCGATATCTATTTTCCTCGAATAAATATCCCATTCTCGTTTATCAATAATTCCATCAACTAAAAGAAAAGTTTACAATAATCTTAAACCATTCGAAATGATCCCAAAAATTGACTTACAATTGGCATCAATTTTATCATAATTTGTTTGCCTTATTTGAATTGCACATTTATCAGCGAAAAGAAAATCCGTAAATGAAATTCGATAACGTCGATATCGATCCAATCGATGAAATCTTTCATCAATGGTTTCGTTATTAATATTTTTTATGGAACATGAAGATAATGATTGACCTGTGAGTCTTTGATATGCTATTATTGGAAGTTCCGAAGGAGAGGAATAAATAGAAAAAGGAAGAATAAAGGAAATAACTAATATAAAATACATTTTTCAACGCAGCCTTTCTTTCCTTTTTTTACATCCTTTATTTCAGATAAAATGGCAGATTTTTTAAAAGTTGAAAAATAAAAATTGATAAAACGTTTCAGTGAAATTTAATCAATCTTTTGAGCGGCAAAATTTTTTAGAAAAGTTAAAAGTTTTTGTTGTTTTTTATGAAAAAAAAGAAAAGACAGCTGACGTCGCGTTTTGAACATTAGTTTTATTTTTTAACTCTTTCCATTATCTGATTTTAGGCAAAAACAATAGCATTAATTTAGTTGAAACAAATGACAAGAGGAAAAGAAAAAAAAGAACATGGCAAAGAAACGTGACGTCGTTGATAAAAGCATTAAACAAAAGCTACATAGAAAAAAATGAACGAAATGATGAAGAAGATAATCATGAATCGTTTAACTCCTCAACAAAAGATATCAACATAACTTTTAATTACATTGTTTAACTATTAATTATTATGGTTAGCAACTTACATAAACGGGTTTTTAGATTAAGAAAAAATTCAATCATACTACAGTCAGTCATATTTTGTATAAGAAAAACAATGAGTTTAGGAAATCGGTAAAAAATATTTATATAAAATTAAAGACATTCATTTCATCTAAGATTTCTAAGCAAGCATAAAAAAGAATCAAAAAAAGCTATGAAACTTTTATTCAAAAAATCCGCATTTTTCAATATACTGTAAACTTTATCGGGTCAAGACACTGAAATACACCGTTTCTTGGGCTTCATTTCATTTTTTGAAATTTTTTTTTTCAAAAGCAAACACTTTCATTTTTGTGCGAGCTTTTGCTAACTTTACTCTCTGTTGGCTGTTGAATAACCCTAACAATTTTATTTTTTTTCATTTTAAAGTAAGTTTCACCAATTTTTTCTTATTCTATTTATCATTTATTCCTTTTTTTAGTGGGTGCAACTCGTCTTTATGTTGGACGTTTAGCTTATGATGCAAAGGAACGTGATCTCGAAGATGCTTTTGGAGAATACGGACGTATTTTAGACCTCAGACTTAAACAAGGCTTTGCTTTTGTTGAAATGGAAAGCCGTCGTGATGCTGATGATGCTGTACGTTATCTTAATGGTACAAGGATTTTGGGTCGCCGGTATGTTTTATCCTTCTTTTGATAACCATATTGCACTGATTTAAGCTAACATCCTTTCTTTTCTTTGTCTAATAGTTTTATATTTCAGCATCGTGGTTGATTATGCAAAAAGTGGAACACGTAATTACAGCCGTCATGATAAGCCTTCACGTAATTACTCAAGATCTCCTCGCCATTCTCGAAGCCGTTCACCTCGTAATAATCGACGTCGTTCAACATCAATGGACCGTGATCGAGAACCTGATCGTAAAAGAAGTCGCCATGAAGAAGTCAAACGCAGTCCATACTCAGATCGTAAGAAATCGCCTGAATATGATGATCGACGTGCTAAACAATCAATATCTCCTCGTCGTTCTCGAAGCCGTTCACCTCGTAATAATCGACGCCGTTCAACATCAATGGATCGTGATCAAGAACTTGCTCGTAAAAGAGATCGTCATGAAGAAATCAACCGAAGTCCAACACCAGATCGTAAGAAATCGCCTGAGCATGATGATCTTCATGTTAAACAATCGAAAAAATCAATATCTCCTCGCCATTCTCGAAGCCGTTCTCGAAGCAGTTCTCGAAGCCGTTCTCGCAGCCATTCCCGAAGCCGTTCTCCATCACATGATCGTGATAATGAAACTTCAAGAAAAAGAAGTCATCGATAATTTCGCTTATTTTTTGTTTGTTTGTTGTATGCAACATTTTTTTTATTATATAAAATTTTTTCTGTGTTGAAATAAAACTTTTAAAAAAAAATAAATGTCTGTTGAATCATTAAAACCCTAACTACTAGTTAATCTCTTTTACAATACATACTCTTATCCGTTTTTTGTTGATTGAGAAAGAATAAAAGGGTTATTAATGGAAAACTTTGAATCAGTTTTTGTCATTACTTTCTATTTTTGTTTTACATAACTTTGGGAACGAAAGACCTAAAATATGTTGCGTTTGTTGTTGGTTCTTGGACTTTTTGTTTTTTGTTATTCAAACAAATTAGCAGCGGATTCTCCTGCTGCAATTCTAATCAATCAAGCAACACTTGGAAATAATAATGATTCTGATGCTACAGTAGGAGCAGTAGGAGGAGGAAAAGCTTCACACGGTGCTGTATTTATTAATCGTGCAAGTCCACCATTTTTTAATCCAATTCCAAAAGAAATTCAAGATGCTTGTGCTAAAATGGAAACACCTGAACAGAAATTTTCTCGAGTTACGGATCAAAAAAATGATTCCATGGATTTTGTTCAATTTTTACAACTTGATGCTTGTTCAGTTGCTTGGAGAAAGCAAGATTTTAATAAAATTGATACCAATAGTAAGTTTCATTTTATTGCTTAGTTTTTTACAATCTCTTAGTTTGGAGGATTTTACTTTTACTTTTATGTTGCATTTTTTATTATTATAACCAAAAAAATTAGGTAAAATCATCGTCATTTGATTGACTTTGATGATAAATGGGTTTTGGTGGTTTAAAATGCAATAAAAACATTTGCACTAAAGAAGAAGTTTAATATGTATTTCTTTCGAGATGATACCTTCTTTGCTATTTTTAAACATTTATTTCAAATTTGTCACGTTTTTTTGAATCAAAAAAAAGATGTGATGATCATTAAAACTATCGGGAACCAAAAAAATCTGGTTTTTGGCTCTAATAATGAGTCATGAATGCTGAGATTAATCCAAAAAGTTGAGTTACTGTAAACATTCACCCAATAATTAGCCTTTTAAAAAAGTTCTCTTACACTTGCTGAATTTTAGATGATAGCAAAATTTCCACGGATGAATGGAATGCGTACAATCAAGAATTGATAAATGCAGCAAAACAAGCTCAATTGAGTTTTCAAAAGCTTGTTTTTAGTCGACTCGATTCCAACAATGATAACCTTCTTTCTAAAAAAGAACTCAAAAAATATTTGAAAGATAGAATGATTAATTCAGGAAATTTAACTAAATATTTAAATGGAAGAAAACTTAATTTTACTCAATTTTCTGATTTTGATGGTTCCATTCCAAATGCAACATTTCCATTTAAAATTATTTATCCTGAATACGATTATTCTGCACCTTTTTATGCTTATGATTATCCAATTCCTGATGATTTAGAAATTGATGATAATGTTCAAGTTGACCCCCTTCCAAATAAACCCCAACCTCGCCCTGCTATTCTTCCTGGTTTTAAACCCATTCCATTACCAACTAAAAATGATGATGGTCAAATGTCAATCCAAATTCAACCACCTATTGCAAATGGAGTTGGAGTTCAACATCTTCCAGCAATTTTGCCTGCAGTTGAAGCCATGCCCCTTCCTGTTGTTATTCCAACACCAAAAAATGGTGAAGGTCAAATGTCCATTCAAATTGAACCCCAGGTTGCTGCCGCACCTCCTCCAGCTGCAGCTTCACATGTTATGAGTGCACCAGTTATGCCTCCTTCTTAATTAATTTCCTTTTTTATATTGTCATTATTTCTGGAAAGTTAAATGAATGAAAGAAATAAATTATTTGGTTGATAAAAAATTGCAAAGTTTTGAAGCTATTCATTATGAATAAAAATTGGTACAGCAAACCTTGTCAATTTTTTTCATGCATAAATATTTTTTAAACTAATTGCTTTCCTTAGAATAAAATTGAAATGAAACAATTATAAAGCATGAAGAAAAAAAAGTTAATCTTTTGCTCTTTTTGAGCATACAAAAAACAGTTGTTAAAATATACTTGAATCTTTGTTTTAAAAAAAAAGGACTCATTTGAATTTTAAACTTTTTCATCTGTCATCACTACTACAAGATATACAGATTCAATCCAAGCAGACATCATTAATACAGCTATAAAATCGTAACTTAATCTTCCCAAAATTGATGATGACAATTTACAAAATAGTGTTGATCTCTGCAACACATGAGGCATGAGAGGAACTTTTGCTCTTGCATTCATACTTTCTCTTCTTTCTTCATTGGTCATGGTCCAACAACAACAAAAAAAAAATCATTTACGCACATACGCAAATGTGAGTGAGGCAATTGCAACATGAAAAAAAGAGAAAGATTGTAACACGTTGAAGTGCGTCAAAAAAAAGTAGGCGGAGATGAGGGTTATCTTTCTCAATTCCACAATCAGCTTTCGCAATTGTAAAAGAATAAATCTTTCAAGAGGTAAAATCGCATACAGCATTGGAAAAATCGTTGCATATATGTGTGTTTCGATTTTCCTTCAAAAAACGTGTGCTTGTTTGTCTTTCATTCCTTCCTTTATTTTCCTCCAACCATCGTTGACGTTGTTCTTCTTCTTCCTCTCATAAAAAAATAATCTTTGCTCAATGCCTTTTTTTCTTCAAGTTTCTTTTCAACATTTTTTCTTTCCTTTATTATTTGAGACACACTAATTTCTTATCTAAATTAACTAACAACCATAAAAGGAATGTATTTATAATTACTTTATCATATGTTTGATTTTCTAAGTTTGAAATGTTTATCATCTATGGTGAAACTTTTCGGAGGTGTAAAAATTTTTTCTATTGATAACAGTGATTGACAGAAAAAACTATGTTATAATTTTGGTTAAAATTAATAATTTCCATAGCCAATATCAAAAGGGAATGATCAAGGCATTTCAGTATTACATTTTTTTGTCGCTGTATTGCTTTGTTTTTAGACAAAAAAAATGCGAGCTTTTTGTAATTCAAAGTTTCATGTTAAAAAACGAAGAATACACGCAAAAAAATTATGGACAAGCACTTTTGTTTTGGCATCTCGAAAACTTTTGAAAAAAAAATTGCACGCTCGTTTCCTCGTTTTACGGACATTTTTTTTGCGTATATGCATTCCCAAAAATTTGCATAAAAACCTCCACACAAATCATTCAGCCATAAAAATCCATAAAAATAGTCGATCATCATTCATTCCGCATTTTCTCAAGCTTCATTGTTCGTTGCTTTCTTTCTGAAGTTCGTTTATATTTTTTTCTTCTTGCTGCTCTTCTCTTTTCTGATTTTTATCTTTTTTTTCTTGCGCTCGCCTGTATTAACTCATTCATTTTTATAAACCTGTTATTACCTCCTTGGGTTTCCCTCATATTTGCCATAACATTCTAACAAAAATCATTAATATACGTGTTTATTTTCAGGTGAAGAAAGATTCAAACATGGCATCGTCAAAAATGCTTCTACGAGGTACACCAACAATCAAATCCGCTCTTCGAAATGGCTCTTCCTTTACGTAAGTTTTTTTATTACCATTCATAAATATATTCAATATTATTTTTTTTAGAAACTTAACATCAGAACAATTCATGAAAAAGCCAACAAATGAACCTATTATGGATTATAAGAAAGGATCTCCTGAACGTCAAGCACTTGAAAAAGCTCTAGCTGAATATGGTTCAAAAGTCATTGATGTTCCATTATGCATTGGTAAAGAAAAAATCACTCGTAATCTTGATCGTAAACAAGTCATGCCATCGGATCACCAACATGTTATTGCTCGTTATACTTATGCAACTAAAGATGATATTTCAAATGCAATTGAAACAGCTATAGTTGCAAGAGAAAAATGGCATATGAAAACTTTAAAAGAACGAGCTGATATCTTTCTTCATGCTGCTGATTTGGCTGCTAATAAATATCGTATGGATCTAATGGTTTCAACCATGTTTGGACAAGGAAAAAACATCATTCAAGCTGAAATCGACTCCACTTGTGAACTCATTGACTTCCTCCGCTTCAATTCATATTTTGCTTTGGGATTGGAAAAGTATGAACCTATCAGCACCAAGACATATAAAAATACAATGATTTATCGAGCTTTAGAAGTAAGTCATTATTGCGGCGTTTAACTTTATTTTATTATCCATTTTTAGGGTTTTGTTGCTGCAATTGCTCCATTCAACTTTACTGCCATTGGTGGAAATTTATCATCTGCTCCTGCTCTTATGGGTAATGTTGTCTTATGGAAACCATCTGATACCGCTGTTCTCTCCAACTACATCATTTATCAAATTTTTGAAGAAGCTGGAGTTCCTCCTGGCGTCATTTCTTATCTTCCATCTGATGGTCCTGTCTTTGGTAATACCGTATGTGATAGCAAACATTTAGCTGCTATCAATTTCACTGGCTCAGTACCTACGTTCAAATACCTTTGGAAGAAAGTTGGAGAAAATTTGGATAAATATGTTTCATATCCCAAGCTCATTGGAGGTTTGCAACGATATTTTTGAAAAAAGGAAAATAATAGTTAATTTTTTAGAATGTGGTGGAAAGAATTTCCATTTTTGTCATCCTTCCGCAGATTTTGATTCTGTCGCTGCATCAACCATTCGCTCATCATATGAATATTCGGGTCAAAAATGTAGTGCTTGCTCACGTATCTATGTTCCAGAAAGTAAATGGGAAACATTCAAAGATAAATTTAGCTCAATCCATAAACAACTCAAGCTTGGTGATGTATGTTTTTTTCTAACCAATACAATTTTAACCTTTCACATCTTTTTTTAGGTTCGTGATGGTTCCATCTTTATGTCTGCTGTTATTGATGATAAAGCTTTTGCTCGTATTAAAAGCTACATTGACTATGCCAAATCAGGAAAAGATGGTTCTAAAATTATTCTTGGCGGAAAGTATGATGATTCAAAAGGTTATTTTGTTGAACCAACTCTTATCCAAGTAACCGATCCTAAATCAAAGCTTATCACTGAAGAAATTTTTGGTCCTGTTCTTACCGCTTATGTTTACAAGGATTCTGAAGCTGATTCATTGATTCGTCAAATTAAAGATGTAACTCCATATGGATTAACTGGTGCTGTATATTCTCAAGACAAGTAAAGCTTTAACAAAATTTGATTACATTTTTCACGTTTAAATATTTTAGAGACTTCCTTTACAAAGCTCGTGACATCTTACGTGATGCTGTTGGAAATCTTTATCTCAATGATAAATCAACTGGATCTATTGTTGGTCAACAACCTTTTGGTGGTGCAAGACAATCCGGAACCAATGATAAAGCTGGTGGACCTCATTATGCAATCAAATGGGCTTCTCCTCAAACCATTAAAGAAACATTTGAACCTGTTCGTGAATGGCGTTATACTTCAATGGATTAAATAAAAGAATGATGCTTCAATAAATTTTTTGCTAATAATTTTTATTTCTCGAGCTTGATTGATTCCTGAAACGATCAAATAAAAAAGTTTCCGTCTCATTTCTTTAGTTGTATTTTTTCTTTTCATAGTCATTTTTCACATTGAATTTTGATTGTATAGGGTTTTACTTTAAATTTATATATGTATCTTATGTTATTATAATAATAATACTAACCGGTTATATTGTTTGATGTTTTTGTGCGTGTAAATCAATTTTTTGCCAAAAAAATTGATGCATTGACTACAATAGTCAATAATTTGAAGGTTCACAGAGGAATAAAGAGGCTTTGAACTATTTTTTTTTATCATGTTTTTTACAAGCATTTTATTGGTTTTTAACCGTTGCGATATATCATTTTTTACTCGTGAATGCATTTTTGTGAAATTAAAGCTATTGTTATTTTCATTTTTAGTTAGTATGGTTGAAGCAATTGATTGGACTGGCATCTCATTTTCTGAAGCACGTGAAACATTAAAAAAATGGCGTGAAGAACATGCTCGACGTTCAGAAGAAACTGTAGAAATATGGGAACATGTTTTAAGTCGATATGGTAGCTCATTGGGAGATGAATTATGGTCGGTTCTTGAACAAGTAACTTTAGCTGCAATTGATGCTTCAAGACATGATTTGGTTGTTGAATGCTTACAAAAATTAATCAAAAAATTTCCTGCATCTGGAAGAGTAACAAAGTTACAAGCAATGAGACTTGAAGCAATAGGAAATTTTGATGATGCTGAAAAAATATATGATAAACTTATTACTGCTGATGAAGCAAATCCAGTTAGTTTTATTCTATTGTTTATTTGCTTAATAAAAGCTTTCGTTTTTTAGTCATTTCGTAAACGTAAAGTTGCCATATTACTTGCTAAAGGAGAAAGACTTGATGCCATTCGTGAATTGAATTCATATCTTGAAATATTTTTAAATGATTCTGAAGCATGGTTACAACTTTGTGAATTATATCTAAAAGAAGGTGATTATGCTCGAGCTGCTTATGCTTTTGAAGATGTTTTACTTTCAAATGTAAGCTTTCTCCTCATGTTTTTTTCCATCATTCACCTTTGTTTTTTAGCCTCACAATAGCCTAAATTTCCGCCGAATTGCTGAAATTCGTTATGCTATGGGTGGAACAGAAAATCTTGAACTTGCTAAATCTTATTATGAACGTGCAATTATTATGTCTGAAACAGATATTCGATCACTTTATGGTTTACTTTTGGTATTTTTTTCTAAACTAAACTCTAATTATCGTAACCATTTAATTTTCCAGGTTTGTAATGCTCTCTCAGCAAAAGCTTCACCATCAAAGAAAAAAGAACTTTCAATTGCTGGCATCAAAGCTGCTGATCAATTAACAGAAGTATATCGTTCTTCAACTGATAATGAGCATATCGATGTTCACATTCGAACGATTACAGCTTTGAAAAATCAATTTAAACAACTTGCTTAAAATAAATAAAGAAATGAGCTTTGGACATGTCTTTCTTTCCTATGTCAGATTTTTTGTTTAATCTCTTAATTCTTTGTCTTTTGTGATTTGTATTTGTTTATTTATTATTTATTTACCATAAAATATTTACTTATGTGTTTTTTTGGATCAAAAATGCTGAGAAATGTTTTTTTAGAACAATTGAATGATATGGCACTTTTTTATATTTTACTTCAGCTATTTATTTTGCTTACTTATTTTTTTCTAAACATGCCCTTCCAAATAAATTGTGGTGTATCTACAAATGAAGCTTTACATTATTTTGTAACAACAGAGATATTTAATTGCTTAACCTTAGAGGCATAATATGATAGAATCTTTCAATGAAAAAACCTAATTAAAAAGGTTTATAAAATATAAAAATTAGCAATCCAAAAACTTTAGATTTAAACTCGAAGAATAAAATAAACGGATTTTCAAAATTTTTAAAAATAATGACATCTCTTGGTATAATGTTACAAAGCCACATAAAGATACGGTAGGCACACTCATCGATCTTTGACCAAAAATTAGCTTATTTCATTTTCATTCATTTCATTCCATTTTTTGATTCAATCATTTTCTCACTTTTTTATTTTCTTGCATCAATTCTCAAAACATGCATACCAATAAGAAAGACGAAGAAGTTACCGCTTCAAATCCTTATGCTCGTTTGGAAAAAAGTGCTGTAATTCAAGAAGCTCGAGCTTTCAATGAAACTCCAATCAATGTTAAGAAATGTTCTCAAACTCTTTGCAAATTGCTTTATTTATTCCAACATGGTGAAACTATAAATCGAACAGAAGCTACTGGTATTTTCTTTGCTATGACAAAATTATGGAACTGTAAGAATCCTGTTGTTCGTCGACTTGTTTACATTGCTATCAAAGAACTTGTGGATGCTGCTGATGATGTTATTATTGTCACTAGTTCGTGAGTTTTTTAACATGTTTTTTTTGCTAATATTTTTCATGATTTCTTTGGATTAATGATCTTCATTTTTAGACTCATGAAAGATATGACTGGTCGTGAAGATGTTTTTCGTCCTGCTGCTATTCGTTCTCTTTGCCAAATCATTGATGGTGGAATGCTTCAAACCATTGAACGTTATCTCAAACAAGCAATCGTTGATAAAGTGCCTGCTGTAGCCTCAGCTGCACTTGTTTCATGTTTGCATCTTTTTCGCAAAAATCCTGAATTTATTCGTCGCTTTGCAAATGAAGTTCATGAAGCTGTTTCTTCTACCAATCATATGGTTCAATTTCATGCTCTCAGCCTTTTGTATCATATTCGCTCCACTGATCGTCTTGCTGTTATCAAGCTGGTTCAAAAATTCAGCAAATTGAGGCTTCTTTCACCTCTTGCAACTTGTTATTTGATTCGGATAGCTGCTAAATTGGTTGACGAAGAAGATGAAGGTGGTGATCGTACACCTTTCCAATTCATTGAATCCTGTCTTCGTCATAAAAAAGATATGGTCAGTTATGAAGCTGCTTCTGCGATGGTTCGATTTCCAAATATTACTCGTGGTGAACTTGATGCTGCTATTTCTTCATTACAGAACTTTTGCTCATCTCCAAAACCTTCTCTTCGATTTGCAGCTGTGAAAACTCTCAATCAAGTTTCAAACACTTATCCTCAAGCCGTGGGTTCGTGTAATGTTGATTTGGAGCTGCTTATTGCTGATCAAAATCGTTCCATTGCTACTCTTGCTATTACAACTCTCCTCAAAACTGGTGCTGAAACTTCTATTGAGCGATTAATGAAACAAATTGGCAGCTTTGTTTCTGAAATAAGTGATGAATTCAAGATCGTCGTTATTGAAGCTGTTCAATCACTTTGCCTTCGATATCCTCGAAAACATACAACAATGATGAACTTTTTGGCTAAGATGTTACGTGAAGAAGGCAGTTATGAATACAAGAAATCAATCGTCGATAGCATTATCTCCATCATCGAAGACAATGAAGAAGCAAAAGAACTTGGTCTCTCTCATCTTTGTGAATTTATTGAAGACTGTGAACATCCCAAGCTTGCAACTCGTGTTCTTTATTTACTCGGAAGTGAAGGACCTAATGTAGTATCGCCTCAACATTACATTCGCTTTATTTACAATCGTTTAATTCTGGAAGCTGTTCAAGTTCGTGGTGCTGCAATTACTGCTTTAGCTAAATTTGGTGCACAATGTCCTAAACTTCGTCAAAGTGTCGTCACCTTACTTAAACGCTCTCTTTATGATACCGATGATGAAGTTCGTGATCGTGCTACTTTTTATCTTGCTGTATTGCGTAATGGCCATCAAAATATTGTCGCTGATTTTATTCTTAATCTTCTTCAAGTATGTTTCTAACTAAAGTTGTTATTCATTTTTTTATTGTTCCTTTTTTTTAGATCTCTGTTATTGGTCTCGAACGTCAAACTGAACAATATCTTACTGATGGTAACTTCACCAACCCATTCGACATCAAAAAAGTTCCGATTTCTTCTCAACCAATTACTGCATGTGAAACTAAAAAGCCTACGCTCTCATCTGAAGCACCTTCAAAGAAAGTGGAAAAAACAAAAGTTTCAAGTCAAGACGCTTATGCTCGTACGTTTTTCCTATCGAGGTAATAGTATCCATTAATTTCAAATTTTTTAGAACAACTTTCTTCAATTCCATCGATCTCAAAGTTAGGTGCTATCTTCAAATCTTCTCTTCCAATCCAACTTACTGATTCGTTCGCTGAATACACTGTATCTGTTGTCAAGCATGTGTTCCAAGATCATGTCGTTTTACAATTTGATTGCAAGAATACTCTTAATGATCAACTTCTTACTGATGTTCATGTTGAATTGAAACCATCCGATGAATCTGAATGGGAAATTATGGAGACAATACCTCTTGCTTCATTGCCGTATTCTGAAGTTGGAACATCTTACACTATTCTTAAAGATGAAAGCCTTGCTGAAACTTTTGCTGCAACATTGAAATTCAAACTATTGGATGTTGATCCTGCAACTGGTGAACCCGAATCTGGAGAATTCTATGATGATTCCTATGTTCTTGAAGAAGTCCAAGTACAACTTGGTGATCACATTCAAGGTGTTATGAAAGCAAATTTTTCGTCTGCTTGGGATATCGCTGGTGCTGAAAATGAAGTGGAAGAAACTTACTCTCTTTCTTCTTATGATGGAATACAAGATGCTGTGTATGGTTTATTGAAGTTCTTATCAATGGCTCCCTGTGAACATTCTGAAAAAGTTGCTGCTGGAAAATCATCACATACTTTGCTCATCTCTGGTAAATATCGAACTGGCCAAGATGTTCTTGCTAAAATTCGATTGGCACTTGATCCATCTGATAATTCTGTTACAATGAATATTGTCGTTAGGTATGTTTATCTTTTTGGATGTTTTACATTGTACTAATTTCAATTCATTTTCAGAGGAGAAGAAAAAGAAATCTCTGAAGTTATTGCAAGCGCTATTTCTTAACATAATTTTTTGTGCTGTATTATGTATTTAATTTGATTGTATTTATTTATGTTTTTTTGTAATAAAGTATAGAACTTGCATTATTTATTAACTATGTTGCATCGACGTATTTCGTCTTGCCTAAAGTGGAATTTGTTTAGTCATTTGAGTGAGAATATTACATAAAAATTATCAACTTGAATTTGTATTTTCCAAAGAACAACATTTAACTGTTAGAGCTCAACCCCGGAAGCGATATCATCCATGTCTTCGCTCCCATCAAAAATATCAACAAAATGGATACCATGATAGAAATGGTGGTATTCAAAATCCACGCCATCTTCAAGTCATTTTAATAATTGAAAATTCCAAAATTGATCTTCATAATCACCATGAGGTTGTTAGACGAGAGATTAGACAAGAGGAGGAAGATGGATGAGCTGAAGATCATGATACAGTTATTAACGTTGAAAGTTCATCCAATTGGAATGCTGCTTCAAATATTTCAGATAATTTTTGTAATGAATCATAGCTTTGCTTTGTTTTAGTTGTTTTTTTTTGTTTTTTATTTTGGTGGCTAAAATAAAAAGATTTTAACTTTTTTCAACTCTTAGAACGATTGCGCGAAATAAATAGAAGCAAACATTGGACGTTTGCTTCCAGAAAACCTTTTTTTCAATTACAAGAAAAAATTTCTCATCATTTATTGTTTGCCGCTAAATAAAAAATGAGAATCTTTTTTTTATTAATCCTCCTCATTCGTGTTTTTCTTTTTTTATTCCACTAACTGGTTGTTTTTTTATAGATTTTTTCTTTCACTAACAAACAAACAAGCAATACCTCATCATGTCTTCTCTGACAAATAAAATGAGCACTTATATCATCAAAAGAGGTAAGGTTATCTTTCATCATTTATCTCATCATATAATCTTGCTACTTTTTAGATGGCCGCAAAGAAACTTTACTGCTGGATAAAATCACTTCAAGAATTAGCAAGCTGTGTTATGGCCTCAATCAAAGCCATGTGGATCCTGTAAGTTCCTCTCATTGAAACCACCAACGATTTTTATTACCTTTTCATTTTCAGATTCAAGTCATGCTCAAAGTTGTTGGTGATATTTGTGAAGGTGTTACAACTGTGAAACTTGATAATCTTGCTGCAGAAGTTGCTGCTTCCATGGCCACCAAGCATCCTGATTATGCTCTTCTTGCTGCTCGTATCGCCGTCTCCAATCATCATAAACAAACCAAAAAGATCTTCAGTGAAGTCATGCAAGATTTGTATGATTGTCGTCATTCTGCAACTGGAAAACATAAGCCAAGGATCAGCAAAGAAATCCTCAACATCGTGATTGCCAATGCTGAACGTCTCAATAGTGCCATAATATATGATCGGGATTTCGCTTTCACATATTTTGGCTTTAAAACTCTTGAACGTTCTTATCTTTTGAAGATGAATGGTCGAGTTGTTGAACGTCCACAACATATGTTAATGCGTGTTTCTGTTGGGATTCACAAAGATGACATTGACTCTGCTATCCATGTAAGCTTTGTTTTCTTTTATCTTCCTCTTCTTATTACTTGCTTTTAGACTTACAACCTCATGTCCGACAAATGGTTTACTCATGCTTCACCTACACTTTTCAATGCTGGAACAAATTTCCCTCAACTTTCATCCTGCTTCCTTTTGACAATAGAAGAAGATTCAATTGAAGGCATATTTGAAACTCTTAAAACTTGTGCTCGTATCTCAAAATCCGCTGGAGGAATTGGTCTTAATGTTCATAAAATTCGTGCTTTTGGTTCTGATATTGCTGGTACCAATGGAACTTCAAATGGTTTAATACCTATGCTTCGTGTTTACAATAATGCTGCTCGTTTTGTTGATCAAGGTGACAAGGTTTGTTATTCGTAATAATATCGATTTATACAGTTTATTTTTTAGCGTCCTGGTGCTTTCGCCATCTATCTTGAACCATGGCATGCAGACGTCATGGAATTTATTGAACTCAAAAATAATACAGGATGTGAAGAAGAAAGAGCTCGTGATCTTTTCTATGCTCTTTGGATTCCTGATCTCTTCATGAGGCGTGTCAAAGTCGATGGAAAATGGTCTCTTATGTGCCCTCATGAATGTCCTGGTCTTGAAGATTGTTGGGGTGAAGAATTCGAAACTCTGTACACTAAATATGAAGCTGAAAAGCGCTACCGTAAACAAATCAATGCTCGTGAATTGTGGAAAGGTGAGTTTTTTTATCGTCTTTTTTAAGAACATAACAACTAAACATCTAATTTTTCAGCTATCTTGGTGTCACAAATAAAAACTGGCACGCCTTATATGCTTTATAAGGATGCTTGCAATCGTAAAAGTAATCAACAGAATCTTGGAACAATCAAATGCAGTAATCTTTGCACTGAAATTGTTCAGTATTCTTCACCCGATGAAGTCGCTGTTTGCAATCTTGCCTCACTTGCTCTTCCTCGCTATGTCACAGCTGAACGAAAATTCGATTATTCAAAACTTCATGAAATTACTAAGGTTGTTACTGTTAATCTCAACAAAATCATTGATGTCACTTGTTATCCTGTTCCTCAAGCTGAAAGATCAAATAAACGTCATCGTCCTATTGGTATGAGTGTTCAAGGTCTTGCTGATGCTTTCCAACTTATGCGTTTACCTTTTGCTTCTGATCAAGCAAAAGAAGTCAATAAGCGCATTTTTGAAACAATCTATCATGCTGGTCTTGAAGCAAGTTGTGAATTAGCTGAAAAATATGGTCCTTATGAAACATATCAAGGTTCTCCAGTTTCCAAAGGCATTCTCCAACAAGATATGTGGAATGTTATTCCATCAAATCTCTGGGATTGGGATGCATTACGTCAAAAGATTGCTAAATATGGTGTCCGAAATTCTCTTCTTGTTGCTCCAATGCCTACAGCTTCCACCGCTCAAATTCTTGGTAACAATGAAAGCATCGAACCTTATACTTCTAATGTTTACAATCGGCGTGTTCTCTCTGATGACTTCCAAATAGTTAATCCTCATTTAATGAAAGATCTTGTTGATCGCGAACTTTGGAATGAAGACACTAAAAACTGGTTGATCTCTGAAGGTGGCTCAATTCAACGCATTCCTGGAATACCTGATGATCTGAAAGAACTTTATAAAACTGTATGGGAAATCTCTCAACGTGATATCATCGATATGGCTGCTGATCGTGCTGCTTACATTGATCAATCTCAATCACTCAATCTTCATATGGCTTCACCTGCTTATTCAAAATGTACTTCAATGCACTTTTATGCTTGGGAAAAGGTAATCATTCAGCTTTGTTTTTGTTTCATATTTTATCCTTATGATTTTTAGGGTCTTAAAACTGGTATGTATTTTTTGAAATCTCGTCCAGCTGTTGATGCCGTTCAATTTACTGTTGATAAAAATGCTTTAAAACCTGCATCAACATGTGAAAATCGTCCAGCATCTGCTTCGTTGATTGAAAAAGAAAATCCTCCGAAAGCTATCAATACTAGCAGCCGTTACATCAACAATAAGGAAGATGATGAAGGATGTCTCATGTGCTGTGGTTAATTTCTCGAATTCTTGTTTGCTTGTGCTCGTATCACAAGCTTTGATCTTATTTCTCAGAATCTCTGAGATTTTCCTCTTATTCTCTATTTTGTTCACTTACTGTTTTTTTACATTGTTCTTGTTTATTCTGTTATTTCACAATTTCTTTTTTATGTTTTTTTCATTGGGTTAATTATTTGAAATAAAATGTTTTTATTATGACATTTGCACATAATCCGGCGACCTAAATAGTTTTTGAGCATCATCTTTGTTATTGAGGTTTCATGGTTTTGATTAAATTAGAAAAGCATTTGGTAACTCATATTGAATATTTAACTTCATGCTCATTGTGTGATAAACCAGAAATAACCTTTTTATATGGAAGAATATTCTCAACATGCTGCTTTACGTTTATTGCCTTCTCCTGGTCCAAGAATTCTTCTGCCTCCTTCCAATGTAACTGGAGATGAACCAAGAATGTTTACTCGAATAATGACAATTTTTGTTTGGTATTTTAAGATAACAATGGTTCTTGCTTGCTATCTAGCTCATGTACATATTATCAACTTCTTAACAATTCATTTAACTCATTTATTCGTTATGTTAAATTAGCGAAGTTGATAAACGAGGGAACAATTATGAAGTTTCTCGATTTAAATGAAAATTCTGATCTTAACCTGAATGTTTTCCTCCATTTCATTTTTGGTAGTTTCATTTCCATTCACTTTTTTCAAAGTTGAGTTTAGCAGAATTTTGACAAACTTCAATTCTCCGTTCTGCTTTTGCTTTTCAAAAACCCTTACTCTGTTTCTCATTTTCATAATATTTTTTTTTGTCATTCTCTCGTGCTTTTATTTAACTATTCTTAGATGTTGCGTATAAAACTGTAATTAATGAATATTATTTTTTTAGTGAAAATGGTTAACAAGATTACCTTCAATGAAGAAAACATGAAACGACAATACTTTTATCTTCCGTATCCTGTGACGCAACACATTCTTTGGAATGCGAATGCTGAAATCTTGAAGAAACTATATCAAACATGCAAGCATTTTTACAAGAAGCGGCCATATTGTATTGTTGATGAAATTCAAATCCGTGGACGAGGACAATTTTCAATGAAGGCTGATGATGGCGTGTTTTACTTCGATGGTGCTGGAGCTATTGAAATAATGGATAACATTTGGATTATGAAGGATTTTGGATGTAATGATCAAAGAATGATATCAAAAATTGCTCGATGTGATGCTGAATTTATTGATCTGAACATTCCGTCACTTTCATTAAATGAATTTATTACTTTGACAAAATCTGGTAATGTAACATTTTGGAATTCATTTGTCGCTTCCATTATTGATGATCATGGAAATCCTTTATCTTTTGAAACTTTATTGTTTCATCTTCCAAATGCTAATTGGATCTAGTAGGAATTTTGTTATATTTCATTATCTAAATTTTTTTTTAGTTTCAAGGTTCATAATATTAATCTTTCAAGTTCTATTGGTCCTACTCGAATTGAAAACCTTGATCTTTATTGTCCTAATCATTCATTCAATGCTGGTCTATTCTTTGATCTTTTAAAAGTAATTATTTCTTTATTTTCATTACAAATTTTTTGTTACATCCTCGATTTTTCAGAAAACACTTGCTCCTAAAGCAATAGTCACTTTATGGTTGAATGATGAAGAAGATGAAATAGAAAACTTCGAAGCTGAAATGGAGGCAAAATTGGATACATGGACTCCTCAAAACGAAAAACCATTTTTTTATGTTGAATTTTATTCACATATGTAAAACTTTGGTTGTAACTTTTATTTACTTTGTTCTTTCTCTTTTCTTCTGATTTATGTATTTATCTGTCTGTCTTTGTTTTTTTTTTGCTTTTGTGTTTGAAAAATAAATGTTGAAAATTTTTATCGTAGTTTTTTTTCTTCTTCAAATAACTGGTAAATCTTCCAGCTTGAAAAAAAAGAATTGATTGTTGAAAAGGATTTATGTTATTTTCTTTGTGAAGGATGATGTGAAAAGATTTTATTGCGTGACATTTGGTTAATGAACATTAAGAACCCAAGGATTCAATTTTATGTTTTTTTTCTTCGACTTTCTCCAAGATTAAACATAATTCAATTTCATTTTTGTTGGACATTGATTTTAAAAGGATGTTGGAAAATGGGTAATAACTTGATGTTATTGCTAAAAGTTTCTATTGTTATAATGTTTAGCTTGCTATTGTATTTCAGCATACCATGAGATTTATTTAAGATACCCATACACACAAAACATAATATTGAGTTCTTTACATAAAATATTAAAAAAGGTTACAATTAAACAGTGTTATATTGTGATAACATTACTTTGGGTTTCTCTGGTGAAATTTGAAGTGAAATGAAATAGCAATGCAAGCGGAGAAGAAAAGAAGCAAAAAAGTGATGAAATCGAATGGAGCAAGGAAACGATATGTATTTCGATTTCATTCATTCCTCATGGCTGTATTTTTTATGTTTACCCAATCTTACAGCTGCGGATAAAAAGGTTAATTATAAACTCAGTTTGTTTTATAATCGCTTATCCTTCCTTGTAACCAATGATGTTATAAGAAATATTCAGACGATTAACACTTTTATTTTTTGCTTAACATCAAGCATAACACATTTTTTTTCTCTTAAAGTTTTTATGAAAAAGCATTAAAAATAAATTTTGGAGCAAAGATAAAAGGAAATTCTTCAATCTAATAAAACTTATCAGCTCTCAATAACAATAAAAGCGGTATTAAAAAAAGGTTATTTCATTAAAATGATAACTCTTTGTCAGTTTTTAAAATGAAGGTGCGTCCTTTTCATTGCAATTAACGACAGTATAAAATAAATATGATAAAAGTCCCAAGAATCATACATTCAAGTATTTCTTTAATTTTTAGGGACAGATTTTTTAAACTAACTCTTAATTTTTAGGAAATGCTGAAATGGAGTATCTTCTCTTTTTTAATTTTAACAACAGTCACCAATGGACTGGTGCCAATCGAAAATTTCTTACCATTTGGTTCAACAAATGGTGATCAAATTTTAGCTAGAGGCGATGATACAAGTTCAACCATGCAAAATTTAACTATAGCTTTTCCATTTTTTGATTATCTTCAATCTCAATTATGGGTGAATGTAAATGGTGCCATTTCATTTATGAGTGCAATATCAACTTATACACCTTCCTGCGCCCCTGTTGCTCGAAATTTTAGTATGATTAGTCCATTTTGGTAAGTTTTGTCTAAAGTATTACTTCTCAAAAAAAATATTAATATATCTTATTTTAGGGCTGATGTTGATACTTGAGATTCTGGAATTAATGATAATATATATTTTCGAGAATCCATGAAAGAATCCGATCTTTTAAAAGCTCAAAATGAAGTCGTAAATGCATTTCCAAACTAGATTGGAATTCAATTAAAATGGGTTTATATTGTTACATGGTATAATGTAACCTTTTTTAAAACCCCAGACCATCCATGGGAAAAGCGTAATACTTTTCAAGCTGCAATCACCACAAATGGAATTCAATCCTTCGCAATATTTTATTATAATGATATGACTTGGACTACTGGAGATGCCTCTGGTGGAGTTAATGGATTTGGTGGTATACCAGCTCAAGCTGGATTTGATGCAGGCGATGGAAAAAACAGATTAATGATGGATGGTTCATGTACTGCTGATATCTTGGAAGTTAAAGATAGATCAAATATAAATTCAAATTCAGAAGGAAAATGGGTTTTTCGTGTGGATTCATCTAATATCGAAACTACTGGATGCACTACAAATTTTACGTCGACTGATGTTTTGAGAGTTTCCCCAACATTTGTTGATACATTTGGACATGCCCCTATCAATATTAGTGGTCCATGTATTAACGCAGAAAACACAACTGTTGTTTGTAGATTTTATGATCCAACTCAATTACCTTATGTCGAAATCGAGGGAGCAATAACGGGAACACTTGATTCAGCAAAAGTAATTTGTGGTTCACCATTTTTATTTTCCACTGGAAGAATCAATCTTCAACTTATTGTTACAAGCGATTTAAATGCCACGCAACCCACGAATACAACATTTAATGGTTTTATCTATGTAACAAAAATGAGCGAAGATGGAAATGGTTTACATGTAAAAACAAATAAAGCTTCTGATGGCACAGTTACTAATGCTACTATTACATGGGATCCAAGTGCTTTGGTGGGCGTAAGTTCGACTGGTTTAACCCTACAAATAATTGAAATAGATGTATCAAATCGAGAAAAACCTAAATTTAAAAGTATCAAAAAACTTGCAACTTCCATTCAAAATAACGGAAAATTTGTTTTGAAAAAAACTCAAGATATTGCTCGCGATCTTGGTTGCAACGTTGATGTTCCAGAATTGGAAAAACAAGTCTTCTTACAAATTCTCTCGGATGGCTTTGATTTTTTAACTCATCCAGAATATCAAAGTCATTGGTTAGCAAATGGTGGAATAGAAATAAGTGAATTTATTGGAGATTTTTGTGATAAAGATATTCGTACGGATATGTGTTTGCTTTGGTATGCCACATTTCCCGCTGTTCCACCAAATCCACAACCATGTCCACCAACATTGGATCAAGCTAAAGCGGATTTACGATTTGCACCCGAATTTAGTCGAGATGTTGATTTTTATCATGCTGGTGAAGATATTTGTTATCAATCGGTAGTTGCTTGGGTAAATGGAAGTGGACAAGAATGTTGTTATAAAAATGAAATCATTAATTGTGGAATTCATGGTGGACATTCAGAAGCTGCTGATCCAAATTATTTGGGCGGATTTCCGCATTATGTTGAAGATACTCTTCCATGGATATTATGTTGTTATGATCAAGATGATGATATTTGTGCATTGTATGATGCTCGAAGGCCATGTGATCGTGGAGATGGATATACTCCACCTGCTCCAGCTCGAGGAACGGGTGATCCACATATTAATACTTTTGATGGATTATTTTATACCTTTAATGGTTATGGAGAATTTTGGATTCTTCAAAACACCACTTCTCAACCTTTAGCGGTTCAAGCTCGAATGGAACCTTTAAATGGGGTTGAACGTGAAGCAACAATATTCAGTGGTTTTGTTTTTGCTGTTTCTGATTCACCAAAAATTCAAATTCAAAAATCCGATGTTCGAATTGTTGATGTTTTTATTGATGGCCAACAACTTGATATCACTAGCCCCAATTCATTGAAACGATTAGCAATGAATGGATGGCAAATGACTATTGAGGATGATTTAGCTTCAATTAATATTGGATTTAGCATAGGTTTTGCATTTCAAATTACTACCATTAGTGGAGCTTTTGGATTTTCTGCCTCTGCTTCAAATTCATGGAAAGGAAAAACTTCTGGGCTTTTGGGAACTTTTAATGATAATCAATCTGATGATTTAACAAGTAGCAATGGCACAATTATTCCATCAAATTCAAGTTTATTAACTATTCATTATAATTTTGGACAAACATGGGCAACAACATCCGCCACTTCACTTTTCCAATATTTTAATGGCAAAACTTTCGCGGATTTCAATCATCCCGAATATACTCCAAGTTTTTCTTTTGACCCAACTGCGGTTTCCATCGATGCTCAACAACTTTGCAATGAAGATTGGGCATGTTTATTTGATTATCATTATACTGGAGATGGAGCAATTGCAAATCAAACTATAGCTTCTAATGAAGCTTATAACGATACGATTACGGCTTTAAATGTAACAATTGGAATGTGTTCAACTTTAAAAGCTCCAAATAATGGATATATTTCGGTTCCAAATTATTTTGAAGGCTCCACCGCAATATTTGGGTGTTTAACAAATTATACAATTAATAGCAATTTAACGTACACATGTGATGGAGCAACGTATCAATGGAATCCAGCTAATTATACTTCAATAAAATGCACAGAAATTGAAGATATTCCTATTCCTGGAAGTTCAACCATAACTTCAGCGGCTTCAACGAATAAATTTATTTTCTTAGAATTATTATGTTTGATTATTAGTTTTTATGTGTTCCAAATTTTTAAAGTAATTTAATTTATCTTTCTTGCATTTGTTTTAAAAGCATAAAAAGTGTTAGTAAATTTATTTAAAATTTTAAAGTAATTTCTTGACTTTAAAACACAACGATATTGCCAAATTTAAACTATTGGGTTTTACACACTTTCATTCACTTTCCTTATTTGTGCATTATTACTATTTTGTTTGTTGCCACCCTGGCTTTTACCCTGCTCGTAGAATAGTTTATCCATTTTTCGTAACACCTATTTTTGCATAATTTATTTTAAATACTATTGTTAATTTTTAGTTTGGTTTCCTTGCCAACCAGCAAAATTTTTTTTTGTAAAATTTGCGGCACGAATATTTTGGATTAGTGAAACTGCTTTTCGGCGGCTGTCACCAAAAAAATAAAGCAGCAAGCGGTCATTCACCTATCTCACTCATCCAAAAACCAAAGCAAGCGCTCGCGTGCAACAGAGTGCATCGAAAAAAAAGAAAAATTGTTTTGTTTTGTTGTTGCTGTTGCTGCAACTACCTTTTTTGAAAGCATTGCAGCAAAAAAAGAGGGAAACAAAAGTATGTATATTTTGGCTATTTTTATTTTACGGTAAAAAAAAGTGACTCGAATAAAAAAATTTGTAACATTGTAAAAAAAATATGCGAAGCTTTTGTTTGCACCTTTTCTGCTGTTGCTCCTCATTGGTTTCAGTTTTCTTGAATGAATGAAATGACATAAGTCTAAGAAATATATTGCAGCGAGAGAATCCCATTCATAAAAATGAACAATTCTTTTTAGTCTCTAAAGCTTGTGGAAATATATGGAGGAAGAAAAATAGTATAGTTTTTTATATCTCAAAATTTGCTAATTCAATTTTTTCATTAACCCTGAAACTTTTTTAAAATATTTTTGTTAAAGCTTGATTCACTTTGAAATTAAAATTTTATATTTAAAAATTATGTTAGCCATCAATTCGATTGTTTACTTTTATCTTCGATTTAAAACCACAAACATACCTAATTTGCTACTTGTTATGACCCATCTTTATTTTATTTTTTCGTACAATTCTCATTTTCTTATCTTTTTTCTTTTCCTCGCCTTCATCGTTGTAATTTTTTTCTTCTTCACGGCCATCTTATTTCTCATGTTTATTCTTCTTCCCCCATATATTTTTTTTTCAATCTGTCTCACCTCTTCTTCTTATTCCATATTTGTTGATTTGAGCCTCGTGGTTGCTGCTTGCTCGCTTTCTTCTTTTTATTTTTTTTATGTGAAAAATTCATGCTTTTACATTATTGTTTTTCATTCATTCATACCTTTATTTTATTTTTCAACGTCTCCCCAACCACCATTGTCGTCATTTTTCTTGGACATCGACTACTTCCATTCATTGAAACCCTGAGGCATAGAGAGAGAGAGAAAAGGGTTTTACTATACAATATTTTCCTCCGCCTTCTTTTTTGCAATTTTATTTTATTTTTAGTTAGCAGCGTTCCATTTTTTTTTCGCGCAATGAAATTTTTTTCTGCGCTATATTTGTTTAAGCTTTTGTTGTTCGTCGTTGATGAAAATGAAAAAGAGAGCTCTTTTTTCCTTACTTGCTTTACCTTGGCTGAAACTACCTTTGCGCGTTCGTTCGTTTATTTTTATTTGTGTATACTTTTAAAAAGCCGGCGACAAAAACGAAGCTGGCAACAAGAAAAGGAAAAGAAAAATGTTTTTGTCTCAAAAGCAATTAATCGATTTTTGTACTAAAATTTTTATTTTTGAAAAAAAGTTTTGTCATCATTGATTTCTGCTTGCTTTGATGAGATTTTTTAGAGGGAGTGTTTGAAGACACGAGAAAAAATGGACTTTATAATTTTTTTATCGATATAAAAATTTTAACTTCGCCAATGATTTTTATATTAATATTTTGCAATAATTTATGGTATAAAATAATTTGGTAAATTTTATATTATCAGAGATTCCCCTCATTTTTTTACTCTTGTTTTTTGAATGTAAACAAGGCTTAAAAAGAGAGGTTCCAATTTGTGAGATTGCAAGGCCTTGAATATAAAAAATATTTTCCAAATTCGACGAGAAAAAAATCAAAAAATTAATTCGCAGCCAGCAGGATTTGAACCTGCGCGGGCAATGCCCAACAGATTTCTAGTCTGTCGCCTTAACCACTCGGCCATAGCTGCTGAAGAAGCAGGCGAGATGGAAATGATTATATTTTATGTTTCACTCTTTTGGTTGAAAATCAAATAATTTTCCCATTTTTTGATGGACTTTTTTACTTCTCATCAATAAGATAAAAAAAATTGCAAGCTAACAAAATTTTCGGCTACCTTTATTTTTCATAAAAAAACAACATTGATTATTGACCTAGAGAAGAAGTCAATGTTTTTAGATGATAAAAAATTTCCTCTAAAGGTGACTCAAATAAAATATGCTTTTGTTACAACAATTTTGTTGAAGACTCCTCCTACGTTATTTTTTTTTAATTTTTAAAAATATGATTCATTTCTCCGCTATTTTTTCATCAATGAAATTTTTTGACCATGTCGCACCTTCAAGAGCATTCTTCTTCTTCGTTTCCCTTTTTTAGCTGCTTTCAATTTATTTATTTTTTTCGAAGCAAGCGTGCTTTTTCGTTGACTCATATTTTTGACGTTTTTTTTAAAGTTTCATTTTGTAACAAAACTTTCACTGTTTGAAAATATAATTTATACTTTTTCAGTTTTTACATTCTTTGATTTATTTTTTCAACTTCAATAAATTGCATTGATGACCAAAGAGCTTTGGGAAACGCCAATAGGCTGAATTTGATATTTTTTTATTCGATCAACAACAAACTTAACCAATAAGCAACATGGGTTGGAACCCGTGTTGCTGTTGGAAACTTAAAGATGCATCCATAACCATTGGAATATGGTCAGCTGTAAGTTAAATAATCGTTTTTTTAAAACGCTTTTTGTGCTTATTCCTATTATCACTGCTTGCTTCTTACTTCTTTTTGCCTATCATTGTAGCTTTGTAGTTTTTTTTACATAGTCCCCCAGTCGGTTGATCAACATTTTTATTACTTTTTTTTTAAATACAGCGTTTTGCTTTTTGGAGATTTTGGGATGGAAGAGATGGAAATTGCTGGCGGTGAAGCTGATCCACATGTTGATAAAAAATTTTTTCAAGATCCCTAAATCTTCAAAACGAATCAAAACGCTGTCACTTTTTTTTTAGAAATAAATAATATTTTTCTTACATTGCAATTTTTTAACAAAACTTTAAGGTATATTCGGTTGCACAAATAGCATTATTTGGTTGGCAATGGGGTGTATTATCTCAATGTGAACATGTTACAATGGCTCAATCAAATTTACAATGTGAATATTGGTGTCCATGTGTTGGAGCATCCACTGCGAGAACATCTGCATTAGTTCAAGGTTTGTCAAATAATTTTTATCCATCCAAAAAAAGAAGCATAAATATAGTTTTTAAATTTGTTGATCGACCGACTGATAGGGCACTATTTCTTTTGTTTTTTCCTTCATTTATTTTTTGCTCGCAACTTTTGATTTGAAAAATTAGAGAGATTTTTGAGAAAGAAAAAAAACTTTTAGTTATTTGCTGTTGTGGAATTAGGAATTTATGGATGGCAAATGGCTGCAATAAAATATGAAAGGGATCGAGCAGCAAATACTTTATTACCTAATTATAATACATATGGAAGATATGATGTTCCATCATATTATGAAAGTTATTGGCAATCCCCTGAAGAAAGATATTATACAGGTAAAATTTTAGTTGTTCAAAAGTCGGTCGATCAAGAAACTCTAAAATTAATACTTTTCTTGGTTTGAATCAAAATGAAATAAATTTTATGTTGAAAACCATTTTAAGAAGTAATTTGTTTTTAGGATTATTTGTTATTCAAGTTCTTTGCCTAATCGCAAATTTTTTCCTTCTCTTTGCTTCGGTAGCCCTGATTTATGGCGTTCATGCATGGTCTCGATTTCTTGTATGGCCATGGATTCCAGTAATGATTGCTTCCATCCTAACATCCACAGCTTATTGCGTAATGTGGTGGGCTGGAGATGTACGAGATTATTGGCTGGTTTTAACGATATTAGAAATATTTGGAGTTTTTATAAATGTTTATTTAACCCTTGTTATTTGCGTATTTTATTCTCGAATGAATCGCGTCCTTGAACATTACGAAGGAAAACGAAAAATGAAGGATTACAATCGATTCAGCCCAAATGTAACTTCACAAGAAATTGATGTCAATGAAGCATTGGATGAAGGTGAATTACAAGGATATCGAAATCAATGGGATGATCCAGATCGATGGTATCCTGATCCCAAATATCCTCCACCACCGCCTGATCCATATTTTGATTCAAAGCCTCCATATCAAGGTTATGGAACACCAGTGAAAAGACCATTAGGTAAATTTTATTTGTTTTGAATTTGTAAAAAAGCAACTTAAAAAATCCTCTTCTTTTAGATTTTGAACCTCTTACCCAAACTGCTACAGCTCAATTATCTCATGCTCAATCAGTGCCATCCTTATTTGATGATAGCTTTAGAGATGTTCCACGTGGGCATCATCATCGTCGATCTCAACGCCATAAATCAGCATGCCATTGTTCAAAACGAAGGAGGCATTCTCATGGACATCGAAGGAGTCGATCAAGGTGTAAACATAAAGGTTGCGATTGCTCTGATGCGGGTTCAAGTGAATTTTCATGTAAGTTTATTACCTACAAATTTAGTTTACTCAGATTTTTTTTAAGTAGGTCCATCAGAATCCACAGAATCTCGCTGCCATCATCGGCATCGTCATCACCGAAGGGATTATTCGGATGACGAAAGTGATTGTTGCAAACACAAGCATCGATCGGAGAGACGTGGTCCACGGCAAGTTAAACGTGACGATAGAGAACTCAAAGAACTCAGGCATTCCGGCACTCAAGCTGAACCAGATATCGTCGAACCATTTGGTTCACCATCTCAGGGATTTACAATCCCACAAAATATTGTTATTCCACCTGTGGATGCTGGAATGGATGCCGATGGAAATGTGCAACCACGAAAATATCAGGTATAATCTTTGCTATTTTTTGAAGTTTAGCTTAGCTCATTGTCAAAACTATTTTTTAGATAAACTCAGAAATTACAATTTCCTATGATCCTAAAAATCAACTTGCAAATGCTTCACCACGACCTGAAACCAGAGCAAGTGGTGGCAGTTATCCACGCAAACCTCCACCTGTAGCATCCATCACATCAAATGTTTAGCCTTGCCCATCATTTTTTATTTAAAAATTTTTAAATTCTATTGTAATGTTTTTATCCCCCGGTCTCGAGTAGGATTTAAAGAAAAAAAAATCACTTACTTTTTTTATTTTTATAAGGAAAACTACCAGCAGGGAATCTTTCATCTTTTTCTTAAACAAAAAAACTTAATTTATTTGTACATATGTTTGAATATGTTTTATTATTATTTTTTATGTGTAAAATATTGTTGTAATAAATCCAAAAATGTTGTTAAAATAAAATTGTTTTTGAACATTAACACACGTTCCAATAAACACAAGAAAATGATCTAAGTTTGTGCTAATTAAACAGCATTGTTGCTTCATATAAATTATTAAACCCCTAAATAAACGATAAATAACAACAACGAAGAAAATGGGGGAAAGGTCTTTTTAACATTGGATTCAATTATGCAAGTTTTTTTGATACCCATTTTTTACTTTGTGCATTCTTTTATTATGAAAAGATATGGACTTGATACATATACTGTATTCCTTGAAGAAGATCATTATGTGGCTCCTGATTTTCTTCATGTTTTGAAAATTATGGTTGAGAAAAAAGATGAATTTTGTCAAAATTGTAAAATACTTTCGCTTGGATCATATCCCAAAAATTACAACACTTATCGGGCTGACATCAATCAATTGGGAATTTATAAATGGTATCATATCTTTTATTTTCTTCAAAGTAATTAACTCATAATATCTGTGTTCAGGTATTCTTCCAAGCACAATATGGGAATGGCGTTCAATATTTCTGTTTGGAATGAAATAAGAGAATGTTCAAAAGTATGTTTAAAGCTTTTAATCGTTAGCTCATTTTTGTGATTTTTCGTTCATTGTTTTATATGAAGGAATAATAATACTATTATTATATCAATTTTTAGCTTTTTTGTACTTATGATGATTACAATTGGGATTGGTCTATGTTACAAGTCACTGTAAATTGTATGAAAGAAAAAATACGTGTTTTAACAATCAAATCTCCTCGTGTTATTCATGTCGGTGAATGTGGAATTCATTTCAAGCGTTGTGAAAATGTTGACAAAGGAATAGTTTCTGCAAGGTAAATTTGATATTAATGACGATGTCTCTAAATTTTTTTGAATATTTTTAGTGCTTTATTCAAACAAAATTCTGATGTTTTTTTCCCAAAAAATCTTATGGTAACTGAAGTTTCTCACCGTATGATATTACCATCAAAACCAAATGGAGGATGGAATGATCCACATGATCATCAACTATGCTTACAAAATTCTTATCCTGTTGAAATGGGAAGCTTTCTACCTGAAACTCTTCTCAATTATTCTTCACTTTTGCTTCCTTTTGATCGTGGCTTTAACTAAACTATGTATCGATACTAGCAATGAAAATGATTTATGATTTCCTGTTACTCGCAATATTTATGAAACGTGGCGCTACTACATAACTTTGCCAACAATCATTAACCGGTTCCAAAAATTTGTCCCATTTCTTAAATTCTTATAGTTTTTACTTATTGTTTTGTAATTAATATACAATGAATACTTTAATAAATGTGTATGTATAAATTTTTTTAAATATAAAGGAGGAATTGGATATCTCGAATACCAAAGAAGAATGGTATACAAATGTTTCAATTTTTGACTAACTTTTTTGCGAATTTGTGTGAAAAATAAAGCATGTTTAAAGCTTTGTATTAACAGATATATCAAATTTTTATGGTTGGTAAGAGTCACATCAATTTAAAAAGGCATTTGAGATTCTAATCAATCTAATCTTTTCCGTTTGGTTTTTTTTTAAATTTTCGATGAAATGAACGCTTTTAGAAAAAAAGATCAATGATTTTTGCCTTAAGCAATAAAAGTGTCCATTTGGAATATGTTGCAGCAGCAAGTTAGCTCGGTTGCGTCTTCATTCTCGTGAAAAAAAGCATTAATCTCAACAACAAAAAATGTCCCAACTTTGACTTTAGTTTTAAAACAAACTTTTGGCTTTTAAAAGAAAAAAGTGGTTTAAACTTTTTTTGAAAAATGATAAATCTTTTCAAGTTCCTTCTCAAAAATTATTTTTGTTTTTTCAAAAATACTTGAAATTGTATGTTTCTTTTTTTTGTTGGAAAATTAAATAACAAGAAAAAGGCTTTCAAGAATTTTTTATCAGTTTCCTTTAACTCTCTTCTTATTCTCATACATAAAATAAATCTTTAGCCTTTTTTTTCTTCTGCGCTTTTGTTTTATTCTTAAAATTTAATTATTTTTGTCGTTAATTTTTAAAGAAGCTTTTTTTCTATCCTTTTAGCCTTGGAAAAAAAAGATTGCATTGTTTTGATTAGATTTAACACACAAGCGATGTTACATGTGCCGCTTAAAAGAGATTCAAAATGGAGAGAAAAGCTTTTCTTCTTGATTATTTTTTTATTTTATTAAATTAGTAAAAAAAAATTTAGTGAAAATTGCTGCAAAATAAAAAACCGGAGTTTTTAGGTAACAAAAAGATGGAGAACGTTCATAACTGACGATCGAGCTACCTTTCTGTTATTAAAGTTAAAATTTTTTGGAATTGTTTGATTTTTTGTGTTTTAAGTTTTTTCCATTTTTATGTTTCTGTCTTTATTCCTCGAAGGTTATGTTTATGTTTTTATTATATTTTTATAACTTTCATATTTGTTTTTTTTTTTTTTCTAAAAACGCGTTAAAAATAATAAGCAAAAAATTGACGGTAATTTAATTTTCTCAAAGTAAGTTGCATCGAGTCTTTCCCCAAAAAATTTGAAGCAATTTTTTTCTTCGGAAAAACTAAGTAGAAAACTTGGTAAAAAAATTTTCTTGTTTATTTTTTTATTCTTAGTATTGACCCCAAAATTTTAAAAGATTTTTTTTAGAAACATAAAAAGATTGCGTGCAATTTTGTGTGGGAAAATAGAGTTTCATAAAAAAACTTTTATTAGCGTGTTTAGAATTTGTAAAAAATGTATATATTTTTTTAAATAGCAGTAGTCTTTTTTTTCAGGATGAAAATGGAAGAATCTTAGTGTATCTGTGATTATTAATAAAAATAATTTACATATTTTTCTGAAATAGTTCACTACCTGGTTATTATCTTTTAATTAAATTCCTAAATTTTCCAACTAAAAGAAATATTTTTTCTGCAAAATTCGAAATTTATTTCATTCTTACGTGTGATATTATCAAACATAATTACTTCTGTTAGCTTAAAATTTTTTCCTTCCTGAAACATATTATTATTAGCTATTTTGACTTTAAAAAATTTCAAGGACAAAAGAAAAAACGAAACAAAGTACTCGTCCATCATTACTTTTTTACCTAATTAATCAAACGAAAAAGGTTGTCATTTATTATTATTACCTCATTCATTATTAGCATCCAGCAAATTTTTTTGGTGGTTGTTCTCAGTGGGTTGGAGCTTTTTTACTTGTGAAACCCCAAGATAAAAAAAAGACTAAGAAAAAAGAAAAGTGACAAATTCAAATCCATTGATCATTATTTAAAAGCATTTTTCTCAAACTTTAATTCCAACAATCACTCAGCCATTCGACGACGATTTTGAACAAACACACTTTTAATATATTTTTATTTTTCTTGTGTTATTTCCTGTCATCATCTTCTTTTAACAATATTATCGCGAAAGATTGAAAGAGAGAACAAAAAAAAGAAATAGTGAAATACTTTG
Source organism: Panagrolaimus kolymaensis (assembly GCA_028622995.1). NCBI lineage: Eukaryota > Metazoa > Nematoda > Chromadorea > Rhabditida > Panagrolaimidae > Panagrolaimus > Panagrolaimus kolymaensis. The sequence continues at coordinate 381,997 of JAJQJQ010000046.1, read as the reverse complement.
ATTTTCGACAACGACGAAAACGACAAATACCAAGCAACAACCTTAACAACTTTTTTTGTTTGTTGCCAAAGAGTGTGTTTCCTATCTTTATTTTCACCCTTTCTTACGGCATTAAAAGAAAAAAGGAAGACGAGCAACAACAAGCAAGCAAGTATATACTAAATAACACGCCACGCGCCTTTCCCTCTCTCTATCTCTTTGTCTTATTTCATCCAGCAACAAACACAACTAACTTAAAAAGTCGTTGTTGTTGTCTTCATTGGCGGCAGCAAACGACGTCTTCTTCCTTCTTCTTATTTCAAGGCTGTTAAAAAGACAAGAAAACTAAGAAGAAGAAAAAAAACGAGCCCGGGAGGGATAAGACCCAAAGAAAAGCCACTCTTATTTTGTGTCATTGGTCTCTATATTATTTTTTTTCGTCGCCTCTTAATACTACCACCAACAATAAATATTTCTTGGCATCATCATCAAGTTTATCTTCACGTCCTCTTCCAAGTTTAGGCAGGCGGCAAGCGGTGTTCATAAATAACAACAACAACGAAAAAGTCTGACTACAACGAAAAAAGAAAATCGCTAATTTGCGTTTTTTTTAAATATATTTTTTTATTTTATTTTATTGGCCGCCACTTCTTCTTATTTCTTCTTATCCTTCAACACAACTTCCTTCGGGAACAATTTTGGATAAAGGAAAAAAATAAATTTAACAACTGAAAAAAGAAAAGAGGACAAAAGAAAATCCCAAAAACTTTTTGTTTTATCTTTCAACTTTTTTTATTGTTGCTGCCGCCGCTGCTGCTGTTGTTCAAAAAACGATTTGTTTAAATAAAAAGTAAAGATATTTTATTAATATTTTTTTGGCATCAAAATTTTAATTTTATTTATTCCATCAAATTAATTTTAATTAATTAATTTATTATTATTAAAAAAAGAAAAATAACACATCCTTCAAAATTTGGAGACGAAATCATCCACCAACTGAATCCTTAATCATGACAGACCCCGATGGAACCATCGTGGGAATCACCAATGCAACATCATCGACGGTGGTTCCACCTAAAAAGCCTCGAAAAAGGGCATGCGGTCGACCATTTTTTATTGCAACAACCATTTTATTATTGTTATTATTATTTACTTCAATAATATTATTAATTATTAGTTGGAGGCTATCTTCGCCTGATGTATGCTTATCTCCATCTTGTATTCATACAGGTTAGTGATCTTTCAAATAATCAAAAAAAATTAAGTTTTAAAGCTAAAGGGTTTACTTAAACTTTTTACACTTTCTTTAACTTTTATATTGATTAGTTTTTTTTTCTATGATCGTCGAGACGTAATTTGATCCGTTTAATGTTTTTTAGCTGCTGTAATATTATCGTCTATGAATTCCACAGTTGATCCCTGCGTAGATTTTTATGAATATGCTTGTGGAAATTGGATTAAACAACATCCCATACCGGATGATGCCCCATCGGTATCGAACTTTGAAAATTTGGGGCAGGATTTGGAGCTGGCTTTAAAAGGTAAAAATCTTAGAAACATTTAGATCCAAAAAAATTATTTTTTGATGAGACTTATTAATTGAGAAGCAAGCCTCAACACATAAATTATTTTTCTTTATTTGGCACGATTCTAATAAATGAAAGTTGACTTTTTCAGAACTTTTGGAAGAAAAGCCAATCCAAGATTTAGATGGAGATGCAGTAATAAAAGCAAAAGAATTTTATCATTTATGTTTAAATGAATCACAAATTTCTCATACTTGGAGAGGAGTGTTTGATGATGTCCTTAAACAATTTGGTGGATGGCCAAGTTTAGCAAATTCTTATGCTCCTGTAAATACAACGATTGAAAGATTATATGGAATTATGGTAGCTAAATTTCGAGTGGATTCATTATTTAAAGCCACCGTACAACCAGATGATAAAAATTCTGAAAAGCATGTTTTATTAGTCGATCAACCAACATTGAATTTATTTGCACGAGATTTTTATATGTTACCCGAAACTGAAGATGAACGTTTAGCCTATCGAACTCTTGTGAGAGATGTGTTGGTTTTGCTTAATGCTAGTCCATCCGTGGCTCATCAAGATTCTGAAGATGTTTTATTATTTGAAACTCAATTAGCTAATGTAAGATTTTTTTGAAACAAGCAATTTAAAAATCTTGATAGTAAACAAATTAATAACTATTTTTTTGAGTTCTTCCCTCGCGTTTTTCGGTTTTATTTAATAGCCGTGAATTTTATAGATTACCGTAGCTGAAGATCAACGACATGATATTGCTGAATTATATTCTAAATGGACGATAGGACAAATGCGTCAACAATTTCCACATTTTGATTGGTTAACATTTTTTAATACCATTTTTGAGGATATTGTTGATAAAAATGGTAAAACTATTACATTTGATGATAATGCTGAAGTTGTAATATATGGCGTGGATTTTGTTCAAAGATTGGATTCACTTATTCCTATTTTTGATAAAAAGTAATAAAAAAATTCCATAAAAGAAATTTAATAAATTAACTGAGTTTCTAATTTTTTTGCAGGGTTATCATAAATTATCTTAATTGGTGTTGGTTCTTTAAAGCCATGTTACGTGATTTACCCGATCCATTTGCTTTAACCATGTTTAAATTTTATCGAAGTCTTAATTGTAAGTTTTTTGTTAAATATTTTTTTTTCTAGTTTTTTGTTTTCGCTTTTACGGCCAAGAATCTGTGTAACACAAAATTTTCATTAGCTTATGGTTACCTTGTCCCTTTAAAGATCTCCATTTTCTAAAGAAAAATATCTAAAAAAATTTGTTTAGTAATGTTGGTTCAAAAGCTTCGATGGCATGGTTGCGTCACTCGAATTAACAGTCTCATGTCCATGGCAACTTCAAGCATATATATTCGAAATCATTTTGATCATGAAGCTAAATCACAAGTTGAAGAAATGATTTCGCTCATTATGGAAGCATTTGTAGAATTATTAGAAGAAGAGGATTGGCTTACACCAGAAACGAAAGCGTTTGCAAAACAAAAAGTGAGCTTCATTTTTTTGGTTTTACCAAAAATTAAAATAATTTATTAATAAAAATTTAGGTTCATACAATGAATCAAAAAATTGGTTATCCTGATTATTTAAATAATTCTTCCGCGGTTGATACAGAATATTCACGTTATTTAGTTTATGATGGCGATTATTATAAAACTAAATTTCAATTTTATGAAATGTATCAAAAAGATATATTAGAACGCATTCGACATCCTGTGGATCGAGATCGTTGGGTTGCAGGCGCGGCTTTGGTTAATGCATTTTATAGTCCAAATACTAATGAAATTAGTGAGTTTTGAAGCGGCTTTAAAATAGATTTAATTTAAGCGTTTGATTTCAGTATTCCCCGCTGGCATTTTACAACCTGTATTTTATAATAAACATTTTCCTCGTTCAATGAATTATGGCGGAATTGGAGTTGTTATTGGACATGAAATTACACATGGAGTAAATTTTTTTTCTTTGTTTACATAAATTCTCACCGCCGCTAGAGTTTCCCAGTTTTTCTTTTTTTAAGACTCTTGTGTTTGGTGTTGCAATGTTAAAAAATTTCCAAACAAAATTTCATTTTTTCCAATCAAAAAGTTGCTATTTTTTATTGGCTTTATTCTTTTAAAACTTTTTTTGAACATTTGGCAATTTAAAAATCAAGAAAAAATTCCATCTCTTTATTTTTTTATTGATTAGCTTCCTCAAATTTTATTCTCATTTCATTGCGTCATCTCTTCTTTTCATTTACCGCTATAGCTAGGAGCACCACCTCAAGGAGGGAACAACATGTGTTTTATGAGTGAAAAAAAAGCGGAAAGAGAAGAAGAAAAAAAGGATCTTTAGTTTTTGACCGTCATTTTATTTTAAATGATTTTTTTAGTTTGATGATCGCGGCAGACTTTATGATAATAAAGGCAACATTCGACAATGGTGGGATAATGCAACGGTAGTAAAATTTGAAGAAAAAGCAAAATGCATTGAAGATCAAGTAAGTAAAGAATTCGAGAAAATTAAAAAAGAGTTAATCGAAATTTATGTCAAAATTTCTGAACCCTTACAACAAAACTATTAACAAATTCTTTTTTTTTTTTTACAGTATTCTTCGTATGTGTTGGATCAAATTTCAATGAGAATAAATGGTCGATCGACAAAGGGTGAAAATATTGCTGATAATGGTGGATTGAAACAAGCATATCGAGCATATAAAAAATATGAATCCTTCCATCCCGTTCCCCAACAATTACCCGGTGTTAATTTAACTCAAGATCAATTGTTTTTCTTAAATTATGCTCAGGTCCGCCATTTTTTCATAATAACCATTTATGGTTACTTTTTTAGATTTGGTGCGGCGTAATGAATGATAAAGAAGCTGTAAGGAAATTGAGAACATCGGAACATTCACCAGGTCCTATACGGTGAGTAATGAGAAAACCTAAAAAATAACAACTTTTTCTTAAAAATTGATACCCTTGAATCATATTCCAAACTTTTTTTTGACTCTAAGTTAAAATTTATTTACTATAAAAATCAAGGCAATATATATACAGCAAACAGTTTTTTTCCCAAGTTTTATCTTTTTCGGTTTCTTTTTTCTGATGCATACTTTTTTATAATTAAATTTTTAAACCAAAATTAAGTCATGGTTTTGCGTCATAGTTAGTGAAGCTTACGCATATATATGAGCTAAATATCATTCATTATTTTTTCATTCAATGTGTATTCGTTCGCATATAAAAAACTTTGGTTTTTAAATCTTTTAACATTTAATTGTTTATATTAAAAAAAACCTTAAATTAAATCTCATGGGGATTATACCTGTTTATGAATGAGTAGTTATTTTATCCTTTATTATTTATTAAAGGTTAAAAAAACATGCGAGTTTGTTAAAAAAATATTGTTAGAGATTCTCTCTAGAGAATTATCATGAGAGAGATTAGCTAAATAACAAATATATGACTTTTTAGTGTCAAAGGCCCATTATCAAATTCAATAGATTTTGCTGATGCTTATCAATGCGCTGTTGGTGCACCAATGAATCCTGCCAAAAAATGCCGAGTGTGGTAAAACAAAATTTTTTTTATAATCTTTACAACGAATGTATTTTTTCTTATTATTTTATTTTTTTAACCAGGAATAACAAATATTTTCCTTAATTTTTTTATTGTTAAGTTTTGAATTAATTAATTTTCGATTCGTAACACTCATTTAATGGTCTCGTTTTTATAATTAATTTTTTTTTGTAAAATGTCTTTATTCTTTGGTAAGAAAGAAATCCAACATTTTTATCCCAAACGTATGGCTTTCGTGATTTGTATTTTTTTATAAGCCTAAAACTCACTCTAGTTCTTATTCTTGCCCAATTTATTTTATTTTGCTAAAATTTAAAAATTTGGTAATCTTGCCATCCTCGTTCATCCGCCGCTCGAAGAGCTTTCTTTCTCTTCTTTATTTTTTCTTTAATTTTTTTACTGTAAAAAAAGATATATGTACGTTATATTTTTTTTATCACATTTTCAAATGAAAAATATTTTTATAAAAAAAAATAAAGTAAGAAATGTAAAACAAATTTATGAGTCACATTTATGGCACACTTCAATTTCCGCATCTCCACCGCCGACGCCGCCGCTGACAATAGCGACAATATAATCATTGGGAAGATTGGCTAAATTAAAGCTTTTCCACATCTCATCATCCAATGTTGTCATTTCCAATTTTTTTAGAAATAAAAACTACCACAAAAAAAATTGGGTAAAAAGTAATCGTCGCATGGTAAAATTAAAAAGAAAATGAAAAGCATAAAAAAGGTTTTTATTGCTTGCTTTTCAGTTAGCGAATATCCGTAAATATTGGATCACATTTCAAAAAAAAAACATAAACAAAAATAAAGGATGCATTTATTTTTTCATTGTAATTTGTAATTTTCTATTTCTTTTCAAAAAAAGGCATGATGAAAAAGAAAAAGGAAAAAAGTGACAGAAACATTTTTTCATTTTATTTTTTTCATGAATTTATTAAACGTTTTTGAGTTAGTTCTAATTTTAAGCTTACAAAGGAAGTTCCTTCGCTTCTTCATTTCTTTGAATCACAAATAATTTAGCAGCAAATAGACGTGGAAATTACTGTAGTCAAATTGTTAAAACATCATCGCAATTTTTATAATTATAAGTTTAAAGGATTTTACCAAGAGAAAATATTAACATTTTTAAAATTTTCGATCACAACTCAAAACACGCAGCAAAATATTTTAGTCATTCAACTTTCAGCTTTCTTATTTTTCGTGAATCTTTTATTATCCCGCATTTATTAAAACTATGGAATCTGTTATTATTATGTAGTTATGTTTCCCACTGTGTTAAAATATTACTCACATCAGTTTAATATTGCAAAATAGTAATTATAATACTTATGTATTTTTTTTTGTGCTCGAACGTTTCATGAATATTAAAAAAATACCAAAGAAAAAAATCCCACGCCTTTAAATTTTTTTTTCATGTTTCACAGTGCTTTTTTTTCTCCCCCAATATGTCGGGTATTTCTTTTTAATTATAACGTTTATAGCCTTCGTTTAGGAAAAAAAGAATATTACCCGTCGCCGCCGCGCGTTTTTATCAAACACATACATATTTGGGTAAATAAACTCCGCCTACAAAAAAAAGTGCAAAAATTTTTAGTCTTTATTTCAGAATTTTTTGGTCTTTTACTTTCACTTTTATTATAAAATAAACCGGCAGCCGCTTCAGCAGCTCGGCAAAAAAAATAAAGCAAAAATCAGGTAAGGATGGATTACTGTATTTTATGTATTTTTATTTTTGTGTAGTGGTTTTGCTTTCCTCATGTGCACTTTTTTTGTAGTAGAAAGAAAGATTCACGTTTTTTCTTTGTTAATTAATTTTGGGGGCATCATTAGTAAAAGGTTATCTCCATGGTTATTCTTTGATGAGAAAATAAAAATGATGTTGATTTTTATTTTAATAAAGTACAAAAATCGTGATTCTCTTGGGATACATGCATAACTAACTTTTTGTGGTGGTGTTTAGTATTTATTTTGTATGTTCAACCAACCTTCACTTTTATCATTTATTTTTTATTTTTCTTGAATCTTCGTTTTTATTTTTTATTTAAATAATTAATAAAAATAAAAATAAAATAACTTGCTATAGTTGTTCTTTGGTGAGTGGCAATCATGAAAACTTGGTAAAGTAAATCGTTTCAAAGGAAAAATAAAAATGACGAAGACGAACGAGTTTTCCAATTTTTTTGTTTAATTTTTTCAAAAAATGTTTGTATCAGAAAATTACGGTAGCAGAATTGCAGAAATTACGAAATTCGAGAATGAATAACATTTAAACCCACGTGTGGTTTTTTTCTTCTGTGTTTTTAGTTTATTTTCTTAACCTTTTTTTGTTATATTTTTCTTAGACCCTTGAGATTCACTGTAGCTTAACCCAAGCATACGATAGAAGAAGAAAAAAGTGTCAACTTTTTCTTAGTATTATTGCTTTTTTGCTTTTTGATATTTTTCACAGTTTGACTTCTAATATTGTTTTTATGTTTTTTAAAAAGTTAATTTTCCTTTAAAAAAAATATAAACAAAGCCAATCATAACTTTTTGTTTTGTTTTTGCAGAATGACTAACTCGGCGGCTTTTTCAACATCACCCTCATCTTCATTTTCAAAACTTTTTATGCAGTTTCTTTTAATCAGTACTGTGGTTTTAGCGGTGTTTGCAGAAATTCAAGGCGTAAGTTTATCCCATTTTTTTTTCTTGTAAAAGGAGAAAAAGATTTATTATAACCATTTATGCAAGAAAAAAATGCGCCCAAAACATTTTTTAAGCAAAACAAAGATTTAATAATTTATAATTTTAAATCCAAAACATAAATTTTTCCATTTGTTTTTGCAATGTCAACTAAATATCATTGCAACATTTTCAAATCCTTCCAAAACGGAAGTTAAAATTCCGATATATTTATTTTTTCGTTGAATAAATAAGAAGCCACCCTCAAACAAAAAAAATAAAGTGCAACAGGAAGTTTTTGTTCCTTCCATCATCGCATCCTCTTCCTCCCACGTGCATTTTTCTTTTCTTCACAAAATTTATTCTAAAATTCGTTTTTTTAGGCTCCATTAAATAATAAAGATGTATATGAAACAGCTTATGCATATTTTCCCCGACATGTTCGTTCACCATATGATGTTATGATGTTAGCTGAAAAGCGTGAAAAGCCTTTGAGCGGATATGGATGGGATCAATGTGAATTTTCACCCATGAGTTGTTTATTACGTCGTCGAAGACGTTAAACCACGTTATCGTTCATCAGCACAAGAAGCAAGCGACAACGACTTCCATTTTCAATCCAAAATTCATAAAAAAAACCTAAAGTTTTTGTTAATTTTTTCAATTCCAAAAAAAATATACACACAGATAAATAAAAATATCATTTTTTAATTTTATAATTTTTAAAACCTTTTTTTGTCATTTTTACCTTTGAGTTTTCGCATATTTAATCAAATTCATTTACTTATGAAATACTCAACAAAAAAAGAAGCCAGAGCAGGCGCGCCCCAATATTAATTATTTTTGTATCAGCTTAAATAAAAAAATATGATTTAATTTTTTTTGTTGCCAGAAATATTTTGTTATTAATTCTTTACCTTACTTTTTTTTCTTCTCTTTTTTTTCTATTTTACTTGTTTGGACCACACAGAATCTCACACAGTATTGTATTTTTTTCTCCATTTGTCAAATTTAATTATTTATTTATTTTGTGAAGCATTGTTTGATTATAAAAATCCATATATATATTTGCCGGAAAAAAAGAAATAAAACGGTGGTAATAAATTATAGCTGCATTTTGGATTTTTGATAATGAAAAACACAAATAAGAAGAAAAGGTAAAGGCAATGTAAAAATGTTTAGCACATCAAAATAATGAAAATTTCATTTTACATAAAAAAAACTTGGATAAAATTTTAATTTTAAAAGTCATTCGGTTTTAAAACGAAAAAATATTCAGTGTGAGAATTATTATGTACATATCGTATTCAGAGGCTTTTATTGAAAGTAGCGCGGTAGCGCGGTAGCGCCGTTTTCTTTCGTGTTGGGACCACTCCTTTTCATTTTTTTAATTATTGAAAGTAGCGCCGAAGGTAGCGCCATCATTTTTTCATTATTTTTTTGGGCAAAAATATGTAATTAATTAAAAGCTTTTTATTTTATAAATATATTTATTGTTTCTCAATTATTATTAATGACTAAATACATGACAACATGGCATGTCCAGCTGCAGCTGGATTAAACAATTAACAACGTAATTTGTTTCTCTTGCCTTTTTTCGGGAACTTCTCGAATTGGAAGTAATGTCACTCCATCTTCACTAATAATATTAAAATTTGATGAGGTTTGAAGAGTTACATCATTCAAATGCCACATATCAAAAAGCAAAGGAATTCCATGAAAAGTTCATCGAAAAACTTTGGATTTTCATCGGTTATAAAATTTCTTCTTCAGGCAATGGATGAATGAAAATTGGAGGAATAAGCTGTGGATTCAATGGAAGCAGTAGCTAGACAATTTTCATCTGCTGAAGTTTCTTCATTCTTTATATTTTCCTAGATAGTTGTATTTATTTCAGCTTCTTCTGTAGCATTAGAAAAAGTAAATTTTCAATTTACATATTCATTGTGAGTTATAGTTTCTCCATCTCTATGGTATTCCATTATCGCAATAATTCGTGCAACCCTTAGTTGAAGAATTTCCAAATCAATATTTTGATTTTCAAATTTTTAATAAAAACTAAATCTGCATCAGCTATTTGAGTGATGACTTCCGCAATAAAATCCATTGATATCATTTCGATATCTAATTTTTATATCCGAGATATCGTAAAAATCTTCTATTGGAGTTGGAGCTTCTGCGGATTCAATAAGAATAAATCATCTTTATGATGAGTTTAAAGAACGTTTTGTATTGCCAAATATATAATTTCTTCCCCAAATCGAGTTATTACACCAATTGGGGAACTTGAATTTCAAGCATTCGGAGTGCTTGTGTTAATTTTCACGAGCTGTTTCTTAAAGAAGATTGAAATTGCTCAGGTTAAAGAAACATTTGACTTATTTGTTAGGAATACTATCGTTAAGAATTTTATTTTTTATTTTTGATATAACTATTTTTAAAAAGAGGAAGATAAAAAAAAGCTCAAGCTGTCGAAATAATATTAGACTTAAATTCAGTCATAATAATCTTGGCTCTGATTTGAGAAATCATAATATTGGCTTTGATCATCATTTATTAACTGATAATCGCATAAATGATAATTTTTTAAGTTGATTGTTGAAGTAATTGAGGCGTTGGCTGTATTGAAGAAGCTGGTAAGTCATAAGCATTAGAACCCGATTAACTTGCGAAGCTGCTTAAATGTTCATAATAACAAAAAATAATTATAATGTACATCAATGTTTGCAACAAATTAAAATCTTTAACTGCCTCTTAAAAAAGAAAAAACTCACTAGTTCTTGGAGATAGTTTCTGGAATAATAGCTATGCTGGAAGTAATGGTTGGAGCTTCTTTTGCAGTTCCGCAAGTATTTTTTCTACTAACTACTATCATCAAATATAAAGAAAGGTCTCGATTGTTAACAAATTTACTTTGTGTTGTTTCAAGCATAAAGTATTTTTATAAAAGTCTGGCAATCTAGGTTTGACCTTCTCATCATTCCCAAATGCAAGATGTGTTTGAATTAAATCTACTGACTTGGTGGTGATGGTTCAACAAAACCCAATCACCATTAGTGCTTAATTAATCAATGGTTTTTAATGATTTGGAAATGGTGTAATTAAACATTCCGAAATTTCGACAATCTCTTCTGAATTTGGAAGTTAATTTTGTCATTCCAACAAAGTTCAATCAAATTATGTGGAGGTAGTGGAAATTATAGCTATGTTTCTGGTCGTTTATTTTTCATTGCTGTTTGCCAAAGGATTTTATATCCATGCTGGATGCATCATAATTATGTGCCATATTATTTCACCTTCGAAACACCATCATAATGGATTGAGCTTTATTTCAAAACGGCTTTTTATAGGGTTTGATGCTTGCTTTTTTGTGCTGCATTTACATAGTTCAAGTTAGTAGCCAAATAAGTTATTCTAATACAGCCTTAAAACAAGTTTCTTATTCAAAAATAAATTAACAGAGTCCATTGTTCACAAAGCAAGCATTAAAAAATAAATATGACATGCCACAATAACAACAACAACTCTTTTCATTATTAAAATTTATTTCAATGTCATTCATTTTTTACATTTTTATTTGCTCAACTTCTCCACTGTTTATCTGCTTTAATAGCCACTCAAACTGCTGATATTCTTCCATCAGAAGCGACAAAAATTATTCTTCGCTCCATTGCTATCCCTGATTTTGCCATTAAAATTGGTCCACGCGTTATTAATTCTTGTTTCTTTCTTTAAAATGTTACGGAACATACGGATAATAAATGAACCATCGATGTTGAAATGAATCAAAAACAACTTAAAAAATTTCTTGAACTCCATAATCATTTTGGATTTGTCGAATCATCCAAGGATCAAGAATTTACTAAATTAATTTTTAGTTCTTTCACTGATTCGGAATTTAAAGATTCAACTTTTTAAGCCGACTTTCTTTATTCCCAAAAATTTCACACCCGATGAACGAAGAGCCATGGCCATGTATGAAAATCCATTGGAATTCTTTTAATGAAATCCAATTCAAGGATGGAATGGAAAAGGAAAATAACAGAGTTGATGATGATAAAGTGTTTTAATAATTTCAAAAATATCCTTTTTTTATTTGATAGTATTTTTGAAGTTTTTTGAAAGCTTACTGTATTTTTGTTGCCCCATAGTGAAGCATGTTAAAGAAGCAGATATAAACTGTTGAAATTTGAGTATGATTCAGCGAAAAATATGGCTTTTGTAGCCATTGAATGAAAAATCAAGTAAATGAACATTTGCTGGCATTAAACTAATTATAGTTGCTCATAACAAACTTTGTATGGAAACTGTCTGCTTTTTGTTTTGAATAATTAAGTTTGCTCCAATAGTAAAAAGACAATTTACTACCCATCAACAACAGCATTCCTAATGTAACAAGTTGAAGATAGTAAAGTAGTGGTGATTTATGAAATATCAAATGATTTTTAATTTGTTGCACACAAAAGGCTATCGGTTTACTCTATCCACATTAGCACAATTAGGCAAACTTTTGATTACTAATCCCCGTATGTTTCTTTCCAAAATTACAATGAAAGTTGTGTTTTAATGGGTACAAATAGCACAAAATTGTAACAAATTAGCAAGCTAAAAACAATTTAGCATCCTTTGCTGAAAACCTATGCAATTTAAGCAACAAAAGAAGGACACGAATGGAAATAGGAGAAAAGGGAATGATTTAATTTCAAAGAACTTATTCGTCGTATCCAGCTATAATAGGTAAAAGGACGCAGAAAATTAGTTAGGTAATAACACAATTCTCAATCTTTTTGAAGATGCATTTCTCTCTAAATCTACTTACTCAAATACATTATTGTTCTACCATAAAATGAACTCGGTAAAACATAAATACTTTCTGACAAATTGTCATCCTTTGATGCCTTTTTATTTAATCCTTAATGCAAATCAGTATAAATAGCCGCAAGGATATTGTCCTATTAAATCTCAAATAATTTATTTGATGATTTTCTGTTTTTGGCCTTGAAATAAATGTTGTAAGAAAAGCATTCCACCATAATGCAATAAGCCATTCGCCTTTTCATTTCTTACATAATATTTATAAGCGTGATATTCTTGTTTACTCAATTGTGAATTTGGTTTGTTTGGATCTTTCTTTTGGTAAATTCATAAAAATCCAATATTCCAGGTGTATGAAACAATGGATAAACTAAAGATCTGTCGTATTATCACAGTCTTTTAAATATTTTAGAACTCATCATCAATATTCCTTTTTATAATAACAATATTTTCTTTGAAAATTTCTCCATTCTGACCTTAAACCATTGCTACTTCAGAGGCAACAACTGCATCATAATCCCTTTTTGCATTAGGCTTATTAACAAAAACTAACTTAAAATCCTGAATGGGTTCATTACTAGCTTCTTTTTCAGCGTTATCTCTTTCAGTTGTTACTTTTAACATTACAAAACTTTGCACATTAACTTTACGTTTCCTCATAGCTTTATCAATCATTCCAATTAAATTTCCATCCAAATTCGCTTCCAAATTGGTATGAGCATTCATTCTTTGTTTTGTTGCTTCATGACTGTCAAGAATATAAAGTTGATCGTCAAATGCATTTGGCTTTGTTACCTGAATAAAAAATTCGCCAAATTATGTGCAAAACTCTTCCTTGATGTTTTAATGCTAGTATGTATGGAAACATGTTTTGGATGCATCTGAGCAAACTATGGCTCGTGTTATAATTACGAATATTAGTATGAAAGTTTTAAACTAAGCTTTTATCCTTATGCTAGCTTTTTCATAAACATTTTAAAATCTTTGTGGTAATCATCAATTAATGAATCAACAATTATTTTACCTAGTCGACAGCATGGATTACAGATTCCACCTGGTTGCCGTTATTCTTATTTAAACTGTTCGGCTTTACTAATGAGTACAGATTTAATCCTTTCTCGTAATTAATAATGTTAACATTTGTAAAACAAGATCCAACTCTTTTCACAAAAGGTTTTACAGTTTAAGTCACACATCGTCTTTTATATTTATCATTATCCATAGCTTGCTGGAGTTCAATTTTTTGTAATTTCATTAAATCGGCTATATTTTCTTTTACGCTATCCCATCTTTCACGTTTTTCTCTATTTGTTTCATTTTCACGACGAAGTCGCATCATCTCAGCATTTCGATACTTAAGATTATTTTTTGTTCTCTGAAATAATTTTTTTTTCTAGACCTGTATCAATTCATTACTTCTATTATTATTTTAAGGTGCTAATAATAATCTTTTTTCCCTTTATCGTTGTCTTTCATTCAATACTCTTTTTTATACCGATCCTCTTTTTCAAAATCTTTATTATCAATATCCATTGGTTCATTTTCTACAGCAGTTGCATGCATTGGTTTGAGTATTTGGTTGATTTAAATCTTCTTCAATTTTAATCATTTTTTTGTGTTACAACTATGGTATCGTCATTGGGTTTTCTTTTATTAGTTTTTCTAACTGACGTTGCATCGGCAGTATCGAGGTTTATATTAAAATCTTCAATAACGAAACTTTCTTTGGTATCGTCAGGACGAATTATAGCCGTAGAAATATAAGAATCATAAATATTTCTTCTCCATGTGGCAATTTCTAAATCTTCGATTTTGAAATTTTTATTATTAAAAACTGTATTAGTTAGTAAGCGTTGAGCTCCATATTCAACCGGACCTTGTTCTAAATATTTAGCACCACCATTCGATGGACCTCAATTGTGAGAAATGAAATCCCAAACAAATTGCATTTACTAAAAGTCTATCGTCATGGCCATCGATAACATCTCTGTTCAACATAATATCAATTGTTTCACCATTAATCTATTGATTATTTTTTACTTTGTTCATTGAATGTCTTGGTTCTTTATCTTGTTCATCTTTAACTTCAGCAATCAAATTATCATCGCTGCTTTTATTTTGTTAATTGTTATTAAAAATATTTCCTCAATGCTCTATTGGATCTACTAAATCATTTGCATGTTGGCCGATTTGTCGCCAAACATTTAAGATACCATAAAAAGGGAGATTTATTTGAACACAAGCTCTTTCTTTAAATGCATGGGATGGCCCAAAAAACCTATTTTCACCGTTAAAACATATTTCTTCTGCCATTCGACAAATGTGAACATCACAATTGTATTTATTAAGTTGTAAATTTACAGTTGCATATTTATGGTCATATTCGATTCGCATATTGACATAAGCTTCAACAATCATTTTTAAGGGTTCATAAACTGGCGCAAAATCCCAATGCAAGCTATCATAAACTTTTATAGTAACAAGTTTTAAAAGTATTAAATACCAATATCTCTTTTCACATACTGGAACCATAAGTATTTGAAAGTCGAGCTTAAAAACTCTTAAAAACAAAAATGGATTAAATTATTGGGAAGTTAATAAGAAAGCACAATAGAATGGTGGCAAAACACTGACCTTTCTAATGCCTTTCATTCATACACGTTCTGCACAAGCAATTTTTTTTATTATTCTTTCATCCTCCTTGAAAAGGGCTACCTTTAAGTACGTGTACTTCTCAATAGAATCAGATCCGTATGGGAAGATGAGTCAACCATTTCGCAATCCTCATGCAATTTCCAATCCATGGACACTAATAAAAAAAAGTTCGATTGTGACATGGAATATACAGATTACAGATATATTTTTAAACAGTATGTGTGATAATTATTGAGAAACAATAAACATATTTATAAAATAAAAAGCTTTTAATTAATTACATATTTTTGCCCAAAAAAATAATGAAAAAATGATGGCGCTACCTTCGGCGCTACTTTCAATAATTAAAAAAATGAAAATGAGTGGTCCCAACACGAAAGAAGACGGCGCTACCGCGCTACCGCGCTACTTTCAATAAAAGCCGTATTCAGAAACATGATGGAAATTTTTGGCATCTTTATTAAAAAGTTCTTGATAATTTTCTGCTTAAAGATATCTCAAAAATTGTGATTAGGGTTTGTTTGTGTTTTATTAGCACCTTCACATCATTTCTCTATAATCTGATAAATTCCTGCCATTTTTTGACCCATCACTCTATTCGAGCAAATTAAGGAATGATTGTGAAAAATCATACTCGGGAGTTTTTTGGTTAAGAAAGATTTGGAGTTGGCAAAAACACAAGCTTCCTCACCTATTAGTCTTTAGTGAGTGTTTCTTTCTTCCATACATTAGCTCTAGCATCAGTAGCTAGAGTAATAATGGAGTCTAGCTCTCTCACATCAAGCTGATATAATGTTATTTTTGATAAAACTTTGATAATAAGTTCATTTGTTGCTACATATGAGAGCTTCAACAACTTTTGCTTCTATTTAATAGTAAAAGCTTTTTTTCCTGGGCCAGAACATAGCCATTCCTCTTTAATCTTTCTTAATAGAATTGCATTCTTTCTTCGATTCTCTCAGTTTTAATAAACATAAAGAAAATTAGAAGATGACTCTTGATCGGCAGAGCTATCAACCATTTACATTAATATGTGGAGGAGCAAAAGAGTTCAAAGCTTTAGTATTTTAGCCGGGTGTCTCGTGAAAATTTCTTTCGCTATTTTTTGCGTGGTCGTGGTGTAATTTTGATGGTATTGCTGCTTTTCTTCTTTATGTTTATGTTCTAAATATATTTCTTTCAACTTTCACTACTAAACTTTTATTTTTTTTAGGTAACATTCTCAAAGATTTCGACAATGGATATAATGAAGTGGGCAAACAAATGGTCAAAAATGCTGGAAGTAGTGTCAACATTCTATCTTATCTTTAGTAAGTTCAAATCATGCAATAAAATATAAAAGTATCGGAATAAAAAATTCGAAGCAAAATCATTCAAAATTTTCTCAACGACTCACAACTCATGAACGGAAAATGATGCTCGCTTTCTTGAACGTTCACAGAATGCCCGCGCCTTTGTCGTCTTTCAAAAACGCGTTTGCGTTTCTTTCTTTTTGCAATACAAAAATTTGCTGCTTCACTTTTTTTTCTTGTTACCATTGTTGCTTTCAATTTGACCTTAATCTTTTTATTGTTTTTAGGTAGTCAAACATGTCGAAAGCTCATGGAAAGCAACGTCTTATGCTTTTCAGCATCCATTCAACGTATTCAACATATAAACTTGATTCTGGTCAATACAGTCGAGCTTTTCTTGAATTTGCTGATCTTCTCCGATGTCCAAAATCGAAACTTAGAGGACATGTTTAGTATGTTTTTTTTAATTTTAAAGGCTTATATTAAACATTATTTTTTAGCTCTCATCCACCTAACTTTGAAATCGTCAAGAAATATTTTGAACTTTACTTGGAAAAAACAGATTATGAAAATCCACTTGATCGCTTCAAAGAATTGCACAAAAAACTTTCTATTCGTTTGGAAAAGTTCTGCAAACCTTGGGTTGAATGTGTTCGTGGATTGATCTTGTTCTTCTCCTATCAAACTCAACTTTTGACAACCTATGAACAATTTTTTGAAGCTGCTCAATATCTCAACGACCATTCTAAATATAAGATCAACTACGACGTGAGTTTCTTCTTTTGCTTTTTTTTTTAAATAACTTTAATTTTTTCAGGAATTGCCCGTTGAAGCAGAAGAAAAAATCATTGCTCGGCTTGAAACTGAAGAACTCTTGTTGCGCACTCTTGTTTCCTTCGCTTTTCAAACTTACAAAGTTTCTCTTAAAAGTGATTCAAAGATGTGGAATCAATATGATGTTTTTGCTTGTAAAATTTGCAAATTTGATTATTACAAACGTGGACCTATCTCGTAAGTATATTAAAACTTTTTGATGCATTTCTTATTTGATCTTTTTTAGTACAAACGTTCCTTCATTTTACTCTCTTCGTCGGAGCTTTGGATATTTCAATATGGGTAAAACTGATGGATCAGCTCCAGAAAGAGTTATTCGAGCATACAAAAAGATCGAAGCTGAAAACAAAAGAGGCTGTAAAGCTGCTGTTCAAGGATTATATTTATTCTTCGGTTATTATGATGGCATAATCCAAACTTTTGAGGAACTCATTGATGTTGCTCTTGCTATGACCAAATACAAACGACCTGTCAAAACTGAAGTAAATTTTTTTCTTATTTAATATTAATCAACCAAAGAAGTGTTATAGGATGAAGAAGGTTCTAATATCATTGCAGCTAACAACTCTGACCCGGATGCTTTCTTAAACAACTTTTATCGTCAACGAGTAAGTTTTTCATTTTTTTTATCACTTTTCTACTTATGTTGGATTTTTTAGCCAATTGCCAAATTTGAAACACTTGAAGCAGAACTGGATATTAAACCTGAACCAGCTGAACTTGAATTATCTGTTTCTCCACGTGCTCATATCACTTTATCAAATAATGCATTTTTAGACAATTTCCTCGCTAACATGAAAAATGAACCAATGGATAGTGAAATGAAATTTGAAGTCAACGATGAATCGTCAACTAGTTTCGACAACAACGAAGAAATTTCATCTGAAACAACCTCTAATGGTATGATGTTAATCGAATCTCTCTCAGCTGTCTTTGGTGGTAATCTTTGGAATGATAATATGAATGGTCCCAAAGGTATTGAACATCATCGAACTCAAGCTCATGTTGATATTCAAAATGTCGCTCCTTTAAAGTTAGCATTTGATGATGATTCTATCGAAATTATTGAACCTCCGCCATCTTCTCGTGGTCTTGTTTACGATGCCGATGCTTGGGAAATGGACGACGATGATATCGAAGATTCGACTCAAGCTCATCTTGATTTTCAAAATACCGTTCCTATGAAGTTCGAATTTGATGACGACTCTATCGAAGATATTAAACCTCCATCATCTTCTGATTAGATTCGACGGATATCGGTATATTACTTCTTTTTTTTCTTTTATAATGTATTGTCTATTATTATGTTTTTTGATCTGTTATTATAATAAACTGTTAAAAAAAATTTATTTTGGATGAAATGTTTTAAACATTTGAAGGTCTAAAACGAAGCAAGGCATCTGCGGTAGTTTGACCCGTTTCTTGTTGAGGTGGAGAAGGCGAAGTTAATTGAGAAAATGGTGGAGGAGGATGATGATGATGAAATTCATCATGTATATTTTGTTGTCTTTCTAATTTTGATAACCTTTTTGGACTTATTTCTCCGCCAATATTTTCGCCTTCTATTTCAATGGATGGATTACCATTTGGTAAATCCTTTCGACGACGTTTTTTGTTTGATTTTTTTACACTACTTCCAACTGCATTTCGAGATTTTACTGAATGTCTGAAAAGATTTAAATTTCAATTATTTGTTTGTTGGAATAGCAACAAAAGCAAATATGTTTGTATTTAGTAAAAAAAAGTCATGACTGGCTTACCTCTGTCTCATACCATATTCAGGATGATGAACTTCATAACAGCTACATGAGCATACTGAAAGTGTTTCGGGATCCAATGGTATTCCATTTGGATCTTCCAAACGTTCATGAATTGAAGAATCAGATTCTTCAGAATATTTTCGTCCTTCCAAACTTTCAGCTGGTACTAAACCTCTTTCAGCTAATTTGGCTTCCCGTTTATCTCGCTTTTCATCTTCGGTATTGAGAGTAAGGAATCGAAGGACGAGAAGATTCATTGCAGCACCAACTAGTACAAGGCCAAGTACAATAAAAATTAGCGAGAATGTAACATATTCTGGACGATTTTGTAATGCTCCATCTTTTTGTAATGCAACAAAATCACCAAAGCCTATGGTTGTTAAAGTTGTGAAACCTGTAATTTTAGAGGGATTCGACGAAAGGAAATTGTATGCAGTTTTAAAAAAAACTTACAATAATAAAGTGAATCAAAATAACTCCATCCTTCATATTGATGAAAGACCCATGCACCAGCGGCAATTAAAAATGAACTCAATCCCGAACAAGTTAATATCAAATCAATATGATTTACATTTGGTCGACGTCCAACACATTTTTTACAACATCTTAAAACTTTTGCCGCAAACGTATTTAATCGTTCACCAATCGATTGAAACATTACTAAACCCAATGGAATTCCAGCTAAAGCATATAACATGCAAAACATTTTTCCACCAAGTGTCATAGGTGTCGAATGTCCATAACCTATGGTAGTTATAACAGTTGTAGCAAAATATAATGCACCAGAAAATTTCCATTGATGTCCTGCTCGATGTGGAATACCTTTAACTATTATTGCTTCTAACACTGTGTAATCATTATGAGAAATATTATATTTTATCATAATACTATTACGTATTCGATGAACTTGTTGACGCTGAAATAGAATAAATATATTTATTGATTTTTTTTTGTAACTTTAAAGAGAGTTTATAAAAATGCCATGACATTGAATTTGGATGGAACTATGTATGTATTTCCCGGAAATGCTCGACTTTTTGTTTGTTTGTTTGATGTTAGTTGCTTTCTTGTTTTTCATGGTTCTTTAAATTTTTAAGAGGGACTAATTAGGTTTGAGAGGAGAGCACTTTTAAAGGATCATGCACTTTTTTGAGGTTTAAGATTTTTAGTTGGTTTACAAAAAATGTTTTTTTATAAAAATTTTGGACTTGCAAAAGAGGAATCTTTGAACTTTTGAATATTAAAATTTAATTTATTCAACGGCAAAACCGGAATTAAAAAAACCGTGGGAAATTGTTCTAGCTAACATTTATTCGATCGAAAAATGTTTAAAACAGAAGTTCCATGGCTTTAACGTTGCTATGAGAAGTAATAACAAGAATTTTTTGGCTTCGTCGGGAGATCAAAAAAATTTAATTTTGTTTTATTCCAAACATGGCTGTTTTTTTCTTTTATCTCAAACCAACGATTACTTACATTGAAATTTAGTAACAAGGTTTTAAAAAAGATATAATTACATACTTCGAAAAAATATTCTAAAATGACAAAGCTTCGGATATAAATTTTGATAACATTTTTATCTTTTTACTTTCTTCAAAAAATCAATGAAATTCTCCTTTTCCCCTTTATTTAAAAAAAGCCGCCATCAAAAATAAAAATTTTATGGGGAAGAAGACAACCCTTTTTGTTTTGATTTCTTTTGTTTCTAAGAAGCCTTTAATTAAATTTAGTTTAATTATTTTAAAAAAGATTTTTGGTTTGGAAATGATCCAAGAAAGCATGTGAATTGACTAACTATGACTTCATAAATGAAATAATTGGTTTATGAAATCATCTGAAAGTCTCAAAACCAAAGGAAATCATACCAATTTTAATTCATTTTCTGATTCCAAAGCATCAAATACAGCTGCACCAATTAATAAATATGTTAATGTACAAACGATTAAAGATAAAGTCCGCACATTTTGACGTTTCATATTTTAAACATTTACAAATTAAATCCCCGTGTAATAATTAAATAATAATAATATTTTCTCATAAAATTATTTTATTGAATGGAAAAATTATGATATGTTTTTTTCCTAAAAAAGAAAAAAATGATTTTAGTAATTTTCCAATTTTTAAAAGTTTACTATCAAAAAAATTGATGGAGGAAGAAAAAAAGTGTCAAAAAATTAAGATGAAAAAAAGTTGTGTAATTTTTGAAAGGAAATATGTAAAAACAGGGGTGGTGGCAATATTTTTTTTTATCGAGGATCAACTAAAGTCAGAGGGAAGAAAAGAGTTAACAGCAACGATGGCAGCGGTCGTGGGCAATACTTTGTCCGAAAAATGAAAGAAAAAAAAATCAAAAAAGAAAAAGCACAAATGTTTTCCAACATCGTTTTTACTCATCCTTCACTTTTTTTTCTTAAAAAATTGAACGACCGAAGTAAAGGGAAAATGAAAGGATGTATTAGATGAGCACTAGACTCAAGAAAGCTAAATGCCTTAAGGCAATAAGCAAGCTCTCGTTCTCGTTTAAAATGAAGGAAAAAAATGAGAGAGAGAGGGAGAGAGAAAAACATTACTAATTTTGTAAATAAAAAAAACAACAACACGAGAAGAAAATTAGAGGTTTCCAACGATTAAAAATCCTGCTGGATTTTTTTGAATTGGAAATTTATAATAAATTTTTTGTTTACTTTAAAAATTTTGAATGAGAAGAATTAAAGCATTAACCATTTGAATGCAAATCAACAACAGCCTCGGTGACTCATCTCAAATTAACTCAACTTTTATTATTAATTTAGATCACCCTCGTCTTTTATTGATCTCGAAAACGAAATTTTTTTTATTTCTTTGCAAAGTTGCAAAAAAAGAAGATACCTAAAAAAAATTCATTTTTCATTAAAAAAAGGAACGTTTCAAAGTGTTTGATGTGAAGAAGAAAAAAAATGAAGTCAAAAAGGCACATTATTTAAAATGGGAAAAAGAAAAGTCAGTAAGTAAGTAAGTCGCTTTTCTGTCATCGATGAAGAAAAAAATATAAGAGACAACAACAATGCCAAAAAAGAAAAGAAAAAACGTCAAAAAAGAGTCTTTAGTTTTTTTTTGTGGATGTCTTTAAAGACATCTGGAGTCTGTCTCATCGATGCTCTTCGCCGCCATCTCATCTCCTCTTAATGAACTAACTCCATTTTATTCTTTATTCTTTTGTTTTTTTTTTGTCTTTTTTGCATTTTCAGAACATTAGATAAACCAACAACAACCCGAACGGAGAGAAAGAAGAAGTCTTTTGGGTCAAAAATAAAATACAATGAAAAAGAAAAAATGATGAAGAAGCAAGGCACACATCATTTTTGTTGAAGACAAAAAAAAAGAAAGCCTGTGAAAAGTTTAAATTTGAATGTGGTTATAAAAGTGTGATTTTATTCAAAAATTACAAAAATTTGTAAATAAATACTATCGCTATGGAAAAAAAATAGTAAGTTTCAATGTGACGGCGATACATAATAAAAGCGTTTAAAAAAATAAAGTCAATAAATTGGAAATCACTTCGTTAATATCCTTCTTCTTTTTTTTCAGAATTCTCAAAAATCTGGATTTGGAATTCTCGCTTCAACATATGGCTTTCTTTTATTATCATCCCATTCTTCAAGCATTTTTTCAAAAGCAGTTTGAAGTAGTTTTTGAAAACTTTCTAAAGTCGATTTAAAATAAAATCCAAAAATAATTGAACCATCTGTAGCATTTTTTCTAACAAAATCACACAAAAGTGTGACGTCAGCAGCATCTTCAGAAATATTATATAAACCTAATTCAAACTTCCACAATTTTGAATTAAAATCTAATGCATTTATTTTTTCAAAGGTTTCATCCGTGAATATTTCATTTTGGCAATCATAAATAATGGAATTAGCGTTTGGAACTTTTGCAAGAATTCGATCAATAGAAACAATGGCACCATTATCATCTCGAATGTTGACGTCAATTAATCGAAGATCCTTAATTGATTTACCATCATCCAATAAAAGGTTTATTTCATTTAAAGTAAAATTTTGATTTTTAAAATTTACTTCTCGAAGATAGAAGCGATAAATATTTGCAGGAATAATAAAGTGACGTGGAGTAAATTCGTTTGATAAGCATCCAATAACCCAAAATTTTAATTTTCTTAAAGACGTCAAAATAAAATAAGGTTCACTAGAATATAAACCATGGCCAAAAGGATCATAAATAATCACAATTTTATTTTTTGAAAAAAGTATTTACACGTTTTCTGGAGGTTTACAAGTTGCCATGGAGAAAGAGGATTTTGAGTTATATATGAAATAATTCCAAATGGCAGTGAAAAATATTGACGCATTGGCAAATCAAACGTTTTAGGATTTGGATGAATAAATTGGTGGTAAAAATCCATTCTTAAAATAATTGCAACTAAACTATTACTACTTCCCAAAATAATTTAATCAACAATCAGAAAATTTCAAGAAAGATGAGCTCAAATGAGAAAAAACTTGATTGACATATTTTTGTTTATTGATTCCACATTATTCAATTTATGCCTTCAAGCATTTATTAAAATTTCTTTGAGGGCTTTTTTTGATGTTTGGGAAAATTAAGAGAAAAATGTATCATTTTCTAACTTCCATTAAGGCAATATCCATTGAAAAAAAAAATTGCTTCCGTTTTTTGGTTCTTCATGAATCATACTCACAACAAAACAAAACAACATTGGTAAAAGTTATTAGCTTTACAATGTTCTAAGTTACAATAATTGTTTGCTGATTCATCAATCAACAAAACTTCAAACATCTTTCAAAACGTTTGAATTCATCCTTCTCTCAAAAAGAAGATGGTGTCTGCGGGTCAAAAAACGAGAGAGCGAATGTGTTAGACATCATCAATGTTTGTTTGAAGCCTTCAAATTCATTCATTTCATTTTCTTCACTTTTCAAAAATCAAGAAAATTCATTCCTCTTCTTTTTTTTAGTTGGTTGTTAGCAGCTTCGCGTTTTCGTGCCATTCTTTGTATTTGCTTTTCTATTTTATTAATTCCGTGATTATTCTTTCAGACTAACAACCAACTAACTCTTCAACCATGTGTGGTATCTTCGCGTATCTCAACTCCGCAACTCCCAAGAAGCGTCAAGAAATCATTGATATCCTTCTTCAAGGTCTTCGTCGTATGGAATATCGTGGTTATGATTCAGCTGGTAAGCATTTGCTTCTTTTTTTAATATCCCAATCTCATTATTTTTCTTTATTTTAGGTATCGCCATTGATAATTCAAATGATTCAAAACGTCCCTTCGATGGAATCGGTGTTCTTCGTAAAGTTGGAAAAGTCGATGCTCTTGATGCTTTCATCCATGATCAAAAGGATATCGATACTAACGTGGTCTATCAATCTCATTGTGGAATTGGTCATACTCGTTGGGCTACTCATGGTGCTCCTAATGATGTCAATTCTCATCCTCATCGTTCAAATGATTCAAATGATTTCGTCGTGGTCCACAATGGAATTATAACAAATTATCGCGAAGTCAAAGAATATCTTCAAAAGAAAGGCTACACATTTGAATCTGAAACTGATACCGAAGTTATTGCAAAGCTGATTCATCACATCCGGGAACGTTATCCAAAGTTAAGCTTTCGTCAACTTGTGGAAACTACAATTCAACAATTAGAAGGTGCTTTTGCTTTGGCATTCAAAAGTCGTTTCTTCCCAAATCAAATGGTTGCAACTCGTCGTGGTAGTCCTCTTCTTATTGGAATCAAAAGTGCTTCTCGTCTTTCAACTGATCAAGTTCCAGTCAACTTCAGCAATGGTCTGTTAATTTTTTTTATCTTTGAAATGGTTTCTTGTCTTCAATCATTTAACTTTGTTTTAATTTTCCTTTTTCTAGTTCGTCGTGTTCTCAGCTCTTATGGTGGTGAAGAAAGCTTTTGTGATTCGCCTACTGCATCTGATGTATTCAACATGTCAATGACATCAATCACAGCTTCACCTGCTCGTTTTGGTACTGTTTCACCTTCTCGATATTTCAACGCTTCACCATCTTGTCTTCGTACTGTTTCACCTGCTCGATTTCTCACTGCTTCACCTGCTCGTTTAGGTATGAGTTTCTTCTTTGTCATCATTTTTTCTTCTAATTTCTCTATTTTTTAGATAAGAAATTAGTGCTCGAAGGTACTCGCAACATTCGTCCATATGATTCAACTAAGAACTTCGAAGCTGAATATTTCTTAGCCTCTGATGCAAGTGCCATCATTGAGCATACAAATCAAGTTCTCTACCTTGAAGACGATGATGTTGCTGTTATTGAAAATGGGCTTCTTTCACTTCATCGTATCAAACGTCATAATGATCCTTCATCTCAAACTCGCGAAGTTCAACAACTCACCATGGAGCTCCAACAGATTATGCGTGGCGAATTCAGTACTTTCATGCAAAAAGAAATCTTCGAACAACCTGATTCTGTCGTGAATACAATGCGTGGTCGTGTCTTGCCTGATGGTCGAATTGTTTTGGGTGGCATCAAAGAATTCATCACTGATATCAAACGTTGCCGTCGCTTGATTTTCATCGCGTGTGGTACTTCATACAATTCTGCAATTGCCGTAAGTTTTTATTCTTCTTTTTATAACTTTCTTATTATCCATAAATATTTTAGTGTCGTCAAATTATGGAAGAACTTACAGAATTACCTGTTGTTTTGGAACTTGCTAGTGACTTCCTTGATCGTGAAACTCCTATTTTCCGTGATGATGTCTGCTTCTTTGTCTCTCAATCGGGTGAAACTGCTGATACTCTCAATGCTCTTCGTTACTGCAAGCCTCATGGAGCTCTTCTTATTGGTGTCACAAACACTGTTGGAAGTTCAATTTGTCGTGAATCTCATTGTGGTATTCACATAAATGCTGGTCCAGAAATTGGTGTTGCTTCAACCAAAGCTTACACATCTCAAATAATCTCAATCATCATGTTTGCTCTTACCATTGGGGATGATCGCATTTCTCTTCGTGAACGTCGCAATAACATCATCAAAGAGCTTCAAAATGTTTCTGAACACATCAATAACGTCCTCAAACTTGATGAAGAAGTCAAAGTAATTGCACAAGAAATTTGCAAAGAAAAATCTCTTCTCGTTATGGGTCGTGGTTACAACTTTGCAACTTGTCTCGAAGGTGCTTTGAAGATCAAGGTAAGCTTATTCTTTATTTTTGAATTTTTCTAATTCTTCTCTTTTTAGGAACTCTCTTACATGCATTGTGAAGGCATTCTAAGTGGTGAACTCAAACATGGTCCTCTTGCAATGGTTGATGAAAACATGGGTATCATCATGATTATTTGTTCTGATCATGTTTACAAGAAGTCTCTCAATGCTCTTCAACAAGTTCTTGCTCGCAAAGGTCAACCTATTTTGATTGTTGATGAAGATGTCCCTGCAAAAGATCTCGATGGTGTCAAGCATATCTTACGTGTTCCCAAAACTGTCGATTGTCTTCAAAACATCCTCACCGTCATCCCATTACAACTCCTGAGCTATCATATCGCTGAACTCAATGGTCTTAATGTTGATCGTCCACGTAATTTGGCTAAATCTGTTACTGTAGAATGACTCATTTAACCTTTTCATGTTTATATTTTGTAATATTTTGACCTTGTTTATTATTGTATTTTGTTAACAATATTTATGTATGTAAAATAAAGATATTATTATTCAAAAAACTTGTCTCTGTTTTTTAAAGCAATTTGAGGAAATTTTATGCATTAAATTAAATCTTTTGTTGCAGTTAAAGGAACATAGGTTTTTGATGCCTTTTTCAAAAATTTCGATGACACGCAAGCAACATTTCAAAAAATCGATACTGGGACAGCGCGGGAAATTCAAAAAAAAGTTACACGCTCATAAAAAAGGTTGCACGGAAAAAGTTTTTTGAATTTCCCGCGCTGCCCCAGTATCGATTTTTTGAAATGTTGCTTGCGTGTCATCGAAATTTTTGAAAAAGGCATCAAAAACCTATGTTCCTTTAATAGGTTGGTGGAAAATGATCGTAATTAGGTGAGAATGCCGATGAAGAATCTTGTGGCAAGCTTTTCAGCTATCGTTTACTAAAATCGCAAGTAGGGCTATGACATAAACGTACCAAAACAAAACCAAAAGGAGTAATAATTACTCGCTTTCGTTGATTATTAAAAGAAATCCATGATCTTTAAAATTATTTTTGGCCCTTATTTATGTTGAGAATTATTAACATAGGCAATTAGTAAATAATGCACCCTGATAAAACAAACAATAACAAGGAAAAGATTCTCAAAAAAACATCATCCGAGTTTGAATCAAAAGCGTTTTATCCACATAATTCAAAACACATTCTTTAAGTTAAAATTTATTTTTTATTTACATACATCAATATAATTAAATTTTTACAAACACTAATTAGTTACAATAGTTACGATGAATATTATGGTTGCGAAGTTGAGTTGATTTAACCATCCATCATTCATCACGACCAGGAAAGTATGCATCAAAAGCTCGATATGCAGGATTTTGAGGACGACGGATATTCAATGGTTTGATTGGTGTGCGAAGACGAAGACCCTGAATTCGACGACGTGGTGTTGGAGTAAATTCAAGATCCTTTAAAGGATTATTAACATCACGATGTGCTTCTATCCAAGCATGTCTCAATCTTTCAGGCTTCACCTATAAATATTTTGTAAAAAGAAAGAAAGGAAATAACAAAACTTACACTGACACACTCATTTGGAATATATACGTATCCCCAATCGTCATCATCAGAAGCAACGGACAAATTTGGAGGTTGATTA
The DNA here is from genome assembly GCA_028622995.1 of Panagrolaimus kolymaensis. NCBI lineage: Eukaryota > Metazoa > Nematoda > Chromadorea > Rhabditida > Panagrolaimidae > Panagrolaimus > Panagrolaimus kolymaensis. Next base: position 354,051 of record JAJQJQ010000046.1, on the reverse strand, counting down.
GAAGTCATACGATACTTTACAAAGTTTTGTGGAGTTTTTGTTAATTCAGAAACTTCAGGATTGGTTGGCCAGCAAGTAGGGCTATTGAAAGCAATACGCTTTTCAGCAGCATTTGGAGGAGCGCATTTGGAACCATCATCAGAAGCATTGGACAAATCACAATCGGAGCCATACATTTCATTAGTGGAAATGGACCAATCGAGAGGATTGTTGGACATATAACTCTTTTCAACAGTTTTTGGAGTTCTGTATCCACGAATATTTTCTTTAGCAGGAGACATATTAGAACCAATACGATGCTTTACAACGCTTTGTGGAGTTTTTCTTGATCCATAAACTTCAGGATTGGTTGGCCAACAGAGAGGGATATTTGAAGCAATACGCTTTTCAGCAGCATTTGGAGGAGCACCTTCTAAACCATCTTCAGTAGCATCGGATAAATAACTATCGGAGCCATACATTTCATTAGTGGACATGGACCAATCGAGAGGATTATTAGACATAAAACTCTTTTCATCTTCTTTAGCAATAGCAGTAGTTGGAGTTCTTTTGTTGTTGTTTGGTGTACATTGAGGAGTACGAGATTGAGAACATGAGATGCCTTGACTTGATTTTGAAGAGCTTGAGTGGCCTTGACTTGATTTGGAAAATTGAGAGCTTGAAAGATGGCGAAGAGGAGTTCCTTTCTTGGCTGAACGTTGACTTAAACGATGTGGAGTTGTTCTCTTTGATGATTGTGAAGATTTTCGAAAAGATCGTTGACTTTGAGAGTGTGGAGTATTACGAATAGATTTGAAGCTTGATTCACGTTGGAATGGACTTTTATCCAAGCCAGAAAGATCGCCCTAAAACATAAATTAGGAATGTTGTCATCAAGAATAAAGTAAATTTACGAGGTAGCCACTTTGGTTAAAATTTCTTTCATCCATAGTTCGACGACGTGAAGGAGGAAGTGATTTACAATTTGATCGAACGTAGAATGGACTTTCACCAGCGTTAGAAAAATCACCCTAAAACTTATTTATTAAAGTTATGAAAATAGAGAAATAAAAACTTACAAAATAGCCACTTTGGTTCAAAGAGCTTTCATCCAAAGTTCGACGATTCTTACGAGCAATTGAATTACGATGAAGTTCGAGACCATCATCAAAAACAGCGGGATAATTACGATAACGACGAGAGCTTTTCTTGAGAGAACTTCGACGAGGACCATCACTTTTCCTTTTAGCTTTGCTGTTGCGATGACCGAGAACATTCTTTCTTCCATTTTTGTTTGATGAAGTTCGAGTAACACGACGACTTTGATTCTTTCGTTGAATGCCAGCTGATGAACCATGGTTGTTTACATCAACAACATCTTCACCATTGCTGATTTCACCATCACCATAACGTTCATTGCGACGATAATCCATTTGAAAAATCAGTTGAGTTAAGCTGAGTTTGAATTAGTGTCGAAGTGACGATGATCAATGAAGCTTGATGAATGTATCATCCATCCTTTTATATGAAATTTGTTGATTGAAAATATTTGCATAATTTTTTAATGCAAAAATCGAAATTTTATGAGAAAAGCAAAAATGCAAATGGAAATTTTCCAAGAGCAAAAAAGTTGTCATTTGCAAACGATTACCGTATGCTTTTTATGGATTTTTTTGCGAAATATTAAAGGCATTTGAAACTTGGCTTCAAGCTATCTTCTACTGTTGCGTTTAACTGCAACAATAAATTGGATCTTTTTAAAAACTTTATAATGATTTGCACAAAGGTTGAAAAGCAACAATTTGGTAAACTTTCCACTTGAATGTGCTCAAAAGCGAAAACCTTAAATTTCTTTTTTCTAACTTCCAATGTTTTTTTTACAAGATTTCTGATTATTCATTGTTTATTAAAATTGTTATAATTAAAACATTCAAAAAACTTTTCTGCCCATAAAATAAACACGAAATCGGTTAACAAAATTATTTATTTAAAGACTAATAATAACAAAACAATAAACGGAATGAATCAAATAAAAATGTAAACATATAATAGGTTATTTCTTTGGCGATAAAATTTGTTCCCAAAAATCGAATGAATCACTCTTAACATCAGATGATGAATTTTCTTCCCAGTCATATGGAGTATCACTTGTAACTTCGGATGGTAAAGCTTTCTAAAAAATTAGCGATAAATTAAAAAATTGAAATATTTTTAGGAAAAGGCAAATAACAAAAAATAACTTACTTGCAAAATGGATGTTAATAATGGATAATCTGGAAGCTGACCATATTTTATCTTTTCTAAGTGACTTTGAAAATCTTTGACGCTTTTTGGAACATATTTACAGAATTCTTCAAACTTAAATAATTCTTTACTTTCTTTAATATTTCCAGTCAAGGCCAATTTCTTCCACGGGAGTTTTCCTTCAGCAAAATCAAGCAAACAATAAAATATTGACCATAAATCATCATGTGGGCCTTGCTCTCTTCCATTATGAGCATTAATGGAAGCATAATATAAAGCTCCGCACTTTGTAGCAGATTCACGTTCTTCTAAGAAATTACCATTATTATCTAGATATTCCCTTGCTATACCAAAATCAACAATAAATACCATTTTACATTTTGCTTCACCAATTCCAATACACATATTTGATGATTTAACGTCTCTGAAAAAAAAAACTCGATATTTTTGATCATATTTTTTTTTTAATTTCTTACCGATGAATGAATCCAATATCATGTAACGCTTTTAATCCATTAATAGCTTGTTGTCCAATTCTTAAAGCCGTTGAAATTGATAATCTTTTATTCTTTCGTTGTATTCTTAAATTCTCCAAAGTAGGACCCAATAATTCCATAGCTAAATATCTTTTATTACCAAGTTCGCCACTTGCAACAAATTTAGGAACATGTGGTTTGTTGAGAAGCCAAAACAAAATATTTTTTTCAAGGATCGTCATTGGAAAATCTTCGTCGACCCATCCTATTTTTATTGCTACAAATAATTGAGTCACCTAAAAATTGAATTCGTGGATTAAATTGTTTGTTTAAAAAACTTACTTCATCGAATGCTTTATAGACTTTTCCAAACGCGCCTGCACCAAGAATTTTTTCTATTCGAAACCGACCATTAATTAATCCACTTAGATATGGCTCTTTTCCTTTAAGCTAAAATTATTATTATAAGAAAAAATAAATAGAAATAACGTTCTCAATTATTGTACAGTAAAAATATTTGAATTCATGTTCTAAACACATGCATTAATTTAAAACGGAGTAATTTTATGACGCCTAATTGGAGATAAAGAAAACTCACTATGTCTTCTTCTTGTTGTTGAAGTCTCAAATACTCATCCATTTTCAGTTACAAATAAACGATTCAATTCAATATCAGGACAAATTTAAGTTTATATGTATCAGTCAAACTTTGGTAAGATAAAAGCTATCGCTTTACATGCATTCGTGATGCGATTTTTGTTTGCAACAAAAATTAAGGAAAATGAAAAAGAAAAGAAAAAATGTTTCCCTCTTCAGTATGTATATTTTTTTGCAGTTTTGAAGCAAAAAAAGAAAGAAGAGAAAATGTTTTTATGATTTTGACCTGCTAAAATGTGAGTTTTGTTTTATTACTCTTTTTCCTACTGTTTTACAAATGACGCTGTTATTCTTTTCTTTGTTTGTTGATAAAAATTATTTATTAAAAATTTATTAAATGGTTCATGAAAATTATATTAATTACAGATTAAAAACGAGAAAGCATTAAATTGTTGAGAAGTTGGCGAAGATGATGAAGCTCGAATCCAATGAAAGTTGAAATTTTGTCCAAGGCTTTTTTCATTTTATAAGCTTCCATGACGATGTTTCTGAAATCCGATGGTTTGTATTCAGGACAAGTTGCTGGAGCTTCATATTGAATTACTTTTTTTGATAAAAATTTTGAATCTTTGATGAAGTCTTCAGCTTTAATCAAATATTGACAAAGATGATCATGCACAGTAAGAAGTTCTCGTATTTTAGCAAGTTTATGATGAAATTCATTGCGACGATCATTCATAGCTTCAGTAATGGAACGAAAAGCATGCAATTTTTCTATCGAGCCATTAATTTTATCAGTTACTTCAAAAAATATAATATTTCAGAAGCGTATTTTTTTATTATACTTTTTTGTTTGTTTATTTGTTAAGAAATGTGGCATATTTGTTTGGAATTATAAGTAATATGTATTTGGGATCGGACATGCCAGAACTGAAGTGAATACTTTCTCATTGGTCTTATCGATGCCTTTGTCTTACAGGCAATAATAAAGCTTTAAAAAAAAGACTCAAGAAGATCGATAAAAAAACACACAAACTAACCCTTAATTTTAAAACAAAAGTACAAAAGAAAACAACACAAGTTTTAAAATTTATAAGCTTTATTTTTTAAATTAGCCCAGTAAATTTACAAGACATAACGAAATCCGAGTTATCAGTAGTTAGAGTTATGTGAAGTTGAAATAACACGGCGACGACGAGCTTGAGATGATGAAGGACGTTTTTCACGACGAGAAAGAGATTTTGATCTTGGATGAATTTCAACTTCTTCAGTATCCGATGTTTCACTTGTATCATCTAAATCATAAATGAATTTTTTGCCAGCTTTTCGAAGGTCAGGAGATTTTCGATAAACTTTCTTAACTTTGTTTTCTCCCATAAATTCAGCGATGCGATCGATATCATCATCAGGAAATTGTAAAGTTCGAATACCTTTTGGAAGTTTTGGCGATACATCAGTCATAGAAACATTGACTTCAGCTTCAGAAGCACTAGAAAATCCAGGAGATTTAGTCTTCTTTCGTTTTTGAACAAGTGATTTTCGAGCATTTGTAACACTTTCATCATCTTCAGAACTATCAGAGAATTGAGGAACTGGAAGACGAAGAGAACGTTGATTACGAGATTTCCGAGCAGGAGAAACTTTAGATGGAGTAACAAATCGACCTTGAGCGTCACGAGGACGAAGACGAACAGCTTCACGTGTAGCGTCACTTCGGCGTGGATTGACATCAGCACGAGGAGGCAATTTTCTTGAACGACGAGAATTCTTTAAACTTCTTGATGAAAGACGACGATGAGTAGCAGGAAGTGAACGACGAGTTGATCGAGAGCGACGACGTGGAGAAGGAGCATCTAATTCTTCATCATCATAACGAGAACGGTTGATCTTACGGCCACATTTCAATCCTTCTCTAAGAAGCTGAACCTAAAAACCAAACATCCAATCATTTTATATTCAATACAAACAAAAACAAACATACCTCATCTTTTGGAATACGGAGATATTGAGATGAATTTGTCATACGTGCAAGTTTTTCACTTCGTTCAGGACCAGGAGTTGGAACACGTTTGAAATAAACAAAACCATCATCATTACCATCACGATTTGGAGATTCAGCATCAACAAAGCTAACACTTCGTTGAGATTTGCGAGTTGGTGTACTTTGACGAGAGCGAGTTGGTGTACTTCTATGAGACATGATGAGAGCAGCCAGTTGACGAAAATCAGTTTTTTGCCAGCAAATGAAGCATTTTCATTGAATGCAGTTTTTTATATACCACTTTAAATATAAATTAACATAATGACTAAAAAAAACCATTTTTTGAAGAGGAAAGTTGATGGTAAAATTTTTGAAGCTAAAATTTGAATGATGAAAAAGATTTTGGAGGAAAAGAAGATGATATTTTCAAGTGGGATGACGTTTTACGCAGCATCAAAATATCCAGAAATTGCAATTTTAATGGGTAACAACAAATTTAAAATGGTGTTTGTTTGTAATCTGCTAAATAGAAAATGCAAAATGCCTAAAAAATTATTCTGGGCTTGTTAGATGCCAATCAAAGGACGCAGTAGTATGTATTTTAACGGATGCTCACTATACTATGAAAAAATCAATCAAAAAAATTTGTCTACCAAACGCCTTTTGAAAATTAAAAAAAATTCAGAGAATCCGTCTTAAAATTCTTTTAATAACAAAAAATACGCATAAAAACGTTTGTAAAATAGCTTTCTTTTTCCTTATTTGAACTAATCTTTTTTTATACCCAACCATTTGCAGCAAATTTGGTAAGGTTTAAAATAAGTAAACGTAATCGATTGGAAACAGTATTTCGATATCTTTGAATATATTCAATATATTGATTAATTATTTGCATGAAAGGTGGGTGAGTTATAGCGAAAGGTCCTATAGTTTCGAGTAAAATAATGAAATATTCAAGAATAGATTCATCATCTTTAGTTGCTTCGAATTTACGAAGCAAAACAACCATACAATTTTCAATAATTTTTTGATTTATCAAATTGACACGGAAAAGTTGGCATACAAATCTACAAAAAAATGCTTTACGTGAAAAATTATGAAAAGCCATGCTTACTTTATTGTGCCGATATTTAAATCTTTTTGATATCTTTCACCATGTTTAGCTGCAACTCTTTGAGCTTCTTCATCGCTTAAACTTTTCCAAATATCTGATTCCATTGCACGTTGAACTCTTCGTAGAATCACATCAAAAAAGATTCGACGGAAGTTATCCCCATTTATCGTTCGCTCAGTTTGATGAATAGCTAAACATAAATCCGCGAATAAATCCAAATAAATTGAGCTACGAATTGCTTGATTAAATATAATATTTGCAAGTTCTTCAAGGGCTTCATCATTTTGCCATAAACCCAATGTTCCTAAATCATGAAAAAGTGCAGCATAATTTTGTCGAGAAATTTTATTTAATATTCCTCGAAATGTTCTGTTCAAATCCTAGAGAAAATTAAACTTAGAAAATAAAATTAAAGCTTTCACAAACTTGGTTATCGTTATTTTGTTGTAGCAAAAAATTTGGAACCCAAGCTTGTGAATGATGATGGTGGCTAAAATAAGGAATTTATAAATTGGTTGAATAAAAATAAATACAAACTTTATAGCTGCTGCAACCATTTTTTTAATTTTGTGAAATAAAGCAATCAATCGGAAATCTGATATATGAATGATGAAATTGTAAGGAAAAAAAGCGGATTTGTTATTATTATTTTTGTTTGTTGGGATGATCACCTCTTTTTGCCATTTTTTACCCAAAATTAAATTTTTGAATTAAAAAGGTTTTAGTTTTTTTTATATATCGAATAAAAATTTGTCAATTTGAGCTGAAAGCGAACCATTTTTTTTGTCTGATTATGAAGTTTCTTTATTAATTGCTGGTAAAAATTTCTTTTGGTATCGTCCATGCAAAAGAGATTTATTGTTATCTGTATTTTTTTGTTACAACAATCAAAATCTAAATAGAAAAGATTTTTAAAAGCAAATAATGAAAATTCTAAAGTCAAAAACGAAACTTTTTTAAAGCAAGCAAAAAATAGGTAATTTTTTGGATGCGAATTTTAATATAAACTAAAAGGATATTTTGTAAATTCAAAAAAAGAATTTTCCATTTTCTCTAATTGAAACAGCGAATTCAAATTAAAAAAAAACAAGTAATTGTTTATTTGTGAATAATTAATTTTGCCCCATACGATTAAAAACTTTTATGATACTTTCATTGTAAGATCAACATCGATTACAGTATTTTTTAATTTGAAATTTCAATTTAATCATATTGACTCTGGTATGCTTAATAATTTGCAACTCTCACACCTGAAACTATTGAACTCAATGAAACTTCTGATACCATTTCAAATATGATTCATTTTGAACTTTTTAAACTTCGTAATGCCATTGACAAAGCTCTTCGCATTCGCTTTTAATTTTTGTTTGATTTTTGAAATAAAACTTTTTTTTAATATTGTGTATTGCATGGATTTCTGACAAGCTTTCGAGGTATTCAACTCAGATGGACATCAAAAATATCTTTATGAAAACACATAAAAAGATGAAATTACTAAAATGTACGAAAAATAACAAAATCCAAAAGAGTTATAAAATAAAGAACTTTTTTGAATTCAAGCAAAAAAATATTTTATTGGTATTTATTTAAAACTAAAAAATAGTAGTAAAGTAATTTACAAAGAATTTTTTTAATATAAAAAATAAAACATTTAAAACCGAAATATTTCAGTTACTTTTCATATCTTTTCCAGTTTGTTTTAAAGATTTTCCAGCATCTTGAACTGATTCACCAACAGAACCAACACCCGAATCTAATTTTTGTCCAAGAGTATCTCTTTTTTCTTTATTTCCACCTCTAGTAAATTTTCTAGCTGAATCGACTGCATCACTAGCTTTTCCAGCGCTTTTATTTAAATTTTCATCAACTCTGCTACCAATTGAACTACTGCTACCTTTGCTGCCACTACTGCCGCCTTCTTTTCGTTCACCTGAGCCACCTTTTATTTTTATAGTCTTTTTAAACGATTTAGTAATATCTTGAGTAATATCAAGACCACGGTTAATTGAGTCATCAACAATATTTCCAATTGAACCATTTCCATATTTGGGTTTAAAATCTTTCGTGTGTTTTCTTGCAGAAGAAGCAATATCGCCTGCTAACCCTGTGCCAGTATTCAAACTATCATCCACCATACTTCCAAGTGAACCTCGTTTCATTCGATGTTGTTTGGAATCTTTAGCACTTTTTTTAACCGAGTCAGCAACATTGCTAGTAACATCCGCGCTTTTATTAATGCCTTCATCGACCAAGCTTCCAATTGAGCCACGACGAAATCGAGCATTGTTTTTAACCCTTCGAGCAACGTTGAGAACATCTTCACTTACTGTTTCACCTCCATTTTTATCAGCTAACTAAAATCTTTGATTAAAAACCTTCCTCGAAAATTTAATAAACTTACAGTAATGGTTGCTGCAAAAATAACCAAAAATCCAATTAACAACAATTTTTTAATCATTTTTATTAATTCACTAAAGTTATGATAACTTTGTCGAGCATATTTATGTTCCAATGATGTTGTTGTTGCTTTCCACCTAATAAGGGGTTTATGTAAACATGTTTGTTTTGATTCTTTCAATGTGTGCAACGACGAAAACCAAACAATAAATAAAATAAAAAAACAAACTCCTTTGTGTTTTGAAGTTAACGTTTCTCAAAAAATGAAAACTTTTATTTATTTACAACTTTGTAATAAACCAGCCCGTTGAAAAGATGAAAGAAATCCATACTGTGTTGAAATAAAAAAAAAACAAATAAAATTAACAGCTATGAAGTCTTGTTAATTTCTCAATCAAAAAATCGATGATAGGTTTTGAAAAAAATTAACAGAAAAAAAATAATTAGATTACACTTTCAAATATAGTCGCTTTTTTAGAGTTTCATCATTTCGCATTCATTGTTTTTTTGTGGTTGATTCAATCTAAATAAAATGTGAGAGTATAATAAACTAACTAAAATAAAAACAAGAAATCAAATTAATTACTTTTTTGATGTCAATGTCAATAATCAAAGTTCTATTAGGTGCAATCTTTTTAGTTATCAACCATTTTGATTCGTCATCATTGTCAAAGTCTTCGCAAATTAATAAAGATTCAAAAGTTTGCTTAAAATTCACAACTTCGGGATTTTTCTAAAAATTAAAATGTTTTTTCTTCGAAGCAAAGTAATTTCTTGCCTCATCGCTGCTGATTGAAGCTTCACCATTCCATATTACCGTAACCTCATAATCCACATTTGATTCAATTAATTGTTTTGAAAGTTCATTAAAAAGATTTTCAAAAAATGAAGAATTTAAACGATATTTAGCTAAATTTTTTATTTGCTTTCTAAAGCTGTAATCAGCATCCTTTTCAATAATATAAGCGGCTTCCAACCAATCACAAGGTTGAATATTTAAATCAACGCTTAACAAATTTGGAAAACGAAATAATAAACTTTGAAAAAATTGTGATAAATTTATTTGAGACATCACAGGAAAATCACAAAATCCATCGAATTTCAAATTCAAGTTTTCAACGAAACTTGAAATGGGTCTAAAAGTTTTTTTGGAAATTAATGATCATTCACAAAAAACCTTGGAATCTTACTCAAAAAGTTGTATGGAAAATATATCAATGATATCATTCCAATTAAATTCGCCATCAAATAAAATATTTAAATGTTTTACTTGAAAATTAAAATTGAATAAGAGCTCCTAAAAATGATTCAATAATATTAGGGACTTTGATGCTGCTTCTGCACACCCGTAAAACCCCATCCTTCAAGCTCATAAAATTGTGATACAGTTTTTTAAAAGCCAATTGGTTGGGAGAAGCTCATTCTCGTTAAAAAGAAACATAAAAGCTTCTTTTTTTGCAGAAGAAATCTTTCAGGTTTTATTTTCCTTCGAAAAAATTAAGATATATCCTTTCCTGGATGATGCGAAGCTTTTGCAGGTTTAACTTTTTAGAAATTAAATTAAAAGCTTTTACTTACATGAAGCAATCCAGGTTCATGATCGCTTAATGTCACTTCAAGTGTATCCAATTGTGTTCCAAAATTAAGAAATGATAAAGAAATTAATAAATCCACTGGAGCGGAAAGCTTCGTCACTGATGGCATCAAAAGAAGTTTCATCACATTCTTGGGTATTGTGGAATAAGCAGCAACCTGGGTTAGCTCTAAAGCAAAGGGAAAAATTATGAGAGGAAAGTAAAATTATAAAGAAAAAGTTAGTTCACTTTGCTCGTCCACTAAATTCATAATTAAAGGAAGATGATGAGCTTCAACATATTCGTCAACAATAAGGTTTCTCGCACATGTTGACACAACATTCCAAACAAATTTCGGTATCACATTTTCCTCATAACCAAAAAACCAATCAATTGAATTCTAAAACAGATGGTTTAATGTTGGATAAAAGAGAGTAATAAACAATTACAAAAGATATTTTTAAAGAATCAGAGAATAGCGAAATGGATTTTACTCTTTTAAGAAAATCAATAAAAATACCAAAACAATCGACACCCGATAATGAAAATTTTAAAATATCATCGAAATCTGCTTCCATTGCCAGTTTTTTAAAAACATCTTTGATTATTTCATCGTTTAAATAAAGCATTTTGGAAGCAAAACTAAAACGCAAAACAAGAACATTTAGCTTTTCAGTAACCAGCTGTTTTATGTATGGTTGTCAGATTTCATACAACACCATAAACTGAATGCAACAATAAAAATTCAAAAAATTAGACAAAATAAAAGTGTGTAACAGTACTATTTATCAAAGATTCAATAATACAGAAAAAATAAAAAATTACAAGACAAAACTACTATGACATTTAATAATGTCAAGTAAAAATAAATATAATTTACATTACAAGATCACAAAGCAAATGAAAACCAATAAATACAATATTAAAACTAATAATAAAAATAGTTTCCATATTCATCATAGTAACCTTCATGATCTTCTTCATAATTTTCTCCACCATATTCTTCATAACCTTCTTCATAAAAACCAACATCAGCATTGTATCCAAAGTCCAAATTTTCAATGCCTTCGTAAAGACCCGCATCATAAAGAATATCTTCTTGAATTACGTAATCTTGGAAGTTAGGGCTAAAATTGAATAGTTAATTGAGAATGAAAAAGGAATAATAAAAAGCTTACTAAACAAGAGAAACTTTCATCTTGAACGTTTTGTTGTCAGCCACTTCTTTTTCAACTTCATACTTGTATTCAGTGGGAGAATGTTCAATTTGTTTGAAGCCCAAAGTGCTTTGTAAAGCTTCAGAGAGAGTTGCGAAATGATCACTTTCTTCCTAAAAAAGGGATATAAATATAAAATATATAAAGATGCATGCTTACAGATATGTCAATGACATGGTCTTCACGAATCCATTTAAGTGAAAGGTTGTACTTGATATCAGCTTTATCCATTTGTTTTGTAGCAGCCTTATAAGTTCGAGCATACAAATCAATACTTGCATCTTCTTCCTAAAAACTAAAGATGTAAAAATGATATCAAATAAAAGAAACTAACGGTAAGAAGTGATTCAGAGTTGTTGGTGAAATCAATGCAGCAATCAACATTCTTCAAATTAGGAAAACATTTAGACAAATCTTCAAAAAATTTGTCCAATTGCAATTCATTGACTTCAGGAACTTCGATATCTCCACTGAAGCGCAAGCTCAAATTTTCGACGATGTTTGAGACGAAGCTGAAATGTAAAAAAATTAATAGGCAGAAAATAAAAACTACTTACCCTTTGTAATCATCACTACTGACAACTTTGGTAAAGACGTAGAGAATTTCGTACCAGGTATAATCACCTGTGAAGTGCAAAGCGGTGTTTTTGGAATGAAAACGATAGGTGGTAAGCATATGCTGAAAAATAGTGTGTCAATAGCTAGCAAAAAAGTAACAACAATAAGTTAAAACATACCTCAAGTCGATCAAAATATCCATTTTCAAAGATGATTTCAACGCTGCCATATTCTTTATCGTCCATGGTTGAAATGATAGGGATCAAACACGAAGCATAAGCAGACAAATGTTTAATAGGAAGCTTCAAAATATGCGACATGGTGGGTTCCAATAATCCTTGACCATTTTCAATGTGTCCAATAGAAGCTTTAACGAGACCTGAAAAACGAAAAAAGGTTAAAAGGATTGTGAAACATTTTCCCAAAATATAACCATAAACTTTTGTTCTCCAAATAAATTTTCATAATGGTTTAAAAATCTTACGATCATAGGTAGTCCATTTGTCGAGTAATTTTATATGACGGCTTTCAAGTTCGGTAGCAACTTTGATTTCAGGCGTATACGATAAAAGTTTCAAGCAAATATTTGTTGAGAACTTTTCATCATCGAAACGAAAAAAGTATGTTCCCCAATCCTAAAAATTTATGGATAAGTAAACTCATATTTTGTCGAACAAACTTACAAAAACAGCTCTCATTCCATCATGCTCGAGTTCAACATACTTAACATTCTCCAAAAGACCAAAGAAAATCTTCAAATGTTGAGAACCAGAAAGTACAAAGTTCCATGGAATTTCGCTGGTATCCGATGCTTGAATACAGATATCTTTGAGGATATTTGGATAAAGAGAATGCATCATCGGTCTAAAACAAAGGAAGATAAAAAATATGAAAAAAAGAACACGCGTTTTTTTACATAGTTCGAAAAGAGTAAAGAATGAAAGTTGGAAAAAAAATGAAAACGCGTTTTTGCATTTGCTCGAAATCGTTCACAAGATACATTTTATCCGTGTAAGAACCAAATCATCTTTGATTTTCTTTCTTGCTAGTTGAAAGAGAATTACATAGGTACATGAAAACGCAATTGTCCACATCTTCATTAAATAATCAATTACCGCTTCACTTTATCACGTTTTATAAGTTTCTAAAGGATTTTAAAATCATAAAGAATTCGATTGTTTGCTAATACATTCCAAAAAACAGCATCATTTTAACCGAGATTTTAACATCAAATAAAATTTTTAGGTTTTGTTTTGCCAACTAATAAGACACAAAAGATAAAAGCTTTAAATTTATTGCAAAAATAAAATTAATTACATTATATTACAAGATCACAAAGACAATGAAACACAATATATACAATACATAATTATTGAAAAGGGTTTCAATATTCATCATAATACCCTTCATAGTCTTCTCCACCATATTCATCATCAACTTCGTCATAATAATCAACATCAGGATCATACCCAAAGCCATAATCTTCTACTTCATCATAAAGACCCGCATCATAGAGAATATCTTGTTGAATTTCATAATCTTGGAAGCTTGGGCTAAAAATACAATAATAGAATTTCTAAGGGAAATAAAAAACTTACTGAACAAGCGAAACCTTCATTTTGAAATTTTTGTTGTCAGCCACTTGTTTTTCAGCTTCATACTTGTATTCAGTGGGAAGAGTTTCAATCTTTTTGAAGCTCAGAGTATTTATTAAAGCTTCTGAAAGAGCAGCGAAATGTTGACTTTCTTCCTAAAACAAACAAATATAAAAGGTTGATAATGCAAAATAGCAAGCTTACAGATATGTCAATGACATGGTCTTCACGAATCCATTTAAGTGAAAGGTTGTACTTGATATCAGCTTTATCCATTTGTTTTGTAGCGGCGTTGTAAGTTCGAGCATACAAATCAATGCTAGCATCTTCTTCCTAAAAGTGAAAAAGTTAAAAAGGCTTGATACGAAAAAAAGAAACTGACAGTAAGAAGCGATTCAGAGTTGTTGGTGAAATCAATGCAGCAATCAACATTCTTCAAATTAGGAAAACATTTAGACAAATCTTCAAAAAATTTGTCCAATTGCAATTCATTGACTTCAGGAACTTCGATATCTCCACTGAAGCGCAAGCTCAAATTTTCGACGATGTTTGAGACGAAGCTGAAAACGTAAAGAAGCATGTACAACACATTAATAAAATAAAAGATACATACCCTTTGTAACCTTCCCTGCTAACAACTTTGGTAAAAACATAGAGGATTTCATACCAAGTATAATCACCAGTGAAATGTAAAGTAGTATTCTTGGAATGGAAGCGATACGTAGTAAGCATGTGCTGGAAAACAAATAGTTAATGATAGCTTAAAGATAATGAGAAAAAGAGCAGTTACTTCAAGTCGGTCGAAATATCCATTTTCAAAGATGATTTCAACGCTTTCATATTCTTTATCTTCCATGGTTGAGATGAATGGGATCAAACATGAGGCGTAAGCAGACATATGTTTAATAGGAAGCTTAAAAATGTGAGACATAATAGGTTCCAATAAGTCTTCATCATTTTCAATATGTCCAATAGTCGCTTTAGTTAGATCTGAAAAACAAAAAATGAGATAAAGCAAAAGCTTAAAAATTTCGGATACATTCAAGCAATATTAAAGCACAACTTTTTTTCTTGTAATTAAACTCGACAAAGAAACTTACGATCATAGTTAGTCCATTTTTCGAGTAAGTCCAAATGACGTTGTTCAAGTTCAGTAACAATTTCAATTTCAGGAGCATACGACAAAAGTTTCAAGCAAATATCAGTTGAAAACATTTTATCATTGAATCGTAAGTAGAATAAGCCCCAATCCTAAAAACGATTAATTAGTTTTGTTCTTCCATTGTTAAATAAACTCACAAAGATAGCTTTCAGTCCATAATGTTTAAGTTCAATGTATTTGACAGTCTTCAAGAGATCACAGAATATTTTCATATGTAAAGAACCAGAAAGCACAAAGTTCCATGGAATTTCATCTTCTAATTTTGTTGTTTGAATACATATTTCTTTGAGAATATCATAATTTAGACACGGCATGATTTGAATAGGAGATTATTAATAATAAAAGTTAGAAATAATAAGAAAAATTATAAAGCTTTTTGATGAAGATGATGATCAAAAAAGTTTGAAGGAAGGAATAAAAAAATTATGCAAATGCAAAAATTTTGTGAGAACGCAACATGGAGCGATCGAGTGGAGAGATAATAAAATTCCTAAGACGAATTTTGCTTGCTCTTCAATACATTAAAGCAAGCGATGAATGAAAGAGAGAAAAAGGAACCTCGAGTTTGCAATTTTTTTTTGTTACAAAAATCTTCCTTGATTTTCCAATTTTTTATGATGTCAGAAATTAAAGTAACATCATCCGATTCTGATGTACAACGAAATTCTCAAGGATATTATGATTCTTGGCCTGAAAAGAATAAAGAAATTGAAGATGAAGAAGTTAAATGCGCTGAAAAAATGATCAATGATTTTTTAATGTATTCCTCACATGTTCGATGCTGTTTGGAACAAGAAAGAAGGGCTATCAGGTATGCTTTTGGTCCTTTTGGAAAAATCTAAAAATATTTAAAGCTTTTAGTAAATTACCATCAGAAGATCGTGAATTATTGGGTGATCTTCATCCACATTGGAAAAATGTTGCAGTTTGTAGTATGGAAAATAAAAAGTAAGTTTTTGTTTTACACAACGGTTCCCATTTTAATTACACATATAATTCATATCAGAGTCTTAGAAAATGCAATAAAATTTGCTCAAATTGCTTTTGGACCTGATAATCCTGTAGTTCAAGCTTCAGAAATCCATCAACCTCGAATGCCTGATGATGATCGAATGTCCAAAGTTCGTTCACTTTTAAAACAAATAGTTCGTGATTGGTCATCCGATGGAGCTGAAGAACGTGCAAGTTGTTATTCAAGAGTGATTCGTGGACTTGAAGAAAGATTTTCTCAAACATCCAATCGGCATGATCTTCAAATTCTTGTTCCTGGTGCTGGACTTTCACGATTGGCATGGGAAATAAGTAGACTTGGATTTTCAACATTAGCAAATGAATTTGATTTTAGTATGATTGTTATGGCTAATTATTTATTGAATTCCAAATTGAAAGTAATTGCTTGAATTTTGTTTATTCGCTGTGTTTAATCTTCTTTATTTTAGCCAAATTCTTTATCGATTTATCCATATGTTGTTGAACGACTAAACTCTTGGTCATATGAGGATCAAATAAGAAAGATATCTCTACCAGATATTGACATGTCTTCAAATGAGCTGCTGACTGTAAGTCATTATCGTATCCTTCTGTATTATCACCTGCTTGTTTTCAGCGTAAAAATACATTTGGTTTCGCAATGGGTGATTTTCTTGAAATTTTTTCTGATGGTGAACAATTTGAAGCTGTTGTTTCTGTATTTTTCTTGGATACTGCAAAGAATCCAATTGCATACATTCGAACAATGTACAATCTACTAAAACCTGGCGGTGTATGGCTCAACTTTGGTCCCCTCTTATATCATTATGCTGATATGCCAGAAAATCATTCCGTTGAACTACCATATGAAAAGCTATTAGATATCATCGTAAAAATTGGATTTAGAATTGAAAAGAATGAAGGACCTGGCTCAAATCCACCTGCATTTTATACAAGAAACTTAAAATCAATGATGAATTATTCTTATAATTGTGGATATTTTGAATGTGTTAAAATTTGATTGTATTTGAAAATGTTTTTGTTGTTATAAAGTTTTATTTTTTGTTACAAACTTAAAGGTTTTGTATATTTTAAAACGGCAACTTTTACCGTTGATATTTTTTGTTCTTCATTTCGTTTTTTGATGTTTATATTTGCATACTTATTGTAGAAATCATGGTTGCGGGTTTATTTGAAGAATCACGTGTATATAATATTGACGCAACAGCAATAGATAAAACTCCAAATTCTCATTTTGTTGTTGCTGCAGGTTATCATAATGCATATATTTTTAATACCACTTCATTGGAATCATTTCAAGAAGTTAAAATTAAATCAAAATTTATTAGTCGTTTAGTTTGTCATCCACGAACAACTTCCCAAGTTGCGATAGTCTCAGGTTCAGATGTTGGAATTTACACCCTTGATACAGGACATCAAAAGGTTAGATGGAAACTTACCAGTGGTTCAAGCAAATATATTTCTGATATTTCATGGAATCATTTTAATAATTATTTAATTGCAACTTGCGCAAATTATGATATGACAATTATTCGAGATTTAAGAGTTCCACGAAAAGTTGCTATTGAACTTGGTTCTTGTTGTGGAGCTTCACACGTAAAATATGCGCCCATGATGGAAAATATTTTAGCAACGAGTAATTTTGACCATGTTTCATTATGGGATCAACGACAATCACGAGCAGCATTAACAGAATTTGAAGCTCATGATTCTATGATAACGTGCTTGAAATGGCATCCAAATAATAAACATAGCTTTTTAACTTCATCGAAAGATGGACTTTTGAGGTGTTGGGATTTTTTTGATGAAGAAGGTGAAAGAGTTGAGCAACCTGACGTTCATGAAAGGGATTTGGATTGTTGGAGATTTTGGTTTGCTCCGGATGGAGAAGAATATGCGGTTATTAAATCTCCATTGAGTGAAAATCATGAAGGTCATCTAGCAGTTTATCAATATCCATTTCAAGAAAATTTAAATCCACTTAAAATTGATACATCTGATTTATTTATTGATTTATGTTGGGATAAAAATCCAGGAAAGCCGTCAAAATTTGTATGGGCTTTGAGACAAAATAAAGGCCTAATTCGACATGCAATTCTTTTTGATTATTCAAGTGAAAATCGTGAAGAAATGGCAACTCCCATTGCTCAATCAGCAATGGATGAAGAATCAGATCGATTGGTGGCATTTGAAAATAGGCAAGAAATTCTTGTTGATAAAGGTGGCATTGGATATTCTTCAAGTAGTGAATATGGTTCACCTGATAAAGGTGGAAATATTATCGGTCATATGGATATTGATACAACGGATAAACAACAACAGTCATCACAATACGGTCAACATTTTTCTCCATCAAATTCATGGAATGAAAAAGAGCAAAGTCCAATACGAATGTCACCTTCAGCAAATTCGATGAAATCGTTTTTAGCCCAAATATATTTAACGAGGCAGACAAGCAGCAGTGTGATTCCAATTTCCCCACTTCCTGGAGGAACGATGGATTATGAAAAATGGATTACAGCGCCAAATGTTACTGGTGGAGATTTACTTGCTGAACTTGATGCTTTATGGCTTATTGATGCTGATGGAATAACTATGACTGAAATAAATATTCCTCGAGCTGCCATTGGCTTTGTTTATGAACATTTTCCCATATATCGTAAACTCTCTTTCGAAGTTCGATATCATCGAGCTTTCGTGGAAAATGGAAAAATTGTCGTTAAACTTCTTCAAAATAATTGTCCATTAAATAAGGATCAAGCTTATAAACTTTTGAATATGATGCAAATAGAAAGTGAAAGACAATTTAAAATCCATAATCGAAATGAACCAATATTTTCGAGAGTTTTAAAAGAAATGAAAAATATTATAACATCAATGAAAGTTTTTACCGCGGATGGAACCTCTCCTTCAACTTCATCATACCCATCCATAACTCCACCAACTCCATCAACTATGATTCCAACAATTTTAAATCATCATAATCAATATCATTTCCCTTCGATTCATGGTGTGAGCGATGAAAGAAAGCGGCCTACTTCAACTTCAAGTATTATTGATGAAACGGAATCGGAAGGCTCTGAATCATCTTTAAGACAATCGATAAGTTTATCGTTTGTTTTAACACATTTGGATGAATATGTTCCAGCTCCACGAACTTCAGGAGCTCAATTTGATTCATCTGGATATTTGGTGAGGTTTGGAAATTTTCGTTCTACAATAAGACACGGGTTTCGTGGAGAAAGTGGAGGCAGCAATAATAAATTAAATGTAAATGGTGGAATTAATTTTAAAGAATTGGGCATCATTGATGTGGATAATGAAGGTGGCGATGGAGATGTAAGTAGTGATGAAAGTCAAACAGGTGGAACATTATTTTCGTTGATTCGGGGAAAGAAAAAGGAAGATAATAGTTCTGTTAGCAGTTTGTCATCAGCTTCCAGCACCAAAAGTGATGATAAAGATGATAGCGAAGATGAAAAAAATTCAAGTTCAAGTGAAACAGGAAATAAAAAAATTGAAAAGGAATTAAAAGCAGATGAGAAAAAAGATGAAATGGATACAGATGGTGAAAATGAAGAAGATGGCGATGAAGAAGGTTCTGGAACTGATTCATTTATAACTGCAACCCCAAAATCTTATGATACTTCTTCTTCCTCAGATTCCTCATCAGAATCAACGAGTTATGAAACTGAATCTGAAGAATCAGAAAATCGAAAACCTGAAATAATTCCTGAAGGAAAAGTGGCATTAAAACATTTTGAAATTGGACTCGACGATGTTCCTGAAGATCCAATTCAAGCTAAAACTTCTCTTCCCTCTTCATCATCGTCTTCACCCTCGCCATCTTTTAATCAAGAATTTGACATTGGTGAATTTCCACTTCATTCGCCCGATTCATCTGAAAATGAAGCACATAAAACTACAGTAATTTCCATGAATACTTTGAAAGAGAGAGATGTTAGAAAGTATGGTTTTGATTATGATGAATTAGATGTAAGCCAGCAATATAGTCGACAATCTCAATCACCAATAGATATTTATAAAAGTAGTCCAAGTGCTTCAAGTTATTCCTCTGACGAACAAGAAGAAATGACAGAATTTAGAAAACGAAAAAGAAAGAAAAGTTTAACTTCGGTTTTGTTAGCCGCTCCAAAAGCAACCATGTTTCCATTTGGTGATGTTAAAGCTGCACCTAAATCATTAGTAGATTATTTAGATTTGAGTAAGTTTTTTAGTTTCATGAGAAACAGAATATTTTAAAGTTTGCTACTTTCGAAATAACAAAAATTAGCTAATTTTTGTTTCTTACTTTTTGAAACACAAAGTTTCTAATTTTACTAATTCATAGTTTATTTAAGTGGGTCCAATCCTTCGTGAAATAGCTCAACATAAACGCGATGCCGTAAATGCCGCAAATAATCCAGAAGAAGGGTATAGCCCTGATGGATATCCAAAAGGCGACAATGTTCCATATCATTGTGTTTCACCTGTTCGAACTTTTTCACTTTCATCATCCCCCACTGCAGCTTCAATTATTCTTCATCGAAATAATCCTCGTGGACGCTTAAGTAATTCGCCTGGAAGTAATCGAAGCTTTTCTTCTCGCCATCGAGGTGGAAGTCTAACTTTAACGGATCCGGATTCAAATATTAAAAGTTCAAGCAGTGATTTCTTAGTTAGCACACCAGTGGAACTTTTTGATGTTTCTTATTATTTACCAGTTTCAAAGGAAATGGCTAAAAGTTATCGGTAGGTTTGCCACTGCCATAGCCATAGGCAATGCTATCGCCCGCCTTACTTTGCAAATCCGAATTCTAACTCCCTTTTTTAGATTGCTTGGTGGATCACATAAAAAGCTAATAAAACACAATATCAAACAAGTTCGAAGTCAAACTCGAACAGATGTAGTTCAAACTTGGGATGTTTGTCAAGAATATGTTAAATCTCTTCGACGAACGTATGCATCTTCTTTTAAATTATTTCCACAAATCCGAAGCTATAATTTTAGTTTCATTCGACGCCCTCTTCCACATTGTTCCAAAAAATATTGTGAAACATTTTGGTGGGATTGGAATCGAAAATATGATACAAAAGAAGAAAAAAATGAAAGAATTCAAAAAATTTTGCAGCTTGTTAATGTAAACAAATATAAAACTTCTTGGAGTGATGGAACATTAAATGCAAACTTTTTTAAAAGCTTGTAAGTTATTTTTGATACAAGATTCCAAAAGAAGAAAAATTTTAGGCTACAACCCCATATGGATCAAGGAGATGTCCAAACTGTGGCAGCTATAACATGTGCGTTGGCTGATGTCTGTCGACTTCCACCTAAAAAGCGTCCCAAAAATGCTCGATCCAATGCTTGGGGAGCTATAATTGATCCAGAAAAGATTGAAAATGGAATGATTCGTAGCGCTTCAGAAACAAATAATCTTTCTGGAAGTCCTTTAATTAATGTTATGTGGCCACCAAATAATGAAAAATCCAAGCGTAGTGCAAGCATTGGCGGATCAGCAGTAAGTTTATTTAAAAGTTTTTAGGTTCAAGCTTCTAAAAAAATGATTTATTGGATTTTATAATTTTATATTTATTTTTTCTTTGCAGTCAGAAGAAGTAGCAAAATTTCTTGCTCGAAGAGAAAAACTTGCATTAATTCTTGTAAGAAAAAGGATGAGTTAATTGAGTGTTGTGTTTCTTTTATTTTTATTACTATTGTTGTGGTTGTAATTTTGAAAGTATAACATTGAAGTTAGTTTAGAAATATAGTTTAATTATTAAAATATTTTTATGAGGCTTTATTAGTTTTCCATTTTTTCTAAAAACAATCTGCCTTTACAATCAACTTTTCAAAAAAAATTAAATTTTCTGACACTTGCATTTTTTGTTAAAATATTTTTTAGTAGTTTTATTTTTGTGATGTGGTTGATTTTTAATACCTTTATCTTTCAATCCCGCTAAACTTAGCATTTTATAGGGTCCATTAGCTGATAGAAATACCATTCATGGAGGCTTGGTTTCCAACACATCCAATGACGGAAGAAAAGCTTCAAAGGAAGAAGATAATAATTTTCAAATGTTGCAACGATTAGCATTGCGGCATCGAGCCCGAAGTAATAGTATTGGAGATTCCAATGATGCAAATATATTTCCCACTGAACCCATTTTTGATGATGATGAAGATAATACTCCTGTGCAAACAGATGTCCCAGATGAATCAACACCAGAAGAAATGGAAAAAATTGAAGATCATGTAATGATTTTTGAATCCAAAAGTGATGATGAGATAGATGAAGACCCTATTGATTTAAATTCAGTTAAAACTGAATATCCGTGAGTTTATTATACTTTAAATTTTTCTAATAAATTTCCATTTTTTAAATTAATAAGTTTTCTAACATTTTTTCCAAAACTTTTTTGATTATTTTTTTCATTTTCTCATTCGATTTACAGAATCGTCACTGGTCCAGCATTTGATCATTTTGAAACTGCAAGAATTTCATATGCTGAAATTTTGGCTCGATGGGGAATGTTTAAAAAATCTGCAGAAGTATTAAAATTTTGCCCTTCCCAACAACCTGATCCATTTTCCCTTTTAATCGCATGTTCAATGTGTCAACAAGTTTTTGAAAGTGAAGAAGTCGCGGATGTTTGTAATGAATGTCAAAAAGAATTAATTATTTGTGTTATTTGTGATTTCCCATGCAATGGTTTAATTATGACTTGCCCACTATGTGTAAGTTTTTAAAATCTAAGTTAATTAGAAACTAATGAAGAGCAAAAATTATGTTATGGGGTTATTAGACTGGAACTTATTTTATAGCATACAAAAAGGCAATGAGAGAGATTAGTGATTTTTCAAAACTTCAATTTTTTACATTTTATAAAAGAAACGTTTGTCGTTTATTTCCGAGTTTATAAAAAAACATTTAACATACCGAAAGGACATTGTAGAAATTTAAAAACCTAATTTTTATCTTCATCATCTGATTATGCAAAAAAT
This sequence comes from Panagrolaimus kolymaensis, assembly GCA_028622995.1. Lineage (NCBI taxonomy): Eukaryota > Metazoa > Nematoda > Chromadorea > Rhabditida > Panagrolaimidae > Panagrolaimus > Panagrolaimus kolymaensis. Next base: position 331,164 of record JAJQJQ010000046.1, on the reverse strand, counting down.
AAAGCTACAATAATCTTACATTTATTATTTTATTTTTTCTTTGTTCACCAAAGAGCACATTTTTTTTCTAAATTATCTTTAATGGGCATGGTGAGTATTCATAGCATATGCTAATGACTCAACTCAACACTCGTTGCAAAAAGCTTAAAAATATACGTTTTAAAAAAAATTATAATTGCCGCTGCTTCTCTTTGGTTGTCAAATTCTCTTTAAAATGGAAGCATTATTACTTTAATCCCTCTCGTAATTAGCTTTTTAACATTTATTTTTCAGAGTCACGGTGGACATACAGAACATATGAGAAAATGGTTTAAAGAACAATCCATTTGTCCCATGGGAGGATGTGCATGTCTTTGTCCACTTTAAAAATAAAAAAATAGCGTCAACAAATAATTGGAAATGAAAATTATTGACTACAGAATTACACAATTTCTTTATTCCCTTTTTTTAAAAAACTTTCATCTTACCATGTCAGGGATGGAAGAATACGGTAATAATTTAGTGCATCACCAAACTATGTACATATATGTCTAAAGGCTGTATATAAAAAAAAAGAAAGACGACTGTAAATTTGCCATAATTTTTTCAATCTTTTATGTTTTAACATTTTTTGATCTTTAAAATAAAAATTTATTTTAAATATTAGTTCTTGAAGCAGTTTAAAAAGTGTGATTTACAATTTATGAACATTAAATTAATTACTAACCTTTTATTCTTCGTTGAATGCCTTCTCAAACTTTTTTCTAAAGTTACTAACTTCGTACTTTTTTTAATAATTTTATGGGAGCGTTTATTAAAAAAATTTTACACTGTAATTATTTGTTATTTCTTAACAACAAAAAATTAGTTTTCTTCTTCTTTGTTTTGTTAAAGTTAATTTCTAGAAAATACTTATGTAAGCAAAAGTTGTTTACTTTTAATTTCTTCTGCTTTAAAAAAAACCCAGTATGTTTGTATTTCAAATATTTGGTCTTTATTTATGAAAATACGTTTACCATTTTTAAACAAAAAGTCTTCCGTGCAATAATTTCTTTAAATAAAAAGTTTCATTACCATAAAATGTTTGAAGGAAAGACCAACCATTGCGACATTTTTTTGGTAAATTTAATTCTTTGCGTGTTTGTTTTATGAATAATACTTATTAAAGACAATACAAAAATGTTTTTTAGTTTAAAATAAATCCAGTGTGTTTCGTTTTTTCTTTTGAAAAAGTAAAACACAAAACTTCAATTTTTTTATACCAAAAAATGCCATTTAAAAATTTATTACACAAAATCCTTGATTAAAAAAAGCATAAAAGGAAAGGACAATATGTAGTTGTGAACTTATAAGCTTATTTACATTTTTGACTTTTTATTAAAGCCTTTTTCTTAGAATTCTAAAAATTTGTAAGTTCAAGGATTTCCTTTAAAGTTTTTCATCATCATTTTTCTTGGCAGTAAACAAACTACTGAGTTGATAGGTAAAGAGATCTAAAAGTTTTAATTAGATACTGTGTGTTGTTGCTAATTGAACCATATCAATGTAATAAAAAACAAAGTTGTTACTCATTGCCGTGGTACATCTTTGGCTTAATTTTACAAAGTTATAGTTTTTTAATTTAAAAATGTTTTATCCTTCTAATGATGTTGGTAAGATTTTTTAGTTATGAAAAAATAAAATGATGTTGCTTCCAACATTTTCTTAAAGTTTTTATTTTTTTGAAACTGTTATTCTTAATTTTCGTTATATATTTTTTCTTTAAAATATCCACAAGGATTATTACCCATAAACAGAGAAATTTCTCCAAAACTCAAGAATTTAATAATCCCTTTCGCATCCGAAATTTAATTTTACTATTTTCTTCTCGTCTTTCTCAAAAGTATTTTAAAGGGACATAGCTATTTCATGCCTTTTCAAAAATTTCGATACTGGGGCTGATAGGAACAGTTGGGGCGGCGCGTGTTTGAATTACCGTGTCACTTCTGTCTTACACGGTAATTCAAACACGCGCCTTACCAAGTGTAACTTTCAGTGCCCGCAAACGAAATTTCAAAAAAGGCATGAAATAGCTATGTCCCTTTAAGTACTCATATTAAAGGTTTTTCTTAATTAACTATTTATTTTTTGTAATAGCCGCTTACAAATTTTAGAGTTTTTTTTGTAAAGCAAAAGAGTCCTCTATCGTCAACACCCGATATCTCTAGGGTCGAGACCTTAATTATTACCATTTCTGTCTGAATATTTTTCCCTTCATTTTTTGTTTTGCCATTTATTTACAAAGAACATTCTTTAAAATTCATTAAATTAACTTGTGACCGGAAAGTTGATTCAACACATCAAAAAGTTATTTTTCTTTTTTGTTGCTTTGCTCATCCCACAAAATTATTCACCCATAAAAACTCCGTCATTAGAGAAAGATAGTAACTAACTAACAAACAAACAAATATTTATTTATTTATTTTTATGCTTGTTTTACTATTATCTTTTTTAAATTAAAAAATATTTGATGATTATTCCTTTTTATTATTTAGACTTTATGGGACCTTATAATGAAACGGAAGCATGCATTTTGTATGAACTTTTTGCAAATTCTCATCAACATCAAATAGTTTCATGGATTCAAGTTGGAGTATCACTGATTGGAAATATATTTCTTTTATTTGCATGGTTATTTTTAGGAATAGTTCCAGGCGTAGAAAAAATTATTAAAATTTTATTATGTTATAGTTATGCCTTCATATTTTTACATAATTTTTTTACTTTAATTAATCAAGCTCGAATTCAAATAACTTTTTTATCATCCGCGAATGATGGATTTTGTAATTTATTTCCAGCTTGGAGTTGTATGATTCTTCGAATTCCACAACTTTATTGCTTTGTTGGTTTGGTTCTTACTCACGTGGCCATTGTTTTGGATCGAGCTTTTTCAACATTAAAACCAATTTTTTATGAAGCTAATGGATCTAAAGCTTTACCATATTATACTGTGTTTATTGTAAGTTTTAATGAACCGGAAAAGACGGGATATTTTTTGAGGCATAAACGTTAGCTTAATTTTTGGTTAAGACGGCCAAAAATAAGTTTTTTAATTTTGAGTACAATACTAGAACTTAAAATGTGTAATAACTTCCCCTTTCTTTACTCTTTACACGTTAAAAGTTAATGATGCATATTTAATTTTTTTACTTTTTACTTACTATTTTTAGCTTTTAACTTCTCTTGCGCTTACTCTTATTGTCGTCATAGAAATTCCGTTATATCCATATCGGCCATATTGTACAATAACAAATGATTCATCTGCAACGAAAGTAAATTATTTATTTCGCTCGTTGTTAGTTTTAACATTTATTTCTGTAATTACGCTATGTTATTTACTTTTTTATAATTCAAAAAGTTTAAAAAGGAATACCCATAATTTTAATGTAAATTCTCATTACCAATTTAAAACCAACTTAATTGCAATTAAATTTTCTTTTATTTCCACCGTTTTTGCATTATTTGTAAATTTTGGGTTTTTACTTGCAAATGCATATGTTCGAATGTTTTTACCTAATGTTGATAGAATTTCATTGCATGCATATTTGGAGGTTACTTATGTAAGTGTTTTAAAACCAATATTAAATTTTTCTTATGAGGCATTTATCCTGAGTGATTTACTAAATTTATCATTTCCAGATAGTTCCAATTCATGCATTTGCAAGTGCCATAGTGATGTTATTTTTTACTATTCGACAAAAAAATTTATCCATTAAAATTATTGATAGTGATGTTACAAACGGCCATTTTCAAGTTCTTCAAAATTTATGGAAGTGATAATCATTGTTTTTTATGTTTTGTAGTGTAAAAAATTGTTTGTTATTCATTTAAATAATTCTTTTAAAGTTAATGTAATAAAAAAATTAAATCAAAAATACTTCATTTTTTCTAAAATTTTTATGTGGTTCAAGAAATGCTGTTTCAAGGCGTTAAAGTCAATGATGTCTGATGCCATAGTTCTCTCTTTCATAAATTTACTAAACAATTACAGTATGCCTCATTTTTTCCAGAAACACCTTTCCCAATAATTATTATTGTTCACAGATTAAATTTTTTTAATGTTTAGATTGTAAATTTTAATTGCTCTTAAAAACCATACAAAAAAGGTATATCATCAATCAAATCACACCTGCATATTACAAAGTGCGGGCGGACGTGTGTTCCACCTTTTTTGTTACTCAAGGAACCAAAAGTAAAAAAACAAATAAAGAAATAAATAAGTATCCAATTTTTATGAATAATTTTTTTGCATTTTAAACATTTGGTTTCTTTTCAATGTGCAAAATAAATGCGCGTAAATTAAAAACTTTTTTTGAATTTATTGTTTTTTTTTGGCTGGAACAAAAGCTTTTTTAGGCGGATGTAAAAAATAGCCACTTTTAAATTCTCCATAATCACGTAGCCATTATTATTTTTTTACTTTTTTTTAGAAAATAAAAAATCATAATTTTTAATTCTTTGAATACCAAAAAAAGTGGTAATGTCATTTTCGATCTGCGTAGTTTTTTTGTTTTTGTTTACATATTTGCGTTTATAAAATAAAACCAAACCCAAATAAAAAACAATTAAATTTTGATGATTTTCAAAAATTCTTTCACCCACATTCTTTATAAAAATTCAATTATTTTCAGCATGAAGAATAATTTTATTATCCTACAAATAAAATTTGCCTTTATTTAAATCCATTTATTAATTATAAGAACTTACGTCGTTTTCGAAGAAAAACAAAACAAAAAATATTTTTGCGCTTTTAAAAAATCCCTTGGGTGCTGCTTTATTTTAATAAACTAAAACTAAACGAAATTTCTTTTCATTTGAAATTTTTTTTCTTCCGTTAATAGTTCCATTTTTGCAAATTTGAGAGACATTTATTTTTTTGACAAATTTACAAGCGTCATTATGTTTTAAATAAATTTAATCAATACTTCCGATTTGGAGTTTTTTCATTAAAAAGTATCGTGGAAATATTTAACGTTTTTTTCAAAAATCGTAAAAATTCTGTTTGAAAATTACAGAAAAAAATTAAATTTTTAGTTTATGTCCGCCTTTAATTACACTGCAACGTGTATAATTTTTAATGAATTTGCTACGTCATTTACATATAATATTGTTTCATGGATTCAAATAACCCTTGCAACTTTGAGTAATTTTTTGTTGTTATCTTTTTGGTGCTTTTATGGAATTGCTCCGGGTATTGATCGAAAAGTAAAAGTAAGGCCTTTATTGGATGCAAAATGAATTAGTATAAAAGTTGATTTTTTAGGTGTTAATTAGCTACAGTTACATATTTATTATTTGTCATAATTGTTTTACATTAATCACACAAATCAGAAATCAAGTAACATTTTAGTTTAATTTTTTGTGGTTTTTAAATTAATGATGGTTTAGATAGTTTATGCGTATGCAACAAAATGCGAATTATTCCCCGCATGGAGTTGTATGATTGTAAGAATCCCACAACTTTTTTGTTTTATCGCTTTGACTTTAACTTATGTGACTCTTGTTTTTGATCGAGCATATTGCACTTGGAAACCATCGAAATATGAAAATGATAGTTGCAAATCTGCGTGCCATTATATTTGCTGGATTGTAAGTGTACTAACTCGGCAAACTTTTTGCCTCCATGATTCTTATTACATTTCTAATTTTAGGTTATTTTATCGATATTTCTTACTGCTGCTGTGGTTGTCGAATATCCCACTTATCCCTTTCGTGCTTATTGTACTTTAACAAATGAATCAGGTTCAGATAGATTTAATTATTTATTACGCTGTTTGCTGGCGATATCAGTAATTTATTCTTTCATTCTATTACTTTTATTATTAAAAAATAATCAAAATATGGTTCGAAATTTACATGCTTTCAACGTGAATACCCATTATCAAATGAAAACCAATCAACATGCAATTCGATTTGTAACAGCTTCAAGCATTTCTTCGTTATTTGTTAGCGTATTTTTTCTTACATCCAATGTTTTTACTAGAATAGTTGTGGATCATATTGGAAAAGTGGCTTTTCATGCATATTTAGAATACACATACGTGAGTTTAATGCTGCAAAATTTTAGAATAATCAAAAAAAATCGCACGAAATTTTTCTTAATTCTTATTTTTCTAAACATCCATTTTATTCCGTAATATTGTTTATTAAAAACATTCTATTTTTAGATAACTCCAATTCATGGATTTATGAGTGCATTTGTTATAATTTTTTATGCTTTTTGTCGAAAAAAGCAATTAACTATCGATTCAGTCGATACTTTAACAACGGATCATTTTGTTCATCTTCGAAAAATGTGGAATTAGTTTCTATTATAAATCCCTAAAAATTTGACAAGTCACTGAAATTAATTTCATTTGGTTTGAATGTTGTCCACGAAGTTCTTCATCAAGCACATAATGTTTCCAAAAAAGAAGCATTGACATTGTCAAACACAAGCTTTCGAATATGAGCTTTTAACTCTTTAAATTCATAGATCAATTAATTTGTTATAAAAAAGTGGAATTGTATTTGACAACCTGGATGAGAGCTAGACGACGTTGCTAGCACTTGTTCGAAATTACTTCGGGTTTATTGTTTGACATTGTTTAATTTTTATTTTGTTATTTGTTTTATGATTTTTGTTTACTATTCTATTTTTATTGTTAATTGAAAAACTTAGATTATTTTAAAAAGTGCACTTTTACTTATATTGAAAATTATTGACCTTTGTTTTGTTTCTTATTTTACACTTCATTTAACATAAAATGTAATCAAATAATAAAAAATATTTCTAATGCTTGTCATATTTATTAATTAATTTACACACTATTTAAAATTAAATTTAAATCACAATAATTTTTTTAAACCCAATATTATTAACTTTGAGCAAAAGGTCTTTTACATACATATGCTTTCTGTACAGTGCTGCAATCATAATTATTATACATGGTGCTAACTTCATGACCACAGTTATCAAGCATTAATTGAGCGCAATTTTCTTTTCCTGGGACATTTGGTTCACTGGGAGACCAATTGATATAATTATATTCGGTTTTGTCAGTCCATTGCCAAGTTTTATTATCATCGATTGTGTAAAGTCCAACCCATAATTGTTGTAACATACATGAAACTGTTTCGTCTTTCTCATTACTATCATCTTTTCCATTTCCTTTTCCATTACCGTTGTTGCCATTTCCTTTTCCATTACCGTTGTTGCCATTTCCGTTGCCATTTCCTTTTCCATTTCCGTTGTTGCCTTTTCCGTTGTCTTTTTTGGTGGTATTGTTGGCATTGGTGGTATTGGTGGTATCTGGGAGAGTTTTATGAACGATATCTAAAAAACCAAAAATGAGTTTATATTAAAAATTAAAAAGGTAAAAAAACATACCAATAACAAATTGAGTTTCTTCTGCACTATGAATTGAAACTAAATGTGCGCCTTCTTTTTGACATGCTTGTTCTGAAGCATTCCAATTTGCACCTTTATATGCTCGATAACAAGCTGATGTGGCTTCATACATTTCCCACCCTTGTCCACAACAATCAACTTCTTTAATGCATGTGAAAGTTGTTTTGGAATTATCAATTATATATCCATCTTTACATTGACATCCTTCAACGCATTCACTGTTACTGCATTTTCCGGGGGATGAGTTTGTGCAAGATGGTTGACAATTGGAAACACATGCTGAATATGTTGAATTTGTAGGGCATTGTAATGGACATCCAATGGTTGTACGCCAATTTCCAAGGGTTGTCACTAAAATTAAATCAGATTTTTCAATTGGGTAAAAAAGCAAAATGAGTCGAGTAACTTACAATTAAGTTCACGTTGACACATTCGTGCAAATCCTTCGAATGAACTGCATTTAAATGTTGGAGCATCACAAACATCTCTAACGCAATTATTAAAGTATGAAGTAATTACATCGCTTCCAAGCTTATTGCATTGAGCGAAGTCTCCAGTGTTTGAAAGGGCATCTTTAATGGCGGTGCAAGTCGTTGTTGCGGCATCCTTAAAAACAACAACTTTTAGTTTTATAAAATCTAATTTAAAAAAAAGTTGCAAATACATACGCAATTAGTATTTCCAGTTGAATCGACTCCTTTATCACATGTTGAAATTGCACCGGGTGGATAGAAATAATCAGTAGTGATCCAAGTGTTGGCCCAATCATTTACGGTGTTTCCATAATTACAAGGTGATGCTTGTTTAGCTGCGAGAGTGCCATCCTTTTTAATGAGATCATTAGCGCAATTTCCATCATAATTTCCAGCTAAACCACAAAGTTTATCAGATCCATAAAATGCAGCGCAATCGGGTACGTCAACGCAGAACTCATAAGTATCAAAGAGGATTTGAATACTGTCTGTGGTGGTGATAGTTTTTTGCCATCCATTTCTTTTAATCGTGATTTTTGGATTGGTTTGATCGGGATAATAATATGGATATATTTGAGCTACTCCATTAACATAAAGCTTTCCTAAGACATCCATATAAATTTTTTGGCCATATAATTCAATCAAGCTTGAATCAATTACAGAGACACTAAAAATTAAACAAAATATTATTTTCAGTTTTTATGGAGCCGCATGAAAGCTTACGATCCAGAATAATGACGATTTTTAATTGCGATTGAGAAGTTTTGATATCCTTGAATGGTAGTACATGGTTGCATGTAAAGATATGGGCATGTTCCTTGATAATCGTGATGGGCTCCATCGAATGTAGTGTAATGTGGATCACCACTCAAGCAAACTCGTTTTGTTTTATTTCCACACGTTCCAGGTGGTGGAGCTAAAAAATAAATATTATTGAATGGCTGTAAGTTTTTTATAAAGCGGTGGCTTACTTGGTTTAAGAGTTGTCGTTGTTGGGGTTGATGAACTTGAGCCAAAAGTTGTTGTATGCTCAGATTCTTTTGTTGTAGTTTCTTGTTGTGGTTCATTGGTTGATGGGTTTTCTGTCTTTTCCGTAGTTGTTTTATAATTTACTGTTGGAAATTCAGGTCCATCCGATGTTGGGGGTTTGTTTGTTTCTTCAAATGATCGAGAAGTTGTACGATAATTTTTGGTTGTTGTTGTTTGAGGTTGTTGCTGGGAAGAAGTTGTTTGTTCTCTTGATGGAGTTGTTGGGGAATTTGTATTTTCATTTGGCTTTTCTGTTGTTGGATAAACGAACGTTGGATATTCAGGATTTTCTGTGGATTTTGAAGGTTGTGGAGGAATTAAAGTAAAAGCGGGTCCAGTGTTATCATTAAACACTCGAGTTGTTCCATAATCGATTGTTGGATATTCTGGATTTTCAGAAGTGCTTTGTCCCATTGGTTGTTGAGTTGGCTTCATTGTTGAAGGAACTTCTTGATTTTCGGTTGTGCCATAATCAACTGTAGGATATTCCGGGTTACCAGTTGTAATTTCTTGTGGAGGTTGTGATGGAATATTTGTGGATGGCATTTCTGTATTTTCATTATCCTTTTTAGTTGTGCCATAATTAACTGTGGGATATTCTGGATTTTCAGAAGTGCTTTGTCCCATGGGTGGTTGAGTTGGGAAATTTGTTGAAGAAATATCATTTGGCTTTTCACTTGTTCCATAATTTACTGTTGGGTATTCAGGATTATTAGTGCTTATACCTTGGGGTGGCTGAGAAGGAAGATTTGTGGATGGCATATTAGTATTCTCATCAGGCTTTTCGGTCGTGGGATATTCTGGATTTTCAGTTGTAATTTCTTGTGGTGGTTGAGAGGGAATATTTGTTGATGGGAAATTTGTACCTTCATGAGGTTTTTCACTCGTTCCATAATCGATTGTTGGATATTCAGGGTTATCAGTTGTAATATCTTGTGGAGGTTGAGAAGGAACATCTGTGGATGGCATATTCGTATTTTCAAATGGAGGCTGTGATGTTTCATAATTCACTGTAGGGAATTCAGGATTGCCCGTTGTAACTTCTTGTGGTGGTTGAGTTGGGAAATTTGTTGATGGGCCATCATTGGGTGTATCGGTTGTTCCATAATTTACAGTTGGATATTCGGGATTATTTGTTGTTGGCCCTTGAGGATTTTGAGAAGTGTTTTCTTCAACTGGTGGTTGAGTTGTTGGGCCATTCGTTGATGAAGGCATGTTTGTGTTTTCATTTGGCTTTTCGGTCGTGCCATAATTTACTGTTGGATATTCAGGATTTTCTGGTGTTGATTGTGCGGGTTTTTGTGAAGTTGTAATTTCGGGTGAAACTTTAGTTGTTGGATTTTCAGAGTTTTCCGTTGTTGGTTTATTTGTTGCTTGGGAGCTTGATGGCATATTTGTATTTTCATTAGATTTTGTAGTTGTTTCATAATTAACTGTTGGGTATTTAGGACTTTCTGTAGTTACGTCTTGTGGTGTTTGTGAAGAAGGATTGCTTGACCTTCTCGTCGTTGCATCAGTCATTTGACGTTCAGTGGTATCGAAATGAACTGTAGGATTTCCAGGGTTATTTTGTTCCGTATTGGATGATTCAGATGTAGTAGGATTGACCGTAGTAATAATTTCTGTGGTTGATGGTTGAGAGGCTTCTGTAGTAGCTACTTTTTGTGTAGTGGTTTCAACTTCAGCGGTGGTGGTGGTGGATGGAAGATTTGTGGTAGTTTTTTCGGTTGTTACAATCGAACTTGAAGTTGGGTTTGTTGTTGTTGGAGTTGATGCAGGGATTGTAGTAGTGGTCGTGGTGTTAGGAGCATCTGATGTTGCAGAGATTGTTGTGGATGGTTGAGCCGTAGTAGTTGTTGCTGTGGTGTTAGGAGCTCCAGGTGATGTGGAGGTTGAAATCAAAGTGGTAGTTGTCATCGTTGATGGCTGACTGGTAGTAGTCGAGATTGTAGTTGTTGTAGTATTTGGGGCCAAGCTAGTTGTAGTTGGCGGCAAAGTGGTTGTTGTCGTTGTTGACCCTGGGGTTGTAGTAGTATGGCAAGGACATGGTTTATCTGTGGGTGCAGCAGTGGTAGTATGGCAAGGACAATCATGATCTGGATCTCCATCCGTATCATTGCAATCATGATGATGGGGAGGATTGTGATGGGGCGGTGGAGTTGGAATTGGAGCATCTACGCAAGTAATAGTGCAAACCATTTTTCGATCTTCATTTTCCACATTATCCATCCATATTCCAGCTTTAACAAATGTATCGCCTTAAAAAGATTTTACTTCCTTTTGCTGATTTTTAATTTAAAAAACTTACCATAGGCAGTTGAAAAAATGCATAAGAAGAAAAGCAAAAAATAGCAATGCAAATCCTCCTTTTTAATTTGGAGTGTCGTTTCTGTCTGTATGTTTGTCTGTATGTCGTTTCTGCTTTTTTTTTGTTTTGTCCCGATAGCCTAGATCAGTTTTTTACGCTGATTCCGAATATGTTGGTCTCACGCTTCGGAGAGTCAAGGATCCCTATGTTTTGGTCAATTTAAATTTGCATTTCGTGAAAATTTTCTCGACACGAAAGTTTCCCTTTGTGTTTTTTTGAAAGGGAAATGTTTGCATTTTTGTATGCATTTTTTTGGAAGTCAAAAGTATGTTTTTTGTAAGAATTTTTTGGAAGTCAATTTTTTTGGAAGTGATGTTTGTTTTTCTCTGATGGTTTGCCTCTAAATTCCACATCATTTTTTGTTTTCTCTTTTTTCTATTGTTTAGCTTGCTAGATCATTTTTTCAAACTTTTTTTCGTGGCATGCTTTTTTGGTGATACTGTTTATTGTCTTGATTATTAATTGTTTTTGTTTGCGCACGTTTATCATTGCACTCTGTGTTGTTTTTTGTTGAATATTAATGTATTTTACATACAATTTTCCACGTTTTGTTTATTTGTTACGCGTTCTAATATGTTTCATATTTAATTGTTTATTTTCATTTTAGGTAGTGTTTCTACAGTTGTTTCTCAAAGTCGTCGTTCAATTTTGATAATGGTTAATTCTCCTGCAAAAAAACGTCCTCGAAGATCATCACCTGTTACAACAGCATTGAGCTCTTATAAAGATGTGGATGTCCAAAGTTTCAACAAGTTTGTTATTTATGCATAATTTCAAATATTGTTTTATTATTGGTTTGTTTTTAGATCCTTCGTATTCCAACTCGACAATAAGCCCGTTTTACCGTCACTTCGTACTATTCCTGCCAAAAACAAACAAGAAATGGTAATGAACATGTTTCTCTGCGATCGAAATGCTGATAGCTTTGAGCTCACTGCTTGGGGCGATAAAGCAACAAAGCTTTATGATACCGTATCCGTCGCAACAAGGGTTAGCTTTTTTTCTATTTCTTTTTTATATCATTGCTTTTAGTATCCTATCTGGATCAAATTTAGTATGCTAAAGAAAATTCCTGTCAAAGATACCTTTGTTCCACGAACTACTATAAAAGACTCCAAAATTAGCTGTCACGACTCTACATTTGTATTAGTTCCCGTTCCGCTCAATGCTCTCAAACACGTTGATTTTAAGAACTTTGTCCAAATTGTTGATGGCTTCGATAAAGGAAACGTTCAAAACTTCAAGTTCATCGCTTACATTGCTGGTGAAGTCATTAAACCTGGAATTACCAAACTGTTTCGTATGTTTTGTTTTTATTCTTTTCTTTTCTTTATTGTTGTTTTTAGGATACATACATTTGGAGCTCATCGAGCCTGTTTATATGGATTCAAGAAATCTCGTGATTGCTGAATGCTCCGATGGCAAATACAAGGCTCGATTCGAAATGATGTGTTCTAAAGAAACAGCAGATGATCTGAAAGATGAAACAAATATCCATGCAAGCTCCTTCAAAGCCGGTTTTAGTATGTTTTTTTGAAATAACTTTAAACGTTTATTTATCCTATCTTAATTTTAGTTATTCCGGATCAAAATATCTTTGGCATAAGCTCGGAACCCATCTTTACTATCACCGTCACTGATTGCATTCAAATTGTCAATGAAGTTATGGATTATGGCGATCTCGATGATTTGAAGATGCTCCAATACCCAGCTGTTCCTAATGATTGAATTTTATCTCATTTTGTCTGGTTATTAAAAACTTTTGGTTATTTGAAAGTTTCATGTCTTTGTTGATGTTATTTTTTTTTGTTAAAAATGAAAATAAAATGTTTTTATAATTTTTTCTGAGTATGCACTTTACAGCGAAGAGATTTTTGTGAGAATTTGTAAATGTTTGTAAGCATTTTTTTGGAAGTCAAAAGTTAGTTTTTCTCTCACTGTCTGCCTCGAAATTACACATCATTGTTTAATTTCGTTTTATCTTTTGGTTAGGCTTGCATGAACATTTTTTTTTTATGTGATTTATTTATTCAAGCTATTTTTCTGAATTATTCTTCAAAACATTTTTTTTGGTTGGTATTGGTATTGTTTATTTTTTTATTTTTTCTGCATTTTTCTGTTGTTGTACTTCAGGAATGCAGGCGTACGTAAGCGATGAGGATGAAAGCGGCCTTCGGGCAACCCAGCGTAACGATGCGTCAGAGAATGTTGAGCGAAGCGAAGTAAGCGAGGATGAGTCAATGGAAGTTGATGATAACGTTAGTGAACCTATTCTTATGGGTGCTATGATTGATGCGAATGTCATCGAAGGCCAAGAGTTGATCCCCAACGAAGAGGTACAGTTAGCAGCCGCGATATCCGAGGATTTTGCTACGTATTGCCGTAGAAAAAAGATTAGGAGCAGCGCAGCGAACCGGCGAAAGTGGACACGTCAGCGTCAATCCGACGAAGAAAGATTAACCGAGCTTGAACGATTGCGTCAACAACGTAGAGAAGCACGTCAACGTGAATCTGCAGGCCAACGTGCACTAAGGCTTGCTGATTTGCGTGAACGAAATAGATTGAGCCGTGATAACGAAGATGATGAGCAACGAGAAGTGCGATTAGCGGCAGATCGAGAGCAACATGTTTCGTTAAGAGAAACCGAAAGCGATGAACAACGTGAAGCCCGATTAAACGCCCAGCGAGTTTTGCAAGCTTCTCAACGAGAAAATGAAAGCGATGCCCAATGTGAACAAAGGCTTGCTGATTTGCGTGAACGAAATAGATTGAGCCGTGATAACGAAGATGATGAGCAACGAGAAGTGCGATTAGCGGCAGATCGAGAGCAACATGCTTCGTTAAGAGAAAATGAAAGTGATGAACAGCGTGCAGAACGTTTAGAAGACGATCGCGTACAGCATGCCCTTGCTCATGAAAATGAGACGCAAGATGAACGAACACAACGTAATGAAAGTAGGCGAACCGATTATGAAAGACAACGACAGAATCCCGCAAATGTGTTTCGAGCAGCCAATAGTGATAACGTTGAGCAATTTTCATTAGGAGATCGCGATACGCCATGCACGTTTTGTAGCGGATTGCATTACTCATGTGAGAATCGTACAGCTCAAGGTACTTACGATAATTGTTGCAATTGCGGACGCGTTAAAGTTAATTTCGAACCGAATTTTCCCGAACAATTGAAAGCGATGCTTACGCGTGAAGAAGGTACCGATTGGCGTCCATTTCATGATAAAATTAATAAGTATAATACGAGCGTTAGTTTTGCGTATATGAAGGGTGAAATGCGTCAGTTACCTGGCATTTTTCACTATCGCGTTCATGGTGAAGTTATGCATGTTTTACCGAGATACACAGATCCGCTTCCAGGACAACGGCCTGCTTTTGGGCAATTGTGGATTGTGGAAACAAACGATGCTATTGAATACCGATGTCAAGCTCCATTTGCGTCTGATTGTGAACGACGAATTTTTGAATTTTTGCATACTTTGTTGGTTAATGTCAACGAATATGCAAATATTTATCGTATGCTTCACGATATCGAGGATGAAGAGCGTGAAGTAGCGGAAAGAGAAGGACGCACGCCAAAAGTGTACAAAATTCTCTTCAAAAAGACAACGAATAATACCAGCGATACGTATGCGTTACCGACAGTGTCTAATGAAGTAGCGGGTATTTATATTTGCGATGAGAATGGTGACATTCCTTGGAATGATATCCAAGTTCAACGAAAGTGTAACGACGGAGAGCTACCTATGGCTCAACGTATTTCTAAGTATTCGAAGCATTGTGAACCGCTTACGTTTGTGTTGTTTAACCCTTACGGTAGAGGAGACTTTTGGCATTATGATAGGCCAAAGAATCCTTCTAATCCACAAGGCGGAAAACTTACTGCGCTCCAGTATTTTTTGTATAAGTTAGCTTTGCGTACCGAAAATGAAAATGAGCCTTTTAATCCCATCCTTCATGGAGGTAAATTATTGAGCAAATATTTAGTTTGGTCCTTTACAATTGTCGATAATGAGCGTTTAAAGTTTTTGCGATTGAATCAAAAGAAGTTACGAGTTGATACGTATACGGGTCTTACAGACTATTTGCGAAATGTTGGAGAAGCTAACGATTCGTTACCAGGAAAGAAGTTTGTTTTGCCCTCATCGTATACGATGGGACCTCGAAGCCAATCTGAATTTTTGAATGATGCGAATGCGATGTGTCAGAAGCATGGAAAGCCGAGTTTATTTATTACGAAAACGTGTAATCCCGATGATCCCGATATTACGAGACATATATTCGAGAACCAGAGAGCCTATGACAGACCCGACGTTGTTGATATCGTTTTTAATTACCACGTTAAGCAATTCGTCAAAGAAATGAAAAGTGGTATTTTCGGAAAAGTTAAAGCGTTCCTTTACGTTGTTGAGTTTCAGAAGCGTGGATTACCACATATTCACAGTTTGTGGTGGTTTGAAGAAGAATGGAACGATATTGCGAAAATTAACGATTTCATTTCTGCGGAATTGCCAGATCGAGAAAGTGACCCCGTACTTTACGAACTCGTGGTGAAACATATGCTTCATCGACCTTGCGGAGAATACGATCCGAATGCTATGTGTATGCAGGATGGTACATGTAAACGTCATTTTCCGAAAGCGTTTAGCGAAGAGACAACGTTTGATGAAAATTCGTATCCGACTTACCGAAGGAGAAACGACGGTAAACAAGCTACGGTCAACTTTAAAGGACGACCCTTTGTTCTTGATAATCGTTCCGTTGTTCCGTATAATGCGTATTTATTGAAGCGTTTCGGTTGCCACATCAATATAGAAGTGGTATGCAGTTTGAGAACAGTGAATTATTTGTTCAAGTATTTGTTTAAAGGTCCGGACAGAATTAATATTGAGATTAGTAGCGGACAAGTTAATTACGACGAGATTCAATGTTTCCTTGATGCGAGATATTTAAGCGCTCATGAAGCTTGCTGGAGACTTTACAAGTTCGATATGCATTTTTCGAGTGAAAGTATTGAGAGGCTTCAGGTTCATTTACCTGAGCAACAAACGATTGCGATGGCGGAAGATGCGACGATTGCAGATATGATTCGAGATGCGATGAAAAAATCGAAGTTATTAGCGTTCTTTGATTTAAACCGAAACGCGCCAAACGGAGTTAATCGAAATCTTACGTATACGGAGGTTTGCCACCATTTTACATGGGACGCAAAGAAACGCGAATGGCATACACGTTTGAGAACTACGAAACCGAAATGTCCACGAATGTACGCTGTTAATCCGAAAAACACCGAATTGTTTTATCTTCGAAAGTTACTTACCATTGTTAAAGGTCCGAGAGATTACGAAGATTTACGTAGAGATCCTTACGATCCTAATGCAATCCATGTAACGTTCCGCGAAGCGTGTGTAGCACGAGAATTAGTTGAATCTGATCAAATTTACTACGATGCGTTACATGAAGGAACGTTTTTCAACTTACCAAGAGAATTACGACGTTTATTCGCACGAATCGTTGCTCATTGCGATGTTGAAGCTCCGTTATGGTTATGGAATCAGTTTCGTCATCAGTTAATCTCTGATTTACTTCGAAATCATCGCGGCGATGAAGATCTTGCGGAAAATTTAGCATGGCGTCAAGTTTTACGAATGATTATCAACAATGAGCGATCGCTTGAAGATTATCCAATCCTTCAAATGGTTGCAGAAATTGTTGGTATTGACGACGAAAGCGTTGATGTTACAGCACACCGAATTCGAGGTGATCAAATGAGAGGGACGTTGAATCCTGAACAAGCGAATGCGTATGAAGCGATTATGCAACGAGTCGTTAATCCAGATAATTCTGCGGCCTGTTTTTATATTGATGGCCCAGGAGGTTCAGGAAAAACGTATCTCTTTAATTGTTTATTTTCGAATTTAGTTGCGTCCGATACCGATGTTGTTATTATGGCTTGGAGCGGTATTGCGGCAAGTTTATATGAAACGGGACGAACAGCTCATAACGTATTTAAGCTTGATTTTCCGTTCGTCGAAGAAAGTCAATCCGGTGTAGTTTCTTCGGATTCACTTGGACAAGCGTTGCGTAAAGTTAAAGTTATTGTTTGGGATGAAACTCCGATGGCACCACGAAGAGCACTTGAAGTTGTTGATGAGAAGTTACGCGAAATTATGAATAACGACGTTCCATTTGGAGGAAAAATTATCGTTTGCGGAGGAGATTTTCGTCAGTTAGGACCAGTTGTGAAAAACGGTACGCGTAACGATGTTATCCGAAATAGCGTTAAGATGAGTCCGCTTTGGCCGCTTTTCTCGGCGAATAAATACGATTTAATTAGTAACGAAAGAGCCGATAATAATGGAGATGATTTTGCGGAAACGATATTGAGGATTGGAAACGGAAGCGCAAACGATGTTCACGGTAAAGTATCGTTACCCGAAGAGTGTATTACTGAGAGTGATTTAGTTGAGGTTATTTTCGGCGATGTTATAAGGAATAACGATTTAAATGCGTTTGCGTCTAGAGCTATTCTTTCTACGGTTAATGCTGAAGTTGACACGTATAACGAAGCGATTATCGATTTACTTGATAGCGATACCGAAAAGATTTATCAAGCTGTCGATCGAGTTGAAGATAACGTATTTGAGTATAGTCCAGAACATTTCGAAACGTTTAAGCCAAATGGTTTTCCAGCCTACAAGTTACGACTACGAGTAAATGCGGTAATAATGCTTATGCGTAACTTGAACATCCGAGAAGGTTTATGTAACGGAACGCGACTTATTGTTAAGAGACTTGAACGTAACATTATTGTTGCTGAAAAGTTAACCAATCGAAGCGATAATAGCGAAGATAACATCGTAATGATTCCACGAATTACGCTCCTCGACGATTCAAGCGTTTTGAAAATCTACCGCACACAATTTCCGGTTCGAGTTGCGTTCGCTTTAACGATTAATAAAGGACAAGGACAAACGTTCGATTGCGTAGGAGTTGATCTCAGTAAAGGAATTTTCACGCACGGCCATTGTTATGTTGCCCTTTCACGCACTCGTGCATGGGATAAGCTTCATATTAAATTGCCTTCCGACGATGTGAATAGTACGCGAAATATCGTTTACAACGAACTTTTGAACGACGATCCGCTTTCAGTTATGTTGCCAGATGTTCCAGATTATGCTGCTTTAAATCCCGATTGGAACGTTGAGAACAACGTAAATATGGAAGTTGATGAAGAGCAGCGACCTATCGATGACGATAATCAAGTTTTAGAAAATGTTTCCGTTAACGATATCGTCGATTTAGAGTATGAGATTAGCGATGAGTGGAACGATAACGTTGAAATGAATGATATTGATAGCGATTCTAATTAGAATGAAGTTGCGTTTGTTACAGCGATGAGTTGCGTTTTTAGCATGTTTACAAGGTCTTATCAGTAGCAAGTACGAGATGTCATGCCTATTTTATGGGATAAATGTGTGCTTCCTCGGAAGCAAGTATTTGGTGCATTACGCTTAAATCACCTCAGGTGAGCCTCATGCTTAACAAATCGCATTGTTGACATTCTAATACTTGGTAGGATCATACGTAATAATTGCATTAGCGTTGCGTATAATAAGAGATAGGATTTTTTTGACCTTTTTAAAGGGTTTTATTTTCCTTATAAACGAGAAAAGTTGCGTCATGATGTTTTCAGGAGAATGCGACAATAGTAGTTCAAGCAATAAGAGTTTTACGATGAGTTTATGTCAGCGATGAGTTGCGGCTTGACCATATATACAAGGCCATATTAGTAGCAAGTACGAAATGTCATGCCTATTTATGGGATAAATGCCCGCTTCCTCGGATGTAAGTATGAGGTGCTTGCTTAAATCACCTCAGGTGAGCCACATGCTTAACATAGCGCATTGTTGACATTTTAATACCTGGTATAGTTATATGTGTTTATTGCACCTACGTACGAATACGATGGGGTTTCTTTGCCCTTTTAAAGGGTGTTGTTGACCAAAAAACAAACAACTATCCTCCAATATGCTGTGAACCTTGACGAGGTTTGGAGGCTTACTATTGAAGTTATTACTGTTTACAGTAATGCACTTTAATAAACCAATACTCAGCAATTTGTTTGTTATTGTTTATGTTGTTCTAATTGTTTGGATGTAGCGTTTTCTCAATTCATTCATATTGTATTATTTTTTTGTTGTCGTAAATATTTAACGGTTCCGTAGATTTTCTTTTTTATAAAATGATTGTTTTAGTTTGAGGGACTTACCGAAGGTAAGGCCCCAATGTTCTTGTGCTCCATTTTTAAATGAAAGCAAAAGGCTAAAAACAAAAAGTATGATTTTTTCATGGATTCCTTTGACCCTTTTATATTAATTTTTTTCATCCTCAATTTAAGCATTGTTTAATTGTTTAAAATGATCACCATGGGGGCGGCGGCTTAATTTGATTTGCGTCGGCATGTATGGAGGGTCACATTGATGAAAAGTACACAAACCTGCTGCTCTCCTTTCACTCATTGAAATTGTATTAGAAAAACAATTTAAAAAATGTCACTTGCTTAATTCTTCTTCCATTTATTTTAAAGGTGTTCAAATAAAATCGTAAATTGTTTTTTGACAAATTTTTTTGGATAATCAAAGACAATACTCTAAATCGCATTTTTTAAAATTTAGTTTATTATTTATTAAAATAGCAAAACTGGCAGTGGATGACTTTTTTTTATTGTTGTTGTTCAAAAAATAAATAAAAATACAAGAAAAAAGATAAATATTTTGCAAAACATTTTTGATTTGTTAAAATTATTTGATCATCAAGATTTTTTTTTAAAAACATAGAAATAAACACGGGTTTTTGTTGTTTTACCAAAAAATAAAAACATGTGAGTAAAAAATTATGCATTCTTTTATGTTTTTAATAAACATTATATATATATATTATAAAAAAAGCAGTTTTTGCCTAAAATATTTATTTTGAAAAGATTTCCTTTATCCTTTGAATTTTTCAATAAAAGATCTTTTCTGTGGAACATTAATTCGTACTATGTACCTGAAGAAACTTTTGTTTTTGGCATGACCTGTGAAATTATTGAATCCTTGATGAAAAAAATTTTATGCGGAAGCTGTTGATAATTGCAAAGCCATATTTTCTTGTAGGGGTTCAAATGAACCACAAATAATAATTTTAATTGAACTGTGATGTTTTTTGTTTGAGCATTCTAGTCTCTATTTGCTCTTCCAAAAGGTGTTATAGGGTTTTCACATTTTTCCTTTACTAAATTTTTTTCCAGTTCATTGTTAGTTTTTCAATCCTTTGTCTATTGTATGAAGATTTTTAAATTTATGATGCCATTCTATTTTTTTTATTTAAAAAAAAATCAAGTCTCTGTTTGTTCTTTCAAAGGGTGTTAAAAATTTCGTACAAGTTTTTTGCATTTCATTAAATTTTTTCATCTGTCTATCTATTGTATGAAGCTTCTTTAACGTATGGCGATGCATGGTGGTGCTACCATTCAATTTTTTCAAATTAATAAAAATTATTGTTATTTTATTTGATTATTGACATTTTAAAATAAGTAACATTTTTTTATTTTAAATGTTTATCCACCTTTTAATTTTTCAAATCACTTGATTTTTTAAAATAAAATCTTTTGTGAGATTTTGTGTCAATCAAAAAAACGCAATTTCCGCCCACCGAGGTTATTCGTTCATACAAAAGTCACGCAAAAAAATGAGATAAAAAGGAAGCAAAATTTCCTAAATTTTGTCAAATTTGTTTTTCAACAATGACTTCATTCACCTGCACTTTGATCTTATTAGCCTTTTGCCTCGCTTCCTATGCAACAGGTTAGTTAAGCTCGATAAAAGGAATTTAAATAATTTAAAAAGTTTTAGCTGACACCTTTGTCAAAACAGGTATTTGGTTAGACCATGTTGAAAATGAAGATAAAAAATTAGTTTGTACCATGACTTGCGTGGATGCTCCAATCCCAACTCCACCACCTCATCATCATGATTGTAATGATACGGATGGAGGAGATCCAGATCACGATTGCCCTTGCCATACTACCACTGCTGCACCCACAGATAAACCATGTCCTTGCCATAATGCTACAACTCCTTCAATAAATACAACAGCTATTCCATCAACTACGCCACCAACAACTTCGGTTCCTATTTCAACGACGACAAAAATTTCTGAAAATGTAACAACTACAATGAGACCAAAAACAACAAGTCCAGTTATGAGTGAAGGATAAAAATTCATTTGCGTGTAAATAAATTTTCTTTGGATGTTTTGAAAAGTAAAGATTTGACAAAATAAAAATCTGAAAATGTATCGAAGGCATTTCAAAATATTTTTATTAAATTTTGCTGCCTAATTTATTAGTTTAAAAATATTATAATTTTGACAAACTCCATCGTTAAAACATAAAAGGAATTTCATTTCGTCAGGGTCTCAGGTAAATTCTTTATCCCTAGCTCGATGGATTAGACATGAGAAGACATAGCAGTGACATACATACATGTTCCTATTCTTGGGCCTTTTTTTATAACCACTCGAAGCTTTTTTACTTAAAATTATTGTTTTTTTAGACTTTTTAGCGCGTTTTCCATTCATTTATAACTTCGACGACCAATTTTTTCCACAGCAACAAATATTGTTTTCTTGTAGGTACTAAGAATTCATTTCGATTCAAGCTTTTTGTTAATTGTAAAAACTCGTGAAATAAAATAAATATGCCAAGCACCATAAAGTAAAGCCATGGTCAAAAATGTTTCCACAAAAACATTCGACAATGGATAATATAGTAAATAATTTCTATAGTGAACCTTTGAAAAGTTATAATTTTACAATATTTATTAATAAAACACAACTAAAAAAGGAGATGATATTACAATATTATGAGAAGAATTGAAATGATGGTTTTTCAATTTGCGGCTTCCAAGTGTCAAGTTTTGCCTTCATTTGAGCTTTGAATTCTTTAACGTTCATTTCTTCCATCATATCGATCAGAAAAACTCTGACCCGAGCTTTAGGAGCAAGAGAAGTCTGAAAAGAGAAAGACTTATTAGTGAATGAAATACAATAATGACTAGAAGAAATATTACAATAAGAACATCATAAAGTTGATGAGCAAGAATTGGTTGAAAAATAAATGTAAGGTTAAGATATTTGACTTTGTTTTGTTGAGGAAGAGAAGATGGTTTGATAGCATTTTGAGGATTTAATCCACGAACTTCAGCACTAAAAATAATGTTTTTAACAACCAACGATAAATATAAACCAAAAACATACCTGATACTTTCTACATTCGGAAGCTGGATCAATAATTCATTGAGAGAAATAAATCTATCATTATCATATTCGATGCTAGTGGTAAAAGTATCCCATTGCTTTACTAATCCAGATTTGGTAAGACGCATAAAAAGCTTCTTTGGAATTATAAGATCAATAATTGAAATTTCTTTGGCATAAATTCGATCCTCAAAAAACCCAAAAGGAGAGGCAATATGAATTGAATTTGAAATCCAAACAGGTTTGTCAATTTTGTACATTTCTTCTTCATTTTCAAAGACCATCTTCTTATTATCAACCATTAATGTGATTTTTCCATCAGCTGCAACATGAACGTCATCAACCATTAAGTATAAATTCTTTGGATAGAAAAATTTGCAAGTTCTTTCAAACTTTTTCCAAGTTTCACTATCAGCTGTTTCACGAATATAGCACATGTGTGGATATGGAAAAACAAAGTATTGTCTTTCAGCATCATCGCCATTAAAAGTAATGTTCATTGGTTCATCTTCAGGAGTTGGCAGCATTTCATTATCAACAAGAGGAGCAGCAATTTCAAACATAGGCATTTTTTCATCCGAATCAAGAACTTTTTGATTGTATAGTTTTTTAAATGTATCATTTTCAAAGTTAAAATCAACACAGATTTTAGCATCAGGATCAAAATGTTTCTAAAATATTTAATCCAAAATTTTATCTAATGGAAAATGCATACCTTGACAAATTTGAAGAATAAATGATCATCCAATGGACCATCAACCTTTCTGAGACTTAATTCAGTAATCTTGTTTTTCCATGGAATTGATAGAAGCTTTGTCATTGTTCGACGAGTAACGTGACAATCCAACATGCTAAAATAAATACCATTTTATAACAATATTAGAAAAGTATAAAGCATTACCGAATGATTCGAGCATTAGGAACCAAAGCTAGAACATCTTCTAATGGAATTTGTGAATCATCGAAATCAGAAACCATTGATGAAGCTTCCAAATCTGTTTCATCAAAATCAGAAATAATTGAAGACACTTCCATAGCAGTTAAATCATTATCAAAATCAGAAATAATTGAAAGATTATCCCAAGCTGTTGACAAAAACGCATCAGAGTCAGAAATAGTTGAAGAAGCTTCCATAGCAGTTGAAATCTCATCAGGATCAGGAATGAATAATTGAGAGACCACTGGAGTTAAAAATTCATCAGAAACAATTGAAGCTGTCGAAAAATCCAAACATTCAACTTTTCCAGAATTTGTTAGCTTTACAAAAGCACCATATTTCAAATGTTGGTAGGAAATTGTAAGTTCATAAGCATCACATCGAGCAATTTTACTAATAAAACTACCATTAAAATCATATTGAAGAGATACATTAAATTTCTTTGTAATCCAAATAAAGTTCACTTTTTCCATGAAACGACAAAGTTCATTATAATCAATATAATCGATGCATCCATCATAAGCTTCATTTTCAAGTCGTTGCTTATATCCATTAATTTCAAGAGAATCAATGATGAGATAAGGAGCTTCATTGAAGAAATATTTGCAAGTTCGATCTAGCTTTTGTTTCTCTTCAGCATCAGCACTTTCATTGATGTAGTTGATGAGCTTCAGAGAAAATGGAAATTCTTGTTGATGGATGTTTGAAAGATTGAAAGAGAGCTTTTCTTTAACCATTTTTCGAAGACAAAGTTTTCAAAGAATGGATTCGCTTTAAAACTTCTTTCAAGATTTCTTGGTGAATGAAAAAAAATTTTCATGATGATAAAGTTGCAAAATTTACATATTAGTTTTGGATTTTTAATACAACAAACGAACAATGAAAATTGATTTGAAGAAAAGCGATAACCAGAATATATATGTAAAATGAATTCAAACGACAAAATAAAACCATTATGTTTTTAATTTATTTGGTATTAAATAAAAAAATCCGCATGATTTATCAAGCATTTCAAACAAAAATGATCTTTACATAAAAAATAAAATTGATAATCTGACTGACAATTTAATCGATTGCATTCACCCAAATATCTCAATCGCTGTTTACATGCCAATCTATCATATGAAGGTTTTTCAAATGTAATTTCTTCCAGATATGTTCTCCATCCAAATGCTCCTGGGCGAGTATAATTTATTACAATGTCCTTGAAAATTTAATTTATTTTAGGTCAAAGTTAGTTTCAAAAAAAAAAAAACACACTTCTCTCAAACTTTTATCTGCTTCAAAAAAGCTCGGAAATGTTATCCATTTTGGAGGGATCTTACTTTTCTTTATCGTTGTTACACCCAAAGTTACTTCAACTTTAAATTTATTATCTTCTGTATGAGCATTATGAGCTCGATGAATTTTAACCATGTAATAATAATATGGATTATTTGAGCGAAGATTATATTCTTTAACAGCTTTTTTTACAATTTCCTAAAAACAAATTTTAAGATTATTAAAGTCTATTAAAAGCAAGTAAAAAAGCTTTACATAAATTTGTTTTGTGCAATGATTGATAACATTATGTTCTCGAAATACTCGTGTACGAAATCCATAAGGTACCCAAATATTTTCATATCTTTTCAATGGGTAACAAATACACCACATATATATTTTTTATATACAAACAAACATAATTTCAAAAACAAAAAATGCAAAAAGCGTTGGAAGCTGAAGACTCGAATGCAGAAAAAAGGAGAGAGTAAATTGCGGAGGTTGTTCTTTTGGCATGGACATCGCAGCATGGTGTAATCATAGTCCATGCTTGGCTTTCATTTAAGGAAAGATGAAAGTCAGAGACGCAGATGTGAGGAAAGCTTTATAATAGGATTTCAATTGTAAAAATTAAAAATTATGAAACCAAAAAGAAACAAAAGCAATTAATAAATATAAAAAATATGGATCATAATAAACAAAAGATTTTATTGAACCTATTTTTTCTTTGTTATGATGTAATGAATATAAAATTAACAGTTTAATAATTCTAGAGTTCTATCGTTAACAGATGAATGTCGTGTCTTTATTAATGATCAAATCAAAACGTAATAAAAGACTTGGACTTTCTCCGCTTTTTCCATTATCCATAATTTTTAAAAAGTTTCACTTTGTGCTTGCATTCCATAAGCTTTTAATTTTATAAGCCTTTGACGTTCGCTATTGTTTATCATTATCAGAGTCCTAAAAACGAAGCACTCTTTTTCTTATCAGAAGTTTTTCTATTTTTTAAAGCCATAATGAAAGAGACAAAAACTAAAGAAGCATCGCAAATTTGGTTAAATTGATTTATATAGAAAAATCAATGTTGATATTGTTTATTTTATTTTCAAGTTTTTCTTTCTCGGTTTTTGCCGTTTCATGCCCAGTTGGAAGTTATGAATGGCAAACAAATTGTTTGCTTTTCCAAAATGCTACAATTGGATTTGCTGATGCAGAAGCACATTGTAGGGATTTGGGTGGACATTTAGCTTCAATTCATGATGGATTTACTGATGTTTTGCTTTCTCGTAAGATAGCAAAATAGGTATCAAAGATTTATTTAAAATTTTTTAGAAAAAGCTAACGATCATTTTCATGATAGTACCGTAATTGATTTTTGGATTGGATTATCTGATTTAGCTTCATTGGGAAATTGGACATGGACCGATGGAACGTCGTTGGGTTATAAAAATTGGGCTCCACAGGAACCAAAAAACATTTCGGGTACTGATTGTGCTGCTTTACCTTTGACAAATTCTAAATGGATAAGTGATGATTGCTTCAAACTAAAGCCATATGTTTGTATGGTTTCAAAAAGTTTTTATCAACCAACTACAACAACTACGGCATATCCACTTTATTATAATTGTACCCCGCCATTTACTTATTTTCAACCTACTCATGCTTGTTATGGATCCGGATATATTTATGCGCAGTATTTAAATTGGACGACATCCGAAAATTATTGTGAAAGTAATGGAGGGCATCTAGCTTCAATCCATAGTTACGAAGAATTGAGATTTTTGGATGGTAAAAAAAAAAGCATTTTTCTTTATCACACAAATTTTAGCATTTGCGTCCTATGCCAATTACGGTAGCTGGACTGGTGCATTTTCAAATGATAACGGTAAAACTTGGAAATGGTCAGATGGAAGCCCCTTTGATTATAATCCTTGGACATCGGGATTTCCAAATCGAAGCAGTAGCGGATGTGGCGGCCTTGAATTTGGTTTAGTAGATTATGATTGCACTAATACATTGAGAAAACTTTGTAAAATACCATTGTAAACATTGGAGTTAAACAAATTTATGTAGAATTCTAATAGAATTAAAAATAAAGCAAAAAAAAAATTGTGACTCGATTATGTTTATCCTGGTCGTGATTTTACTTTTCCTTGATGACATCTCCAAAAATAACATTACCAAAAATATATGAAGTTAAAATTAGATAATACTATAATTTTGAAGCATAATTTTTAAATTTATGATTCATTATGATGTTTTCCGTGATCCGCCAAATTTCTACTACCACGTTATTATTATTTTGATCAATCAATTATTGCGCATTGTTTCTTCCGCTTTTTCTGAAACCAATTCATTGACTTCCTTCCTACGTGCGTTTTTCATCACCCCTGTCTTCTTTTTTTTTTCTTCCTTGATCATCGAAGACAACTTCCTTTTAACGATTAACGGTGTAAACAAGAAAGAAATGTTACACCATCGTCATTACTCTGTTTTTATTTTTCTTGTTGACCACAAAAAATTTTTTGGGGAAGGTATAAAAGGTTGTCTAAAAAACGTTGATTTCTCATCATTGTTTTGGAATTAAACTAAACTTGAAAAAATCAAAAAATGAAGTCGATTATTTTATCATTCCTTGTTATTTCTCTCGCTAGTGTTGTTACTCAAGCTCAATGGGGTTATGGCCCACAGTGGGGTGGTGGCGGTGGAGGACACCGTCATCATCATAGACATGGATGGGATGATCGTGGAGGCCGCGGTGGATTTGGCGGTGACGATGGAGGTTTTGGAGGACGCGGTGGTGGCCGTGGGCAAGGTGGATTTGGAGATGATGGCGGCGGTGGACGTGGTGGTGGTGGCCAAGATGGAGGCTTCGGAGGACGAGGAGGTGGTCAAAGTGGAGGCCGCGGTGGAGGAGGTCAAGGTGGATTTGGCAACGATGAAGGCGGTTTTGGTGGACGTGGAAGCCAAGGTGGTGGCCGCGGTGGTGGACAAGCTGGCGGCTTCGGCGGAGATGAAGGAGGATTTGGCGGTGGTCAAGGAGGCCAAGAAGGTGGCCGCGGAGGCGGTCAAGGTGGAGGCCGTGGTGGTGGACGAGGCGGTGGCCAAGCTACTCAAGGCGGATTTGGAGATGAAGGCGGATTCGGTGGAGGCCAAGGTGGTGGTTTTGGTGGCGAACAAAGAGGCTTCGGAGAACAACGACAACATACTCGTGGAAAACCAGCTGCATAAATTTCAAATTTTCACACATTATTTGTAATAAACTTTTTTCTGTAACATTTTTGATCTCACTGATAATTGTCTTTATTATTTCTTTAACTTTGATTGATTGAACTCTTTGTACTATAAAATAAAATATTGTTCGGTAATCGTGTTTGTCAAGAAAAAATGATACTTTAAAAAATATCAACTTTCGTTGCATACAACGTCATCTTTGAAATTGTGACCTTCATTTTTAAAACTTTTTTGTTACTACCTTTGGGTAAGTGGCCGTCTAAAAAATATTTATTAGTTTAGAAAGAATTCGGTTCACCATATTTTTGAGAAGATAAAAAAATAGTTTCATTAAAGGGAAGCAAATTATGTTTTTGTGCTTTGACCTGAAATTTTTTCTTAATATTTTAAAAATTACAATTACTCGTCTTCAGCTGTTGCAATTAAATTAAGCTTCAATAATTTTGAAAACTTTTACAAGTTTGGTACACGGCTTATGAAATAGGACCAAAGACAAAGAATCAAAAAAATAAATAAAAAAACATTTAGTATTCCATATGTGCGCCCTCATTTGACAGGTGTAAATAAATTGTAAAACAGTATTTTGTAATCGCGCACAAACATTTAATAGCTATTAATTTACTTTAATAATAGTCTTCGTAATAAACATGTACCACATTTAAAGTAGGAAAAGTTCAAAGTCAGTTATTTCTCTTTTTTATTCGTAAATTTTAAATACCTCATAGCTATTACTACATATGTACATTCATGAATATCTTCAAAAAACATTTCATGTAAAAAATTATTCTGTTGTTTTCTTCCCAATTTTTTTAACAACACCCACTTTTTTGAATATTGTAAAATTTAGAAATAAAGCTAATATATTATTCAAGCTTCCTAAATGAGTGAAGGTCATATTTACACTAAAGAAGAATTTATTGCTTATGGAGATCGATTACATATAAATACTGTTATTGATATTATTGTTAATGGAGTGTCAGCTTATATAGTTCTAAAACATTCAACAAAAGCTATGGGAATTTATAAATATTATATTTTATTAACAATTATTTCATCATTTTTTATGGATTTTCATATTTCATTTATTTTTGGTCCATTTATTATGCTTCCATCCACGATTATGTGTGGGTCAGGAACAATTAGCAGATATTTTAATGTATTTTGGGGTCAACTTTTTCAATATGTGAGTTTAACTCTCGCCGAAAACAAAAATAGCGTTCTTTATTATATTTAAACAAATTATGTATAGTTAGAAAAAGAAATTCGATGTTAATTTGTCTTATTTTTTTAGGGACTTATGAATGTTACTGTGAGTTCTGTGGGATGGTCAATAATTTATGGAATGTTATATCAATATTATTCACTTCAAGGTAATGCTTATTTTTTCCAAACCTTTCGTGGAATATTTATTTTAATAACTTTTATGATTTTTTATACTTCACCCGCTTTATTCTTAGCATATTTCTTTACTGATTATGCAGCGAGTGCAGAATTAGTAAAAGTTCGATATCCAAATTCATATGAATTATACCAAACTGCTCCATGTTTTACTGTTCGAATGGATGCTGGAGGGAAAGCTCATTATTGCGTACTTGTAATTCAAGTTTTATTCGCTGGAGCTGTTGCATTTTTTATTGCATTTAAAATTCATAGAAAATTATTAGAAATGAAAGGTGTATTATCAAAAGCTACTCTAAAAGCTCGACGGCAACTATTAATTTCATTGTGTTTGCAACTCATAGTTCCATATTCGCTAATTATAATACCAATTGGAATTTTACTTGGTTCTGTCCTTATTGATTTTAAATATATGAATGGTAAGTTTTATTGATTTAAGCCTTCAATCATATCCTCCTTCGCATCCTCCTCCATATTTTTTTATTTATCAAAAAAACAAACATCGATGTTTGGAAAAAAATAATATGCTTACAAAAAAGCTATAAAAAAGGTTAACCAAATAATAATAAGCAGATAATGGGTTAGCAATTATAGGTGTGACACCACCTACTTAAAAATAAAAATAATTTAAAACTACACTATAATTTTGAAAATAATAGTTATAAAAAAAATGCTTCTGGAAAATGGATTTTTCTAATAAAGCAACCAAAACTTCAGAATATAGCTGTGTCAAACTTGAGAGAAAAAAAATATCAGCAAACATTTTCTTTTCCCTGCTTCTCCTTCTCCTTTTTTAATTTAACACTGCCTTTTGAAAAAAATAAAAATATGCCATTTTTTAAAATTAATTTCCTTCATTTTTTAGTGGTATCAAATTATGTGATGCCAATAATAGCATTTCATTCATTAGCTAATTCTTTTACTATTATGTTGGTTATTACTCCATATCGTCAAACATTAAAACGATGGAGAAACAAAATATTCCATATTAAACAAATTTCAACATCATCAATAATTGCACCTCCGTCCAGTACGATGGTTACCAGTAGCACAGAACAAAAACCTCGAAGATAAATTTGGGGAAAAAATTCAGTATTATTGTTCGAACTGTCATTGTTATTATGCATTTTTTAAATGTAAAATATCTCTTGAAATCAAGAAATTTTGTTTCGATAAATAATTTTTACATTTTTTGAAGTGTGGAAAAGTAAGGAATTTGTCGCAACTCATAAAGTCCCCGAAAGTGTTGCACGTTAGGTTATTATTTCACTATAAAATATTGTAAAAAATTTATAAAATGTGTCTTTTTTTTCTTATTATTATTTTTATTTAAAACTTTTTTACAAAAAAATTCTAACTACTTTTCTTTAAACGACTTCATGATAGGGTAAGCTGTTAATCACCAGATACGCATATACCATCGCTGAGATTCGTTTTGATTAAAAGCTATGATTTAGATTCCACAAATGTCGTAAATTAATGTTCATAATTCTCGTGGCACTGTTTTTTCATCCAATATATATTGTAACTATCGGCTTTTCTTTAGATGGGATCCACTTTGCAATGCTACGCTCAACAATTTCAGTAAATTCTTCAACTATTTCATCATTCATACCCGCAGCAAAATTAAAATCAAATTCAGTTGATTCACCCGCATTATCCTGAAATAAGCAGCATTAATTAGAAGAAAAAAATAACAAAAAATAAACTTACATTAATAAATTGACTAATATCATCGGCGTCCAAATAATTAGCCAAATACGATACAGTAAAATGGCATAATTTATTTTTAAACTTTAAAGTTGTTGAAAGATTATTGTGAGTCCAAATTTCTTCGTTTCTAATACTGAAAAAAAAAATAAAAATTTTAAAAAATCTTATCAAAATCTTTGCTTACTCAATCCATCGAGCTTTTGGCAATTCTTTTACAACTTCTTCCAAAATCATAAATACACCATTTTCTTTAACAATATCCGTATGATTAAACAACAATTTTTCAACATTTCCATGTCCAACTAAAAATTTATATTCTTTCTCAGTTAATAGTTGCCTTTGAACATCGATAAATTTGGCATCGCAACGATAAAAGAAATTATTGATTAATTTTGATAAACTATTATCACTGTTTTCATGATTAATTATTAACGAAGTGGTAATGTAAAATCTTTTATTTGCTGATTTAGGTATTAAAGAAGTTATTGAATCAGTTAAAGACATTTGGAAAGAATTTTCGACAAATCTAGGTGTTTGTGATTTCATACGATCGGTGGATAAAAATCGACAGCAATAAAGAGTCGAATTTTTAATAAAGAAAAATTTGCAAGTTTGCTGAAGCTTTAAATAAACCAAAGGTTTGGGATTGTCAATAAGATATCGAATTATTGGAGTTGGCAGAGACCATTTTTGCATTTTTGGAATCAAAATTTTAGGAAATCCAGAAATCATGTGAAAATTTAAAGGCAACAACCAATCATTATTTTTTTCACTTTTTATAATTTTTTCTTCTGGTAATAAAGCATTTTGAGTTTCAAAATAAAATAAATTTTTCCATGATACATAAACACAACCGCCATCACCATAAATTTCAACTTGTGTTTTATATTCTTCAATCATTTCAAAATCATTCAAAAAGAATCGACAATATTTCGAGTAAACTTGTAACATTTCTTTTGAATCAATTTTATTCAAATATTTTATATAAAGTTTCCATAATTTTTTATTTTTTAAATTTTGTCCAAGTCGATGCTCAATATTGTGTTTAACAAATTCGTGATCGCCGGAACTTTTTAATAAACTCATCCAATTTTCGATGCTGGTAACTTTTTGGATTTTATAATAAAATTTTTGCATTTTTTCAACGTGCAAACGAAGTTGTGTCGAAATAGGTGAGGCTGAAACCAAATAAATTAAGAATAAACGATGGCCAAAATTTTGGGGACTTTTTGTGTTCGAAAAATAAAACTTACTCAAACATTCTTGATAATTCATAAAATAATAATTTAAATTACAATTTGGATACATTAAATATCTTTTTATGCATTCCATTGATGGATGTGTGACTGGAATCAATTCATTAACTGATTCAAGGATTTCATTTTTATTTGAATCATTTAAAAGTTTTATAAAAATTTCCTAAAAACAAAAAAAGGCTATTTTTACTTTTAAAAAAAATAAATTTACATCGTTCCAAGATTGAGTTAAATAATCCGAAAAATAAAAATGATACATCCCGGTTTTTAATATTTCATCACAATTATATGGAAATATATATTTCCAAAGTTCAGTAGGAATTAAATATATTGAAGAAAAATTCTCGATTAAATATGTTGAACTATTCCAAGACTTATTTTTTTTAAATCGATTAATAAATTTTTTCATAGCTCTTTCATATTCCAAACTTGGATATTTTTTGAAAGATATTTTATTATTTTTATTACCCGACGACATTTTTACAAAATTTACAAACAAAATAAATAAAATTTAATAAAGCAGAAACAAGAAAAAGGTTTAGTTTAAATAGTTCTCGGTCACTTTTTTTGAAAGCGCACCTTCCTGACTAACAAACAAAAAAATGACGGGAGTAAAAGCATTTTTTTAGAGGTGTGTTTGTTTTTTATTCTATTGCGCAATATGATATAATTGTTGCAGTGTTGTTATGTACGCGTACAGATGTTTTTAACTAAAAAGTAAATTATTCGATGAAAGGAAAAAATATGTAGTTTAAAAAAAGTGAGTCACTTTTATTCAACGTGCTAGAGAGTCAGCAAAGTATGTATGTTAAGCAAAAATCCGACAAACAAACACCCACAGTCAAAAAAAAACATTTTAGTTTGTTGGAATGCATTCCTTGACCTCTCTTTCGCAATAAATTAAAAAATCAAATAAAAAATCAAACTTTGATATTTAAAAAATCATTAAAAAATTGATTGATATTACTTGGAGACAAATGAAAAATTCAATGAAATCAGACACTTCGTGAAAAAAGAATTTTAAATAAAACTAAAAAATAGTTTATGTTGCGATTCTCTTATTGTTGAGCCTTTTTTTGTTGTATTTCCAAGAATGAAAAATATGAGAAAAATGTAAAGAAAACTGAACGTAGTTAGAGAAAAGTTTTGAGTCAAACCTTCGAATAAAAAGCACATCGATTTAGGGATACGGTTGAAGTCAATCAACGCAACATCGTGTAAAAGTGTATTATATCTGTAATTAAACCTCATCTGATTACTCAGAAACCATGCAATAATATTTTACGTCAATTACCAAAAATTTGAAGCTTTCGTCAATATAAAAATCAATGAAAGGCCTTTGTATTACAAGCATAAACTCAATGTAATGAAAAAATAAAGGATCTTAGAATTGATGCTTCACCTTAGTAATTATGTAATTGTATTTTTCCCAATGTCTTTAATCGTCGAAGATCCTTGCAATGGTTTTTTATTATTAAAATCAGCAATAAAATAAAACAGTGTCCATGAATAAAAGTTGCACTATTCAGTTCGTAGTCTCTATAAACTTTCAAGCTTTACGCAATCAACTCAATGATGAGACGAAGAAGAAAAAACAGGAAAATCTTTTTTAATTATTCATCCAAAAACACTTTTTTATTTATCACATTTTTAAAATTGCGGTTTCATCAAATTTCAAACAAAAAAATAATTAAAACATTTTTCGATTACATAAAATACAAGACCTTTGTTGCATTGGTCAAAAAGCTTGTTTGCTTCCTCTCTTTTTTTTTTGTCACCATCAGCTGCTGCCGAGCAAGGCCATCATCATCCGTTTTTATATTTTGAAAAATGCGCTTGCGCAAAAAATGAATAGCAGCAGCATTCGCAAAGAACTTTCCCGCCAAAAAACAAACGACAAAAGCGCAAAATTTCATATTTGAACGAAAAACATTGTCTTTTTTTTTGGCTCTCGCTATCTCTGATTTTTACACTTGCAACTTTTTTACTCTTGTATTTTTCATTGACTTTTTTTTTGGTCAAACTTTTATTAATATTCTTCTTGATGGTAAGCTTTCATTGTATTCCATTACCTGTATTATTTATTAACCGCTAAAATTTTTAGGAGTTTATTCTGCGTGCTAATCAAAGGAGCAAGGTTCTTGCTGATTTGGATACTAGTGGTTAGTTCATTCTCTTTTTATGTTTATCACAAATCTATTCGTTAATTTTTAGTTATGTCAGAATTTGAAGAACAGGAAAACTGTAATGCTAACACCACTTCAAAAAATATAACTGATGCTAATCAATCTCAAGGTTTGTTTGTTTTTATTATGAACTTTCTTACATGTTCTTTCATTTTTTAGGAAGTACTAATGTTAGCAAAGCTTACACAAATGACAATGAAGATATCCCAGCCATTGATGCATCAATAACACCAAGTGATTCAAGCTTTCGTTCTCCTCTTCGTCCTGTCAATAATGTACCACAATCTCTCATCCAAGAAACACCGGTCCTAACATCACCTCTCAAGTCAAAATTTGCGAAGCTTTCTGAAGGTTATAAGAATTATGAAGTAGATATCAAATCAACAGCTAAACCTAAAGAAGCTTTCATTCATGGTCCAGTTAAGAGAGTCAGTATGGGTGGAGATGTATGTTTATTACTTTTTGATCAAATAATAATGCTAATTTTTTAGATACCTGCTGCAGAGTTCTTTGCTCCTAAGCAACATCGAACATCGTCGGGAGAAAAGCATGAAAAAGTCATTGATGATGCTCATACAAATTTCAATAAAGCAAAGTCTCTTTTTGAAACTCCTGCTTTTAAAAACGTGTCTTCTCATTTTGAGGTTAGTTTCTTCATGCTTTTATGAAAATTTCTAACAACATGTTTTAGTCTCCATATGGGTTAAAACGTGATCAAGCTTTCACAAGCATTCGACGATACGATGATCCAAATCCAACGAAGAAACCTGCTGAATGTGAAATTGTCCATGGTCCAACATTCTCGGAATCAAAGAACTACTGGAAAGATCGTGAACGTGAAAATCCATCTGGTACTATTCTCGATGCGGCTAACAGGCTTTTTATGCCTAGAAATCAACCTGCACCCAAAGGTGGCTTCCTCAACGCTCTTAAAACACCATATCAACCGAGTTGTTATTTTGAAAATGGAAAGCCTTCATCTGCCATGCACGAAGCTCGAAAATTGGTTAGCTTCAATGATGACGTTTTTGAAATTGAGAATGAAGAAGAACACAGTGAAGAAGCATCTATCAAAACTGCCATCAATGCATCATGGACAGAAAGTTTCAGCGTCATACCTATGGTTGCCACAGAATCTTCTTTCAGTACTCTTACTTCAAATAAAGGTGGTGCAATTGGTTCTTCTGCTTCATTTTCTGTTCCATCTGATTCGTTTGATTATCAAAAATCTCCTGAATTGCCACCTCCTCCGTCTCAAAATCAAGCTTCACCTTTTTCGTCTTCTCCTTTGGGTCGATCATTGCTTGACGACATTAACAAAGATTTTACTAAAATTCATACTCCACGATCTCGTAAAACTTCAACTCTTGAAGAAGATGACGATAGAGATACTTCAAAGCCTGCTCTTGTTTATAGTCTTTCAAACTATCGTAAAGCTGAATCAACGCCTCAAAGAACCGTATATGAAAGCAGAGAAGTTGTTCAAGGTTTGTTTTTTTAATTTTTACATTTTCAAAATATATGACTTTGTTTTAGGAGTGATGTCACCAACAGTCAAAAACGGTGATGATATGGTTCGTTTACTCTCACCTGAATACATTCAAAAGAAGCTCAAAGACATCGAATATGCTCAAACGGTTGTATCCGATCATATTCAGCAAACTGAAAAGGCTCTCTGTGTGGCTCGTCAAAGAAGTGCTCGAAAGGAAGAAAAAACACTCATCAGCAGCCATGAAGTTGAACTTTTGCAGAAGATCGCAACTTTACATGAAAGACGTCGCGCAAATTATCTTGAAATTGGTAGATTGTCCAACTCCACTGATCTATGTTATGTCATACCTAGAGCTAAAATTCATTTTACTAAAATTGCTATTGATGTTCAACGTAATCTTCAAGTTGCAAGTAAGTCATTTCTTAAATTTTCTTTGAACTTTTCTTATGATGTTTTTTTAGATCATCATTATGCTTACCTCTTTGCTATGATACGATACAATGATCAAGTTGAATCAACTCAACCCATTCTCATCAATGATATTATTGCTCGTGGTATTGGATCTGTTGAATTCAATGATAGTATTGAAATCAATAATGTTTCACCTGATTTTTCATTATCAATTGAAATTTATGGTCTCACACTCATTCGCAAAGAACATAGTAGTGAAAAGAGGTTCAATCTCAAAAGAATTGTTTCAAGTCCTCATCACCAACCTGAAAGAAATTATCCTAATGAATCCTTTGCTCGAATTGGTCAAATTGTAATTCAACGTGGAGATTTAGCTGGTCATGTTCTTGATTTATCACCATTTGAAACTCCTCTTCATGGTCATATTCGGCTTACAACGTTTTGCAAGATTACTGATCCTGATGATAATCAATGGTCTGGTTTTGTTAGCATTTATCGAATGGTTGATGGCAAAGGTGCATGGGAATACTGCTACAGCACCATATCAAATAGTCGTATGAACTTTTGGCGTTATCCTGAAGATGCTGATACTAAGGTTTGTCTCTTTTGTGCATTGTATTTTTCTTCAACATAGTTTTTTAGCCTCCAATTTTATCTTTAAATTTACGTGATATGGCTGATTTCTCTCGTCCAATATCTGATGCTCGACTCAACTTTCAAAATGATTTTGAAGTTCGAATGATTAATCCTTCTGAAAATGTTGTTCCCATGATGTTATCAGCTGCTGAAGAACGAGATCGGGAACAAATTATTAAAGTTATTAACCGAAGCTTCAAATACACTAATACCTGGCGCTCTCATTAAAA
Organism: Panagrolaimus kolymaensis; assembly: GCA_028622995.1. Taxonomy (NCBI): domain Eukaryota; kingdom Metazoa; phylum Nematoda; class Chromadorea; order Rhabditida; family Panagrolaimidae; genus Panagrolaimus; species Panagrolaimus kolymaensis. The sequence continues at coordinate 293,817 of JAJQJQ010000046.1, read as the reverse complement.
TTATTGTCAAACATTTGCTTTTCTTTTTGTATGTTGCTCATGTAGTTCTTGTTTTTTATTATTTAATATTCTTAAATACAAGACAATGTTTTAAATAAATTTGCTATCTTTTTACTCTTTGTGTTTATGTTTTTGAGTGGAAGTGAAGGAACTATGTTAGTTTTATGAAAGAAAATACTTTAGCAAAAAATGCTTGTGATGGCTTTTGGTAGTGGCAGACGGTTTCATTGGTAAAAAATAAGTTGCTTTTAGCTTAAATATGCGAAAGCCATATTCTTAATGAAATGGAAAAAAGTTGCTAATGAATCGGCCAACGTCCCTCTATTTAATTATGAAATTAACATTTAGCGGATTTGTTCAAAAAACATCACATTTAGATTTACCACTGGATTTCTGATCTTTAGAATCACCTTAGGCGATGATAATGAATACGATGAATAAAATTCGGAGATTATGTCAAGCTTTTGATCAAATTATTGGGCATCCATCTTGCAGGATATAACCAACCAGACCATGCGAATTCAATATTTAAAACGACATTTAAAATGCTTACAAGCTTTATTAATTAATAAAAAATTATTAAACACCACCGAAGAATCTAACTTTCAAAAAAAAAAATCGCTCGCAAAAACAGCGAAAATTTGAGCGAAAATATTCTTCCTTTTCTTTTGAATTAAAAATGTGAGTGGTCGCCGGGTGTTGTGGCGAGCACTTGTAAACGCCAAGTTTGCAAGTCGGCGTCAACTACGAATAAAGAGTTAAGAGAAATTCTCTGAATTTCTACCAGTGTTTGGGGTTCACTGTAGCTTCTTCCCTAATGGAATTAGAAACGTATCCCCTTATTCGTAGTTGTAAACTATGAGGTTGCTGCAAACCTACAGCTGGTGTAGACCTTGAGTATCTCAATAGAATCAGGGAACACTGGAAAAACTCTATCTTCGGGTACGGTTTTCTTAGACTAAGCAGCCGGTCATTAAGTTGACCGAGGACTTTTGCAAAAAAAATCTTTTTTCCTCATTTTTTTGCCATATTCAGCATCAACCAACCCATTGTCGCTTTAGGTGGTTGGAAACATTAAACATCGTTAAATCCTCCCAAAATTACCCTATTCTTAAAGTTTTACACATATAAAACCCTCACAATGGCAAGGCTTCCTTCCTCATTAGGCATTTCGTAATCATCCTCTTTTCTTTTCCTCTAAAAGATGGCATTGCTTAATTCAAGGTTTATCTGTTGTCAAAAAAACCAAACCAAAACTTTATTGAATTTTCAAATTCAAGTATGCACCGCTAAAGTAAAATTAATCGGCTTTATGTAGGCTTTCATAAGCTTATATTTTTGAAAATGTTTCTAAACAAAGAGATCTCATTTATTCCAAAATTTATTGGCAAAATAACAAAACAAAGTAAAACAATTAAACAGTTTGATCAACCATAACTTGAATATCTTCGGCATCCTTCTTGAGTGATTCAGTGATGAGTTCTAAATCCTGTTGGCGACGAGAAAGATAACGTTTGAGATTAGCAGATTCTTCAGCAGAGAGATATTGATGATCGGCAGCTTCATTTTTGCGAGCTTCTAATCCATCTTTATTACTGTTCATAAAAGAACGAAGTTCTTCACAACGTTGTCGAAGACGATTTGGTGCATTGATACAAACAGCAATGGTTTCCAATCTACTAAGGAGCTTTTCTTCTTCTACAGAAACAACGGATTGATGACTATTGTTGTGATTAACAGCAATGATTCGAAGAATTCGGTGTCGAAGTCTTTTAGCATCTTCTTGAAAAATTTTCTTAAAATTGTTGATTTCTTGAATATCTTTTGTGGCAGTTTTGAGACGATCATTGAGTTGTCCAAATGATTTTCGATGAACTTCCCCTTCAGTTACTTGTCTTTGACGACGATCAGCAAGTTCTTTATAACCATAAATAGGATATGGAAGTAAATTCTTTGGATCAGGATTATGAGCAATTGCGCTACGCCATTCATTCTCAGCAAAACCTTTTGGTGGAAAACTTAAATATCGTTTAATATCATCTTGAGTCATTTCAACACGTGGAACCACTTTTTCACATTTGATTTGTTCACGAATTTGTCTTTTTTCATTTGAAGTTTTAACATTTTGTTCAAAAGCTTGGTATACCTTCTTAGCACTGATTCTTCCAACTTCGGCTTCAGTAACATAAATTTCGACTTCACAAATAGTATCAGTTAATGGACGAATGCTGACAATATGAGCATGAATTTTAGCATTTGAATCAAAGAAACGAAAGAGATCATCGATTAACTAAAAGGTAAAGAAATAAAGAAGTTTTGTAACAGTAATAGAAAAATATACCTTTTGTTTTTCTTGGGGCGTTGAAAGTGATTCAGCAGATCGGCTTAAAATAAGTGCAACAATACCATCACTATCTCGATGACGACTCAAAGCACAATAACCAATAGATCGAAATTGAAAATATGGATTATATGGATCAAAGGCAATAGCTGGTTTGTCTTTATCATAAAACCCGATACCAATTCCAGTAGCAGCTAACAGTTGATTCAATCGAGTAATAGATGCATCAGAATCATCTCCATAGAGTTTAGGATCGCTGATTGCAGCATGAATTGCGGTTGTGTTCTAAAAATTAATCCTTGAGTCTTGTTTGTTTTAAAGAATATTTAAAAAAGGCTTACGGCAATAATCTCTTGGAGTGATTTTTCTTCAGGAGTAATTTGATTTTGTGGTGCAGTCGTCGATCCAAATAATCCTCCACCAGTAGCTCCAGTTGAACCAAATAAGCCACCTCCAGTAGCAGTGCCAGCGGTTGAACCAAAGAGCCCAGTACTTGGTGTCGATGTGGTTGAGGCAAATAAGTTTCGCGTCGTTGATCCAGTGTTTGCATTTGTTGAACCGAATAAAGGTTTTGAACCAGCTGCAGATGTGTTTCCAAAAAGTCCACCCCCAGTATTTGCTGAACCAAAAGCAGGAGCAGCTGAAGAGGTTGGAACAGTTGATGTTGAGCCGAATAAACCTCCACCGGTAGTATTTTGATTTGAATTCGAAGTGTTTGAGCCAAATAAATTTCCACCAGTTAAGTTTTGATTTGACATTGCTGTGTTTGAGCCAAAGAGAGATCCACCCGTACCAAAGCCACTTGATTGAACATTCGTTGAAGTTGGAGTTGAACCAAATAGAGTTGAACCAGCGGGTTTTGCTGCTCCAAAAAGAGAGCTCCCAGTTGGAGTAGCTGTATTTGATGTTGAATTACCAAAAAGTCCTCCACTTGCTGGTTTTGGTGTACCGAACATTATTGAAAGTTAGATGTAAAAATAAATATATATAAATACAAATCTGCTGTTAATCAAAATGGGAAGTAAAATGAATGCAACAGAAGAGAAAAAAATTTGCCCGCGTTTCTTCACTTTTACACAGCAAAATATTGGCCAAATGGCTTAACTGACATTTTTCACATTCGTTTGAAATTCAATCATTTTTTTGAAGGATGAAACATTTTTTTTCCTCAAAACCTTCTTTAGGCTTTTACAATGAAAACAACTTTACTAATTTTATTTCCTGCTTCATGAAAAGTTTATTGCAGATATACAAAGATCCCCACCATCAATAAAACAAAAGAGACCTGTTATGCCATAGATTGTTGTCAATTAATTATACGTTTTTTAATTTAATTTTTTTGGAAATCATTTGCTTTCAAACATTTATTAAAGAATCTTTCAATTTAAAATACATACAGAAAAATCTATTTTTTTACTAGGAGTAAAATAAATTTTTTAAAGAAAATTTTTCGTATAAATAAGACAATGTTAGCAACATTTATTTTTAATAATCACAACTGCAAGTGCATCCTTCCATTGTTGATGGGAATGTTATGGGTGAAAATGAAGATGCATCCCAAGTAACTTCGGAGGTGACTTCTGTAGCAGAATCTGTTGTTGACCATTCCATTGTTACTTCAGTCGTGCCTTCAGTCATGTTTTCAGTTGTCATGTCAGTTGGCATTTCTGTGGTCATAGCTTCTTCAGTGGTAGTTTCAACCATAGCTTTGGTGGTGGTAGGCATAGCAGTTGTAATTGCGGCTGTGGTAGTATCAGGAGCGAAAGTGGGAATAACACAACCACATGATGGAGGTAAAGTAGTTTTCTAAAAATCAAAAATATATTTATCATTTACACGTCCTTTCTATAGATTACTTGACAACTGTAGATGATGAGATCATACCATGAACCAAATACTTCAATTTGAATGGAATTAAGGCAAGAGAAATAACTATAACTTAAATCAATGGATTCAGAGAATTTCATTGAAATTAAAGCTAATCTTGCTTCAACGGTGGTTACAGTAGCCCATTGTTGAATGAAATAATTCATTAAATTTTTAATGAAACCTTTTTGGGTGTTTGTATAAGTTGTCATTGAAAGGGTTTTATTCATGGCTAAAATGAATGGACAATCCATTCCTGATCCAGTTAAAGTTGTTGTGATGGTTGTGGTTCGTTGATATGTAACAGCCACTTGATTCCATTGACTAAAAGCATAATATCCATTGAGATTCAAACTAGAGAAATATGAAATCCATGTTGGATTTGAAATAAAGAATTTAGTTTGAAATCTGGAATAAATCGCTGAAATCACTTCAGTTTGAGTCATGGTATTACTATTCATTACAATAGTTTTAAGATCGGAATCAATAAAAGCGGAGAGAGCACTGTGTTTTGCAGAATCTCCTGCACAACCTTCAAGAAGTAAATCAAATAATTTGCAATTTCCTTTATTTGAGTTTGCAACAATGAGTTCAAGGGATGATTGCATATTCCATTCTGATGTAATTCGAGTGACATGTGCTACTGCACCCCAAGTGGAAATATTCAAATATTGAACTTTACTCCAAAGTGTATTTTGTTCAAGTGAAAATTTATCAAATGCAGCTGAAATCGCTTGGAATTTTGCTTGCGAAGTTGAAATTGCAACATTATTAATAATTGTGGTTTCAATGGTGGAAACCCAGCTTGTGTAAGTTGTGCTTTCAGTTGTAGTAAATCCAGCTTTGGTTGTTAAATTATTTAATCCTTGAATCAAAGTGCATGAAGTTGATCCAGATGGTTTATTTAATAAAGTACTCATTGAATCTTTACAAACATTGTATCTCCGACTATATGGATCAAATACAGCTCCTAAAAATTAATATTTTTACAATTTTTTTTGACGTGTTTAAACTAACCATTTGCAATGGCAATGCAAGCAGCAGCAATGAAAAGAATTCGTGAAACAGTAAGCATTTTTGTAAATAACTTCAAAAATACTCTTTTGAATGTCCCTGCTGGACTATTATGACTTTTCAATCGTTCAGAAGCTTCTTTTATACTCAAAATTTTTAATATCGCAAAATGCTGAATTTGAATAATCTTTACTTTCAAACATCACATTTTTTTAAATAATCGCTTGCATTGCTTGTTTGATGATATCATTCTTGTTCTCGCATCACTTTTTTTTGTTCATTCAAAAAATTTCGTGGGTTTCAGCGATGATGTGATTGATGGTTAATAAGTTTTACGAATTTATAATTTTTCAAAGAGCGGAGATTTTCTGTTTTGCTTTCTGCAAACGTACTACCGTAAAATGATGAATTTTGAATTGGATTTGTCGATCGACTTTATCTGAATTTTTTTATTTTTTATTTACTGCTCTTCAGTAAAATGGACTAATATAGCTTCATTAGGGATAAACTTTATTTCACATAAAGTTGTTGTATTTGTTTGGTATGTTAGTGAAAAAGAGACAGAATATGGTTTTTTTCTATCTATCATTGTTAGCGCCGTGTGCTGTCACTTTTTTTTATCACATAAAAAAGCTCCATAAACTTTAGCTTTGTTTTCTTCTTTTTCTTTATGCATTTTTCAAAGTTTTTTTTGCTTCCTTGTTTATTTCCATATAATTTTTTAAAAGTTTATTTTTGGGTAAAAAGTAAGCTCATCGAAAGACCAACAATATTATGTACAAACAAACATATAAAAACAAATGCAGGTGTTATCTTTAAAAAACAACAAAGAACAAAAAAATAAGGAAGTTACTAAGATGATTTCAATTTATGTTTATTCATAGCTTTCAAGTTTGCTACATGATGATCATGATGTTGTTGGTGGGTTGTGGTGAGTAAAAGTGCAGTTTTGATTGCGTGAATTGCAATGATCAAACTTATGATTATCGAAATAAAAATGAAAGCAATAACATCAAGATTGTAAAGATGGAAAAAGTTCATATTTGCTGATGGAAGATCTAATTCAGGGAAATCTTTAAATTGACCAACAAATTCAACATATTTTACAAATCGATCTCGAACTGAAAATGGTGAATTTGCAATTTTTTGTTGAAGCGTTTTTGCATTTGTTCTGAGCCTGAAACTTTGGAGTTGTTATTGGATTTTGAGAAATTTTTTAGTCGCCTACTTTTTATCATAAAGAACTGTTTTTAACGCTTTAATAATTCTATCTTCACTCAATTCTTGCAAGGATATGGCAATACCAATTTTACGATAATTATATACCGCAGCATTATAATGTTGATCAGCAAATAATGGTATAGCAATGGTTGGAACTGCAGCTGCTACAGCTTCAGAGAGACTATTTCGACCTCCATGAGTAATAAATGCGAGAGTTTTAGGATGATTTAAAACGCTTGTTTGATCCATCCATCCAAAAGCGTGAATATTACGATAATTATGAATTATATCAAACGTTTCACTTTGATTTTGTGTATATTTTATAATAAATTCAATTTCGGGAAATTTAGAAAATGCATTAAAAAAGTTCAATTTTAAATCATGTGGAATCATGCTTAAATCGACTTGAGATCCAAATGAAAATAATACTATTCCATTCTTTGAACTTTTAATGATTGTTTCAACTTCCTGAAAATAAACTTTATTTTTTTTTATTATGTCATCTGATTTTTATCATGGCTTCAAATTTCATTGTAGGTAATAAATGGCTTCGAGTCTTATGAAAGATAACAAACAAAAATATGCTGTTCTTGAATGACTATTTTTTTGTTGTTGGTTGAATCTTTGTTCTTTAACCAATCATAAAAACTATGATATAAAAAAAAGTTTATATCATGGTGTGTTTTAGACTGGGAAATAAAAAAAAAGTAAAGTGAGTATATTGAAAAAAAACTTTTCTTTTTTTCGGATAACAAAAAAGGTACTTCCTTGTGATAAAGCTAGAGGTTTTTTTGAGTGCATGTGTTTGAGAAAAAAGTGCTTATCAAAAATATAATGTAGTTAGGCAAATGAGTTTTTTGAAAGTAAAAGTAAAAAAAGCTTATTTTTTTATGAGCGGACTAGAAACATTCGTTTTTTTATGGCTTTGAAAATTTTAACTTTATTTTTACGTTTTTGAATTGAAATTTTACCAAAAAAATTCTTACCTCTGTTAATGGTTTAGGTGGAATCATAGCTATTCCACCAATGGAAATAATTTTCGACGATGTTGGTCGACCAATATCAATTAATTCATGAGTGTTAGAAAAAACCATAGAAGCCTTTTGAAGGGCTTTATGGACATTATATTTTCCTTTTCCATTACCTTGATCAAGAGCTTTTTGAATTTCATAAATTGATGGAGGCGAATAAATTATATATTTTTTAAAGTAATCCCATGTATTTATTAATCGTTGATAAAAGGTTAAATATGGAGCATTCATATATCCATTGAAAATATCTAAAATAAATTACTTTAAACATATTTTGGAAAATATTTTTTGAAGGAGCTCATTTTTTTTAAGAAATAGCTTTTTTGTTGAGAGAAATATGGCTATAAAATTCAAAAACTCACAAGTATTATAACTTCGAGTAATTGGAATTCCAAGAACATATTCCATATCATCATCGCCTGGCATGGGAGTATTTCTAATTGTGGCTTGAATTCCAAGTTTTTCAAATAACACAAATGAACATGAATCTTGCCCAATTCCAAGATCAAATTTTTCTGCTCGCAACATTTCAATATATGTGGTATTTTCGAGAGCTTCTAAACCCATTCAATTTTTTTTATTTTTGTCTTGCCAAAATTAATATAACTAACCTTTACAAACTTGACCAATGTTAGCAAAGAATTTATTTATGGCATCATCATCATAACCCGTTTTATTTTGAAATACAAGTTGAATAGGATTTTGTGCACTTTCTTGTTGAGCTATGCTGGAATGAAATCGTGTAACTCTAGCTAATTTAGTTCCATCATCGGTTATTGGTCTCAATTCATGAATGGTCATATGCTAAAAATAAATGTTTTAAAAATGTAAAGAGAAGCTAAAATCTTATATTTTTAAAGGCTATGTCTCTTCGCGAGATTTTGTATTTTTCCCAAAAAAAATCTTACCACATCGTGACCTTCAGAAACTAAAATATCAGCTAAATGGCCTTGAAATTTTGCATGACTATATGCAATAAATGGCATATTGATTAAAATTTTTAATTTTTTAGCTTCTGTAAACACTAATAAAGACAATAAAAATATTAAAATATTAAACTTCATTTTTAATTTAAAAAAACAACAGCAAATTTGTTTTTCCTCGATTATCGAATCTTAAATAAATGAGTGAATGTTTTTCTTTTAATTTTTCTTATTTATATAAAGAAGGTACATTAGAGAGAAAATGATATTTCCTTCCTTCGCCCTCCTTCATCGATGTCTGGTCCGATACGTCACACGATTGCTTCTTGTTTCTCTTCAAGCTGATAAGAAAAAATAAAACGAAGGCGATAATGTAGCTTGTGCTTTTTCTTTTTTCGAAGACAAAACTCAAGACCCTCATCAAATTTTATGTAAACATTCCTTTCTGCTGACTACCAAATTTAGCTTTTTGATCTTGATGAGAATAAATCAGAAGATGAAGAGGAGGGCACAAAAGTTGTGTCCTTGAAATGCTAATTTTTAAGGGCTAATTTGTACTTTATATTTGTCAATAAAAAAGCCGAAATATAAAAAGTAAAAAAAGATTTGAGACTTTAAGCAAATATGATTAGAGACTCCTAGTGACAAAGATGAATTTTCCATCGCTACAGTTTTAAAAGCAATGGTGGATATATTCTTTTGTACAAAACGTATGTTTAAATTTAATCATTTTTAGTTTTTATTAATCGACAAAACAATAAAAAAATGTTTGCTCTTTGAGTTAATCAAAATTGTTTGTTTGCTATGATCAAAAATTAAATATTCAAAACATAATGTCATTTTTAATATTTTATCATTGTTAAAGACCATGAATTTTTTTCCGTCAAAAAACAATCGCATATGATTTGTAACTTTATTTCGCTTTACTTTTTTAAATTAATTCCATTAAACGTTTACTATGTTTAATGCTAAATAGGGCTTTAGTCAATGTACATATGTATGTACAACGAGGCGTAAAAAAGGTCAAAAGTTTTTATAATGTCTGAATAAATTTTTATTGATTTCAACTTTTGTATAAAAAGTTTTTTCTCTACATATATAAAACATAACAAAAGTACAATAATGAATGCTTCAAATAATATTAATAAAAATAATTTATGAACACATACATTCGCAATCACTAACAGTTGATGGAACAATAGCGGCAGTAGTAAAAATGGATGATGCATCTGTGGCTTGAGTGGAAATGGTAATATCAGTGGAATCTGATGCATTTGAAGTGGCTTCAGTCAGTTCTGTTCCACTTGAAGGCGATGTTGCTGTAGAATCTGAGACATCTGTGATATCACTGGATGGTGAAGAAGTTGCTGCTGTTGCATCAGTCATAGGAGAAGAAGCTTCAGAAATTGAATCTGAAGTATCTGTGGCATCACTGGGTAAAAGAGTAAAGTCAGTAGCAGAAGAGGAGTATGAAGTAGATTCAGATGGTTCCGTAACATCACTAACGGATGTGCTTCCACCTTCACCAGGAAGGGTTGAACCAGGTTCAGGTTGCCATGTAGGAATGACACAACCACAATCAATTGGGAATGTTTCGAACTTAAAATTTCGTCCATTAGCAAGGAAACAAGCATTCTGCAATAAAACTTACTTGACAACTGAAAATAATGAGTTGATAAATAGATCCCCAACCAGGAATATTTATTCCACCAATAGTTGCAAAATAACTATAACTTAAATCAATGGTTTCAGAAAATTTCATTGAAATTAAAGCTAATCTTGCTTCTACGGTGGTTACAGTTGTCCATTGTTGAATGAAATAATTCATTAAATTTTTAATGAAACCTTTTTGGGTGTTTGTATACGTGGACATTGAAAGGGATGCATTCATAGCCAAAATGAACGGGCAATCAAAACCTTGTCCAGTGAGAACATCTTCCCAAATTGTATCTTGGTAAAATGAATTTGCTGCATCCGACCATTGACTAAATGCGAAAAAGCCATTAAGTTGAAGGCCATAAAACCATGAACGCCATGAAGCTTGTGCACCAATGAAAAATTCTTCTTCAAATGCTTTATGAACTGCCACAGCAACTTCTCGTTGAGTCATGATAGTATCAGAAATGATGGATTTGAGTTTGGTATCGATAAAAGTAGCGAGGGCAGCTTGTTTTGCGAAATCACTGGCACTTGCAGCAAGAAGTAAATCAAAAAGTTTACAATCCCCTGAAGCTGAAGTTTGAACGATGAGTTCCAAACTACTTTGGAATGTCCATTCTCGAGAAATATGAATTACATTTTCAAATGCGCTCCAAGTGGAAATATTTAAATATTCAACTTTTTGATATATTACTGTTTGCGTTAATTGAAGTTGTTGCATGGCAGCGGCGATGTGTAAAAACTTTTCATTATTGGTTGTGAAAGCAACGTTTTGAATGATATTAGTTTCAACATCTTGAACCCAAGCGGTAAAGGTTGTATTTTCGGCAGCAGTTAAGGCAGCTTTTGTCGTGAGATTGTAACATCCTTGAATGAAAGTGGTATGGGTTGCTCCTGATTGAGTTACAAGCAAGGTATCCATGGAATCTTTAAATATGTTATAGCGTCTGCTATATGGATCGAACACCTTTCCTAAAAATAATTAAATCAGAGAGATATTTGGAAAATGCGAAACTTCTAATTTTTTTATAAACAAAACAGTAAAAAGAGGGTCTCAAGATAAAAATCCAAAGACTTACCATAACTCAATGAAAAACAAAAGGTTAAAACCAATAAAATTTTAGTCAGCATTCTTTTTTTAGTTTTCTTGATGTCTCTAAAGCTAGCCTAGTTTTTTTTTTGCTAGTCTTTGATGAGACTTTTTTACAAATGTGAAAATAAATAATTTTTCTTCAACTTTTATACTCAAAATTTTTTTATCCCCATCTTTTTTATTTTTTTGTTATATCGAGGTTATTTGAATAATCTTCTTTCTCTTTTTTTAAATTTCAAGGTTATCTATTGTTTGCGATCTTTGTTTGGTAATGTTAGGTCTATATTTAATTTTTTACATTAACATCGCCTCCTTTTTTGTGTTAGTTAATCAAAATGCAAAGCTTTTTTCGTTGGTTAAACATTTATCGTTAATGGTTGGTTGGCAATTTTTTTTGCAACAAATAAGCGGAGGTAGCAAAAAAAAATTATGTTAATTGTAAGGTCATATGTTTGTGATTTTTGAATCTCTCTCTCTCTTTTAGTGAGCGATTATTAAAATAGCTTATCTTTTTTGTGTGTTAAATTGTTTTAATATTTTTTATAAACCGATTTTGTTAAGTGAATAAAAAGAAGTAGAGTTAAATTTAGTTGGCTCTGTTTGATTTTATCTTTTGATGTCATATTTTTTTATTCATTCAAACTTGATCCTTGCTTTTTATTTTTGTTAAAACAATTTAGGATTACGACACCGCGACTTCTTTCACGAAGCACAAAAAAAAGCATCACTTTTTGAAGTTTTAAATCTTGCACTCTTAAAATATCTTTTTGAAATTTAAATAATTTTAAAACTTAATTTTTGTTATAAAAATTGTTATGATCAAAGATGATTTTTGTCCCTAAAAAATCCGATGGAGTTTTTTGGTCTTCAAACAATAATTTTACTGTTAATTCTATGTATTTAATCTTTATCACTTCCGTTGATGCTATAACGGCACCAATATGTCTACTCACTTTTACTTTTTGTTTTATTCCATCAAAAAAAAAACAATATTCCAGTTGTTGTATCTTACATATTATATTATCAAGCCAACAAATAAAAAACTTGATTATTACATGATCATTACTTCTTGTTTTTTTTCATATTCTCTGATATCATTATCATTTATTATATTTCCAAAAACATATGACTTTCATTTTTATATTTCTAAGCAAAAAGCCCGGATCCACCATTATTTTTTTTGGAAAGCAACCCTGGATCTCGTTTGTAATTACACAAACTGCACGTGGGCGCTATAATTATTTTGCCGTAGGCGTAATCCACGAGAAAAAAAAAGTGAAAACAGGTTCCAAGGTCGAGAAGATGAGCCGATTCAGAGGAAGGAATGAAGATGGGTCTCGATTGAACACATCAAAATTGATATAATGAGAAGCTGCCAGTAATAAAAGATGCGAGTAAAAAAGCCTGTTTTCTTTTTCATTTTCAGATGGAATTCTAATGATCAACAAAAGCCAGAACTGCTTTGACCCAATGCTTTAACGAAGAGGAGGAAAAAAGAAGGAGGACCCGATCATGGAAACACGAAATAACGCAAAAACTAATCAAATAAATGAAAGCAAGGAAGAAAAAAAGTGAATTTTATTTTTTTACTATTAAAATTTTTATTCAGAAACTCATTAACTTTCTTTGAAAAATCTGGTTATACTAATAGATGTTACACACGGATATTGAATTGATCACATTGCGTCGTCGTCAGCCTCGAGAAAAAAAGAAGAAGATGCGCCAAGAAAACAGGATGGATAAAGCCCGAAAATGCGTAATTTTAGAGTCCATCACTTCTTTTCAACATTGCCTAATTAAATGAATTTCGCTTTCACTACCAAAGAGAGTTGGTCAAAAAGGATTCTCTTTTCACTTTTTTTTAATTTGGCTTAATTAAATTTTTTTAAAGGGATTCCAACGTCAACGCAACGCATCCAAAATGGCCAAGGCGTGGTTGAGTTACTTAATGATAGTAGCAGGAGTGGCAACATCCTGTTTTGCATTGCAACCATTTAATATGGTTCATCCAAATCGAACCCTCATTGTGTTATCCGCTCCTTCAGTTTGGTAATTAACTTTTTTTGATTTTAAAATTTTCTTTTACTTTTTTAAAAACTTTAACATTTTCTAGGGATGATAACTATAAAGAAGATTTTTTTGATATTATTTCTTTTCAAATAGATTTTGCAAGAACCATTCATGGTATGTTTTTCTTAAAGATAATATGCACCACTTGCTTATGAAATGCTTAGTTTTTTGTTTGCTTTTGGAGATCCACAGATTATTGACGATTCCATTTGAGCAGAGGCGAAGGTGCTTATGCTAATGAATTCAGTTTTATTTGATTTTTTTTAAATGGGGTGTCACTAATTTTAATCAAGGTATGAACATTTTTTTGGAGAATAATCTTACATTTATAATTGTTTTAAAATTTTCACGGCTTACTCTTGCATTTTTGTTTTGTATTTGCACCTTCATTAATTGTTGCTTTATGTATGTATCAAAAGAGTGATGTTTGGGTTAGGACTTTAAAAAAAATACATACAACAATGGAACTTTTTCTGCAAGTATTTATTGAGGCAATGTTACTAATTTTCTTTATTTTTCTAACATTACCCTTTTCATTTTTCTATTTTCTAACTGTAATAAGTGTGAATTTTATTTTTGCCATTGTTGCCCGAAGCAAAAAAAATCAGAAAAGTTTCATATTGTTTTGTTTTATCTTGACCTAAATAACATTGTTTCGTGTTTCAATGGTTTTGGGAAACTAACCATTAAAATAATAAATCTTAGAGCATGAAAATGTTGTGGTGTTGGCTGATAAACATACGATGCCATATTTGGATGGGCGAAGTTCGAGAATCCAAAAGCGTCTACCGCATGATGCTTTGATTGAAACAAATATTTACGATATAAATTTAAATGATTTTGCACCTATGGGATATAAACAACTTACCAAATTTATTTATAGGTTTGTGGCCGTATGAAAAAAATATACAAAGAAATTGAAATATGTATTTTATTTTAGAACTCCATTCTTAGTTGATTTAGCTTCAACGCAAATTGATGAATCTATGAATAAATTTCTCACCGATAATCATATAAGATTAGATAAACGTGAACAAGATATGATTCTCTCGGGTGAAGATATAGTCCATAATGGAGTTAACAAAGCCTTAATTTCGGATTCAGTGATTATTAAAAATGCTGGAAGAGTGCCAGATTGGGCAATGATGATAAAACTTTTGAATGCTTTTAAAAAGGCTTTGTTTTATTTTTGTTTTAAAACATAAAAATTAACTTTAATTCGTTTTTAGGTTGCAATTATTGGAAATCCTTTAAATGGAACAAGGCTAAGATTAGACGATATTATGGGTTTCATCGATGAAGAAATGCTTGCAATTTCACCATTAGACCATGAAATTCGAGAGGAACTTGAAACTGCGATAAAGAAAAAATTCCGTAATGATTTATCCATTATTGATTTACCCCTTGGTGGTGCAGCTAATGATGATGGAAATTGTGGGATTTATACAGCCGTTATGAGTACAAATAAGTAAGCTAAACCAATAAAACTAAAAAAAGTTGTTAACTTTTGGTAATAAGAAATCATTAAAAAATTGGAATCTCTCCAAAATGATTAAATCTACTCTGTTTTTGAAGCCCACTAGCAAATGGAATGTTGTCGTCGCACTTTTGATTTTTCCATAAAAAAATTAATCGAAAATTATGCGTTTATCCCTTGAGGCGATCAATCTAGTTTGATGATGAGAGTTTACATAAGATGAATTTATAAATAGAAAGATACCCACGCACAAAAAAATACTTATTGAGCTTTTACCATTTTTCAATTTTTATCTAAAAACATGGCCTTTTAATAATCAAGCTTCTCCAATAACTCAACGTTCATTGCCATTAAAATCACCTTATTTCCAGATATGTTTATGTTCCAGTATTTGGAAATGATCCAAATAATTGGAAATTTGGTTATTCCACAATGACTGATCGAATGGTGCTTCATCTTCTTGAAGCTAATTCTCGTCGAAAGATTATACCAGTAAATATTCCACGAGCTTTATGCCGTCGTGGTTTATCCCTTCGAAGTCTTTCATGGACGATTCGAGGTTATGCAGCAGATTCCATAATCAATCTTGCTCGAAAGCCGCTAACCAAATAAATTTTTTCAATCCTTCAAAAAAAAATTACTTAGGTTTTCATTTATTTAAAGAAAAAAATGCCATAAAATTGATTCCAAAAGTATCTCTCATTGAGTTTGTAAATATTTTGTATGTACAAAAGATTTCTGTAAAATATTTATTCTTAAATTATTATTTTGTAAAAATAAATGTTTATAAAGAATCAATCATTTTGTAAGGATTTAAAATGCCGCGAGGATCAAAAATTTGTTTGAGTTTTTGATTAATTAAAAGTTCTTCAGGTTGTTTACCAAGATGAAGATAAGGACGTTTAAGTTGACCGATACCATGTTCAGCTGAAACACTTCCACCATGTTCAGCAACCCAATCATATAAAAATGGATAAATTCTAAAAAAAGTGGTAATAGTTATTTACAAATTTTGACATACTGTAGCTAAAGAAAAATGGCTTTAAACACAATCGAAAAATGCAAAATCTTCGTTGAAAGTTATAACTAAAATTTCCAAAACCCGACTTACAAATTATATAAATCTTTATCAAATTCTTTTGAAGTAATATTAATATGAGCGTTGCCATCGCCAACATGCCCATAACACACTACTCTTTTTGCTTTACCCGCTAATCGTTCTCTTAGAATATCGGTAATCTCATAAAAATGTTTTAATGGCAATGAAACATCATTTTTATAAACATATCCATCTTTCATTATTGTTAAAGGCGCAGTTTCTCTTAATCTCCAAAAATTTGATGCTTCTGTTGCAGATTCAGCTAAAACTCCATCAATTGCAAGACCAGAATCAAGAACGCTTTCAAGAAAATTTGAAAACTTTTCAGCATCATGTTCAGCATTCGATCCGGATGTTTCGATGAGTACCGTAAATGGAGGTTTAGTTGGAAGAACATATTTTAAGCCTTCATTTTCTTCTAAACATTTTAAAGTTTCGAAATCCATCAATTCGAAGGATGAAAGAATTTCAGATAAATCTGTTTTAGCTTTTCGTAAGACATCCGTTACTTTTTTAAAGGATTTAATTCCCAAAAATGCTGAATGAATCGAAGTTGGCCGTGGAGCAACCAATAATTGGATTCTTGTAATTACACCAAGTTGACCTTCAGATCCAATAAATAAATGATGGGTATGAATACTGGTGTTATCTTTTCTTAAGCCATTTCCCATTTTTATTGTTGTTCCTTTTTCATCTGGAAGAACCACCGTAAGGCCAAGAACATTAGCATGGATGGAGCCATAACGAAGCAGACGAACACCACCAGCGCAAGTTGAAACATTTCCACCAATTAAACAACTTCCTTTAGCACCCAAATCTAATGGAACCATATAACCATGGGGTGATAGCTTTTGATCAATTTCTTCAAGAATAAATCCTGCATCACATTCAAGAATGCCTAGATAAATTAAAGAAATTATTATTGCTGTATTATTTTAAAAAATTCCTTTGCTTCCAGAAACTGGAAGCCAAATTTCTTAAATAAAAGCTTTATTATCTGCGAGCAAATATATGTATGGTTAATTTATTGAAAAATTTGATTCAATGCTAAACTAATAATTGTTCAACCAACACATTCATCAAATAATTTGCTTTCTATCAATCGTAACACAATTTTACGGAAAATTTTATTACACGAAAAATAATGTTAGCAACATGCAACTTCAAAGCTTTCAAGAATACAAAAAACTCTTCATTTTCTCTTCTTTCATTTTCTTATTCTCGTCCTTCTCTTTTTTGTTTTTGTTTGTTTCGTGCCATTTTTGCGCTTTTGAATTTTTTAAATTCGTTATTTATTTTTAGAGATAGTTTGAATTTCTTAACCTCTAACAATGTCATCTGATGAAGGAATGTACACCGGCGACGAAGAGAACAATCATCCTCCTGCTAGAATGAAACAATCTGCTGTTATAATGCCATCTGATGAAGGAATATACACCGACGACGAGAACGCTCACAATTACAACATTCATGCTCGAAAAGAACATCCTGCTCGAAAAGAACATCCAGCTGTTATAATGTCATCTGATGAAGGAGGATACACAGACGATGGCAAAAACAATCGTGCTCGAAAGGTGCAGCGTCCTGTTATTTCAACTCAAATTAACTCTAACTCTTCACATGGAAATGGTTCAAATCATCAAGCTGCTCAAAACCGTTCTCGTTCATCCTCTTCTGATTCAAGTTCTGATGAAGACTTAATGTATCCTCCAGGCTTTAAACCTTCTGCTATTCCTAATTCATGTAACGAACCAATTATTTCCACTTCTCTTTATGACGAAAGCCAAAATACTGTCTTAGGCCTTTTTCAAAAGCTTCCTGCAACTAGCATTACCAAAGTATGAATTTTATTTCTTATCAACTTATTTTGTTTCTTCACAACTTTTATTATTTCAGGCCAAACAAAGAATATTAGCATGTGCGCGAGATCTGGGCATATCCGAAGAAACTGCTATCACTTATAATGATCTTAAAAAAATCTATCGGGCAAAGTTTGGTTCACCTTTGGATAAAGCTGTAAGCTAACCTTTTTTCGTTTGCTTTTTACCATTTTTGTATGTTTTTAGGAATGGGATGATCTTTTTGGTACTGCATCTGCATTTCATGCCCTTGATAAACATTTTCGAGGAGTTGTTCATGTCATCAAAGAAAAAAATGGAATGCGTTTAAAAATGATTGGCGATGTTCATCAAGCTCTAAAAGATGTTGAAGAAAATGAACTGTTCGATACTCTTGATACTCTACCTCAATTCTCTCCTCAAGAAGTTGAAGACATTCTTCGTCCTGAAACTGCTGAAGAAAAACTTGTTCGCTTGGCATTATCAAATACTGCACCATCTCTTCCTGTTCAAGCATCTTTGATCGCGAGAGGTTATGCTCGAGAAAACTTCTATGATATGCCAAAAGTTCGAAACCCAATTATTCGTGAAAAAGATGGTGGTTTTTCTGATGAAATTTTTACTGATGATGAAAATGAATTTGGAATATCTCCACAAGCTATTCCAGTTAAAGTAAGTAAATGAATTTTTTGCATTTGTAAATCCTTAATGTTATGAAAATTTTAGCCAAGAAGACGTCTTTTAACGAATCTCAGAACTCGACGAATTATCAATGGGTGCCATAGCAGCGAAGCGGATGATGATGCATATTCAAAACATGGTCGTATGATTCAAAGCCTTCTTGAAACTTCAAATACTCCTTTTGGATTGGAAAACGATGAAGAGAAAGAAGTCCAATTACCTGGTCATGATGATTACAATGAATTTCGTCAAAGAAGAGTTGAATCGTTCGTTGTCCAAACTATTCCTGAAAGACCTATCAAAACTATCGTAACTTCTTCTGGAAGAGAAGCAACGTTTCCTTTATGGAACGAGTCACGTGATGATGAATTTAAACAACTTTCAACTGGTTATGTTCGTCCTTATGTAAGTGAATTTTTCTCAATTAGTGAATGACAGCAATAATATTCTCGTTTTTTAGAAAAGATGTCCTTTCAAATTTCTTAGTGTAACGAAACAACCTGCTCAAGTTGATTCTCATGATAAAGAAGAAAATGGTTTGGAAATTTCATCGATCGCTTCAGAGATAGTTTTGGATGATAATGACTTAATGAATATTCAATCTCTTCTTGAATTTTCTTGTCATATACCAGCTCAAAGTGATATAAGTTCTCTTTCTACTATAAGTTTCCTTCAGTTTTTGTTGTAAAAAATATCATAAACTATGCTTATTATTTTTAGACTCTTGCTAACAGTGAATTATCTCGTATTGAATCTGAAGAATGTTTGAACAATCGTTTGAAAGAAGTGGAAGAAGAATTTAAGAAAAAAGAAAATGAATTGATTCAACAACGAATTGAAGCTTATCGTAAAACTGATGAACGTTATGAACGAGAATACATGAAACTTTTGAAACAAACGGAAGAAAAGAAGAAAGAAGTTCAACTATCTCTTTAAAAATTTGTTAACCTTAATTAATGCTTATTGACTGTTACTTTGTATAATTATGATGCGAAATTTATTATTTGTTTCTGCTCTTATGTAATTTTAATTCAATAAATTTTTGTAAATAAAATGTTTGATAGCGAGACTAATATAATTTTGAATTACGAATGAATGAGAAAGGGTTTCGTGGTGTTTTTTTCTTCATTTTAACCTTGATTATGATTACGAAATTATTTATGGTGGTAGTGGTAACTTACCTGAAGCATTATCAAGCTTAAAAACTTTGTTCATTCTTCGAAGTGATAAAATAATTTCATCATAAACTGGCACGGATCCACCTACTAATCCTGTATTACCACTTTGTGGAACAACGGCTAATCGACGAGAATAACAATGTTTTAAAATATTTGAAACTTCTTCATCACTTTCCGGCAACAAAACACATTTGGAATTTCCTAAAAAAAACTTTTAACAACTTTGTATCTCAATTTCAAATTATTAAAAAATTCCAAACCTTTAAATTGTCCCATCCAATCATTATTGAACGATTTCAAATCAGTTGTTTTTACATGATTTTTTCCAATAATTTTTTCAAATATATTTAAATCTGAATCTTCTAAAGTTCCATAATGATTTCCACGAGGAGTTTCAATGGATGCAAAAAATCGCCGAGCATTGATTGATCTCGATAATAATCGTTTACATGTTGCTGCTGCAGCAGGAAAAATAAAATAGCGTCGTCGTTGTCCAAGCATTTGTCGTTCACTCAATAAAAATAAATTGATTTTTGTGCTCTCGAAAAAAAGTTAAAAACAACAAAAAAATTATTGAATGAACCCATTTTTTTTAAACTCCGCCTTTTCAAAGATTTTTTGGTTTTATTATTGCTGAGCAAAAAAATAACTGTTATCAAAGCTTTTATTTATTGTCGAATCAGAAAATATTAATGAAAAAATAAACGTATGTACATTCAAGAAAAAAGATACTGTATACTAATTACCCGAATTGGCCCATAGCTTTCATAACCGTTCCAAGTGAAGGAAAACCAACGGATGTTCCTGCATTACCATTCACTCCAACAATGGGTAATGCAAAACCTTTAGATGCTGATACTCCACCATTAAACCAATCAACTCCTATATTTTCTGCAAGACCCATATATGGGCCCACATGATAACCATTTGAAACTTGAATGGGTTGTCCAAATGAGCCTTCTTTGAGTGGAATATGTACATGTGTACCACCACCACCTTCCACGCCAAGTTGAGATGCAATGGGAACATGCCAGCCTGTTTTGTAACCATACAATCCTTCATACCAATTGGCTCCTGTTTCACTCGTTTGTTTCCAATAATCTCGAACTCCAATGGTATCGGAATATCCGCCACCCCAAGAACCAAAATCAACTTTGCCATTATGTCCAGCATCCACAGCACCTTCCTCATTCACAGCATAATATGGAATTCCATTAACTCCAACATTAAAATATGTTATTCCAACGCCGCTGTTAAATGAATTCGCTATAGCTCCAAGAGGTTTTGATTCAGCTATATAACCAGCGCAATCAGTTGAATATCCTCGACATTTATCAACAAATTGTGGTTCAATTTTATGTCCATAACAAACTTGGGCTGCAATAACAGAGAATTTTTGACACAATGCTTGAATTTGCTCTTTCTTTAATCCCAATTCTGAAAGTGGAACATGGCCAGCTTGAAGTTCTTCAATGGTCATAACTTGAGGTTTTAATTTTTCTTCCTCAAATGCTTCTTGCTTGATGAAACCATCGTCCTCTTCTTCATCTTTAAATACATCCTTCTCTTGCGGCTGAGTTTTAGCTCCAAAAGCTTTATTCTCAGATTTCTTTTGAAAATCTCGAATTAAAGCTTTATATTTTTCTGAATTTCCTGAATATGCGTTACTGTAATAATTTGAATTTGCCACTTCTGTTTCTTCGTTATTGTTTGTAGCGGTTGGTGGCCGAGAATTTTCAATTCCACCAGGTGGATCAGGAATTTTAGGAATAAAACTATCAAGAAAATTTGCAATTCCAGCACCTTGTTCAGCTTTCTTTCCAACTTCAAATGTTCCAATACCTCCAAGTAAAATGGTATCATGCCGTTCACGAGTTTGCCCAGTGCCGGTTTCTTTTTGTGAGAATCCATATTTGGTGTCGCCAATATTAAAAGTTCCAGCATTTGGTACAGCTGCGGCATCAGCTACTCCAGCTAAAAATGGAAACAGATTTTTAAGGAAATATGGATGATGCTTGGATTAATTATAATACAATAAGAGAATTATGTATCAAAAAAGTTTCATTCTTATAACTTACGAGGAATAAATTTTGCCACATCCGAAATACTTTGACCAACGCCTAATGAACCCAATCCAGGTACTTCAAAATCAGCATTATTTCCAGTTGATCTTCCAAAAGCTATTGGAGTTCCACTACCACCACTATTAGCTGCAGCTAATTTAGCAAAATCAATAGGAGATCGTCGAACAGCATCGGCTTTTTCTTTAGCTTCTGCTGCATTTATTTCTTTACAATATGATCGACTAGGTTCTCTTCGACATAACTCATCTGCTAACCTCGCTACTAAAAAAGAAAAGAAATTATTGATTCACAAGATTGAACTTGAATACTCACATGATAATGATTGAATGTTCCTAATCAATAACCCCGATATTACAATACCAATAATAAATATTACTCTTTCCCGCATTCCGATAAATAATAAAAAAAGAAAAGTGAAAGTTATCTAGCATTCACAACCAATAATGGAAATCCTCTCTCAAGTGAACACCCGTTTTCTTTCAAAGTCTAACCTATTTTCGGAAGAAAAAAAAGTTTTGGATCAGGTTTTTTGGTTGTCGGTCAAAATCACGTTCATGACATTTGAAATCAACTTGATTCTTCTCTTCTTATTGATAGCAAAATCGAAGCAAGCGGCTCAAAG
The DNA here is from genome assembly GCA_028622995.1 of Panagrolaimus kolymaensis. Lineage (NCBI taxonomy): Eukaryota > Metazoa > Nematoda > Chromadorea > Rhabditida > Panagrolaimidae > Panagrolaimus > Panagrolaimus kolymaensis. The sequence goes on along the minus strand of JAJQJQ010000046.1, from coordinate 271,620 downwards.
AAAAATGACAAAACACAGTTTACAAAAAAATTTATTTATTATTCAAGATAAACACTAATCTGTAATATTTTTTAGTAAATTAAAAGATCTCTAAATTTGTTGTCCAGTTGCAGCTTTAATCAAGGCATCAGCAACTTCACTTTTAATATTGGCTTCTGCAATATCCACTTCGCTTCCACCAGATGCAGCTTGACGTTGTGCACTTTCGAGTTCTTGACGAGCAGCCTAAAAAATATGTCATCATTAGTTTTTTATCGTCGAAATAGTATAAAAAGCCTACAGCTTCATCGATATCTTCAATTTTAAGGATTTCTTCAGCAAGGACTTGACAACTACCATCAATATTCATAGAAAGAGTACCAGATGAAACAAAGTGTTTATGAACATTTCCTATAAATTGAAATGATGAATGATGAAGTCGAGTAAATGTAAACAAAAAGTTATACCTTCAATATCAGTAACTTGAACAATACCAGGTTTTAATACACCAATTACAGGAACGTGATTAGCAAGAATACCAACGGTACCAGCAAGAGTTGGAACATCGACTTGTCTAACAACGGTGTTGGCGAAAATTGCCTGAAATATATTACAATAAGTAAACGAAAAACAAATATTCTGAAGTTAAAAATGAATCTAAAGAAACGAAAATGAAACAAAAATCATAGAATTTGTGCTTCGAATCATTTCATAAGTTTTAAACAGTTGATCGCAAAATTTTTGAAGTAAAATTTGTGACAAATCATAATTATTTTTGCTCCATTTGATTGTAATAAGAATGAGTAAGAAGAAAAGATAAAAGCCAACAACAAATTCATATACATTTTGGAAGCAAATTTTCTTTTGAAACACTTTTACATAGATTAACAGATAATAAACTTACAGAAGCTGGAGAAGAAAAAGTAAGACGAAGCTCATCTGTAGGTTGACCACCAGAAGCAGGAGCAGCGTAGCTTCGTTTTGGAATAACTCGAGCAAGAGCTCTGAAGCTTCTAACTGCTGAAAACATCACCTATAAAATAACGATACATTAGTGGAAAATGATACATAAAAAATATTTGTAAATTGTTTTACAAAAGCTCGATAAAAAAATGGCTGCAAAAGAAAAATACGTGCTTCAAAGTTTTTTTTATTCAATCAAATTTTTTCATTCAAAGTAAAAAAATGAAACAGAGTTTACGGACGCACGAAATCAGGGCTTTCGTTGAAAGAATTTTTTTACGCTGTTGCAAAAAGAAATAATTTGGTTTTGGACACAAACTTCTTTCTCATCAGCAGCAACAGCAGTAACAGCGGCGGCGATCAACGTTGAACTAAAAAAAGAAGAAGAATATGTTGAGAGCATTATTTTGTGGCGGTGTCAACGATGATATTGAACAAAGAAGAAAGAAAAAAAGAAAAAAAAGTCACTTCCGGTGGGAAGATTGGTTGTAGTGATGTTTTCTTGAAAGAAAGAAATAAAGAAGAATATAGTTAGTCGTCGTTGTCGCGGCTCGTCATTTGTCCCTTAAGCTAATTGATTTGTATTATAAGCTTTTTAAAGAATGCGTTTCAACAACCTCTTCCAAACCTTTTACATAGTTAGTTTCTTTGTTTTTGCGGTTATTAATTTTATGTGTATTTTTGTTTTTACCCTATTTATTTTTTGTTGCTTATCTTTTTATGAGATATTAATCTTTTTAATCCTTTGTTATTTTTAGTGTTCCTTTTTTTCCTTTCTCATGGTTTTATTTATTGATATGATAAGAATTTTTTCTTTTTATCTTTTTTTCTTCATTTTGTTCTGGCCTTCCTCGATTAAGCGTAAAGAAACTTAAACTTGTTTTAACAGAAAAAAGAAACTTGTTTAACCCCAAAAAAATAATACTGAAAAATGTTAAGAGGTCGTCGTTTTGGTTGATGGTAGTTGCTTGCCTTCTGCCGTCATCACACAATTGTATCCCTTCAGATTGTGTATGATTGAATTTTGGACACCACAGAAGAAAAAAAATTTTCTTCTTTTTTTTCTTGGCTAATTTAGGGTTATTGCTTTTTTTCATTTGTTTTTATTTCCTTTTTTTTCTTCTTGTGTTCCGAATATGACTCTTCCTGAAAATGAAAAAAAAAGAGGAAGGAAGGAAAAAATCTCGAGAGCTCAAGCAGCAGCAGATGTCCTTCTCTTTGCTCTTTTTTTTTTTTGCGCGAATCGAACACGACAAAGCCACAAAAGAACCGAACCGTTTCCAATTTTGGTTTATGGTTGAAAAAAGAGGGGTGAAGGTTTTAGCAAATGAATGAGCTCTCATTTTTCATTTAAAAAAATTGAGAGACTATGCCAAACACGCTTGTTGGTGGTGTTGGAGTGTTTTATCGATTTTGCCTTTGCAGACAAAGCTTGTCATACTTTTGTAAGATTTGAAATATCATGACTAACTAATTTATTTTATATATATGTATGTATATCATTTTTGACTTTCATTCCTGCATATTTTTTTCTTTTCCTTTTTTTATTCTATTTGCTCTATTAATGTCATTTGATTTGTGGACTTCCGGTAAAATAAAGAAATAAAAGAGAGGGTTATAGTAACAGTTTTAATCGATCTATCTTCCTTCTCCCCCATCGTTTTCGTGGTTGCCTTCTTTTTCTTCATTTTCTTAACATAAATATGTAAGTTTTAAGAAGACAAAAGGTGTATGAAAGGCAATCATCAAATGATGATGATTTCTTATATGTCTTTCATTTTGTTTTTCTTCTTTTTATTTTTTATGCCACTATTGCGCAGTTCTTTCTTCTCCCGTATGCATTTTTAACGGTAGTAGTAGTAGTGGTGGTTAGTGTTTTTGCGCACCACCATCAACAGCATCAGCATCAGCCGAAGCGATAGTAATAGTAGCTCCCTTAAGGTTGACGCCTGTTTATGATGGCGACGAAGCGAATGAGATGGTGTTGTGCCTTTTTAGAGATAGAAAAAAAATTCACCGCGCCTTTTTCCTTTTTCCCCCAAGAATGAATGATTTTTTTTTTCTTGCGATTGTGGTTGATTTTTATGGGAGGATTCTTTTTTTAATTTTTTTTATTTGTGATTTCATCCTTGACAAGTGTGTGCTGCTGATGATTGAATCGATAAGCAAGCCCTCCTCTTTTATTTTTTTTTGCGGTCAAGATTGATTGCTTCTTTTTTTCTGAGCAAAAAGGAGGTATTAAGGATAATCGAAAATTGAGATTGCGATAATATAGAGAAAGAAAAATTAGAGAGGGAGAAAACGAAATCACAAAAAATAGTAAAAAAGATTAGAGGACAATAAAGAAAATGAATGAAAGGGTCAGGTGTTTTCAAAAAAAAATTATCCAAAAGGTGTTTGATGTAATTGATTAACAAGAAAATTGCAAGCTATGGAATTTATGTAGTTTTATTTTAATTAAACAAATTTCGGGTTTTTACAATATTTTTTTATTCATCCACTTATTTTATTTTACCCCAATATAATTTTTCATGATTTATGACACTCTTGGTTTTCTTTAAATATTCTTTTTTTTCCGCCAAACAAACGTTTATGATCGGTGATGTGTGCCTTGCCTTATAATGGCTTTTTTTCATGCGCGAGAACGAACAAAACATTGAACACAAATTTTTTTTTAATATCCTTCCTAAAAAGAAATAATTCAATTCTTCTTTTTTTTTTTTCAGTATATTTTGTAATTTTTAAAAAGTGTGCAACACCAATATTTATTTTCATTTTTATTTCTTTGATTATTTTTTTTCTACGTTAACGATTAACGGAAAACTATTATTTAAAAAAAATTTCTTTCATCTCGAAAAAGAAAAATTAAAGAAAAACATCAATAAAAAATAAAACAACATTTAAAAAAAGAGGATGAAATTGAGAATATCAACATTGACATCGTCAAAATTTATATGATTTATATAACGAAGGATTGGCCTTATTTTATTGGTCATGGTTCGAAAGCGACAACAAAAATGGTATTTCATAAAATTATTAAGACTTTTAATTTATATATTTGGCTTTATTATTATTATTGTCGAAGGAAATAATAATGATTCAATTTTATTAAAAACATCTGATGATTTTGGTTAGTAGATTTTTTACTGTAATTTTCATATGTCAGACAATTCAATGCGGCTTTTTTGTAGATACTCCAATATGTGAAAATGATAATCAATGCGTGGTTGGAGGAATATGTAGACCGGATGTAACAGGAAAAAAGCGATGCATGTGTTCATCATCATGCTTGATGAGTAAGTCTTCTAAGTTTAATTCATTAATTCGAAAAATGAATAACATAAAAAAAATTTTAGCTGTCCCAGTAAAATGTGTTCAAACAAATCCATATTCATGTTTGACGATGGGTGAAACATATGTTTCTAAATATAATACATCAACACCATATTGTCATCATAATCGTTGTGTTTGTCCCCCACTCTATGATCCAGTACCAGGTAAACAAAAGCTTTAAAACTCATTTTAAATCACATTTTCGAAGGTTATCAATCGATTTTCATAAACCTTTCCTCCATTTTTATAGTTAAAGCCCAAACTCCCGGTGTACCATTTATTCCACCATTTAAATGTGATAAACGTGATTTATCTATTATGCTTGCAATATCTCCCGCTGATGCAGTTTATCGAGGAACGGAAGCAACATTTTATTGTTGTGTAAATGTGGATCCAAGAGATTTTATTCCTGAAGAAGCTGTGTATTTTGTTCAAAATGGTACTCGTCGTAGAGAAGCTTCATCAACTCCATATCAAATGTTCACAACAACCGACGATTCATTATTTACTGTTCCAACTTGTTGGGCTTTAAGCATAGCCAATGTTCAATTACATGATAGTGGAACATATTCATGCATAGCTCAACCATTAGCAGCAAATGCAAAAAGTTTAAATGAAACAGTTAATTTTACTGTTAAAAGTAAGTTGGAATCTTCTTCGGTGCCGGATATAAAACGGCTAATGTCACAACCAAAACGACGACAACCACGACAAAGAAGATATCAAAAAAAGAGTAAGAATGAATGTTGTTGTTGTTAAATTTGGTTGATTGGTTTTTCATTTTTTGATGGAGTGATTTTTGGTGGATTTTATTTATTTGTTTATTGCTTTTTTATTTTTTTTGGTGTTAGTTGGTTGATCGCTGTTCTCGTGAATTTGTTTTCAATATTTTCTCCGACATCAAAATTTTTTGTAGCCTTAGAGCCAGGCTTAAAAATAGAAAATTTCAATAATCCAAAAAATAACTTTTATTGAACTTTTTTTTCAACCAAGAAAGAAGCCTTTCGACTTTTTTTTATAAATCTTTTAATTACATCCTTTTGCACTTAATTTGCTCTTAAAGGTTAAAAACTAGCCACTCATTTTATTGTGAGCGAAAAAGAGAAAATGATTCACATATTTTTTCTTTGAAATTGTTAAAAATTTAAAAGCAAGCAAGTAAGCGAGATTACTCAGCCATATGGTTTTAATTCAACTTTTTATGACTCTGGCTCGGAGACAGAGTTCATTAACTTACTTACTGCTTACTCATTCACTCCTTCGTTTCAGACTACATAAAATTTAACCTGCATTAACACCAACAAGAAGAGCAACAGCATTTGCGGCTCAAACATCAGTATAGCTTAAAAAATTGTTATCTGTTTGTGGGTTTGGATAATGTCTGAGCCTTTCTTAACAAAGGTTAGGCAATTTTCGGTTTAAAAAACGATATTTGCTTTAAACAAAAAAATTAATAAAAGTAAAAAACTCAAAAGTGCAAAACTAAAAATGCCTTTTTTAGTAGAAAAGCTATTACTCACCAAATAAATAAAAAATTCATAAAAGCAAAGAGCCTCTCTTATATTAGTAGTAATAATGAAAGGTTTCTTTTTCTTTTCAATGAGTTAAATAAAAGAAAAGTGGTAATAAAAAAATAAGGGATGGAAGTTGTTAGTAATCGCGTGTATGTTTGTAAATAATGTAAGCAAGTAGTGGTGACTCAAGCAACCAAACAAACTTGAGGCAACGTTTTTTAAATGTTTTTTTAGAATTAAAGTTAAAATTAAAATCTTTTAATAAAAATTGTTTTGTTTTTTATTTCATGAAATTTTGTTTGTTAGTGAAGTTGGAATTTTCTTTTGGTAGTTGTCGTGGTTGTTTTTGAACTTTTGGAACTCCTTTAAACTTTTTTGTATTTGTGGTTTACTCCCAATAGTTTTGCATTAATTAAATATATGTTTACCTTTAGCTCCTCGAATGATTGCAAACGTATCAATTAAACCTCGAGCTCATGATGCTATATTAAGTTGGGATAAGCAAGAAGGACCAATGCTTAAAATTGGGTTACAGTAAGTTTTTTTAAACTTTTCTTTTAAACTAGGTCCCTAGAAAAGAGTTTAAAATTTTTTTTAATCAATATCAAAAACTTTTATTTTAGATTATTTAAACGACAAGGTAAAAAACAAGAAATTTGGAGAAGTGACAATGTTAAAAGTCCACATAATTTAACTGGCCTTGAACCTGCAACACCTTATACATTATTTATCAGTGTGCAAGATGGTCATGCCGCAACTTTTCAACTAACTGAACAATTTGAAACTACTGAAGGAAGTAAGAAAATTTATATCGCCTGCTTTTATTCATATGACATAACATTTTTAGAACCTGGACCTCCAGAAAAAGAAGAAATTCGATTGATTGATACCACGACGGGTTTACAATGTGAAGTGGAATGGCGTCCACCATTAAAACAAAATGGACAAGTAACAAAATATTTTGTTCAATTAGCTGGAAAGTTAAGATATCAGCCTCAAGATTTGGGTTATGAAGTTCCAATAGATTATCCACCCGCGTTGGAGCCATGCAAAAACTATGATGGCACATCGGATGAAAATGCAATCGATGCAAAAAAGAACTTTTTTGCGTGCAAATTTGGTCCATTAAAACCTAATCGAAATTATGCTGCAACTATTTGGTCTCAAAATAATGCAAGCAAATCTGATCCTGTATCTTATATTGATAAATGTTTTATGGATTATGCAGCTCCAGATGAAATCGATCCACCTGAAATGTTAGTTACACATAATGTTAGCTCATTTTCATTGAGATTTACTTCTCCACCCAAAGAAGTTAATGGCCCAATTGCATGTTATTATTTGGCGGTGGTGCCTTTGACTTCGAATGTTTCTATTCAATCCTTGCCTAAACCTGATGATATTGTAATGGAATCATTTGAAGAAGCAATGAGAAATAATATTCAAATTGCATTGGGTCAAACATATTATGGTTATATCGCAGAAAGTTATCTCACATATCCAACAACGACAATAATTGGAGATAATAAAGTCCCAGCAAAAATTGAACAATGTAACGTCGACTATTTATCTAAAACAAGATTTAAAGGTCAAGATCCTCCATTGCAACCCGATCTAAAATATACTGGATTTTTAATTGTTAGAGTTGATCGAGATAAGGAACTTCATACACCCCAACAAATGGCATTGCAAAGAATGTCTCAACTTCGTAGATCACGAAGAAGTTTAGCGAATAATTATGATAAAGCGAATACCAATATGCTAAATAATTTTTTACCATTTAATAAAAATTCATTTCAACGTCAAAGCCGACAATTAATTAGTATCGATCCCCATTATGGTTATAGCAGCTATTTTAAACCCGTGTTACTTCATCAAACTCAAAATGGAGCAAATGGATTTCAAATATTCCTTATTGTCTTCGTATGCTTACTTGCCCTACTTGCAGCAGCTGGATCTGTGTTGTATTTACTTTATCGAAAAGGAATGATTCGACATTTTTGCCCCATTAAAAAGGATCACAATCTTCTCAAACAAGCTTTTCAACCCATTGTTGCTGAAGATCTTGCATCAGAATTTATTATTCGTCATCGAGATTCAGATTTCTTATTTTCATCCGAATTTGAAGCACTTCCAAAATATAAAGATATGAAATTTTCTGCGAGTGAAAGAAAAGAAAATATTAAGAAAAATCGATATGGCGATATTAAAGCTTGTGATGAAACTCGAGTAAAATTAAAGGTATCCCCGGATGGTTCGGATTATATAAATGCAAATTTTATAAAAGGTTATGGAGGAAAAAAAGTTTTCATTGCTACTCAAGCACCTCTTTCAAATACGGTGCAAGATTTTTGGCAAATGATTTGGGAGCAAGATGTTCGAGTGGTTATAATGGTTGCAAATATGAAAGAGAGAGGTCGACAACAAGTCGATAAATATTGGCCAGAAGAAAATGAACCACTTTTATATGTAAATAATGATTTGGAAATTTCATGCAAGGATACAGTTAATTTTGCGGATTATGCGAAAAGGAATTTTGAGCTCACTTATTCCACATATTCTTCTTCTTCATCGGCTTCACCTCAACATTCAGGAAATGGTGGTGGTAATAGTTTGCTACAAAGAATGGGTTCATTTCGACAACCCCAACAACAACCGCAATTACAAATACAGCTACCACCGGAGGAAGAAGAATCAGATTATGCAAATGTTCCAGTTTTAAGACCAAATTCAAAAAATAGTAATAATCGAACAAATTTGCTTGAAAATGAATGTGTAAACAAAGAAGTTAGAAAAATAGTTCATTATCATTTTACAAATTGGACCGATTTAAAAGCTCCCGAATCTACTTGTGGAATTATGAGATTGATGTTAAAATTAAGGAAGGCAGATGAATATAATAATTATCCTGTATTAATACATTGTAGTGCAGGAGTAGGAAGAACAGGTGAGTTATTATTACACAATTCCCCCAAAAAGTTTGCTATATCTTACATTTACCCCAATTTTTTCTTTTTTTCAAAATTTTTAAAACCCATATTTTTCAGGTACATTTATTGCAATTGATTCATTAATGGATCAATGTGTAAATGAAGGAAAGGTAGATGTATTTGGCACGGTATCAACCATAAGGCAACAACGTAATGGAACCATGGTACAATCACAAGAACAATATGTATTTATTTATCGTGCCTTAGTTGAACATTTACTTTTTGGTGATACAGATGTTTCGGAAGATAATTTTTGTGATCATTTAATTCGAATCAATCGAATACCAAGGGAAAGGAGGATAAGTGGATGTAGTCAAGTAAGAATGTCTTCCATTGGAGTTAGTTATGATTTAAATGGAGGTTCATCATCGGGTGCAAATTCATCCCCGCCTCCAACGATATCGAATGTGACCCAAGCTGCACCAACTTTGGCAGCATCAAATTCGATGGGAGCAATTTTGAATGCAAAATTAAAACAACTGAGAAATGGTTTGCCGCATCAAAATTCAAAAGAAATTCCACCAACTTCTTCCAAAATTAGTGGATTGGAAGCTGAATATCAAAAACTTTTTACATGTTTGGATAATATTCGAGTAACCAATATTTCACAAAGAGATGAAAATCAAGCTAAAAATCGTTTTCCTGATATTGTTCCATATGATCGATATTGTATTATGTTAGCTCCAAGAATAGGTTGCAATTCATCTCAATATATTAATGCCACGCCTCATCATGGATATTTTCAAGAATATACCCTTGTTCAAGATCCAGTGGATTCCACGACATGTCATGATTTTTGGAGGCTTATTGATGATCACCGCACTCGAATAATTGTTATGCTTTCAAGGGAAGATGAATTCACACCAAGAGAAAAATATTGGCCCGAACAACAAGGTGTACCATTTTATTTTGGAAAAGATGAAGATCTCATTGTAACTTTGACAACAGAAAAAGTTCATCCATCTTATATTGAAAGAAAGATAACATATAAATTTAAAAGGGCGGAGGAAGAATGCGATGTGATACAATATGCTTTTACTGGATGGGTGAGTGGCGCTCCTGCACCACCTTCATCAAGTCCATTAAGATCATTGATAAAAAAGATAATCGACCAACAACAAAATGATCTATTTCATCCTGGTCCAATTGTGGTTCATTCCAGAGATGGCTCATTTGAACCCGGTTTATTTGTTTGTATTTCAACGATACTTGAAAGGCTTGAAGTTGAACACATGGTTGATGTATTTCGAACTGCTAGAGCGATATTGCAACATCGAGTTGGTGTATTTCCTAAAGTTGTAAGTTTATTATTTTTGCAAAAATTTTCCTCAAAAAAAAAACATCGATTAATAATTCCACAAACTAATGTCACTTTTTTTAGGAACAATACTCATTCATTTATGAAACCATCGCAGAATATATTCGATCACGCTGACATTCTTCTCTTTTTTTATTTTCCTTCAAATTCATTATTTTCATTTCCGGTGCTACAAATTTTTTCACATCTCTCTCATTTATTTCTCTTTGTTAACTTTTCTTTTTTTTCCGCTCAAATTTTTTTAAAACGTTTTTACAAAAATTGTTTCAAATCGTTTACGGTTTCTCAACTTTTTTTGATTTTTTTCCCTTCAAAAATGCTCAAAAAACGTAACCATTTTGCCTAGTCATTTCCTTCCATATTACTACTACCCATAAACACGAATATCTAAAATAAATATATTAATTATTAATCATCCTTCTTCTTATTATTTTATCAAGCTGCTGCTCACATTCCAAATTTTTTGCAAAAATAAAACAAATTTTTTTATTTAATCTCTGTTAAATTTTTGTAAATATTTTTTCTTCGTTTCTTTGCATTTTCTATTTTTGTGACTAGCATTTCCTAGTCTTTCTTTTCCTCATTTTTATTACAAGGCCATGTTTTTTTTGAAAGCGAGTATCTTTTTTGTTGTTTCAACAAATTTTGTTTTTGCATAATTGTTTTTTTGATTTTTCTAAAAGTTATATTTTTTTGCAATGATAAATAAAATAAATACAATAACCTTATAAAACAAAGTGTAATATCGTTAGCTTCAAACCCATGTGTTAATTAAAAAATAAACCTAAACGTCCAAAAAAAGCTTTACAAGCTTGATAATATGACTGCATACCAACTCGTGCCCGGACACTTCGTGGAACCACTTCGTGGAAAAAAATAGACCAACTCGTGGAAAAAAAAATAGACCAACTCGTGGAAGCCTACCAACTCGTGGAATAAAATAGACCAACTCGTGGAATAAAATATTAAAAATTTGAGATTTTTAGGCTTTCCCTATTGGTCGATGTTAATCATCCATAAGACTTCCCTGTGGATTGCATTTTAGGAAATCAACTATAATTCTTTATTGATAATTCTTTGATAAATCATAAGTCAGACGTTTTACTTTTTAATTAAAAATCCAAAAATGTAATTAAAGAATTCAGAAGGATATTTATTCAATTACCGGTTAAGAACAGACAAGCAAGGACCCCGCTTTTGCGTGACCTCATACAAACCACATAATTCATGCATTTAAACAATTTATAAAACAAAAATGTCCTTGCGGGCCAAAATGTAAAATTCTACTCTTCTTTAAAATCCCAGCATCAAATTTATTTCATTAAAGGAGTGACTTCGGGACGTCAAGCTACCCTTCACCCTTATCATCTAACATCATATTCATCTTTATCATTCCTAAATTTTATCTCAGAGTCGAAAAATCACCAATGAATAGGAAAAAAGAGAAATGATATCTTAAAAATCCCATTGATATGGATCCCAAACATATACTGGATCACTTATCCCAGCGGCCTATAGTTCTTGTACCTCATCCAGTCGAAATAACAGCGCATATTACCTCAAAAGGATCCCTTTAACACATCCCAAAGGCCACCAATAATTTAAAGCATCTCAAAGCAAGCACCCTCTAATCAGCGCTTCATTTCGATGCAACTAAGGCAAGAGTTTATTAGTAAATGCTCTTTCACATAAAAATAACTTCATATAAATTTTTTAATCATTCCTTTCAATTTTTATGGAAGGGACACCTTTAAACATGGATACCAGGTCGCTCATTTCATTCGTGTCATCCAATTTCCAACCCAATGGCACCCAACATCATAGGCAAAAATCAGATGTGACAAACCACAAACACACACATTTTCAATTAGTATGTTTGGATATCGAATTCTAAATTTTTTCGACGGAATTCTTATTCTTAACTGGACTTGTGACTTTTAAATTAATAAATATATGAATTCTGAATTCTTAAATTACATTTTTGGATTCTTTAATTAAAAAGTAAAACGTCTAACTTATGATTTATCAAAGAATTATCAATAAAGAATTATAGTTGATTTCCTAAAATGCAATCCATAGGGAAGTCTTATGGATGATTAACATCGACCAATAGGGAAAGCCTAAAAATCCCAAATTTTTAATATTTTATTCCACGAGTTGGTAGGATTCCACGAGTTAGTATTTTTTTTTTCCACGAGTTGGTCTATTTTTTTCCACGAAGTGGTTCCACGAAGTGTCCGGGCACGAGTTGGTCATTTGCCTGATAATATCAGTCAAATAATAGTAATGGCTTTTCAACAATGTGTTGCCGTGCCGTTTTTTGGTTCTTTCATTTTATGTAAAATCTTAAATTTTACCATTCCATATTCTTTTTATAGCCCATACAAATCCAAGATAATCACTTCTTTATTCACAAATTTTCATACAAAAAAAATCCACAAAAATAAACAAAATTCAATAATAACGAAAACATATACATACAATAATTTCTAAGCTTACACCTCTTCATTTGGCAAATATTCTCCATAACCTAAAAAACAAAAAAAAACTAAGATATGATTTGTAAATAAAAGCTTACCATCCCATCCAGAAAGATCGAATGCAGCTACATCAGAATTAAGTTTTCGTATAAATTGAAATTTCATATTTTTTAATCGGTTTGAGCCAGGAATGCATGGAAGTTCACCAAATATTTTTCCAATAATTAAATAAAATATCCATGTACCAATGAAGATTATTACCAAAGTTATTAATGCAGCTAATAAAAGTTCAAACGAATTATCATATGATTTCAAATCTTTTTGAAGAAATTGCTGAAATAAAAAAAAAACAGATTAGTATAGTAAAAAATAAAAGTTCCAATGCTTTTAACAAATCACCCTTGACTTTTTTTTACTCTCTCGTGTAATAAATCTTCAATAAATAGAAAATAAAGTAAAGATCGGAAGCAATTAATTACAAACAAAAAATTTAGCAGCATAAAACTGAAGAAAATAAAATGAGAGAGATAAATGATTCACTTACCATCGTCGTCGTCGTTGATCGTCGTTATTCAAGAAGGATGAGACACAATCAATCGTTTTTTGTTTCTTTCAAAATAAAAAACAAATTTATTTCAAAGGTTGATTCACTTTTTTATTTTATTTGGTGGCTCACATTTTTAAATTAAAATTTTTTTTCTGAGTCAACGAGCCGAGGCGGGTGTCAAAACACTATGTAAATTTATTTGTTTTTCCTTTTCACTTTTTTTCTTCTTCTTTATGATGACACGAGGATTTGAAATTGGATATATTTTGTGGTATATATAAAATCTCATATATTTTTGTTTGTTAGTCATTTTCTTCAATGTCATTGGTAGAATCTTTTCTTTTTCATTAAAAATGAAATGAAAAGGCGGAAGGTTTTATATACCTTACTTTTCTTCTTCTTATTATTAATTATTTTTATTATGCCGAATACTTTCTTAAAAACTTTTGGTTTCAAAACAACGTTTCTTTTTGGTGAAAGGAAAACCACCTTGGAAACTTCCGTTTTCTAAATGCAACTATTTTTGTTTAAGGGTTTGCTTTGCTTGTAATATTTAGAGATATTTTAAAGCTGTTTTTGATTTCATTTCTTATTTATGTTTTGTAAATCCATACTTATCTTTTGCAATCCATCTTCCAAACTAACAATCATTTTCTTTTTTATGAATTCTTTAAACAATCTATCATTCACTGAATAAAATTTAGGCCTTCTTAAAGCTATTTAAAATGACCATTCTTTCATCTTTGTTCTTTTCTTAACCTCAACTTTCTTCTCCCTGGTTTCTTCAACTACCACCTAAAAAAGAGAAGACATGTGTCACAATAAATTTTTTACCCTCCATTTTTTTGTTGCCAGGAAAAAAATAGTAGAGGCCAATAAGCCAAAAAAACTTTATTGTTTGTTTAAAATAAGCAAGCAAAGAAGAAGAAAAAACGCTTAAGCTTCTGCCATCGTTGTTGTTGTTGCATAATTTTTCTTTGGCTTCGTTGTTGTTTGCTGTTGTCAGATCGATGATGGCATTTTTTTGTTACAGCTACTGCTTGTTTCTTTTTTTGTTTTGTTTTAACATACATATACATACATGCTCATAACATATTTTGGCACCTATGGGAATTGAATATCCTCCACCCTTTGCTTTTTTTTAAGTTTTCTAGCTTATTTTTTTTTGCGAATCTTTTCCGGTTATTTTTGGTTTGCTCGACATTTTTTATGGTCTGCTTTTTTATTGGCTCGTCGCCAAGGCCAAATTCCTTTTGCCTTTGAATTAGATCGAAAAAATAGAATAGTGTGAAACAATTTTGTTTTCCTCTCTAAAATTAATTACTGGTCATTAAATCGACCGAAAACAACCACAAAAAAATAGGTACTTATCCAAATCCCATTTATTCTTTTATGTCGCCTGCTTGTTTTTTTTTTTCTTCACAAGGCCGAAGAAGGTTGAAAAATAGCGGGCGAACACGCTCACATGCAAATACACAAATTATTGAGGTTGATTTTTTTTTTGCGGGAAAAAGTCATAGGTTGCTTTTTATGTTGGTGAATTTTTGTTAAGTTTTTTTTGACCCACAATTGCAATTGTTGCTCGCCTTTCTTTTCACACATCTGCGCGCAGAAAAGAGTTGTTTGTCCATCGTATCCCATTTTGCATGCACGCCTGTACCTATCTTGTACTTCTCTGCTTCAACTCATCGTCTACTACTTTTTTTATAAGGACTTAGAGGCTATCCTTGTAGTTGCTTGCAGCTGCAACACTAACTAAAAGTGATGGTTAAAAAAACTTTTAATAGGATGTCCTCTTTTTTTTTTCTTCTTCTTTTTTTTTCTCCCATTCATCATCATCAGTTGTAGTAGCAACAGCGGCGATGCTCAAAAAAATTCTTTCATTTTTTTTACAAAAACATTAGAAATACAAGCAGCAGCAGTCGTCGTCGTCCAGTCGATGGATGTATGTGAAAAACAGAAGGAAAAAAATATAATACAAAAACAGCAGCAACAGCAGCGCACAAAAAGTTCATAGCAGCAGCCATAGTACAAAACAAAACAAAAAATCGAATTCATTCATTTTTCTTTTCTTTTGTAAAAAAAAATTTTTCCTTCCTCCTTTTTTTCTTTTTCGCTTCGGTTCATCGACCATTAAAAATGAGCGTTCCTTCATTTTCTTTTTTGCGATCGAAAAAAAATCACAACAACAAAGAAGAGTATCTCGCAAAAATCTCATCTAAGTGTTGTTTTAAAAGGTTTTCTCAATGTCTAAGAAAAAAAAATAAAGGCATGTTTTTATGTATTTCATTTATTTTCAAGTTGCGCTTTTCTTTCCTTTTTGTTTTACAATGGATCATTAGCCTTTTTGGAGACGACAACACGATGAGATGGATAAGAGATGGATGGAAAAGAATTTTTAAAAGTGTATTTCTTGACCACGGTTTTTTTCGTTGTTGTTGTTGTTCAAGTTTTTTACAACAATGTTTTCATTGATTTATTTGGATTTAGTTAGTGTGTATTTTATTAAGCTTCAAATATGTCAAGTTACACTTATTTTTTGATGCTATTTTTTTATTTATTAAAAAAAATTTCAATTTTACTTTTAACTTTTGCTTTTTCTTGTTTATTTCATCCCTTCCTTTTGTGTGAAGTTGTTGTCCTTTAACCTTGTAAAATTGTATTATTTTATATTTTTAAGCCCTTTTTAACGTTTATTCTTTCTTCTCTTTTTCTTCATTTTTGACTTTTTTGTTTTGTTTGTTCCGATTCCGCATCGTCGTTTTCGTTGTAGTCGTCTTTGATAAGCGTCAAATCTTCACTTCACCCCTTTTTTTATTTCTTTCCCACTTTTATTTTTCATTGAATTTGTTTTGCCTTTAAAAATATATAATGCAGCTGCAAAATAAAAACTCGAGAAAGAGAAAAAGCAATTGATCGTTTCCTTATATATATTTTTTGTTTGATTTTTTAAATGAAGGAGAAAAAAATAACGGTGTCACCATTTTTTTGTTTTCTTTGGTAGAGAGAAATCTTACGCCATCCGGTGGAGCTTCCTTTTTGCATAAAAAAATATTTTTTTGGAGGCAGCGGAAATGCAGAAAAAAAATTGCGGCTGTTTTTTGTTTTTGCTTTGTTTGTTTGTTTCAAATAAATAACTATATGTACACTCGGACATATAAATATAAGAAAAACAATAGCAAGCAAAAAAACTTTTATTATAACCCACTGTTTTTCCCTCCATCGCCTACCAATATTTTTTTTATTCATTGATGGCTGCCGCGATCACTGCCATCACTTGTTGCTGCTACCATCCTCTCCCAAAAAAGAAGCACGCGATACTCTTATTTTTTCTCTCTCCTTTGATTTTGGCTTTTTCAAATTGAATAAATTGTAAAAAAAATGTTATAACATCAAATAATTTTCATTGCTTTCTTTTTGTTGTGGCTAGAAAAATGCTTGTCATTGATTTGGTTGAGCAAGAATTAAGGTTTGGTACTTCGACGATCGATGTTTTACTGATTTTTTTTCTCGATTGTTAAAGTCAAAATAATCTTTTCCTGTTTTTATTTTTTCATTGAAGAAAATAAAAATGATTGAAAGCTTTTGTTTATCATTTTTGTTATCAAAAAATTTTTATGCTTCCATTTTAAAATTTCTTGTTTCTTATTGCTTGTTGCTAGCTAGCCCATGAAAAAAATTCCAACAAAAAAGAAAGTGTAAAGTGAAATTTTAAAAGCAACAATAAAAAATTTTATCGTGAGATTGTTTCTTTTTTTTGTTTGATGGAATCAAATGTTTTTTTTCTTTTAACATTGTCCAAAAACTTTTATATTTTCTTTATTCTTTTGATTGAAAATCCAAAAGGCTAAGATTCTTTTAGTTCATCTACAAAATTTATTTGGCAACTTTTTATTTATTTTATTATTACTCTTTTAAAAACCGGAAGCTTTTTTTTAATGACAAAGCACTTTTTTTAATTTTTTGTATTGATCCATTTTTGATCATCTGATTATAAAGAAGTGTTTTGTGAATCATTTATTTTCTCATATTTTATATTTTCTTTTTCATTCAAACCAATAATTAAAATTTCAAAGTCTTCATTCCTTTAAGGCTGTTTCCCATCACCCATCTAAAAGCCGCTCTCATTGAAAATCGATTTTTTTTGATTGCAAAAAAAACTTTTGATCGAAATTCCTTTTTTTTCAACTGCGCAAAAAAATGTGCAAAGAAGATGAAATAAAAAAAAACGTGTCGCGAAACGTGTCGTAAAATAATTTTTTCTTATTTTTCTTTTGACCCATCATCATCAAAATGAAGAAAGAAAGCTTAATGTTAAAAAAAATTTGTCGTCGTCCGCTTTCTTCTTTTTTCTTTTTTTTAACCGCAGCATCTTCTTCATTTCTCACTCACGTCCGTCAAAATGTTCAACCAAAAAAAATTCACACACAAAACAAGTCATCTTTTTTTCTTTTCCATTTTTGTGTGCTGCTTGCGTGTTTGTATTTGGCTTGTTTGGGCCTATCTCTGCGTGAAATAGAAAAAAAATTATTTCTAAGAAAATTATTATTATTACGAGCTTACTTTTTTAATCGTTGATTTTTATGTATTTTTTTGACGTTTCATAAAAATCTATTTATTTGAACTTTTTTTAGGAAATAATTTTATTTGATTTGGAAGAAAGAAAACAAAAATTCACTGATAATTCATTTTCTTATTGGACTTGATTTTGATCGATTTTATTTATTAATTAGTTTATTTCTATTTTCACTGCCAAATTTATGGCATCATCTAATAGTGCCACCGCAAATAATGCAAATGCCTTTAGGCTGGTTGTAGTTGGTTCAGGTGGTGTTGGAAAATCAGCTTTAACTCTTCAATGGGTTCAAGTAAGTTTTTCACATTAACCACAACCTAAAATAGTAAAACCTCAATGAAAGATTGTTTGTTTTTTTCTCCAAATTATTTAACTTCAAAAATGAGCGTCAAATCCTTATTTTTATTTTTTTATAATATTAAAAATCTTGATGTAAATTTTCCCGTTACAAGCTTGTTTATTATTAAACTGAAACTTTGCACCAATTTCGTTCGAAAAAATACCACCTATTTTCTTTATCTTTTGCTCGGATCAGTAACGGTTTTTAAAATTCATGGGCAAACACCATTTTTTTGTTACACATTTTAACAGCGATAAAAATTCCTATTCTTTAAACACAAATCAAAAAATGTTATAAACTTTTCTTCAAAACATTAAAATAAATTCCGTTCATTTTTTTTAGCAATATTTTGTATCCGATTATGATCCAACTATAGAAGATTCATATACAAAACAATGCTTTTTGGATGATGCAGTTTGTAAAATCGAAGGTATGTTGTTTCATACAATCGGAGAATGAAAAAAATATGAATGTTCTGACAAAATAAAATAAATGTTTTATTATTTTTTAGTTCTTGATACAGCGGGCCAAGATGAATTTAAAACTATGCGAGAACAGTATTTGAGAACTGGAGATGGATTTTTACTTGTATTTTCAATAACCAGTCGAGAAACGTAAGCTTTAAATATTTGTGAGAAGGTCGAGGCGATATTCATATTCCTGATAAAAGAGAATTTTTTGGAATTTATCAATTTTTGGCCTTATTTATATCTTTCTTTTTTAATTAATTGGCTTTTTTATAGGCTCGATTATGTTGTAAAACTTCATAGACATATTGATCGCTTACGTGATAGGGATAATTTTCCAATGATATTAATTGGAAATAAATGTGATTTAAATGATGAAAGACAAATTTCAACTGAAGAAGCTCAAATCATTGCAAAAGAATTAAATGTGCCTTATTTAGAATGTTCAGCAAAATATCGTAAAAATGTTGATCAAGCCTTTCATGATTTAGCAAGATTAGTAAGGAAATTTAGAGATAATGATCGCTTACTTATGAATGATTCAACAACCGATGGCGGAATAAATCATAATAAAAAGAAAAAGAAAAATTGTAGGATACAATAGAAATATATTTCCAATGTTTTAACACAAAAACATTTATTTTTTATTTTCTCCGTTTGACTTTTGACAATTTTTTTTGCGGGTATCTTTTTTGTTTTTTTTAAATGTTTGTAATTTTTTTTGACTATAGTGAGTGACAGATTTTTATTGTAGTTTTTATTTCGCATTTTTCTTTTAAAATTTAATATTTATTTATCGGTACAATGCCTTCTGACAAAAATAAAAAATAAGAAAATTATATAAACTTTATAAAATCAAGAAATTAAAAAAAAGTAAATCAATCATCATATTACAATTAAATAGCCAGCATTCCACCAAAATTTAAAAAGTTGAAATTTTTGGTACTGTTGAACCAGAAAATGAGGTTGTCGAGTTCGAAATTTTATTAAAAAAATAGCCAAGTTTGAAAAATTAAAAAAAATCATTTCTCATTTTTCTTGAAACCACGAGCATTATTATCATGCTTGAATAGTGTTGAAATACATAAAATACAAGCGAGGTTCCAATCATAATATCCACATTGGAGTTTCCCAATTCACAAGCTCCACGACAATAAATGGGAAAAGTAAAAAAGAAATAATAAAATATTTGAAAAAATGAACAAAAAATGGTTTGCAAAATTAATCGACGTTCCACTTTTGCATTTATCGATAAATTATTGATTAAAGCTCGAGCTTTAAAAATGGAAAAAGTAACAAAAAGTAACGTTAAAATGCTCAAAAATGAGTTGAGAATAAGCACTTCAATCATATATGAATAATATTCAGATTCACAACCTTTGAGATAAATGTGAGTTTTGCAATGAAAATTTAAAAAACTATGGCCTTGAACAATGAATGGAAAAATTAAGATTAAAGCCATCATAAAATATTTTATTTTTTTCCATATCTGTAATTTTATAATTAATTATCAAATAATTTTATAGGTAAAAAATCGAACTTACTAAATCATGTTTAAATGGAAATGCGAAAGCTGTGCAGCGATAAAGTCCAACAGCAAAATTCCAAAACCCTAAGAAACATAAAAAATACCATTCAACGATCGACAAAACATAAAGATATGTTGGAGAATAACATCCAAAAAAGTTATAACAAAATGCGCTAACTTCATATATAAAAGCTACCGAATATCCTATGGTTAACATGAAATAATATGGAGTTGTATAATCAGAATTACGACATTGAGAAATGAAAAATATAACAAAAATTAATTGAAAGGCTCCTCCAATATAATCTGCAATAGCTGAATACCAAAAAAATATTGACCGAGTCATAGGACAAAACATTTTTTTTTAGAGTAAAGAAATTTTATGAATATAAATTTAAAAAATGCAAAAAATATGTAATTTTCTTCAAAAAATTTTTTCATTAAATATTTGTTTTGTTTATGAAAGCTTTTGTTGGTTGTGTGATAATTAAAAAAAAAGAAAGCATTTCCGGAAAAAAATTTTTAACCTTTATTATTTTATTTTTTTCATGGGAACCAAGATTTTGATAAACAATGGATTTATACATAAATATAGAAAAAACTGCATAAATACGTAACTAATACAAACTTTTTTTTATTGTGTTTGCTGCATCTCATAATTTAAAAAATTACGGTTTCTTTATTGTTCGATGAATTACATGAGATTTTGATCTTTGAAGCAGCAAATTTGGAGATTTAAAAAATGCTAACATTGCTAAAGCATTCTTTTCTAGCTTTCGAGAATCATAAATTTCAAGACTCATTGCTTCCACCATCGCTTCAAAAGCTTTGAGGCGGGATTCAGCATTTCGTCGCTGCAAAACAAAAAAGTTGGGTAAATAATAAAATTGCAGAGTAAAAACTTACTAAAAGTTTTTCATGTTCAATATCCTTCGAAACGATACTCGTTTTTTGATATAATTTTTGAATTTGTTTATTCTGTTTTTCTGCCTCTTTTTCAAGTTTTGTCATTTGTTCTTGTTGCTGCAATTTTTTTTATTTCAAAATTTTCATTCATCTTTAAAACTTACCTTTTCAATTAGAGCATTTTTTTCATCAAATAAATTTTGATTTTCTGCCAATTCTTCGCTCAAAGCTTCAAGTCGCAATTTTTGTTGACGAACATTTTGAACTTCTGCACCTTTTTCATTTTCGATAATTAATATCTAAAGTTCTATTTTTATATATCAACAATACATTTTTAAAGTGGCTTACAGTAGCTTTGAGGTCTTTGATTGTTGCAGAATATTGAATTTTCTCTTCCTCATATTTTTGTTTTAAATTTTTTATTGTATGATAAAACTTTTTCTCTTCTTCAGAAATTTGTTGGATGGTCATTTTTCGAAGTGATTCAGATTCAAATAATTTTTTACGAACCTAAACTTTTTTTTCTTTATTTTTGAGGTAACAAAGAAAACGAGAAAAGATTACTTTTTCGGTATTAGCTTTATTTTTATTTATTTCTTTTAAACGTTCTCGATTATCTGCTTCCCATTGAAATTGAAACTTTTGAATTTCATCTTTATGCATTTTTTGAATCTTTTCCATACATTTTCCATTGACATCATCTTTTTCTAATGAGGCTCTAAAATTATAAACTCAGATTTTTTTGAATTTTGGTATTACAAACTATTTTATTCTCGTGGCTTACTTTATTTGATCATTAATCATATTTTCATAGAAATTCTTTTGTTCTGTGATATCTTTTTTAAAATCCGCTTTAAGTTTAACAATGATTTCTTCTTTTGCTGCTTCACTTGCTTCATATTTATTTTCCATAACCTGCAATAACACATTCTATTATCCATACACCTCCAATATCAGGGGACTTACTTTAATTTTTTCTTTCATCGCTTGCATATTTGTTTCTAATGTTTCTTTTAAATCTTTAATTTCTTTTTCTTTTATTTCTTTATATTCTTCAAATATTCGTTTAGCTTGATTTCGTATTTGATTTCTTTCAACTTCAAACTCTTTTGCAAGAAATTTCTGAAAGCCTCTGAGATTTGATTAATATTAATTTGGAGAAAACTAACATTTCTTTCGACTGTGTTAATTCGACATAAAGCAATGTTTTCATATTCTTGTGTTACTTGAAGCTCCGTTTCTGGGTTTAAATTTAAAATCATTACATTGCCATCATCGTGTCCTGTTAGAATAATATTTTCACTTTCGATCCAAATCATCTGAAAATATTATTTATTTATTTTTTAAACGAAAATAATTTTTATTTAAATTTGATAAATAAGAATTTTTTTGGCGATATATGGCAGAGAATAGATTTTTCTAATTGAATATTTTTCAAACTTTGTCGATCAAAATTGGATTTTTTTACCGCCGGAAAGAGTCAGATTATCTATCTTGCTACTTTTTTTAAAATATCTTTCATTAAATAAACTATACTGAAACTTAAAGTCGATAGTTTGTCGATTCCAAATATTTTGTAAGTCAGTGAAAAATTTAAAATAAACATTTTTGATATGCATGTTTCGACTTTTAGAGTTTGCCTCTACCAATGGATGTCAAAATTAAAGAAGATCCATTGCTGCAATCAAAATCTGAACTAGAAGATATAAAAACTAGGCCAGCTGAATCCTTGCCATTAAAATTAGACAATAAAGAAGACCAAAAAATGCTTAAATTAAAACCTAACGATGAAACTTTTGCTTCAACCAGTGGGGAATCTTCAAGTAAACAAATATCAGAATGGAGAATGAATCATCTTCGATCGGAAGCAATGAAGCCTAAAGCTATTCAGATCCAACCAAAACGAATTAACAAATTAAATTGACCACCTGAGAAAATTCAAGAAATATGTAAAAAAGCAAATAAAACTAAACATGAAAAACGAATGATAAAAAAAGAAAAAATGGCGCATCTAAGAAATTGTGCACTTCAATGTAAACAATTGAAATCATTACATAGTAAGTGGCTTTAGCTTCTTTAGAAATATTTAAAATTGAAAGTAAACGTTTTAGAAAATTTGGTTAAAATTAAACAAGAATTTGCGATGCAAGAAGAAAAAGAAGCAAATGAAACCAAAGAAATAGCATTGCCTCCCATTAATTTTGAATCCACTGAGGTAGTTAAAGTTATTGTTAAGCCTGAAGTTTCTGCACTCACTGATGATAGCAATAAAACATTGCATGCCAAAATTAAAAATGAAAGCTAAATATATTATTCAATCCATAGGAGAAGCTTGCTACGAAGTGAAAACAGTCTTGGAATTATTGTAAATTAAAGGACCCTGGTCATTTGATCTTTTTTTCAAACTCGCGTTTGATTATTCCCTCATGCCAGCAACTTGCAGAGCCCGTAAAGTACAGTAATTTGACCGTAAAATTACTGTACATTACTGTACTTTACGGGATCTGCAATATTGCGGCATGAGGGAATAATCAAACGCGAGTTTGAAAAAAAGATCAAATGACCAGGGTCCTTTAAAGGTTTTTTGGATTTATATATGGTGTTATATGGTTTATATTTTGTTGGTAGTATTAAAAAATAAATAAATTATTAATAAAAAATAAACTTTTTTGTCGGTGCTTACTCTTACAATTAAGTGATCACAATAAATTTTTGCTTGACTCAATAAAAAAATTTAAGGATGTGAATTATGACTTGAAGCAAATTCATTTTATTTATATTTTTCAAACACTCCATGGAGTAAAGAAAGTTTTTGGTCATTGTAATTTGATATTAAAAACTTTAATTATTTATAACTTTATTTTTTGGCTACCTACCGTACTAATTCCTTTGACATTTCCCATTTTAATCATTTGTACATTTTCGATATTATCGGAAGGAGCTTTTAATAAGGTTCCCATTTTTGTTCCATAATAATATCCTTCATTCGTTGTAATTACGGTCGTAGAAGTGGAATTAAAACTAACACCTTCAAAATGAACGTTCATTGGATCGAGTTCTTTTTTATCATGAAATCTTGCAACAGTAAATTTATTTCCCAACGCAAAAATAACATCTTCATGAACTGCGATATCAACAAAAAATCGAAGTTTATATTCGTGACTCCAAACTATGGTTGCTGTTTGAGTGTCGATTAAATAAATGGTATCTTTATTTGCAATTATTCCAATATATTGGCTACTTGAAGACCATTTTAAAGTGATTATAGATTGATTGGATTCCAAGTTTAAACTAAATAGTTGAATAAAGCCTTCAATAGCGAAAACAGTGAGGGTTGAAGCATTTGCAATAGCAATTTTATCGCTTGTTTGATTTTGAACTAACTGAAATAAATTTTTTGTTGTTGAGTATGTGGATGAATATGGTTTAAAAATCGAGTATTTCAGCGAAAAATTATTGACTTGGGAAAACATTTTTTGATTAAAACAAAATTTGCCTATTTTTTTAATATTTTTGTACCGAAGGACATAATATATTTTGGAGGCAATTAATTTTATATAAAAACCTACAGCTTCAACATTTTCTTCCCAAATCGTTTCTCCTTTTAATAATTCATGGAGAAGAACTCGATAAATTATAATTGAACTTGGAAATGCTATCAACAGTTTATGACCATCGGGTAATAGCGCGATTGCAATGGCTTCCTTGAAATAACCATGAGATATCGTTCTCCTAAACGTTCATTTTTAAGAGTTATAATAAAGTTCTGACTCATACTTGTTGGCCATTTCAGTAATTAAAATTAATCCATCTTTATCGAGAACAGCAACCTTCTTCGATCGATGCTCGTAGCAAATTTGTTTGATGGGTTTTGAATTTTTAGCTGCAATTAGTCGCAAACCTCCGTCATAAATGGCTTCTGAATAATGAACATTACATAAAGAAATGCTTTCATTATCACCATAAAGAATGTTATCGTTGGATTGATCCATGTGAAGAAATATGCAACTTGTGTCAATTTTGAGGGAAATGAGCTTAAAAACGCTCAATCAAAAAAATTTAAAGACATTTAAAATAGAGAAGAAAGTCTTTATTGGCGATACAAAAATATTTAAAACTTACGATAATGGCTTTGGAATTTTTCCATCTCTCCTTTAAATCACCAGCTGGAAAAACAAAAATCACACCAATTTGAGCATAAACTAATAGAAATTGATCATTTCCAAACATTTTTAAAACATATGATTGTTTTGGATCATAATCACCTATTAAACTAAAACTTCGTTTTTATAAACACAGTAAATTTTCCATTTATGGAACCCACTTATCTTGAAGACTTTTAAGATCTATAATTTCCAATGGGACTGTTTCACGATAAAGTCGAATTTGGCCTTCATTTGTTCCAAAACCAAGTGTAACATCATCCACCCATGCATGACACGTAGTATCATAAAGTTTAATGGTCGAAAAAATTGTGATTACATTGGTTGTGGCTCTCGCGAAATAACATTGTTCATCAGTGATAACACAAATAATGGTTTCATCCGCTGGACAAAAAGAAACTTCAAATTTTTTTGATGGATTTGAAAGAATTATTGAAATTTCTGAAAGAAAAGCTCCATCAAATGCATAAAGGCAAACATGACATGAAAGACGATCTTCAGCTTCACCAAAAAGTAAAATGGTTTCATTGGTTAGAGATATTCTAATTTGAGTTGCTAGGATTCTGAAATTCAAGTGTAAAATAGTTTTATATGAAAGCCAAAATTAAATTTCGTGTGGAGTCAATGAGAAATGTTTTATTTATTTTTTATTATAAACTTACATAGTTGAGAATTCTCTAACTGGATCATCCATCGTTTCTCTTGTATCATACATAACAATTTTAGATCCTTGAGCTGCATCAACGCTCACAGCCAAGTGTGCAAAATTCGGTGAACTTTGTACACATGCAACTGCGCCCTCGCATTTGACATCCTTCAATTCATAACCATGTTTGTGGATATTAAATATTCGAATAAAATTACAAAAATTTGCAACTATCTTATCTTTCCCTGTAAATACAGCTTTATCAAAGCCATGTAAAGGTTCAGGTGTTAGTAGTTGACGATGTCCGGAGCGTGAAGAATTATTGTTTGTTGTTGTTGATGGCTTGCTTAGGATTTGTTGTTGAGGTTGTTTTTGAGCTGTTATTTCGACTTGATGAATTTGATGAACTTCGTTCATAATGGACATATTGACGAGAATCAATAAAATATTCTGGATGAGATAAAGCTACTTGCTAGAAAATAATTAACCTTCGTTGTAACGTTTGAAGTCAAAATGAAAACTAACTTTAAACCAAGAATGATCGTATTTTTTAAATTTTAATATTAATTCTGCTTTAAGATATTCTTTTTCTTCAGTATCAGAAGATTCTGAACTACTTGATCGTGAAACTTTTTTGGATTTTACTTTACCTGGATCTTTGAAGGATTTTTCAGGCTTACTAAAAACCATCTCTATGACATTTGGCATAATTTAGTAGCTTACGTTTCTTTAACACTTCCACTATTTCCACTCGTTAACTGCTTCTTTCTTAAATTAGGTTCAGAAGTCGAGGCTCTTAAAGCGTTGGCAACAGTTGCAAGTCGATCATTGGGTTTTAACATTTCACAATATAACTTTCACTTCGACAACTTTTCTAAAAGCATAAAAACCTTCTAAATAACAAAACATATTTTTCTTAAATTTTTATATCCCATTTTTGACCTTTTTTTAAAGAAGGCGAATTCCAAGCATAAACGTTTTTTTTATTTGATACACTTTTCTCGTGTAAACAGGAAATAGGCACCACCTCCCTCACTCGATTCAGAATGAAATGTTTAGTGACACTTGAATGCTTCATTAAATTTTATTTTTTTTATTATTTAAAATTTTTAACGTTCAAGGAAGTATAAAGTTTTTTTCTGTAGTAATTTTTATGAAGAAAAAGCACACTGAAGCAAAAATGTGGGGATTAAAAAATTATTACAAAACAAAAAAGTGCAACACTCAGGTCCCAAAAAAAAACGACAAAAATAAAACATTTGTTTGATTAAAAAATGAATTTATTGAAATCGATCATCATTATGCCATAAATATTGTGAAGCCATACGTTGTTCTTCCTCTTTAGTATAATCATTTTGAATCATAAAAAATTTGCGGATTTCTTCAACAGTTTTAGTTCGAATTGGAAAACTAAGAAAATAGCATGAAGAATCAAGAAGGCGAGGAATATCTAGATAATTTGCTGCAATCATAATTTGTCTAAGTTTTTCTGTATCAAATTTTTGAAGGAATATAATACTCCAATCATTTTGTGGTGGGCATTGTAAATAAGCTTGATGACCTGTTGGTGGAATATATGGTTCAGTTTCATTTTCATAATGTCGACAAAATTCTATAACTTTTTCAACAATTTCACTTGGAACATTTTTAATTGGAATGTCCATTATTTCAGGGGAAGAAGATGATGATGAGGTATGGCCTTAAAACGAGATAAAATTATATACTTTTGTGATTAAAATTGAGCTAGATATATAAAAACTAAACAATTTGTTACTTTAATGTTTTTGGCGCTATAAATCCTAGCTTCAAATCAACAAAAAAATAAACTAACCTAACATTTCATTAAAAACTACCGATTGACGAACAATCTTTTCTGATACTTGAAAAATTGTACCATCTGCAGCGATCAAATTAAATTTATCTTCAGGATTTCGACTTTCTGGGGTTGCTTCAGGTTCATCTATTTCCATTTCAACTTCATTTGAAATCGGTGGTTCAACCAATTTTTCAGAGATGTCATTAGAAATACTACCTAAAGTTGCTGATGATGATTCAGAAAGATCGGGTTCAGTATTTTCAACTCCATAGTTATCATTTTGATCAGACATTTTATTTATCAACCAATTTTAAAGGTAAAAAATGCTACAGGTAATTGCAAAACTCAATGCAATGAAGAAATGGTCAAAATTGAAAGTTACTCAAGGTTTATAAATATAAAAAAATTTCTTTTGTTTATCATTTTTCTTTGTCCACTGCTTTTTTTTAATTTTTGGTTAGGCATATATATTCTTTCTCGAAGAATCAATCACACACTCATTCAAAATAAAAAATGAATCGAAAAAAGAGGTTATTCAAAGGATTTTTTATTTATGATGGAAGAACGACGGCGATTGACCGCGCAAATGCAGACTTATCTATGCCATTGAGGTTGCACTCAGTATTCTTTCGTTCGTCCAATACAACAAAGAGGACTAAAGAAAGTACGAGAAAATCGAAAAAGAAAGGACATCTGCACTTGGAATATGAAAATTAATGCAAAGTTTGGAAGAAAAAACAAAAAAAGATATTAGAGGCATAAGTGAAAAAAACTATGGCATGAATGATCAATAAATAAAAATACCGTAAATACAAATTAAGAAAATACCTTTTTTAAATTTTTTTTTACACAATTTCTGAATGCTTAATATCATAATCAAATGGCAAAGTAAAAAACTTATTCTAAAATTATTTTTTAAAAATTGTTGCGTCGATTCAATCCTTTTCGAACGAAGTAACAACACTCATTTATAGTAGATTTTAGCTTTTGGATATTAAAATTTCTCTTCTAAAAATATTTATCTTTTTACTACAAGGTTAACTTTTTTGTTAATGAAAATAGTAATGTGCTTTAAAAATGTAATCATGGATAAAGTATCAACACACAAAAGCTTATTACCTTTTTTTTATGGAAAAGAGAGATTTGTTTTTTAATTTAAAAATCTCAACTTCTTTATTTTTATAAAATTCTTGAATAAAAGGGAATTTTAAAAATCATCAAATTATGCAAACCAAAAAGATTTAATAAATATAAATAAATTTAAAGTCAAGAGATTATAAAATTTATAGAAAATTTTTACACAAACTTTTTTAGCTAGAATTTTTAGCTCAAATTTTTGTAATAATTTTAAAAATTGTTATCGACGAAGCGTATGCTTTTCTGGTTATGACTACTTCCAAATTACCAAATTGGATGTTAGTTGCTAGTTTGTATCAAAATATAAAACTAAACATGAATTTATTTTATTATTATTTATCCAAAAAAGCTCGCGTTCAATTCCTTTCATGTCTCTCTTTTTTTAGGAAAAATATAAAATTTTTAGGTAAACATTTTTTGTCGTTTTTGTTGCTGACGCCGTTCATCTAATGTTTCAATAGCAAAAGCAGCCACCTTCCTGTACTCTTTTTTTACTTTATTTTTTTATTCCTGACTTATTGTTACTTTATTTTCTAACTTATAAATTCTTTTCTTTCATTAAATAATATTATTTTTTTAATAATAAAAGTTAAAGCAAAAAATATATTTTTTCTTTATTTTAAAATTTTTACCCTATTTTGTCATTTTTTTGTCGACGACGACAACACGCTCACTATTTTTTCTCTTTTCCCCATTTTTCTTTTCTCTCTTGTGTTTTTCTTCTTCCTTTCCTCTCTTTATTTTTCAACCAACTAAAATGAATTGACAACACGCCGGTCGCCGCCGCTGCTGCCTGCTTTCCTTTCCTTCACCCTTTTTTTCTCGTCGTTCTAAAAAAGCACCCAAAAAGCCTTAGAGTTGAAAAAAAATTTGAAAGGAAAAGAGACGAGAAAATAAAAAAGAAGCAACCGAGCAGCAACCCAACAGTGGCCCTAAAATACTGCAGCGGACATCAGCCAACAACGAAATGAAGGAAAAAAAATTTTTCCCGTGTCTTTTTTTTCGAGGCCTTTCACTTGCTTTTATTTCTCTCTGACCGTCTCTTAGCTCTACAATAGAATGATGGAATCTCTCAATTTGCTGACTTGCATCCTCGCTGTCTCCCTTTATTTTATTTGTTATCTAAGCTCTTTCACAATTTTTTTTATCTCAGCAAAAAAATGGAAAGAAATGAGACAAACTTTCGGGCTCAATCCGTGTCCCACCAACTAAAAAAAGTGTCTCCCTTTATATTCTTTTTTCTTCTCTTCTATGTTGTTTTGGTTGTTGTCAATCGTCGTCCACCACTACTCTTTTCGAGGCTACTTCTTACTATTGAAAAAAAAAATAACGATGAAACACGAAGAAAAGAAAGAAAGTTTTTTCAATATGGAATTACCGATGCAGTATGCTCGCGTTTTCCTATGTCCTCAAATTTTTTTAGGACGTTGCTGCCGCTGCTACTTGCTTATTTGCTTCCTATGAGAATGAAAATTTCGTATTCCTTTGCGAAAGAAAGAAACTCTTTTTTTGCTCGAAAAAAAATTTTTTTGCTTGCTTGCTAGCTTGCTCGCTCGAAAGAACCTCTCATTTTTTTTTCTTTATTTTTGGCTTGCTTCCTTCTTTTTTTTCTTTCCTTAACACTAGCAAAACGCTTTTTTTTTCAGCCAAAAATAAGAGAGACTAAAACAAAAATAAAATAAAAACAACAGCAAAGAAATTTGTAGCGCGGCTGAATTTTTTTTCTTGTCTCTATTATTTTTTGGTATTATTGTTTTTTAAACTAAAAACACAATCAAAAAATAAAAAAATTGATTGTATTTTTAAATATTTTTCGATAAAAATGAATTTTTCTGTTAGTTAAAAGAAAGCAATGTCAAAAAATTTATGGCGATAATATTTTTGTTTGGTTATTATGCGCGCTTTTTTTGCTTCTTTTGAAAAGGTTCGAAGTACTCCTTTCTTTGGTTGCAAAAGAATAAATTGACAGAAGAAAGGAAAAGAAATTGGCAAATCTTTTTTTGGGGTGCGCTCCATTAAAGAAGAACTACTTTTGGTTGTATTATAATTTTTTTGTGGAGGTTAAATTTTGATGATAGGGAATTAAAATATTGGTCCCATATCTAATTTAAATTACCAAGGTCGAAAGAATTAAGTAAATTTGGGATTACAAAATATTAGTCTCGCAAAAACTAATATTTTGGTACCAAATTTACCCGCGCTCCATATTTAACAAAATTCTCTTTAGAAAATTTTTAATTTTATTTTATTAAAATTTCGTAAAATCGCTCTTACATTTTATTTTTTTTATAATTATTACGAAATTCGATGAAAAAAATATTAGAAAAATTAAATATTCAAAAATGTTTCCAAGAAAATTAATTTTTGGCTCACTGTCACTACCTCGACAGTCAACATTTTGAGCCTAAATTAATTTATTATAAAAATATTAAAATTTTCAATTTTTTTTACCAAGCTTTTTTAGGATAAAATTAAAGTACTTGTACTATTTAATTTTTTTATAAGCTTCAGCATCAATCTTCTTATAAGTTTTCTGCATTTCCCTTTATTTTAATATTAATACGCACAATTATTTTAAAGCGTCATTCCTTTACGCTTTCCCTTAACATTTAAATGCGCCGTTAGTCTTACATTTGCCTTTAAAATAAACCAACAAGCGGTGTCCCATCGTGGTTGAATCTTTTTTCTGCACATTTTTACTAGATATTTCATTCTTTTTGCATTTTGCATGCAAACATGCCAGGTGCTTCTTTTTCTTCACTCTATTCAACAGAGAGACGAGATAGAAAGAGTTCTTCCATCATCAAATAACCAAACGAGAAGAGAGAAAGGCGGACTCTTTTTCTCCTCTTAGGAAAGCATCACCATTTTTTTTTGGCTCATTGCCATTTGCCCCTTTGCTTGGTTTTAGTTTTTTTTTGTTCGTTCGTCCAACTCAAGCGAAAGAAAGAACGAAAATAAAGGGACAACATAGTAGGCAGTTGTTCGCAAGGGCGGTCGCCTTAGAATTGAGAAACAAAAATGAATCGAATCGTCCCCTTTTTTTTCCTCTCCTCTCTCTCCTACTTTTTTTAGATATTCAAAAAGATGTCGGCAGCGCAGTTTTGTGTTGCTGACGCCTTTAACGCCAAAATGCTTTTGCTTTGCTTTTTTTTTTCTTTATGTTGAGTTCTTCTCTTTTTTTTTTCTCCCTTCGTCTTTTTTTTAACTGACTAAATATAAGAAGGAAAAGGAAAAAACTGAGTGAGGAAGGAAAGGAGAGCTCTTCTTCTCCTTGCCCTTGCATATTTTTTGTTTTGAAGGCGGACTTAGTTTTTTTTCTCCTTTTCAAACCCAAGCCAAAGCAGTCAGTGGAGGATGGCTGGCGACGCGCCATCATCGTTGCTGGCTTTGGCACTTCAACATTTTGGCGCTCTAAAAAAACTTGCCATTTTTATTTTTAAAAAAAAGAAGAAGAAAAGATTCACTGAGCCTATAATGGCTTTTGTGGATCAACCCATCATGATCAAAATAAAATCATGAAAAGCAGCAGCTGCTTTCATTTTGTTCATTTTTTATGTGTATGTATGCGAGAGTCATTTGATTTTTAATGGCTGCCTTTTATTTTTCATGTTGCCTCTATCTATCAGTCTTACACCAAAATATATTATGACGCGTTTTTTAGTATTAATTTCAAGAAATATTTCATCAAAGTAAAATAAAATTAAATATTGTTATCTTTCAGTGCCCTTCATTCAACGGCTTAAATCTCCTCCAACTTGTTCAAATTTACTTCATCAAAGTCCCTTAAATTTAAATAATAAATATGTCAGAACGTGCAGAAAAGCGCCCACATAGCGAAGAAAATGGTGAAGATGTTGTTGTAGCAACCAAACAAGCTAAAGCTGAAAATGGTAAAGATAAGGCTGAAGAAAAGATTGAGACCGTAAAAGGTAATTTTTTTTGAAAATATATATAAAAAAAAATTTGATCGCCCAATTACTCATTCCTAAATTCAATGTGGCAGCTCAGTTTTTGGATGACCTCATAAAGCCGCATATTTCCCGCGCAAAAACGTACCTGATTTGTGTGTGAAGAAATAAAAAAAAGAGGAAAGGAAAAACCTGACCTCAGCTTAGAGTGCGCTCGCTCGCCCATTTTGTGCACAATAGAAATGAGAGAAGTACCGATTAGGATCTTTCACTGAAAATGTTAAATAACCAACCAACCAACTAACTATCATAGTTACCTAAAAATGGAAAGTATATGAAGCGAGCGCGAATAGAAATAAATGTTACATAAAAAAAATCTTTTTTACAAATTACTAAACATGCTTAAATTTTTAAGGAAAGAAAACCGAAGATGAAGAAAATGAAGTAGAAGAAGGAGCTTCTGACGCTTCGGACAACGAGTCAGGTGCGGAAGATGACGATGAAGGTGATTTAGATGAAGATGGCGCGGCATCCGGCGATGATGTTTCTGGTAAGTATATAATAAAACTACTACATTACTTTATAAACAAAAAACTTATTTTTTCAGGCGATGATGAAGAAGGAGCCCCTGCTGAAAATGATGATGATGAAGAAGAAGACGCAGAAGAAGAGGAGGAAGAAGAAGAAGAATAAAAAGTGGAAGAAAATTTATAATATAAAAATGAATATCCAAATAGTCACCATTCCTTCTCGATAATTGAGATTATCTAAGTATTTTCCCTTCTCTTTTTTTGGATGTTCATTTTTAATAATATCAAACAAAAAATAAATATTACCACTTTCTCTTCTTCTTTTTTTAAATTAACTTTCATCTGTTTTCTCTTTTAAAATCTCCTCAACTCTCTTCTTTTTTATTATTATTTTATTATTGTTTTTTTCACTGAAAAAAAAATCAACAAAAATATTGTTTGTTCCTCGGTCTCAATATTATACTCAGTGTTCGTTTGTTTCACTCTCCTCTTTTCCCAAGTTTTATTTTTAATTTAAATTAATGTTGTTTCTCTCTTTCTTCTTTTGTTTTGTACATTTGAAAAATTTGTGATTGGTAAATTTCTCTTGATTTAAATCACAAAATTGTCAATTTAGTATTTATTATTACTACTGTGTGTAAAAACGAACATTGCCTCAAAGAATGTGTTTGTTGTTAATTAATGGGACATAACACAAAAAAAAAATTAGAAAAAATAAAAAAATTTATAAAAAAAGATTTCCAATACTTTTTTGGTGGTGGACGACGTGGACTACAAGAAAATATAAGTATCTAGCTTCTAATGCATTTGGAAAGAAGAAAATTGAAGGAAATAGAAAACATAGCAACAACGAAAGGGTGTTGAAAAAAAAGTCATAAAAGAGACTTTAAAAAAAGTAAATTACCCGCTTCCTAAATAATGGTTAACGTTTATTTCTTTGCCTTGATTTTGCTTGCATTCATTCGACTAAATTATATTATTAAATAATAAAATGCAAAAAATTATAAAGCTTCAAGTTTTTTGTTTTGTGTTAATGATAAAAATCACTAATGTAAAGAAACGTAAACTTATAAAAAGAAAGTAACACGGAGAAAAAAGCAAAGATTTTAAAGATTACTAAACAAACAAAAGAAAAAAAATCATGGAAGCACGAGTGTTTGAAAGTAAAAACAACATAAAAACAAAAGTTTTTGAAGCATCATAATGACTGACAAAAGTAAAAAAAGTTTTACATTGCTTCAAATTTTTTAAAGTTAATTTTCTTGGTTAAATTTAAAGCTATTTTGCGATAACATTAAAACAAATCAAAATTGCCTTATTTTCAAAAAATTGATTGTAAATGCTTTTGCTAAAGCGATGCTGGTGATTTCTTTAATCATATTATTTTTTTATAAAAAGCCTTTAATTAATAGATTTATAAGCATAAAACAAAAAATTGTTATCTATAATCATCAGCCATAATAGCTAAAATTAAAGCACTCCATCCAGTGAAAGGTCTTGTGCCAGCACCAGCTCCAGTTTTATCATCATAATGTTCCCAAATAAATCCAGTTTCATTAAAAACTTTTCCCATATTTGTTATAACATTTTTTCGTAAATCATTATAAATTTGTGATGCTTGAGCTTGATATGGGCCAACTTGTGTGGAATAAAATTTTAATGCATCCAGTGCAAAATAATTCATATTTATCCAAATAGGTCCACGCCAATATGGAGCATCACCGGCATCATTCCATGCATCATAATATCTTGCAGATTTACCATTTTGAATTTTAGCAACTGAACGAAGACCAAATGGTGTCCAAAGGCAATTAGGATCGCTAATATTTGTAAGAATTATTCCTAGTTTTGGAGAATCATGTTTAAGTTGTCGAAGAAGGAATGGAAAAGTATTTACATAACCAAAAACATCATCAACCCATCGAAGTTGTGGTGTTTCGAGGACATGTCGAATTGGGCCAACCATGATTACATCGTAACTATGCAATCCATAATCAAAATATCCTTTTGAATCTTCCACCCAATGCAAAGTATCAAGATCCGTGAGATTATTAAAAAGCATTTGTTCCTTTTGAATTTCAGGAATCCAATCGGTTGCATTTGCAAGTTGTGCAAGGTTTAGCATCACCGTCGATGACATAGCCATCCAACATCTCATATCAACGTGGTACTCCTATAAACAAAAGTATTATCCAACTTTCACATCGAAATTAAATTTACATCTCTAGATGGATGAGAAGCTCGTGGAAAATCATCCAAACCACTGGGCAAAGTTTGAGGATTAAGTTGTTCATTGGTGGTTGAATTTCTTCCCTGCCATTGAAAGGTTCCTTCTTTTGGTCCTTTTTGAATATCTCTGAGCCATGTATAAAGCAATTTCATTCGAGGATAAAGCTTAATTAATCTATCTTTATATTTTGATAAAACTTGAGGATCATCAAGCATTTTCCCAACCACATAAATAATCATTGGTGGATTTGCAACATCATCTTGCTCGATTAGCCATGGACTAAAAAACAATGAGATCAAAGTAAAGAATAAGAATGGAATTATTGCACCCTGGTGGAACTTTAGCTGCGGCTTCTTTAGTTAAAAACATTTCTCGTGGAATCCATCCATTTGTGTTCATTGTGTCTAGCCATGATGCTATTATCTGTGAAAGAATAATCGATCGAATTATTTTTTTGAAGAAAATTAAAAATTATGAAAGTTTTTTTTGTAAACCCAACCTGAAGTGATAAATCTGGATTGAATTGTCGAATTAATAAGTTGTGAAATCCATCATCCCATAGAAATCCCCGAGGAAATCCAGGCCTTGAAGGAACACCCGAAATTAAATCCAATGGACCATATTCATATGTTTGTCCATTTTGTAAACAGCTGCCCGTTGCATTAGAAAATCCATGCCAATATGAAATACTTCCTAGCATATTTGATAACCCTTCAACACCCATTGAAAAATAATTATATGCCACATCCGTTTGATTTATTGGAAAATGATTAGAAAAATTTGTTTGAAAGTCGCTTTTTCGTTGAGTGAATGTTGCATTAAAATTAGGCAATGGAGAGTCAGAATTTAAATGATAACTAAAATCTATTGAAAATGATGAACTTGTGAAGTCAGTTTGAAAGGCGAGAATATTCGATAGTGGAATCATAGACATATTATTTAATCCTCCATCAATATTTTGAAAAGCTTGCAAAAAATCTTGTACAGTTGCCATTTCAACAAATGGATTATCCCTAACTAAAATATATGAACTTGAAATATAATTTTTCGGTGAAACATTGAAACTAAAATTTCCTAATGGTTGGAAATTTCCTTGAACCAAATTCAATGTACCATCAGAAGAATAACTTCCTGAAGTAAAAACAGAAGCATTATCCTAAAAAAAATACGCCGATGATCAAATGTTTCTTCCAATAAATTTTATTTGATGGATTATTTACTTGCATAGCCAAATAAGTAATAAATTGATAATCTCCGCCATCGGTAATGGAATCCACGACAATCCTAGCAGCGAAGGATCGTTCATGATTAATCCAAAGAGTTCGGAATGTAATATTTGAATCGGAAATAAGTTGTTCACCAAATGTTTGACCATCAGAATTTAGCCACATAAATCGAATATTTTGATCTTCAAAAAAGTGTTATCTTATTTAAAACGGTTTTATCGCTTTATTTTTTTTTTCTAAGCTATGTCAGTGAAGGAAAAGCTCCTTTTGAAGAATAGTTTGCTGCAAAAACACAAGAAGGAAACATACCAATTTCACACCAATTTCTGATATCGCCACCTTTTTTCCTCCACATCACACCAAATTTAGGTGATAATGGATGTCGAGTTTGCATACCAAAATATAATTGACCGCGGAAGCTTCCCCATTGAAACTATAAAGATTTATGTTTCTCTAAATAAAACCAAACTTTATTGAAGCTTACTGGATCGAAAGTTGAATTATCTCCAGATTGGGGCAAAGTTGATTTAGTCATGCATTCAAGGTTTTGTGGAGGAGGCTTTGTTGTGGTCATAAATGGGTTGATAGTCGTCGAGGGTAAGGTAAAGAATGTGGATATGGAATTAGAAATAGGTGTTGATGTTGTCGAAAAATTTAAATCATTTTGAGAAGTTGTCGTCGTCGTTGTTGAAGTTTTATCATCATTTTTATAAACTTTCACTAAAACGGCAATACCAATTCCCAAAATTGTGAGTAAAATAATCAAAGTTAAAATCCAAAATATTAAAGATTTTCTATTCATTTTTCCTTTTTTCCATCCAAAAAATTCCAATCAAAATTAAAGCTTGTTTAAAAAAAACAATTAATTGGACTTTAAAAAATTAATAGTTTTTTTTAAGGAAGGCTGCTGCTGTAGGAATAAATGAATGATAAGAATGTGGCAGCGATAAACTCCATGGAAGCAGCTAGCGACAAGCAAACAAGCTATGTTGAACGCTATAAAAAAAGAAAAGAAGTTATTTTAATTTGAGTAAACATAGATCACTTTGATTAATTAATTTTATGATTTTTACAGAAATATTTTAAGTTTTTATTTTACTCCTTTAAAAAAATGGCGAAAGTTTTTGGTTTGGTAATAAAAGCATTGGTGGTTGTGGTTTCAATAATTATTTTATCTTTAACCATTGCAATTTTGGTTAAAGTTTATCAAAAAGATGACAACAATAATAATAATGATGGAGATTCAACAACTATGGCGTCGATGACCACGCAGAATCTAAAATGTCCTAATCCTCAAAAATCAAATTTATCTTTGGCTTCATTATCTGGAGCTTATGATACGGTAAAAAATTTGTTTAGAGAATTTTTGTTTTAACTATATTTTTTTAAACTAAAGATTGCATTTTTTTAGCTTTCATGGGGAACATTTCGAGCTCCATTATATTTTGGTTTACGAATGCGTCATGAACAATCACCACTTTTTGGTTTGATGTGGTTCCGTCAAACCACGACAGCTCACAATTTGCTTTTAAAACATTATTGTGAGGATGATGGTGTTCGATGTATGTGGTCTGATGCAGATGGTGATACATTTGGACATCAACAAATTGTTGATAATAAAAATGATTCATCTTTTGCAACTATTTTTTCAACTGATTGGATTCGCGTTAATCGATCATGGGAAGCTCAAATTAAAATTGATACCAATGAAACGGTGTCATTTATTTTTTATTTTGCTTATCAAGTGAGCCACCATGGAAGGGATTGTTTAAAAGTTTGGATTTTTTTAGGATACTAATTCAAGTCTTAGCGCCGCTTATTCATCTTCCAACGCTTTGACTGCGGTGAATGGAAATTTTGCTCCACTTGGAGATTTTCAATTAACCTTTGCTTCCACTGGCAAAATAGTTAATGATGCTTCTTTAATAATTAATATTGAACCCATGCTTGATGCTGGAATTGTAAATGAACTCATTTTATCTTCTTTCCTTCCATGCAAGGATGCATCACCAAATATTTGTATTGATAATGGCGGACGTCCACCTGATGCAAACCCAAATTTTGCGGCTATTCAGTTTACAGTTAATGGTAAGTGGGTTTTTGTTTTGCAAAAAAACAAAATTGAAAAAAGTAAATGAAATTTTTAAACTGTAAGTTTTCATGCTTGTTTTGAGCAATACGTATTTTTTTTTAAATTCTTCAAATATTTTGCATTTTTTCGATCAAAGAAAGAGTTAAAATTTGTGTCGTCAATTCAAATACTCCAAGATATTTTAACTGAAAAATTAATTTATTTAATGTTGGGAATTTTGTTTTCATAATTTCTTTAATCTTTTCGGGTAAAAACGATTCATCCTGGTCAATATCGACATCATCGTTAACTTTATTTGCTAACATTAATACATTGTCGCTATCGTTTCGTAATTCCAAACAAGTTAAAAATAATCGCATTCTTCTAATTGCTTCATCATAGTGAAATCCTTGACCTTTTTTGAAGCTCTATTAATATACTAATAGCATGAAAATGTTCACCAGTTTTATTTTTATTTTTATTTTTCTAGTTTATTTCCTCATAAAAGTCGTTTATTCAAAAAATAAAAACAAAAACGAAAACAAATATTTGATAATAATCAAAAATTCAAAAAGAAAATATATTAGAATTATTCAAAAAGCGTCCTTCTTGCGCTATCGGTTCACCATAGCATCGTTTGTAAAAAAATAACGGTCGATGGTTGCTTTTATATTTTCTACGACATCATTTTTTCTTCTTCTTTTTTTCATTCAAATGCATTTTCTCACGCTTTCTTTTTTTTAATGCTCTTCGAAAGGAAAAAAAGAAACCATTTTTTTGCTTGAAAATTTTTGCCTTTATCATCATCAATGAATGGGTTTAAAAAGTGTGGCTGCTGCTGCTCTCTCCGCTTTCATCGCTTACTTATTTGGTATTTATTATTGGTAATGTTTTTTTTCTTCTTCATTTTTTTAAAAAGCATATTGTATTTGTTTTTTCAAAGCTCATTTGTGCAATTGCAAAAAAAGATAGTTTTACAAAATTGACAATCATCATTTTTTTACAAGAAAGATTGAAAAAAGAGGGCAATTCGAAATTCTTGAAATTGTTGGTTAACCTTGTTTTTAAGGATTTCATTTTCTTCTTGTAATAGTTTAAATTCATTTAGCTTCCTATTACGAGTTATTCTTTTTTTTTACACGTCTTCCAGCACATTTTTCTTCATTCGAAAGCTGAATTGAAGTTATGCAAAGACCGCTCATTGAATGATTTGTTTGAGAAACAATTCTGACTTATTTCCTCCTAAAAGGTATTGATGTCACAAAATAAAAAAAAAAGAAGATAATAATCAAAAATTAAAACGGCAAATATGTCTTAGCATTACTCAAAAAGCGTCCTTTTACGCTATCGTTTCATCACATCGTTTGCAAAACATAACGGAGATGGTCGATGCTGCTTCTTCGCTTGTTACAACATCATTTTTTCTTTTTCTTTTTTTTATTATTCAAATGAGTTTTCCGACTCTTTTTTCTTTTTTCATTGCTATTCGATCGGTAAAATAAAAACCATTTCTTTGTCTTGATATTTTTTTTATTTCAATCAATAAATCAAAATTGGAAAAGTGTTGCTGCTTCTTCTCCGTTTTCTTCGCTTGCTTATTGGAATTGTATCTATCGTTGGTAATTTTTTTTTCTATTTTTTATGAGCGTGTTGTATTTTTTTACATAGCCTCTTTCTCTTCTCTCACACCTTTTGATGGCGTTTGAGGTGGTAAAATATGACTGCGTTTTTGGGTTTTTGCATGTGTTGCATCTGTCTCTTCAAGGATAGGTTTATTTCATTCTGTTTTTTAGGATATGTTTAGAGTCGATGATATTTTTGAGGATTGTTAGTGCTCTGTAATAGGAAGAGTTGAGTTTTCTTTTTAAAATTTTCTTTCTTTCAGAGTTTTGAGCACAAAAAAGCATTTTGAAAGGCTTATTGGTTAAACTAAAGTATGATATACCTAAAAACAGCAAAAACTACTCCCAAACGGGGAATCGAACCCCGGCCTCTATTTTAGATAATTTTCTGTTTATTGGTTTCTTCATAGACCTGTTTATTCACCAAAATTTTATTAAAAGAAAAGAAGAAACGACACGGCCTTACGGCCGTGTCGTTTCTTCTTTTCTTTTAATAAAATTTTGGTGAATAAACAGGTCTATGACCCAAATATTTAAATTCTTTTATCTAAAAATAATTCAAAAACGATTCTTCAAAAACGCCTAGAAGGTATACTAGAAAAAAGTGCCTTTTTTCAAGAAAATGAGAGATGTGAAAGAATGTCAAAAATAAATTTTTGTGTTATAAACATCCGTCGTAAGAAGGATTAAAATCCTTGAGTTTGTTGAGAGACTCCTTTTTAAAAATATAATCATAATTTTTTAAAGTAATAGTGATTTAAAAATTTAAATATTCCATATTATGAATCAAAAATTTTAAACAG
This sequence comes from Panagrolaimus kolymaensis, assembly GCA_028622995.1. Lineage (NCBI taxonomy): Eukaryota > Metazoa > Nematoda > Chromadorea > Rhabditida > Panagrolaimidae > Panagrolaimus > Panagrolaimus kolymaensis. Next base: position 230,524 of record JAJQJQ010000046.1, on the reverse strand, counting down.
AATTTTTCTATCAAAAAAGAAAATATGTATTATTTTTTAATCGAATGTCATGCTGTTTGCAATGGATAATTCAAGCTGATATGATAAAGAGTTATAATGTTGATATTCTTTAATTTCACAATAATTTGATTTTGTTTCCATTTCTTTCATAACATTATCCATTCTATTGATAAAAATTGTAATTAAAGATTTTCTTTTTTGACTTTCTTCGTGAAAGGAGAGATGGGAAATTTTCTGTGTTGTTCTTTTTCCGATTTCAAGCATCGAAAGGGTCTAAAAACTTTATAATAATCTTCTTTTTTTTACAAATTACAAAACTTACATCACATTCGCTAATGAGCGATTTGACAACTTCATCAGGCAAATAACGACAATCATTTATGGCTAAACTCTGAAAAATTTATAATTGAAGGAGTTTCTTGAATTATTTTAAACATACTTGTATTTGTTTAGCTTTAACAAATTCAACAATTTCACAACTATTGCTTATTTTTCCAAAATTGCAAAATTTGATATTTTTGCATTTTTTCAGAATTTCTAATTCATTTGCTTTTAAATAACAATTAGTATTTTTTAAATCCAAATGTGATAATTTGGTACATGATTCCAATGTTCTTAACGAATCAGCTCCAATATAAAAATTTTGTTTCAAGCTCAACATTTTTAAATCCTTCATATGAGAAAAGTTGAGAGGAAAATCATTGCAAAAATGTGTTAATTGTAAATATTTAAGTTTATTCAATTTTCCCAACCATTCGTTACTATTCCATCCTCTTTCAGCCGAAAATGAATCCAAAATTAATGTTTCGAGATTTTTTGTTTGATCCGCAAGTAGTTCCATTCCATTAGAAGTAATCTTATCACAATAACAGAGGTTTAAATATTTTATTTGAATAGGAATAAATTTAAAGCTATTCCCAAAGATATTACTACATCCGTGCAAATTTAAATAATAAATATTTTCACAATGTTTGAATAAAAATTCTAAGGCATAATCAATATCAAAATTTCCCGAAAAACATTTTAAATTGAGTTTTTCTAACATCGGGCAACATTCTGCAATATGTTTAATGTCATATGAATTTATTGATGTCCATTCCAAATCCAACGTCTTTTTTCCATACAAAATATTATTGAAAACAATGTTTCGAATTTTTTTATCAACTAATTCAAGATTGATCAAATCTTTATATTTAACCAAGTTTATCACTTTTGCCTTAAATTTATCGCATTTTTAGTATAAAAATTTGAATAATAAAAGTTTTACCAATAATTCATTTGGCAAAGTATAAAGCAATAAGGTTGAATTAGAAATTGAATTTTCTGCTACGCCATTATCAACTCGTGGACGCTTTTTAATCTAAAAATTATTAAAATAATTATAAAAAAGTCAGCTAAATCAAATTTATTTTTACCATATTTACTTCGTTGGCCTTTTCAATACATTCTCGTTTACGATGAGACATGATATTTACAAAGATGAAATATGTTTAAATTGTGGAACAAAATAAGGTTTGAAATGGAAATAATTCTAAAATCGGTTTTTTACTGTATTTTTTTTAAATATTTTATTTTAAAAAATTAAGCGAGCAACACGACAAAATATTTCTTAACTTTCGCATACTCATTTTAATTTTTTTAACATTAAATTAGAAGAGTAATGGCCATCATCAAAAAACATCAAAAAAAATTTATCTCATATTATCTTTTTCCTTACTTGATAAAAAAAAAGGTCACGCAATAAAAAGCCTGATATATTTTTTTTTTCGGAAAGCAATACCGAAAATATATGCTTGCAAAACCTAATATAAAAATGACTTTTAAAAAATTAAATCAAAGAAAAGTTAGCTTAATTATTTTCTCCTTATGTTTTGGAACAATAAACATAAATACTTTGGAGGCAAAAGCATCGCCCTTTTTTCCATGTAACACATTTTCTTTTTCTCTCTTTTTTTGGCAATTAAAGAAAAAACTCATTGCATGTTTTTTTTCTGATTGTGATATGCATTTGGAATGGCACTTTTTTTTAACTTTGAAAAAAGAGACGAGTGATTGCTAAAAAAACAAATAAAAAACCAGAATAAAAAAAAATCAGCTCTTGTTGCTTGGAAGGAAAAGGTTTGAGATTTAAAAAAATGTAAGACAATAAAAAGCGTTAAATTTTTTTCTTAATATTATTTTCAAAGAAAAATATCAAAGAAAAACCCTCTAAAAATAAACAAAACAAAACAAAAAAGTAGAATCAACTTTGAATTTAACAAATTCTAATATCGTATTTTTTAAGTTTTAGTAATCTTTATTAATCATAAACAAATTAAACTAAAAAGCATACATTAAATAAGCAAAAAAACAAAGTACAATTTTTTTTAATGCTAATCCTCGGAGTTATCGTCATCATTGGGATTGTTGAAGCACAAATATTTAAAAGATTTTGTAATTATTATGTCGATTTTAGTTTTTGCATCTTGAACAACTTTATGAAGTTCAACAGGTACGCATAGTTTTGAAAAATAACATTCACGCGGGTTACAAAAACTTAAAATAATTTATTTTGTTTTAGGTTTTTTAAATAAAATTTTACCTGTTAATAGTCGAAGATTTCATCACATGAATTAAATTAGTGAAAACTTTTTCTTCATTTTTCATTTCATTATGCATTAATTTAAATAAATTATTAGTCATTAAAATAATATTTAACAATGATTCAGCATGAGTTTTAATAACCTTGTATAATTTCCAGTTTGGTTTTTTACCATTTTCAAAAGCTAAAATTATTTTGGCAAGCTTTAAAAAATATAAAATAATTCAAGTAAGCTCAAGAAGCAAGAAAGTATAAAATTTTATAGTGTTTAGTTATAAATTTGTACATTACCTCGATCGACGTAAGAATTAAGTTTATCCAATTTTTGATAAAAGAATGGTCTAATAAAATAGAAATAATTATTTAGGAAAATAGCAATTTCACAAGTGTTCATGCTTTGAACAATTTGTTCGACGATATCAAAATTTACTTTTGGATTGTACAAAACCATTTGCATGTTTTCTTCAGGGGCTTCAACTTCCAAAAAGTTTAATTTTATTAATAAAGCTAAAAACAATATTTTTCTTTTATTGAAATTTGATTAAAGTTACCCAAATATAAAAAATTTTCTTTAGGTGTATCATGATGCCCAAATATAACATTCTCGCGACAAATGTAACATTTAAAAAAAGGTTTAATAATAGTTTTATTACAGCATGCACGACAAAAAGTGTGGCCACAGCTTACAGTTACTGGAGCACGAATATTAATCGTGTATTTCTAAAAAATGATATATAAAATTAATAGTAGTAAAATTATGAAATCTTTTTATTTACTTGGTTACAAATACAACATTTTACAAATTCATCCAAATCAGAGTTTATATTCTTTGAAGAAGAATTCGTGTGGATATTATCAAACATTTGAGACATATTACAATAAATTGAATTTATTAAATCTATACTTCTATAGTTTAACACATTTAATAGTTTATTTAAAAAATTGTTCTAATTTTTTTGCTCTAATTTTTTTAATGAAATTTTCCAAACTTATGAAAGCCCACCAAAATATGGTAGACTTTCACCCACAAAAAAATAAAAATTTCATAAAATTTTAAAAAAATGAACCCTTTTTTATGAAACAAGGCAATAGTATTTTTTATATATCAAAAATAATGGTGTCAACACTTTTTCAAGATTTTTATTAATTGTTGCTTTCCAAAAAAATTATTTTTGTGTCGGATTTTGCCATAATTTAAAACGAAAATTATAATAAAAAGTATCCAAATATATAATCCCAAAAAATAAGAAGAAACAATGTTAAACTATAGAAGAGTTAAAAAATCTAAAACACCATGTATTTAAATTTGATAAAATTTATAAATTAAGGTAGCGACAGGTTTCTAACCATTAACGATTTAAGAAAAATAATAAACTTAATTTTATTTATAATATTTTTAAAAAGGAGTGATAAAAATTATATAAACATTTTTAAATTTCAAATTTTTTATTCATTTTAATTCCATATTTTGTCGAAAAATTATTTGGGTGCAAGAAAATCTTTTGGCCATGGAAGATGGCTTGGTTGTGTACGGGGAACTTGCACAGGTGTTCTTGGCTGATTAGGTTTTTTATCCATTTGTCTTTTACATTTGCTGCAAATTAACGGAGCATCGGTTTGAGTAGTCTTGTCATCTATTAAAATTTTAATCGGTTATAAAAGATTGTCGTAGCTTTAAAACAAAATTTTTGTCGTTATATTTTTACTATGTTTTGCCATAAAAAAAATGAACTGATTTTTAACATATTATCTTTGAAACAAGTAAAAAGTAAACCGTTTTTTATGAGTAATTTTAAATTCTAAAATACGAAAAACTTACGCATTTCGTTTCTTAACGAATTGAAAGTTTTTTCAGATTCACCATCAACATTACTGCTGTTGTCCATATTGATCTAAAAAATAGCAGAAATAAAAAAAAAAAATATTTTTGCACAATTATAAAAAAAATGGTATTCATCCTATCAACTTTTAATAATTAAAAACTTATTAAAATGGATTTATTTATGCCTTTACGAATATTAAATATTAATCAAGATACTTGTAAGTTTAAAAAAAATTGAAGAATTTTGAATAAGAAGTTTTTTAACAGATTATTAAAACTAAATTCAAAATTCGAGTAAATTCGCAAAAAAATAAAAATAAAAGAGGGATGGATATATGTTATTGTGGAAAAGTCATATATTAATAAAAATGATTTTAAGAATGAAATATTTCTTTTAACAACGTTGATAATGATGTAAAGGTGGACCACTTTTTTGAGGACCTTTTGTGCTCGAACCAGATGATGGCGGAGGTGGTGGAGGCTGAACATACTTAACAATGGGAGTTTTTTTAGGTGGTGATTCGGGAATGATTTTTAAAGCCCATCGTCGAATTAAAACTAATCGATCTTCAACATTCAAGAGGGCTTTCATCCACTTTTTGTAAACTTGATTTTGAGGTAAATTCGAATCAAGCTTTTTTTCACCTTTTTCAATAACATTGAAAATCATTTGAACAACACACGCAAACAAAGCTTCTTCTGGAGCATTCATATGTGTTGCAAAGATGAATTCCATTCTTTCAACTTCGAATGATGTTAAATTTCTGAAATCCGCATAGTATTTATGTTTATCTAAAAAATTAAATTATAATAAATGTTATTAAATATAATTCAAAAAATTACCATAAATCCCAACTTTTTCATGTTTGACCTTTTGAAGGACTGGTACAGTCTCGGTCCAAACATCATCTAAATTCGTAAAATTTTTCCATTTTATTTTTTCATCATCAGTTATGGTTGCATTTGGATTTTCAGTTTTAATCTTTTCAACTGTTCGAAGGATTTTTTGAACCATTTCATCATATTCTGTATCAACTTCGTAATTTTCTAATACTCTTTCGAGCTGGGGTTCATTTTGAATACACTGAAAAAAAAACGCTATAATCGTTCAACGACTATTTTTATTTGGCTATTAAGCGACCATTTTTTTGCTATTTTACGACGGTTTTTTCATCTTTTTTAAAACGATGGTTCAAAATACGGTAGTTTTAAGAACCTCTATTATGAATGATCGTTTCACGACTATTATATGATAGGTTTTAGAACGTTCAATTAAAATATGGTCGTTTTAATATATATCTTAATAATAATGATCGTTTAACGACTAAAAATTCTCTCTTTCATTGCCTGACAGCCAAAAGTAATTCACTAACGATTTTTTTTGTTTTTTTGATATAAACTGAAGCAACCGGATGAATTTTTAGTTAATCTTGGGTATATTTTCTGAGGATAGTGGAATGAATAGGCAGTAAGGAGTTACTGCGTATACACGCCATCATTGTCATAAAAAGAACCAAAGATAAACATAAAGGAATGGATTGCCTATGCATTCCGCCTATAAAAGCTTTGGTTTACCATAGCATCTAATTTTTGGATTACTATCAGTTTATCTGATTGACATATTAAATAATTTTGAAATATTCAAATTTTCAATAAAAACTCAATAAATTCTTTTTATACCATGCCCGAAAAATAGTCGTTTAACGATCAAAAAAAAGGTTAAAGAACGATTATTTAATAGTCATAAAACGACCATATGACATGGTCGTTTTGAATACGCTGTAGCCCAAAATAAAGTCGCTAAGGGAGCCAAAAATTGATCGTTTTTCGATCATTTTTAAGTCGGGTTTTTTTCAGTGTACTAACATCCATTTGTTGATTTTCAGAAAAATGAAAACCAAAATTAATTGGCTGAGAATAATATTCTCGTTTTTTTGTTGGAGTGGGTTCAACTACAACATCTAAAACAAAATTTTACTTGTATTTTTTATCTTTAAAAACTTCTATAAAAATTACCCGATTTTTTTGGTTGATTTTTTTGTGTTTCTTGACAAGCTCCAATTTTATCGGATTTCGAATCTGAATCCAAATCAATCGTAATGTCTTTTTCTTCAGTACTTTGTTCAACTTTTGCTTTTTGTTCAACAATCCTTGATACTTCATCGTCAAGAAGAGTGTCGTTGAATGAGTCGTCGCTTGAATCACGTGGTGGAAGGACAGGAGGTGGAAAGCGAGGAATTCGTTCGCTCATGTTTAAACCTAAAACTTTTTTAATTTTTGGTTGACAATTAGCTGCTTAGAAATAACGAATAAAAATGTACAATAAAATAAAAGTTGTTAAGCGGATGAGAAATAAAACGATATAAAAATAAATGGATAATCCAACCATTTAAAAGTATGATAAATAAGCAATTTTTGTAAGTTTTTATTTTTTTTATAATAACAAATATTCCAACCAAAAAAAAAACATGATAATATGGTCGATAGATAAATAAAATGGAAAATCACAAAAAATAAATGATTTAAAAAAAATTAAAAGCTTTAAAAGACTGTGTTATTTACAAAATATAAAATGGTTATTGGATGAAAATGTTTTAGAAAAATTATAAATCCATCTTTCAAAAATTTACATTTTGACTGTTGGTTGGTAAAATGCTGAGTATTTTTTATCAATATTTGGCATAAATCATAGCAAAATAAATGGATATAAGATAAAAAAATTTAGGTTGACAAGTTGGTAATTAAAATAAAAAAAAAGTAATTGAATTATGTAAGGAGGCGCGATATCGATGTTTCGACATGGACATATGGACATGTTGATGTCGCACATCGTAAGGAAAAATGAGAAAAAAAAAGATTGTTTTATAAAATTGACAATAAAATTTTTTTAGAGCAAAGATTGAAAAAAAGGAAGGAAAGTCATTCCAAATAAGTTTTTGTTAATTTCAGTTAAAAGAAAAAATTCAATCCCAACTTATATTATCCATTTCTTCGTTTTTTTGAGAAAAAACTCTGGGTACAGAACAACCACCAATTGTAAAATCTAAATTTTAATAAATTTATCAAAAATGATTGAAATACTATTTAATTTTTACCTGCCACATACAACTTTTTATAGCTTGTGCAATAAACATTTTCTTTACGAGGGTTTTCTAAATTTCTAATTTTATAATTTTTTGATTTCCACCATAAAAGTTTTTGTAATAAAAATATTTTTTTTTCTTTACGATTCAAAATAAATTGATCTGAACATCCTTGAAACATAGTTATCCAATGTAATTTTCCGTATTTTTTATAAATAATTTCGTTTCTTCCGTAATTTTTATCATAAGTTAAAAAAAGACGCATCGTACTTTCGGCATCAACAATCGAATAATTAAATGCTTCTTGGCCTAAAGAGCTCCATAAACTCCATTCTAAAAAGAAACTTATATGTATTACTATTTACAAAAAAATCTAAATAAATTGAAAAATAAAAATTTAAGTTTTTTTTGAGATAAAGTTTTTTATAAAATAAAATTTTATGAACTTTCTTACCGTTTAATGTTAGGCTTTTATCTATATGTTTGTTTAAATAATTTCTCATTGTAAATGCTAAAGCACTTTTATGTAGAAACCCATCTTCATCATAATAATCATAGAGTTTTTGGACATCAAAAAACTTTTGAGTAAGCTTCTCTGGGAAATATTTGCCATCAGCTGAGTCATCCCAAACTAAAATCCTCCGAAACTTCTGAAGAGTTGAAAACAATTTGGTAAGTGGTTGTTTTTTAATGTTGATTTCAACCACAGCCGACATAAATGTTGCATCATCTTCATCACCAAATGAATAACAAATGGATAAAATATCAAATCTATTGTCACCCACGAACACATCACCTTCAGTGTCAATTGCAATTGGCCGAAATTTATCAAGTTTTTCTAAAAATTTTAATTTTAAGATACAATATTTTTATTAACAATGATAAACAGCATACTCAGTTTTGTGATCAATTTCGCATAATCATTAATAGAATATATTTCCACTTCAGCTTGTGGCATAATAGCATCATCAATTAGCTGGAATTCTGGTACAATTCCATTATTTGAGAAAATATTAAACAAATTTTTTAATTTAACAAATCTTCCAGAAATATTATGACGATGACGATTTTTATTTTGTTCATAAAAACGTTCAATATGGTCATTACAAATTACAACAAATTTTTCTTGATCATCAATGTCGATTTTTGATTTACACATATCAATAAATCGAATAACATTTTCGGGTGTGGTAAAACCATTTCTTAATTTAACGATCTGCTTTTTTACCAAATTATCAGCTTTTGTTATGTCAAATATTGTAAACATTGCGGATTTTTTGTTTCTTCCAATAAATTTCTTCGCCTGTAACCCTTTCGAGAACATATAGAAAATCTGAAATAAAGAATTTTAAATAACTTTTGTTACATTAAAACATAATTATTTCAATTTAAAAATATATCATAAAATATATATCACGCAAAATTGGTAGGCAATATAAATTACATTATTTTTTTCTTTGTTTATACAGTCAGAAAAAATGAAATAAAAAAAATGATTTTGTTGTGGCGATAAAAATTTCACGAAATTTCACCCTTGTAATTATCAACAAGCTCATCCAAATTAGAGATGTTCGTTCATTATTTGATCAGAACTTTGAAATTCGAAGATTCAAAAAAGCTTCGAAAATTCAGAACTTTAAGCTTTAAACCAGGGTCGATCGAACAATCCTGATAATGAGACGACGAAAAAAAAATGCCATTGTAGTCTTGGCTGTAAGGAGAGTCCCTCTGTTTTTTAAAGAAAGAAAAACTAACGAGAAAAAAAAATGGGGAAAAAATATGTTAATTATTTTGCTTGAAAAAAAAAAGTTTGAGATTTAAAAAAATGTAAGACAATAAAAAGCGTTAAATTTTTTTCTTAATATTATTTTCAAAAAAAAATATCAAAGAAAAACCCTCTAAAAATAAACAAAACAAAACAAAAAAGTAGAATCAAATTTGAATTTAACAAATTCTAATATCGCATTTTTTAATCTTTAGTTTAATTTTTATTAATACAACATAAAAAATTATTTTTGTTTAAATTTTCAACACAAAATTACAAAGAATTAAATAAATTCATAACTCAAAAAATTTTTAGAATATGATTTTTAGGCAAAAACACCATAGTAAATAAAAATATTTGTTTTGAAAACGAGGCCATATGTGAAAGGATTATCAATGAATTTACATTTATTAAAAGTGATGGCTTCATTTAAAGAGATATTTTCATATGGTGTTGTTGGAGCAATATTGATCCCTTCTACAGAAACATCAAATCTAAGCTAAAATTAAAAAATTAAAAATTAGCTTGTAAAAAAAGTTTGTAAAAAGATGCTTTAAATATATTAATTAAAATTTTAAGTTTTAACTTACAGCTTGATAAAATTTTGCAAGATTATATTTATAACCATTAGAGGTAGCATTGAAAGGTGAATAAATTGAAAGTTTATCTTTCAATGTTTCTTTGAAATACATTGAAAAATCAACTGTATTTTGTTGATATATCTCGGGAATGCACACTGGAGTGTATGGTTTTGCTTTAATAGGATCAATGACAATTTTAAGATTGTTTAATATTTCTAAGGGATTTATAAGAGGGATGGAAATATCCTTAATTTTTTTTATTATTGGTGTATTTTTTGGATATTATTTTTTTCTAACCTTAAGATTTTCAATGATAAACATATGAATTTGAGGATTGGTGAATGGGATAGCATGTAACCGATAACTTCCAAATTCAGAATTGAAAGAATTAACAATGAATCGATTAACCTAAAAAAGAATAAAACTTTTAATTCGAAAATTTAGGAAATATAAAAATTTATATTTGAAAAACTAACATATTTTTGTTTATTAATTCCATAAAATATTTGATTTTTTACTAAGCCAAGTCGAACACGATTAAATCTTAAACTTTGTTGGATGTGTGAAAAACCGATAACAGTTTCCTCTGGAGTAGTAATATTTTCATCTTGGAAAAATGGTTTATTTTTTTTAATATCATAACTTCTTTTTCGAAACATTTCATTAAAATAATAAGAATATGAGCGATCAGAAGCAGGATAAACTGCAACATCATCGAAACTTGATTGTTCAACCATAAATTCTTCGGTTTCTTTCTAGAAAAATTTAAGCAAATTTAGTAGACTTTATAAATTAAAATTTTCTAACTAAAAACTTAAAACAAAACTTTACTCCAGTAATAAAACTGCTTAACATGAAATTTGAACATCTTTTTTTAAATAACATTTTTTTAATATTTTTGTAAAATTCGTAAAGACCAGCAACATTTTGTTCTAAATTAGCTACAATTAAATAAAATAAATTTCAAGAAATTATTTACCTCCAAAATATGAGCTAACAACTAATTTATCCTTTTCACTTCCAAGATTTCCAATAAAGCTTAAAATATAATCAATTCCAAATGGAGAAATGATTCGTGATTCATTCATAAAATAATTCAAATTTCCAAAAATTTTATTTTCGCGTTGATAAAATAAAGTTGAAGTAATTAATGGAAGCGGACTAGTAATTGTTGTAAGAAATTGAGTGGTGTATGTTGTTTCTGAAATTTGAGTAGTTGTTGTTGTTTCTGAAATTTGAGGAGGTGTTCTCGTGGTTTCTGTAGTTGAAAGATTTTCACTCTTTGATGTCCCAGTTATTGTTGTATTTAATGTTAAAGAAGTGGTAGAAACAAGTGGCATGATTGTTGAATATGTTTGTAATGAAACATTAGGTGTCAAAAGCAAAGAATCAAATGAAGTTCTATTTTCTTCGATCATGTTTTCAGAAACGTTAAGAAAATGAAAAACAAAAAATGTTGAAAAAATAGTTAAAATAAGGAGCATAATAAAGAGTGTAAAAAATAAAAAGCCAATATGACGTGTCCATTTAGCTCGATGATTTTCTTTTCCTTTTTCGTTGATAGTAATAGCAGTTTTTGGAATTTCAAAATCTTCATCAAAACTTTTTTCTAAATCAGCATTTGAAATTTTTGTTTTGTCGTCATTTTCAATAATAGTTGATAGTGAAAAAATTAAAGGTAATGATGGTGGAATGGGACACTCATCAGAACTTTTTTCTAAATCAGGATTTGAAATTTTTGTTTCGTCGTCATTTTCAATAATAGTTGGTAGTGAAAGAATTAAAGGTAATGGCGGTGGAGTAGGACACTCACAACGAAGATATGTTGCTTTAGATAAGGAAATATCCATGGCAAATCTTCAGCACTGAAAAATAATAACTTTCAAATGTATTACAAGAAAAATAAATAACTGGAGTTTAAAGTAATTAATATGATATAAAACAAATCAAAAAATCTTTTAAAGTTTAAATTCTTTTTTTTACTGTTATAAAAATATTAAACAAACAAAAAATGCAAAATAAATCAGAGAGATTAAAAATAACTTGGTTTACACAATTCAATTTTTAGGTTATTTTTTAAATAAAAATGTTAAAGTTTGCTATTAAAATTTTAATCGAAACAAAAAATAAAATAAAATCCTGTCATTTGTTAGTCGCTTGACAATCAGTTTCTCGATTCTTACAGAAAATGACTTATAAAACGTTGTTATAAAAATTTTTATAAGCATTCCTGTATTGAATTAATTTTGGATGAGAAAGGATTGTTTTATGAAGTGTAAGATATTCTGATGGCTTGTATAAACGCGGTAAAGAATTTTCCATAACGATTTGGTTAATTAAAAATGTTGTAAATTCTTCATCAATTTCCATACCATTGACAACAAACAACCTAAAAAATATTGAATTTTTATGTTGAAGATTAAAAAACTATGTTACCCAGTATAATACACAATAATTTCTAACAAATTTTCATTTATTAACTCAGATAGGGAAGTTGGTGGCTTATTTAATAAATGGTTATAATAAATTTGCTTCCCATCAATATAATCTTGGACTGTTGCAATCTTAGAAGTTTCAGGTTTTATTCCATACATAAATACTGAAAAAGCCATAGGAATATTTTGCAATAATATTTGCATGTTAAATAAAAGTTGTGAGAAACATTCTCGAATATCCGTTAAATCAATTTCAACGAGACGCTTTTTATCAATGAGCACAAGTTTCAAAGAAACAATTATTTTATGAATATATTTAGCTTGAAGGTTTGGTACATGGTAAACATAATACGGAATGAATTTGTTTGCAAGTTCTTTAAAATTACGAATAACGCTACGATTATGGATTTCATGAGCCGTAAAAATATTTCTTATAATTGGCATAATTAATTTATTATTTGAAAGATTTTGCTTATTTTCAATGGCATTATTTTCAATGTTTTCATCTACAAACACGCATTTTTTAAAAACCCATAAAAAAATTCACCCCGTGAGCAAACCATGCAAAAAATGACATATTTTATTTTTATTTTTTATCTCACTTGCAGACTTTTTTTTTTAAAACGCGTAGCTAAAAAAGTACTATTTTTTCCTTCGAAAAATTCCCAAATATTGTATTAAATATTTTCAAATGCATTTATACGAGCTAGAAGATTATTTTCTGCAGGGTACGATACTTTATTCCTATTGCCTTAAGAAAAATTTAATCAAAAATGCAAAACGTTGAAGTAATTTTTTATAAGGTTCAATAATTCTTAAAAAATGCGTGTAGTAATTTACTAGGTTTACTCGAGCATTCTTTTTTTTCTGCAATGTTATTAAATTGTGATAAATCTGATACTGCCTTTTGTAAATCCATTGATGACATGATTTGAGTACAATGAAGATTTTCATTAAATGAACCTTCGAATTCTATACTATCACTATTTTTTGATGCTGATTTTGAATGTTTCATAAAATCTTGTCTTTGTATTTTCATAAGCGTTTCACAAATTTCATTAACTTTTTTTCCATTCGGTTTGATTTCATTTTGAGATTGATGGAAATTTTGCATTTTTCCAATCCATTTGAAGATATAACTACGTAGTGTTGAGAAGTTCATCTAAAAAATTTGATATATACAATATTACAGAAAAATTAAGAACTAACTCCATATATCTTTACAGCTTTTTTAATACAAATTTTTCCATTAATAATATCCATCATAGCATTTCGAAATTTCTCTCCTTTTTCATTTTTATTCTTTTGGTTTTTACTATAAAATAAAACAATGGAGTTTATTACTTGAATACCTAAAAATACAAGCATTATTGAATAATTATTTTCTAGTAAATTTTACATTTACTCGATTTTTTCCATTCTTCTGGAAAAACGTAATGGTTTTTATTTTTAAAACTGCTTAATATTTTTTTGTTTGGTAATGTATTGATTTCACCAGGTATTTGATTTCTGAAATATTATTTCAATCAAAAAATAATAAACTAAAATTAAAGATATTTACCTATAATTATTATCTAACAATTCCAATTTTTTTTTAACCATTCTTTGATAGCGTGAAAGGGAGCTTCTACTAATATTAAAATTTTCAATAATCTGCTTACTGGTCATAGTTTTGTACATTTTATTGATCAAGACCGAAAACCATAAGGTTTTTTGTTTCATGGAAGTATTTGCTTCTTCTATGACACTTTTTATTGCCATTTCAATTTTATCTTGTCCCTCATTTGCTTCTTGTGAAACTAATAACATGTCAGATATGTTATTTAACTCTGTAATATGCAGATTTTGAGTCATTTTTGATTAGCTATAAAATTAAAAAATTAGTATGAGGAAAGTAAAAAAACTTATGGGAAAAAATAAGAACAAAAATTAAAATGTATCAAATTATTTTCTAACTAATTGTATCAATATTTTAGTGGATATCCACAATTAAACTAATATTATATCCAAATAACAAGCATAAAAATCTTTATGTTAAATATACATAATTAAAATGGCCAAAAAGTAATTTAATTTTAATTTTTTTATTATTTATAAGTGAATCGTTCAGGTGGAGCCCTTTTTCGTTGAGGTAAAGAATCTTCTCGTGGAGGTGGAGCACTTCTTCGTTGAGGTAAAGGGTCTTTTCGTTGAGCCCTTCTTCGTTTGGGTAAAGGGTCTTCATGACTATCGCAATTTGATTTTACGGGAGAAGTATTTCTTTTTCGTTTGGAACCATTTATGATAGCATTATTCCCATCTAAAATTTAACAAAAATTTTTTGTTTTGTTTAATATTTTACAAACCTTCGCAATTATTTAGGGCATTTACAATAATAGTATTATTAGAATCAGAATTTTCGTTGACAATAATAAACTCTAAAAAAATAGAAAAGTATTAAAATAATAATTTTTTTTCTCTCGACAGTACCTTCTTCTGTAATATCTTCGGTTCTTAATTCGTTAAAATTAAGGGATGGAAAAGCTTGGGTATCAGCTTGAAATTTATCAACAGAATCATTTGAATTTAAAACAACTTCTTCATTCTTATCACTTTTGTCTGTAAAAAAAATATATGTATTTTTTTTTCATGATATTATTAAGTGTCAAAAATTTTAACCTGTAGCATCTGCATTTTCTTCAGTTAATTCATTATCAAGAATTGATGGAAAAAAATGGTTCACAGCTTGTAAAGTATCAAGGGAATCATCAGAATTTAGGCTCGCTGGTGATAATGGCGTTGAAATATACATATTCTATAAATTGTAAATTTTTCATTTTATTTTAGTATGTGATTAAACTTTACAGTATCGATAATAAGGCTATCATCAAATAAACTAGATGATAATTTATCAGCGTTCACAACTTCTGAATATTTTGCATTTTGGAAACGTTTAATAACGTCCAGAAGCATTTTAACGACTTGAATGATACTCAAAAGATTTTTTTCAGATTCATCCGATTCAGTGGTATTTGGAATATTTTCCAAAATATCAAATAATTCAACACTGTGATTATCAAATTGTTCGATCACTACTTCAAAATTTTTGCAATTTTCACGAGTATAATGAAGCATTTTTTGATCTGTTTTTATTAAGTTCAATAAAACCATATGGAATTTTTTTTGAAGAGCAGTTTCTATACTTTCTTTTTCTAATTTGAGTGAAATATTAAAATTTCCAAGAAGATTTTGAGGCTGTTTTACTTTTTCTTTAAGATTTTTAACATTCTTATGGAATTCACACAATTCTTCAATAAATTTCTCATTTTTTAAAATTTGATTGTTAAGACAATCATTATCAGTAAAAAAAATAATATCCATATTTTTGATTTTTTCTTCGAGAGAATTATAAAGTGGAATAAAATTTTCTTTTGTTAAAATATCTTGTTTGAACAAAGTAATAAATTGTTGTATTTCTGTGATTAATAAATTAGATCTTTCAAATATAGAATCGCTTTCATTTGAATTTGGGTTTAAATTTTTAATAATTTCTCCAAGAACAAATAAATCTTCTTTTGCTTCCATTAATGGTATAATCTGTCCAGATTCATATTTTCCAAAAATATTTTTTTTTGTAAATTCGATACGATCAATCGCAATTTCCATTTCATAAACATTTTTACAAATTTCAAGTTTTTCTACAAAATTTTGAATAACTGTTTCAATTTTTGATTTAATTGCTCCTTTAACCTTTCGCACTTCAAGCATTTGTTTTTCATCATTAAAAATCTCTAAGCCATGAATTGTTTCCAAAATTTTTTCCACATCAGTAAAATAATTTTCACGTATTTGTTCCAAATGTGAAACTTCATTTGTTGCAGAAAATTCATCACCAAATTTTGTTAGAATTGGGAGAATTTTGTTAATTTGTAGTTGCAAAGAATTCATAACTTTTTTTGATGAAATATTAATTGATTCAATCCTATCTTCAAATTTGTTTTGAGTTTCTGTAATTTTTTTGTGTATTTCCTCAGCTTGTGGTAAATTATGTTGATAAATTTTGAAGCTTTTTTCAACATCTTTTAAATGAAATTCTTTTAAAAATTCTATCTTAGCAAGATCAAGATCAGTTGCTTGTGAAATTCTTTCATGCACATAACCAACACTAACATTTAGAGAGATATGATTCATAGTTTGTTTAATAATTGATTCGTTGGAAATTTCTTCTATTAAATTTTCACAAGCAGAATTTAATTTATTAATCGATAAAGTAATTTTTTCAGTTTCAATATCAAGAAAATTTTCTTTTTTACAAATCATTTCTTGTTTTCTGAGTTCTGCAATCCAATTTTTTGTTTGTTCGATTTCAGATCTAATGATTGCAATTCGTCGAATATATTTGTCAACTACCGGCTTTTTATTGACTTTATCATTTTGAGATTTATAATTATTTTCAGATTTTTTGATATTATTTTTTTGAAAATTTTCAACGTCTCTTGCAATATCTTTAGATTGAGCTTCAAATATATTTTTTTTTGAATTAAATATTGATTGAATTTGATAATTTAAAGCATTTTTAACATCTTTTGTAAATGATGAAGTTTCCCAACGATTCAAACAATAGCTAACATCAACTTTGGTACTTTTATTGATTAAATTTTTCCATGGACTATGAACATTCTTCTTTACTTCTTCTTCATTCTTTGATGAATTTCGTGGCTTTGGTGATTTATTCATGACACTATCATTTCCAATTAATATTAAACAATTTTTCCCTCGTGTGCATGCAACTCTGAATCGCTTGATGTCATCAACGTAATCTGTCATTTTTTTTGAAATTGATAAAACCAAAATAAAAATATCTGATTCACTGCCTGCAAAAATTAATTAAAGTTACTATTATTAAATTATTGTTTTAAAAATTTTATTTATTTGTTATAAAGTTTTAAATTGCTTATAAATAAAATGTACTTTGTCCTAATTTTTAGATTAAAAAATAAAAAAAGCATACATACCTTGATATGCAGCAACTGTTTTAACATTGATTGTTTCAATATTCAAATTATTTAGAGCATCCAGAATAGTTTGTTGTTGATATGCATAATAACAACCAATTGTAATTTTTTTTTGAGGATAAATACCCCGTAATATTTTGCCAGTTTGTACAGCCATAAAAGTATGTTCATCATTGGTTCTTGAAGTTGGAAATTTCTTTTTTTCTGGACCTGTACAATTTATCCATACAATCCGATTCTCACATTTTTTCCCAATAATTGGTGTTATAATGTCAAGTGAACCCTTTAAAGTTTGGGGTTGCAATTGATTTTTATAACATATTTCACTTATAGATACACCTAATTCATGATCGTATCTATAAGTTTTTTTTAATTGATGAAGACGAATTCCTTTATTTTTTGATCGATTTTTAAAAATATCCAATACACTTTGATAACCATATTTTTTAATAAATTTTGGTAAACCAACTGGTGGAAAGGAATCCGATTGCAGGGAATCACCAGTAACAAAAAGAGTATTCAAATTTTTTAATTCGGCTGTTATTGAGACGAGAGAAGACTGATAGAGCAGTCCCCCTTCATCAACAATTAAAAATTTAATATAATGAGATAATGATGGTAGAAATTTTGAAACCATTGAAGTTGTTGCTATGATTAATTTAGGTTTATGTAAATCTAATATATGTTTCAAAGCATCTAAACATTTATTGTCTTCTATTCTGTCACACATTATATCTTCTTTTGATAAATCATTTTTGTCATCAGAGCTAATCAATTGATTCATAGCCATTTTGTACATTTCTTTTTCTGCAGGTTGAATAGATTTATTTTTGCTTGCAATGTCCAAATGAGCATAAAAACCAGATTTTTTTAAAATATCCACGATATCTTTATTTTTATTTAACATTAAAGATTGAGATGGAATGATTAAAATATCCAAATCAGATGAATTAAATCGTTGAGCAACTTCAAGAAGAGGTGCATTTGATTTTGCAGTAAATAAAACAGGATTTTTATTTTCAATTTTTGTCAAATTTAATAAAAGTTCAACACAAATTTGAGTTTTTCCACAACCACCAGGTGCTTCCAAGATATATACTAAATATTCACCCATTAAAACCGATTTTATGACGTTCCACTGTTCGTCATTTCCTTCGAAATTTCGTTTAGGAACATCATTTTTGAATTCATTTGGAGAAATATCAAATCCAAGTAAAGCTTTAGTAATTTCTTTAGTTTTAAAAGCTTCTTTTTGGAACATTGTTAGAGATTTATCAAATATTTTTTTTGGTAGTTGGTTGGTAAATTCTACTTTTGCAGCAGATTTTATGTAGACGCTAGCCTTCCCTTGTAAATCAAATAATTTTGCTCTTTTAATTTTAAAAGAATTTAAAAGATCATTTAAGTTGCATTGAACATTAATAACTGTTTTTTCTTCTGATAATGAAATTTGTTTAACAATTCCAGCAACACTTTTTTTAGATTTTAAATTAATATATACAGATGATCCACTTGAAAAAAGACATTTTTGTTCTTCTGCAATATCAATCGCTGGCTTTTCATAAATTACATCAAAAGATACTTTTGGAGCATTTAAAAAAAAGGTTGTATCCAAAATTTCCATTCTTGACATTGGTGAATTAAAATTGGCAATATCTTTTGAAAATTTCAATTTTGCATATTCAAAAGCATTTAGGGCTTCTATAATTCCTGCAATTTTATTCCAATCTTCATCTCTATCTTCCTTTAATAAAATTTTATCACAAAGAGCATTTTTGATTTTAACAATAATGAATTTTTTTGCACCAACTTTAGAAAATTTTTTTCGATCATATTGATCAATATATGCACAAGGTAAAAATAATTTTGAATCGATATGTTGCAAATATTCTTCAGGTACTTCAACAACATAAACATACACCATTTTACCTTCGTAATTTTCTTGTCTGCTTAAATCAGAACAAAAATTCATTTTTATATCCAAAAATTTATTTTCCAAAGTACTTGCAACAGTGATATTTGTTGGAGTTGAATTTTTACATAACATAATTTTTCTAATAACATTTACTGGACGTTGAATACTCAATTCAGTAATATTTCCTATTGATTTCTGATAACTTCGAGAAACATTTTCTTTACAAAGATCCCATTTTAGAATTTCCATGGTAGTAAATGGTACTAATAAATCAAGCATTTCTTCCCAATCTTTTACAATTTTTCCATCGCATATAAATTCATTTTTTATTTTTAATAGGTCGCCATTATTAGTAAATACCATGAAGCCATCTGCGTTGACACCACAAATAACCCCAGTTTTAATAATACCTTCTTTTTTATTTTTATTTTTAGCTTTAATATTTTCACCACCTTCAACTGCTTTTCCACCTCTGATTACCTCTTCTTCTTGAATTATTTCACCTTCTTCAGTTATTTCATTTTCTTCCAATAATTCGGGATTATCCGGCAAATCAAGGGGTTCCATTGTTTGTAAGATTAATTTAACAATTAAAACTATAAAACCATTATTAATAACTTCATAGTTTTAATATTTAATAAAATACAAATAATAAATTTAAAAAAATAAACACAAAAAAGATAGACTATGAATTTAAGGGCAAACTTAGAATAAAATTGAAGTTAATGGGAGTATTGTTAAATTACAAACGGCGGTAAAAAAAAATCGATAAATTTAAAAAATTTAAGTATGGAAATTACTTCCGGTCTGTATCAGGGCTGGACAAAAAATGAAAAATTTAGTTTTCGCAAAAGACGAAATTTTTAAAGTCTAATTTCGCGAAATTTCGCGATTCGCGAAAACGAAACGAAAATAGAATTTTAATATTTTTTAAACATTCATTAACAATAAAAAAACAAAAAAAAAATAACTATTATAATTGCATGGAATTAATTACTTTAAAGTTATATATTAAAAACAAAATTTTTTTACTTTTTTGTAATCTTTTCCTTTTCTCAAACATAAAAAATCTCCCAAAAATGAGAATTTTTTTAAATTTGCTCAAATTTTTTAACCATAATGGGTTTCACGAAATTTTAAGAAAAAATTTGCGAAACGCAAAACAAAATTGAAAAAAAAAACGTCAAATTTTATGAAAGCGAAAGACGAAACAAAATTTCGTCCAGCACTGATTGTTACATGGATAAAATGTAGGTAAAAAAATGGGCGGTTTGTAAATCGATCGGTAATAAAGTCGGTAAAAAAATTTTTTCGAGTGCGAAAATCAACAAAATTTTAAGTTTTCGGTCAAAAATACACTTTTTAATACTAAAGTGATAAATAATAACATCAAAAAAATTAATATTTCTATTTACTTTTTAAGAAAAACAAATACGGATGATAGGAACTTTAGATAAAAATGTCGATATAAAAAACGGTAGGTCGGTAAATCGACTTGTAATTTAAGACTAAATGTTTGAGAAACAAGAATGAAGAAAATTAAAATTTCAAATGTGAGAGTAATCAAAGTAAAGAAAATTACAAGTTAAAAAAGAAGCTTAGAATTGGAATATTTTTTTATAGAAAAAGGTTTAAGCTGCTCATAAAATTATTTTTTTTATGAATTAAATAAAAAGATTCTTTAAAACCAAAATTTTTTTATGAAAAAACATAAAATCATTGTTGAATGCAAAATAAAATTAAAAAATTTTTAAGCTTCAAGTTCAGGAACGAAGGTAATAAATCCAAGCAACGTTCAGATTTTTTTTAATTAATAAAAACCAAATACGAATTTTATTTGCTCTTTTAAAAAAAATGTAAAAAATAAAAAATTGTAATTTTTTGAGAAATATTATTTATCAGCCAAAATTTGTTCGAATAAGTTAATAAGAATTATATTATACAAGTATATTAACTTGAATCAACTGAATATTTTAACTTTTTGGGATCCTAACAGTAACCAAAATACATATCTTTGTATAAAAATTTGTAAAAAAATTGCGTTGACATTTTAAAAAGAATTTTTAAAGATTGATTAAATATTTTTCACGTTAATTTATTTAATGCCTTTTCTTTCTTATATATTTTTCTTTTTTTAAACCGTAACTTTGATATCAAAAATATTTGATAATTTCTTAAATATTTTAAATGCATACTTTATTTTTAAATCCTTGTTTAAACTTGAAATTATTTTTTTTTAAATTAATGCTAAAAATGCCAAGCTTCAAGTTACGATTTTGGGATTAATAATAATCAAACTTGCTTTCTTTATTTTTAAAACAAATTTTAAAATATGCCTTGCTTCATCTGTTTTTTTAATTTTTCTTTGCTTTATTATTTTCCAATCATTATAAAAGTAAAAGAAACAAGAATAATCAATAAAATGAAAGACAATTTTTGGATGTGTAAGAATAAAATTTTTATGAGAGAAGAAAATACACAACAGTAAATAATTTTGATAATTTTTGTTTGCTTTATAACTTTTCCTAATAATTTTCATGAACCGAAAATATTGAAACTTTTCTAAAAAGGAAGCAAAGAGTTTGTTTTGAGAATTTTTAGAATTAAAAAAAAAGAAAAATTTCGTGCAAAAAAAAAAGAGAGAAAGAAAAATATAAAAAGACGATTTAATCATTTTGTATTTTTTGCTGGGTTTAAAAAAACCGAGCACCGTACTGCTGATAAAATGTTGCTTTATACAGTTTTTATTTAAAAAAATGTCAAAGTTCCATTTTACCGTTGACGGTAAATAAGAGAGAGAAAGATGGAAAAAAGATAAAAGTAAGCAATTATATTTTTTTGAGTATTTTTCTGTTAAAAAAACAAAAAGTTTGTTTTGAGAATTTCATGCAAAAAAAGAGAGAAAGAAAAATATAAAAAGACGATTTAATCATTTTGTATTTTTTGCTGGGTTTAAAAAAACCGAGCACCGTACTGCTGATAAAATGTTGCTTTATACAGTTTTTATTTAAAAAAATGTCAAAGTTCCATTTTACCGTTGACGGTAAATAAGAGAGAGTGAGAGAGAAACGAAAAAAAAAATCTTAAAAAAATCTTAAAAAAATAAAAGAAAAATAAAGAAAAGAAATATGAGCTCGAAAATTATGGAAAAAAATATATGAATGATTATGGTTCTCTTTTTTCTTTTTTTGCTAAGAAAAGTTGCATGGGAAAACTCCACCTTTTTTAGATATTATGCACTCAAAGCGTTAAGAAATCATGACTTATTTTTTTTCGGAAAAAAACTTTAAAAAAAACGCCTTTTTTCTTTTTTCTTTTTTTTTTGTCGTTAACTAATCAAACCCAAGAAAATATAGCTCCTTTTTTATTATTTCCTTTAGAAGCAACATCTGAAAAAATTGGGTTTTCTTTTTCATTCTTCTTTTTTGACTTTTTTTGAGAATGGAAAAAATTTCTTTGGAAATGAAATGAGCAGAAAAAAAAGAAAAGAAGACGCGTAATCAAACACACATTACTTACAGTCAATAAAAAATTATACAGAAGTTCATAGTTATAATTTAAATCTTTGGGTACTAAAACCAACAAATGAATGCAATTATGATGCTCTGCTCAATTCAGCCCAAAATCTATCAAAAATGATTAAAATCATTGAAACACAAGTAGAATTTTTTAAGCATTAAGTTTAATCATTTTATTTACAAACACTTTTTTTTAAACCATGATTTTTCAAAAGTGTTTTTTCGTCATTTAATTTTTATTTATTTTTCTTTTTTGCAATAATTTCATTTTTTTATTCAAATTTTTATATAACATTTATATTTGATTTCTTTGGAAATCGGAATATTTTTGTTATTATTTTCCAAGTATATTTATTCAAAAACAAAGAAGTTACAGTAATTTTTGTGATAAAAATCTCCAAAATAACATCAAAAAAAGTTGTTTGTTAGGAAGACAAAATAAATTTCCATTTAAACAATAATGAGATAAAATTTTTACAATAATTAGTTCCAAAGATTTTTTTGAAAATATTGAAATTACTCAATTATTAACATTTTATTTTTACTTTTGAAAAAATCTTTGAAACTAAGTTTGTTATTTTTTAATAAACGTTTTTTTAAACCAAATTATCCAAGTATTTTTTTATTTATAAATATTTCATTTTCAACAATAAATATTGTCATTTCTTTTATAACTGTTTGGAAATTAATCATTAAAAAACTGCAACAAAAAAAAAATTGTGAAATTGAAATAAAAATAAATGAAAACAAAAAAAAACCAGGATTTTGGGCTATCTTTTCATGGTTTGGATTAATCATTAGTTAGGAAATTAAAGTTAAGAGTCCGAAGACGAAATATTATAAGAACAATAAAAGTAAGAAATTTCTAAAAACAGATTCATGAAAAAAAAGTTTCAACTGTTTAATTCAAACATAGGAAAATACTTTATAGTGTTTTATCGAAGTTGAAAAAAGAAGCGTAGAATTTCAATAATATTTTTTATAAAAAATGTTAATATTAAAAGATACCAAGAATTCATTAACGATTTTGGGATTAAATTTTTGAAAAATGAAAGTTACTTTTTTAATTAAAAAAAAAATAAATTATGTTTTGCTTCATCTGTTTGTTTTCTTCTTTTTTGTTTTACTGTTTTTTGCGCATTATAAAAGTGAAAGTAACAAAAATATCAATAAAAGGAAGGCAATTTTTGGGCGCTAGAGAACAAAGACTTTTTTCACAATAAAAAAAAAGAAAGGTATTTTTTTTCTTTAGTTTTTTTGCCGAAAACACAAAAATAAACGATAAAAGGTAATTTTTTAATGAGAAAAAAATAAAAGAAGAAATATTCGTTGAGAGTGAAAAAAAGAAAAAAGAAAAGAAAATACATATCAACAAATCATGAATAATTTCGTTTAGTTTTGGTTTGCTTTCTGATACTGTAATAATTTTCGAGAACGAAAAATATTGAAACTTTTCTAAAAAGGAAGCAAAGAGTTTGTTTTTAGAATTTTTAGAATTAAAAAAAAGAAAAATTTCGTGCAAAAAAAAAAGAGAGAAAGAAAAATATAAAAAGACGATTTAATCATTTTGTATTTTTTGCTGGGTTTAAAAAAACCGAGCACCGTACTGCTGATAAAATGTTGCTTTATACAGTTTTTATTAAAAAAAATGTCAAAGTTCCATTTTACCGTTGACGGTAAATAAGAGAGAGAAAGATGGAAAAAAGATAAAAGTAAGCAATTATATTTTTTTGAGTATTTTTCTGTTAAAAAAACAAAAAGTTTGTTTTGAGAATTTCATGCAAAAAAAGAGAGAAAGAAAAATATAAAAAGACGATTTAATCATTTTGTATTTTTTGCTGGGTTTAAAAAAACCGAGCACCGTACTGTTGATAAAATGTTGCTTTATACAGTTTTTATTTAAAAAAATGTCAAAGTTCCATTTTACCGTTGACGGTAAATAAGAGAGAGAAAGATGGAAAAAAGATAAAAGTAAGCAATTATATTTTTTTGAGTATTTTTCTGTTAAAAAAAAAACAAAAAGTTTGTTTTGAGAATTTCATGCAAAAAAAAAGAGAAAAAGAAAAATATAAAAAGACGATTTAATCATTTTGTATTTTTTGCTGGGTTTAAAAAAACCGAGCACCGTACTGCTGATAAAATGTTGCTTTATACAGTTTTTATTAAAAAAAATGTTTAAGTTCCATTTTACCGTTGACGGTAAATAAGAGAGAGTGAGAGAGAAACGAAAAAAAAAATCTTAAAAAAATAAAAGAGAAAATATTTTGGTTATTTTTATGAAAGCTAGGAATGGTCAAAATGAAGAATGCAAAAGAAAACCCGACGTTTTTTGAGCTGCTGCTTCTAAAGGAAACAATAAAAAAGGAGCAATGTTTTCTTGGGTTTGATTGGTTAACGACAAAAAAAAAAAGAAAAAAGAAAAAAGGCGTTTTTTTCAAAGTTTTCTTCCGAAAAAAAATAAGTCATGATTTCTTAACGCTTTGAGTGCATAATATCTAAAAAAAGAAGACTGGAAAAGGTGGAGTTTTCCCATGCAACTTTTCTTAGCAAAAAAAGAAAAAAGAGAACCATAATTTTTATGTGGTTGATTAGTTGATGACTAAATTATTGAAGGCGTATTTTTCGATAAAAAAAATATTCCACTGTTTAAAAGAAATATCTTCTTATTTGTGAAAAAAAGGGCGTTTTTTTTCTTTTTTTAATTTTTATAGATGGCAAAGCAGATTTCAATTTTTTTGATCATTCATATTATTTTTTCCAAAATTTTCGAGTTCTTATTTTTTGAGCTTTTTTCTTCTTCATTTTCTCTTTTATTTTTTTAAGATTTTTTTTTTCGTTTCTCTCTCACTCTCTCTTATTTACCGTCAACGGTAAAATGGAACTTTGACATTTTTTTTAATAAAAACTGTATAAAGCAACATTTTATCAGCAGTACGGTGCTCGGTTTTTTTAAACCCAGCAAAAAATACAAAATGATTAAATCGTCTTTTTATATTTTTCTTTCTCTCTTTTTTTGCATGAAATTCTCAAAACAAACTTTTTGTTTTTTTTTAACAGAAAAATACTCAAAAAAATATAATTGCTTACTTTTATCTTTTTTCCATCTTTCTCTCTCTTATTTACCGTCAACGGTAAAATGGAACTTTGACATTTTTTTAAATAAAAACTGTATAAAGCAACATTTTATCAACAGTACGGTGCTCGGTTTTTTTAAACCCAGCAAAAAATACAAAATGATTAAATCGTCTTTTTATATTTTTCTTTCTCTCTTTTTTTGCATGAAATTCTCAAAACAAACTTTTTGTTTTTTTTTAACAGAAAAATACTCAAAAAAATATAATTGCTTACTTTTATCTTTTTTCCATCTTTCTCTCTCTTATTTACCGTCAACGGTAAAATGGAACTTTGACATTTTTTTAAATAAAAACTGTATAAAGCAACATTTTATCAACAGTACGGTGCTCGGTTTTTTTAAACCCAGCAAAAAATACAAAATGATTAAATCGTCTTTTTATATTTTTCTTTCTCTCTTTTTTTTTTGCACGAAATTTTTCTTTTTTTTTAATTCTAAAAATTCTCAAAACAAACTCTTTGCTTCCTTTTTAGAAAAGTTTCAATATTTTCGATTCATGAAAATTATTAGGAAAAGTTATAAAGCAAAATAAAATTAAACAGTACACACTGATAAAAAATTTCTTTGAATATTGTATTTTTTTGAGAATGGAAAAAATTTCTTTGGAAACGAAATTAGCAATAAAAAATAAGAAAAAAAGAAGCAAACACATAAATCTTTTTGCCTAGTGTTGGTTGTTTTATTTGTATTACTGTAATATTTTTAAGAAAACAAAGAAAACACAAAAAAAAAAAGTTTTAATTTTTTAAATTAAAATTTACAAAGAAAAAAAGAAAAAAAGAGGATTTTAGAATTTGGTGACATTTTAATGAGCACATTTTTTTTCCATATAAAGTAATAATAGAGCTAAACTTTCTCATTAAATGATATTTTAATTTTTAATAAAAACTCCACCTGCCTTCCGCCAGCGATGCAACTTGTTTTATTGCAATATAAAAAATGAGTTTTTAATATTCCATGGTTGTGAACAATTAATTCCAAACTTAACCATATCTTTCTTAGTAATTTTGATTGTTGTTCATTCGTTCATGCGCACTTGAAAATTGATCATGGGAAAAATGAAAATAAAATGTAAAAATTAGCATAAATCTAAGCATAAGCAAAATGTTCATTGTCAAAGCTCAGGCAACAATTTAATTATAATTTGAATACATATGTAGCGAGGAGATCGCAAGGAGATTAAGTGGTCATACTTTATTGGTTCTAATACATCTACCACGTAGAGGCTCTGGAGAATGGAGCTATCGCTCGAGCTTAAGTAGTCGATCCGAGAGGCGTGACATCCATGATCGAAGGGGCGGGCTACACATAAAAAAGTTAATAAATAGACATACGAGCTGATTCAAAAGATTTAAAAGATCTAAATATCTTATCTTGAACTCTTTTGTGGTAAAATAGAAAAATGTATAGTAAATAAAAGCGAAGAATTACAAGAAAAAAGCTTCATATAAAATTTGGAAACTTTCTCAGAGGTTGATGCCCTTAACATTCTTGATGCCACAAGTGCTAGGAAATGGTTATTTTAAATTAGAAGGCATCAAAAGTTAAAAAATGATGAGGTTGATAGGCAAACTACTTTAATT
The DNA here is from genome assembly GCA_028622995.1 of Panagrolaimus kolymaensis. NCBI lineage: Eukaryota > Metazoa > Nematoda > Chromadorea > Rhabditida > Panagrolaimidae > Panagrolaimus > Panagrolaimus kolymaensis. The sequence goes on along the minus strand of JAJQJQ010000046.1, from coordinate 203,114 downwards.
AAGATTTGCAAACTTGATCAAGTGGGTAACTTTAAGCTTTTGTGAGTAACTCACAATCGATTTAAAATTTATTGTATGGTTCTTTTTTTTATTTTTAACAAAGCAAAAAAAGAAATTTACTTTTTAAACTTTTTTAACAGAGTGCAAATAGCAAAATCAATTTTTCAATAACAACAAATGTAAGCATCATTGTCCGATTAAGAAATATATCTATATTTGAAAATAAAAAGGTGTTTCATTTTTTTAAAATTTTTTAGTGGACAAAAGTAAATTTTAATTTTTTTCATCATTCGTTTTTTTTTTCCAAATTTCTAGTTCTTATTTCTTTTTGTTTCATTTTCTTTCATTTCTTTAAGAATTTTTTATCTATCTCCTTCTCTCTCACTCTCTTATCTACCGTAAATGATACATGGAGAACTTTATCTTTTTTTAATAAAAACTGACAAAGCAACTTTTATCCCAACGGTGCTCGGTTTTTTTAAATCTAGCAAAATAATAAAATAAACTGTTTGTAATCCTTGTTTTTATTTATCTCTATCTTTTTTTTTGCTTTCACTTTTTTTCTTCTTTTTTTAAATTCGAAAGAGAAGAAAATTCAATTTAATAATTAAAAATAATTTTTTTTCTTCAAGGAATTCGAATTTGGTATAAAGAAAAAAAAGGAAAAGAAAATGCAAACTAAAAAATATATACATTTACTTTACATTTATGAAAAAAATAAAGCTAATATATATGTACTTCACATCTGTTTCAATCCATCAAAAATTTGAAATTTTTTTTCTGTGATTGCTTTCCAAGTAGGGCTGTCAAATAATTGATTTTTGCAAGCGCCGCAAAAAAAGTGTTCTGGGATTTCAACGATTAACAATAGCTTGCGCGATTTTCATCACATTTCATATACGACGCTTTTTATCTCATTGCAAGTGCGTTGGCATTTCAAAAATTACACATACAAAAAAGTGTTACATTTGCAAACTGCGACAATATCGTTGAAGTCGTAGCGAAATTTCCTTTTTTTTATATTTTTCGCGTATCACCGCAGCTGTGAAAATGAAAAAAGTGTCGTTGCTGAGATCGGCGAATAATTTATGTGATGTTATTTGAAAGTTCTGTTTCAAGGTATATTCATTAATCAACGAAGGAGTATTGTAATTTTCGTTGTAAAACAAATAATAATGATATTAAAAAAAACTATTTGCATGGAAGTCAATAACAGAAAAAAAATTTTTTGATAGATTGAAACAGGGGTAATTTTTTTATAAATAAAAATATTTAAACGTGTTCAAATTCTACAACTTTTGATTTTTAAAGGAAGTGTCCGCGGCGATGGAAGAAAATCCTTACGACGACTCCCTTTGTTTTTTTATATTTCGAAAAAATATTGTCAAAGAAAATTATTTTTTTGTGATAGGAACTTTTTTTTGCAAATAGCTACAAAAAGTTTGAAACTTTTTGTAGCACTTTAGAAAGTTTTGAAACAGTGAAAAACCTTTCGGGCTAGTAACACCCGTCGAAATGAATCCTGTCATCGCCGCGAATACTACCTTTAACATTATAATATTATTTTGTATTTTATCGAGCACATTATTTTTTTTATATCCGTGTTATTCTTAATAATTTAAAAAGTAAAGTAATTTTTTAAATATTTTTTTTAAGAAATATTTCAAAATTATATTCAAAATTTGCATAATTAAAAAATTTTATTCGTAGAACAGACAAAATATTTTTTTAACAATGAAGAATCATCAAATTGAAAAATCATTTAAAACGAACATTGGTTAGTTACATATAGATAAAATAAATTTTTGAATAATACTTTTATAGGAATAAATGAAAGATGTGATGTACTTATGGAAAAAGTTTTTTTCGAAAAAAAGTGTTTGGAAATGATAACAAACAAAATATTGAAGATAAAAGAATTTGTTAGTAGCTATAACACAATTCTTGAAAAATGTATTTCCAATAATAATCTACAATATAAAAGCGATACATTTGATTTACTAGCTCTTATTGTTTATGTGCAAATTGAACTACGAGCTTTAAATTCAATAATTTCACGTAAGAAGAAAATCTTTATTTAAAAAATTACAAAATAATTAATTCAGCAATTAAATGTATGAAAGAAAAACGTCATCTCATACGAACTGAATTACAACAACTTTTAAAGCAAGCAAAAAACCTTCTAAAATGCATCGATTCAATGTGAAGATTTATATTGCTATGATTTTTTTTATTTAGATTTGCTATTAATTTCATAGTTATAATTTTTTTCTTAAAAAAATCAACTATCTGTCATATTTATTAATGACAAAAAAATTCTCTCGGTATATGCCAACTATTATTTAAAACCATTATTTTTCTTCGCTTTCGTGTAAACTGTATTTTTTTTCTTTCGTGTCGCTTTTTTTTTAATTATTATTTTTATTTGTTTGAAATTCATTAATTTAATAAAGATTTTTCAGTGATGATGCTCAAGCAACATTTTCGGTTGCGTTTTTTAATTCTTTTAATTTTTATTTGTACCGTATCATCAGAGAATATTTGGGAAGATGACGTACATAAATCACAAACTGGAGATGTCGTGTAAGAAATAAATATGCATAAAATTAATTTTAATTTTTTTTGTAGTTTTTATCGTGAAACAAAACCGAATTGCAAGGAGAACATAATGGATATTAATAAATTTGAGATCAATATTAATGTCACTGCCCTTGAACGTGAACTCAATGAAAAGGATTCAGAAAAATTTATTGAAACGGTTAAAACAATGTCAATTAAAAAAATGAATGAAATTAAAGAATATTTTATGGACAGATGCAAAATAACATATAAAACAACCGGTAACTTTAAAAACAAAAATATTTAAAAATTCAAATTGTAATTTTTAGATACAATGGAACGAGAAAAACGTAATATTATTGATGGTATTATTAACATTGGAAGTACCACTCTTAATACAATAAAAAAAGTTGGCAAAATCACATCATTCGCTGGAGCATTTTCTGCTGGTAAGAAAATATATGATCTGGCTTATAAAATTATTTACAAATTATAGGTGCAAGAATATTTGATTTCATCATAACTTTGGATAATTATTTTGCATTGACTAGCTTTAAAAAAACCATTGATGAATTGAACATACAATTGGCCGCACTTAATCACAGGATAGACATTGTTAATGAAAACGTTGAAAAATTAAATCAAAAGGTTGATTTCGCATTAGCTGTTTTAAGTGTTCAACTATTTTTGAATGGCATTGGAACAGATTTAAAAACTGAAATAAGTAATTTGGTTGTTCATGGACAAGTACCGAGTACAACTTTCGACACAAATTTAATTCCCTCTGAACAAGTAATTAAAAATGATTTGACATTAGATGCATGTGATAAACTAAATCATACAGTGTCTTTTACAACTTGCCAAACTACTGTGGATAAATCGGCAATTAAACCTATGTATGATATTATTCATCGTGGTTTCTTTAATGCTGATAAAACAAAATTTGGAAGAATATTATTTAATCATACAGTTTATTTGGAACATGGACATATTACATCATTAAATTTGGGTGAATGTGATGAACCACCTGCAAATGAATTTTTTCAAAAAATTTGGTGTTGTCATGATAGTGCGAAAATCAAGAACCAATGCAATCCTTTACATCTTAAAAAATGTGAAGTAGAAATTCAAGAAGTGCCCGAAAAATTCGCAAAATTTGAACGAGTTAAAAAAACGATTGTAGTCGCAACTAATGCTGAAAATTATTTGCTTAAATGGGCGAATGGTTCATCAACAACCCATCAAATTGATAAATCTGGTGTTTTTGATCTCAAAATACCAAGCAGCAGCCATGTTAAAATTTTTGACGAATATTACTCTGGATTAGGGAATGATAAAGTCCATGAATATCACCCAATCCAATCAAAAATAAATCTTGAAAATTATGCATCCGGTGTTCATCATTTCTCTTTTGAAGATGTAAATTTGGATAGATACCCAGATAACGGTTTAATTACTATCAAAGAAAACAACTTTTTTGAAAAAATGAAAAATTTTTTTATTGTAATTCTCGTGATTATTGCCTTATTCGCTACTTTTATTTTTGGAATGAAATGTTCCATTCGTTGTCAAAAAACTCATCGTCAACCAGTAGCTGTCAACATCAACTATGCCGCCCCAGATCATATCGAAATGCGCGATATTGCTAAAACCAGTGGTATGAAAAATTTTTGATTGTTCAACTTTATAACAATTGTTTTTAGATAATATTGGCCAAACATCAGAACCACTTTTACAAAAATGAATATTAAAAATGTATTCAACTGATGTGAAAAAATGATCTTGAAATTTTACTAAAATTAAAACATTTAAAAATAATTTTTTCTTAAATTAAATATTTTCTAAATTTCTTGATTAATCATAATTTCGAATTAATTTTTTATATAAAATAAAATTAAAGTTGTAAATTCTTTGTTAGAAAATTGGATAGCCATGAAATATATTTTGATAATTTTGAAAACTTTTTTAGCCACCATTTTTATTTTTTTAAAGGTTATCAAGAATATAATTAATCAATTAATTTCAAAATTTTAAAGTCTTAATAAGCGATATTTAAAATTTTAAAAAAGAAAAGCTGAATTCAATGACTGACATGGTTAATTTTACACATATGGCCGATATATGGGCAGGATACAACGAGTCATCAATGTTTAAATTTACAAGAAATTTTTTTAAAGACTATAGTAGGTTTTGATTTAAATAAAAGTGTTTAATAATGAAATTCTTAAAAAATTAGCGATTCTTACATGTGGAGCATGGTTTGTTAATCAAAAAAAAAAATGAATGCATCTACGAAGTATTAAAATTTGCATATTATAATGAAGCACCAATTGAAGCTCAACATGCAGGATATGTTCAACAAGTTTTTGACTGTATACATAAAAAAAATTACAAATTGAGTGCATCACAATCTCATAATTTTCAATTACACTTTCTTATAAAAAAGTATGAATTATCAGTTCGAAAAGAACTTTTATCAAAATGGATATCCACTGAATTCCCGCTTAAATCAAAAAATCGAACATCAGAAAACGCTAGACCACTTGAACCAAATCATCCTATTCACAAGGATAATTTAAACCAAGAATTAATTAATTTTGAAAGTGATAATGATATTTGGGATGGATATTTAAATTTTCCAATAGAAATAATGAAAAAAGAAATTGTTGGAGATAAAGGTAATAATAAAATAAAAAATAATACTAATAAGTGACTTATTTTTTCATATTTTTACAGCCGAAATAACATGTGCGGCATGGTTTGTTAAAACAAACATGGATAAATTTTATCACAGATTTACCTTTTTTATGTGTAATGAAAATTCATCAGAAGAAAAATTTGAAGCTGCATATGTACAACATGTATTCGATTACATGAAAGACAACCAATGCAAACTGGATCCTAGCAAAGGGCATAACTTTTTGCTGTTTGATCTATTTGAAAAATATAAATTTGATACGAGAAAAGAGCTTTTAAATCAACGCATATTCTCGAATTTGGACCATAGCGATGGAACCAATCCTCAAAACAATCAAATTAAAAATGTACCAACATCACAAAATCCTTTATTGAATAATGATGATAGCAATATGATTGGTAATGAATCAATTCTTTCAAAAAATACTCTTGTTAATGCAGAACAACAACAACAAAATGGAGCGCCCTCTGAAATGAATACACAAGAAATTTTTGATTCTTTTTATTCAGATTGGGCTCGTACAAATGAAAACTTTCCGGCAGCACAAGTGGATTCAAATTGGATTTTGGAAAATAGACCTGATTTAGCTCCAAAAAGATGGTTAAATAAATCAGAGGGCACCACTACCGATAGATATGGTGAAATATGTAAAGTTGTAGATGAAGGACAACTCGAAAATTTAAATCAGTCGCAACATAGCCATGAAATCATTCCACAAGATAATGATGAATTCTCACAAATTCCACCCCGTATTATAGAATCGTCAGATGAAAATGAAGGCGAGGAAAAAATAGTAAAACGACGACATCATCATCGAATTATTATTGAATCTTCTCAAGAAGAATTTTCTCAAGAAGAAGAAATTAATAAACTTGTTGAACAACAACATTTTAACAATCTAAATGTTGAAAATATTCCTGATGCAACACAAGATATTGTAATTCTTTCAGATGAAGAAGTAGTCACTGGCTTAAATAATGTAACAGAAATACATCAAATATGGAATGATGTTCCAAATAACTTTCAAATTATTGAACCAATTAAACGTGTCTTTTCTGGTTACAGTAAGTTTTTAAAAAAACAAAGAAATCAAAAATTATTAAATAAACTTTTTTTTAGTCAAATATTGTTATGGTATTCAACTAAACACTCCACAAGGTCAAGAATTTCGTGAAGTTAAAATAGCCGTGAGAGGTCATCATACAAATGATGATGCAGGTCAAGCCTGTTTTGTACAAGCCCTAATGGATATTTTAATATACCCAAACATAACTTTAGTAACTAACCACCCACAAAACTTTTATATTCATGAACTTATTCGAAAATTTAAATCACCCCAACTTCGTGCACATTTTATCAATATTAACCAACGCCCCTGGTGTCAAACTCCTCCACCACGTCGAGGATATTAAAATTGTTTTATTAAAAATCTTTCTTTGCTAAAAATTATATAAATTATAATCAATAACCTTTTTCTTAAATAACTTTTTAAAACAAACTTTTATAATATTCTTTTTTAAATCGTTCATTATTTTTGAAATTCGTAATCTTATTTTTTATTTATCAAATCAATATTATATAAATGATATAAAAACAAAGTGTTTAAATTTTTCATATGTTTTTAACAATGTCTAACTTTTTTTTATTCATATTACTTCGCGATCATGTTTGAATATTTATATTCTATGTATTATTAAGTTGCTTTATTAGATTTTAGAATCAACAATAATTTAACCATAGCATTATCAATTTTAACAACGTAGATTTTCTGTTGCTCTTTTTACAAAAGCTTGTACACTCAAAAAAATTGAAAAAGTGTTATGCTATTGGATTGAAAAGGAAAATAAAAATACGATGGTTGACGCAATCTTTTTTTTTTCAAAAGTTAGTCCTCATATTTATCTAAGATCTTTACTGAACAAATTTCAAAAAAAAGGTTTTCAAAAGTTATGAATTTTTTAAACAAAAATCTATAGTAGGAAATCTTCTTGCCTTCGTATAAAAAATTTATATCTAAAAAACATAAAGTTCATATCAGCCATTTAAAATTTTATTTTTATTAATTAGATTTCGATAACAATTTTTGTTATATTTTGAAGAATTAATATTTTCGAAGTTATTGTATTGAAAAAAGGAAAAAAGGGCTTAGAAAATATTGAGTGGAATTTGTTGTCATTTTATCTCAACTTTAGCAAGTAAAAAGAGCAACTTAAATTCGTTAAACTGTGTTTATTAAAAAAAAATGGGCGATAAAGATCCTGAAAAAAATATGCAGGAAGAAAATGACGATCAAATTCCCAAAAAAAGAGCATCAAAAAGCCGAAGATCAAGGCCGATAAATACAGGTTATAAAAAATTTTATAATTAAAAAATAAAAATAAGATTTTTAGATCAAGAAGAAAATCCAAAAACTCCCGTAAAACAACGCAAAAAAGAAGAAGTTCCAAAAAAAATAAATAAGAAACAACAAAATACTTCAGATGATCAAAATATAGAAGTTGGAGTTCATGATTTATCAATGGAAGATATTGAAGGAGTTATTAATGAAAATGAAACAAATGACCCAAGCTACTTAGATCAACCGGAATTAGAACCAGTTTCCCCTCCTGCTTCTCCATGTTCTTCAAGACGAAAATCGATTGGTTCAAATTCTTCTAAAGGATCAACAGCATCAACAGAACAAAGGCATGAAAAAAGTATTAAAATTATCTTTCCAATTTGGAAGGCATATTTCGAAGTAAATTAAATATATATTTCATTATTTAAAAAAGAATTTTTTAGACACAAAACGTTCCTGAAGAACGTCAAAACTTTGTAGCTGATAAAATCGGTTATTTAAATGCTACTATTTCAAATTTTATTGTTAATGCTTTAAAAGAAAATCCCGAGGGTTGTATTCCACAAACTGAAACTGAATTAATAGTTAATAAACCTCAACAAAGTTTTAATAGAATTTTGAAAGTTCTCAAAGGCGATTTTGGAGAAAAGCAAAGAGTTTTTATTAATCCAACTTGTGAAACAAAATCATGCATGAATCCTACTCATTATTCCATTGAAGAATCAATTTTAAAGAGTGGAGATTTATATAAAAGGGTTTCAACTGCAGCAAAAAATATTTCGGATGATACAATTATTGAATTAGTCGCATTTCTTGAAGAATCAATGAAAGTATGTTTTTTTACTAAATGATATAAAATTTATTTCAAAAAGTTAAATATTTTCAATGGTATTCTTTTTAGGAAAATATCAAAGAAACTGTTCAAAATGAAATTAAATCTTGCTCTAAATCATTAGTTTTTATTACAAAGATTACAGCCGAAGAACTTGTAAACCGAATGAAGGAAGTTTCTTGTTCATTAATAAATGATATTTCTGGCAAAATAAAAGCTACATTCTCAAAATTCGTTTGGATAAAACTTACGAACGGCACTCGCCCTCAAGCAAATTATGATAATATCATATTATGTAACGAAACAAAAAATCAAAAGGTTTGATATATAAAAAAAAGGTGTAATAGGATTTTTATCATTTGTTTTTAGGTATGTCTTAATATTTCTCATCAAGGACTTAAAAATTCTGGAGCAAAAATATTTGGAAAAAGTTATGATGATATCATTAAAATTAAACCAATACCAAAATTACCAGAATTTCCATTTCCAAACGAAATGCAAAATAAAGAAATTGTTGAAACTGAAAATGAAAATGAAGATGATATCGAAGCTGATAATGATAATATAGCAGTCATTGAACAAGAGGAAAGTGAAGAAGAAGCAGTTATAGAAATATTAAAAGAAGTTGATGCCATACAAAATAATGAAAGTCTGATTGATTTAAATGTTAAATCTTGTGAAAAAAATTTCGAGGAAGAAGAAAAAGCAATTGCATTGCTTTTAGAAAAATACAAGCTGCTACCCAATTTACCAGACGAATTTAAAAAAAATGAATGGAAAGATTGTGATGAATGGATTAGTTTGCTTAAATTTGGAGGACAAATTAATTCTGGAAAACAACCAATCAATCACAATGAAAATTTACAAAAAGCGAGCGAATGTAAGCCTTGATTATATACAAAATAATATTTTTATAATTTCACTTTAGTTATCGAGGCCAAGTTTAAAAAAGGTCAAGGATTTCATTATGAGGAAGCAATCAGAAGAATGCGATTGTTTTTAACTTGTTTGGAAGAACTACGAAATGAGAGCAACAATGTATTAATGTTAGCGAGTCAAGTTAATGATGATGTCGATATTGATTTTGATGAATCATTTTCACCTGAAAATCTAAAAGAAACTTTAAATGCTCTCACGGATGCTTTATTTAATTTGACAATTAAACAAATTAATTCAAAAGGTTTTATTGGAAATAATGAATGGGCCATCCATCTTGCTGATAAATCAGTATGTAAAACTTTAATAACATGAAAACTTTGTTAAAAATTTGATTTAGATTACCGACTCTGTTATTACATTGAAATTATATTTATGTTATCTCATAGCTTCTAAAGAACTTGATATGGAAAATTTAAATAACAAGACTTATCATTTAAACCATACTGAAGCATTTCGTGCATTTATGGCACGAAGTTATGTTAGAAGAGGTAATTTTATGTCATCAATTACTTGCTTTCTCCGTGGTAAACAATTTGAAAGTAACCGTAGATATGATTCAAAAGAATATATTAAATTGAAGGCAACATCCATTTTTGCCCTTACAAATAGTATTGGTGTAGCTGCAAGTTTAAATAAACTAAATTCCCAACATTAAATAAATAAAATAATTTTCCAGTTAAAATATCTCGGTGTATTTGATTTGACAGCAGAATCTTTCCCTCTTTCGTCGATAGCCAAAAATGCAAAATATTTGAAGAATTTAAAAAAAACTCGTATTTCTCCAAATAATGATATTTGGCCTATTTTAGGTATTTTTTTTATTATCTCCAAAAAATTATATGTAAATTTTATTAAATATGACTTTATTTTAGATGCAGATATTTATACATTTTTTGAACGACGCCCAATAAATTCAATTGTTGATTTACAATGCATGTTCATTAGAAATTTTATTTAATAAACTCTTTGATTTTCAGATATGTGCTTATGCAGTCTTCAAATTAAAGCTGGATGGCGGATAAGCTCCATCATTTCGGTACGTGGTCACGCATTAGCCGACTCAAGTCCTGGTTTGAAATATAAAGATGTAAAATTCTTCTGGTTTAATAATTCTTTATGGTTAGAAATAACAACCCCATTCCATAAAACAGAAAAAAGCGCTGGTGGTGATCCGTAGGTTTTCTTTAATCAATATACATATATACTATAAATACAAACATTTCAGTTTAAAAGTTTCATTTATTTGTACCAACACTAAACATTGTACCGTTTGTTATTTTTTACTTTTACTGGAATTGAGAAACGCCTTTAATATTCCGCTTTTGGAAGGCTTGAAAAAAAAATCATTGATTTTGAAATCTGAAAAAGCGGATTGTTTTCTTTTCGCAAATCCAGATACAACGAATCGTCTAAATGAGGTAAAAATTTACAGTCATTTATTTACACTCTTTTATTTATATTTTTTAAGGAAATTTGCTTAAAAGTCAATCACATTGATTACTTGATGCGATTAATAAGCAATACTTTGCGTGTTCCTAAGAAATGTGTTACATTTAAAAGTTTCAGAAAAGTAATTTTTTTATTAATTTTACAAAAAAAAAATATTGTTATAGGGAATGGCAGTAGTTACTGCTCTGAGAATTTTGAAAGAAAATAAAAGCTTAACTTCACTTTCTGAAATTATGTCAATTTTAAAATCAACCAAAAATTGGATGAGTGATGCCTGTTATCAATATTTATTATATGGAAACAATGAATTAACGAATACAATTGCTATCTTCAAAGATGCCTTGGTATTAAATGAACTAGCCGATCCTTTTGATTATCATAAATATTTAAAAGATATTGGCTCAAATGATAGATTCTTTTTTAAAAAAGAAGACGAAATTGGTAGGTTTTATTGTCAAAAATAAAAATAAAAATTTTAGTTTTAGTTAATTTGATTGTGGACACTCTTGCCCCATTTTGGTTATCAAACTCGAATAAAGAAGAAAAAATATTAAATTCATTTATCGAAAGTCGTAAAATGATGGTGTCAGATCACCTTAATCAATTCTTATTTTATCATGATAATTCCAATGTCACCCTCACTCGAATTAATCTTGATACCGAAGAAAAATTGGATTTTGATGTTATGTGTAATTTTTATACATATAGTTTCACAACAGAAATTGACTCAAAATTATTAATTACTTGCCCTCTATGTGAAGAAATAAACGTTGATTTAAAACCACATTTTGAAGAACATAATGAATTATTTGAATGCTGTAATAGTTCTGGTGCAACAAAAAATTATGATGAATGGAAAACTCATATGCAGAATAATCATTTTCATAACTACAACTGCCGATGTGAGTAAAAAATATTTTTTTTTGTTTTATGAAATACTATTTTTAGTTTGCCATACTTTAATTCCTCGAACAGTAAAACGAAGTTGTGAAAGAAAGAAACACAATGTTGTAAGAGCATCAACTTTAAATCTTCATTGGAAAAAAATTGAAAAAAATGTCATGGAAAAAAATCAATTGTCAAAAAACGACCTCCTGGAATTAATGCAGCGTCAACCAAATAATCCTGGTTATGCTGCAGGTATCTTTGATACTTTAATTTTAATGAATCGTGAATTAATTGGTTTGAATGACGATGAATTCAGCGAAGTTCGAAAACTTATGTTAAATTTTAAATAAATAAAATATTTTTAAATTTTTTTTGTGATGTTTTACACAATATTTTTTTTTGTTCTCCATTAGTGAGAAAATATTTAACCAATCATAATTAATATTTACATATAACCTTTAATTTTTGCTTTTTATATAATAAATAAGTATTCATAAAATAAAAAAGAATAAATTTACATTTACAAATTACTACAAAAAATAATAAAAATCTTACAGAAAAATTGGTACGAATATATGAAAGAATTTTTTAACGGTATTTTTACCATTCCCCACATTTTCAAAAGTTTTTCCTTTTTTTGGATTTTTAGCTCAAAAACTTTAAAAGGCTTTGTTTTTTATTCTGGTAATTTGAATATTAGGAGTTGATTAAAAATTAAAAAGAAGTGACATTCCACTCAAAAAAATAATTACAAAAAAAAAAAAAAAAAAATGTCTGGGTAAAAAAGGTAGAAGTGCCTTGTATTTTTTATTTTTTTTATACGCGAATATTTTTTTGATCATTGTGTTTTAGAAAATTTGAGACAGAATATAGCTTTTTTTAGACACATTTTTCGTATTTTTGTTTTTTTAATTTGAAAGGAAAAAAATGAAGAAAAACATTACATTTTTCTTTGTGCTAATGATAAAATTTTCATTGATTCGTCTAAAAATAAATTTGCTCATAAAAAAAGGAAAAGATGATTTTTAGCGCAAGTTAAAAAAATGTATTCTTCTTTATGTTTTTTTAGACCGACTAGACTGGTCTAAATATTTTTTTTAAATATTTTATATATATATTTTTTATTATGTTGAAGTTAATTTAAGAAAATACTAAAAAATTGCATAAATAAATGTAAATTACTATTCGAGTTTTTAAAATAAAAATTAATAAATTTATTCAAATTTCTTTTAAAAAATCTTTGAATGCCAAAGATTCTCTAAATGGCAACACTTTTAATGTTATAAAAGAAGCAAAGATCTAGTAACCCAAACATTAATTTGAAATAAAAATAAAAAAATTTATTAAATTCAAAATAAATTTTAAAAAAGTTTAATAAATGAAACAAAAAAGTTGTATTTCAAATATGAATTTTTACAAATAAACGAATCACTTTTTCAATCGACAATTTTTTTTATTATTTCATTCCAGAAAATGTTTTTTTTTCATTGTGATTTTAAATGTTCTTATCACGAAAATTACTGTAATTCGTTTGTTGTTGAATGAATATGCTTGGAAAGTAATAAAATAAAAAAAATTACTGCTTTTGAAGGAAATGAAACAGAGGTGTAACAATTAATAAATTTAAAAATATTAATTCCGCTGCCGGGAATCGAACCCGGGTCACGTGGGTGAGAGCCACGTATATTAACCACTATACTACAACGGACTACGCTAAAGAGCTAAATAAAATGGTGCACTCTTTATTTATCGTGTCGCATCAGAAATAACAAAACACACATATGTCCTCATTAATTGACGAAAAATTCGTAGTAAAAGAAGAAAAAAAAACAAAAAACAGACGAACAGTTAGAAATAATTTTAAAAAAGAGAGGGGGAAAAAAGACCGACGAACATGGTGAAATTTTTTTTTATTTATGAAAAAAATTGTTAGAATTAAAAATCCTTAATAAATTTAAATGCATTTTTTCATATTGGTGATAAGAAAATTCGATAAATTTATATTATTTTAATTGAGATTTATATTTCCAAAAAATTAAGAAAATTTTAAACATGGAATCTTCAAATAAATTCTTAAATAATTGCTTTTTTTTTTTTGAGCTAATTTATATTTTTTTCATTTCCCTTGTAGCTCCTTTGAATTTTCGACATTTTTATTTTGAAGTTCCCAGGGGTTGGTCATTAAATTTACACCCTTTAAAGGTATGTTTGTTACTCAAATTTTCTTTGTTTGCTTTCCTTTGATTTTTTGTGTGTGGTTTGAAAAAAAATAAAAAAAATTAAAGGTTGAGGCGCGCAAAATTTCATTTCATTTTTTTGAAACGGCGGCTAACTATGTTTTTTTTCTTTTTTTTTATTTGAATATTTTAATTAAGTTTTTCTAATTTTTTGAAATATATTAAACGAATTATACAGTGTTCTAAGCTCAATAAAAATCATTTTTTAAATTTGTGCACTATTATTTGTTTAAAAAAATCTTGATTTTTTGAAGAGAACTGAAATTGTTTGAAAGAAGCTATAAAATTACAACACAGAATGTTACCACTAAGGTAGCAAGTAAAATGAACGAATTGCTTGGTCGAGAAATCATTTAAATGTAATAATAAAAAAAAAAGAATACATGCATTCTTTTGTTATATTCAACTTATTTTTTGTTTCTTATTTTCTTCAAATATTCTTTGTTTGCATTGCGTTGATTTTTTTCGTGTGTGACAAGGAAAAATTGTAAAAAAGGAAAAATTAAAGGTTGATGTGCAAAATTCATTTCATTTTTTTGCAACAGCGATAAAATCTATCTGTTTTTTCTTTTATTTTCTTTCTCTCTTTGAATGAGTTTGATCTTCATATTACGAATTTTAGGATTAATATTGTAGCTAAATGATGAATATTTGATGGAATAATGAAATATTTTGTTACACTAGCAATAACAAATTTTTTGTTTCTAATTTTTATTTATTGGTTGAAAGAAAAAATATGAAGCCAACCAACTAAACAGTTTTTATATTTTTTTACCGAATATCAAAGAAATAAAATAATTTTTAATTTAAAATCAATAATGTGATAAAATTAAAAACAAAAGCAAAATTTAATAATAATAAAAAATTCAAAAAGAAAAGTGTTAACTTTATTCAAAATACGTAGTACTCTTTCGCTATGGTTTAATCGCACACATCGTTTGCAAAAAAAAAAAGGCAGAATGGTGTTTCTTTTTTTTTTGCTAACACATTTTTTTCTTTTTTCTTTAATTTATTCACGCGCGCTTTTTTTTCATTTATTGAAATTGCATCTTAGGTTTGATAATAATTTTTTTTTACTTGTTAAGTTGGTGGTGTATTTTTTCTTCTAAACTTCTCTTTAACTTTTTATGAAACTATTGAATGAGTAATATTGATTCAGAATGAAAAATTATACGATGATACATAGATTGTATTTTTACTATTTTTAATTATTAAAGTTTTTGGATAATAAACATAACTAAATGTAATTCGAAAGTTAATTTTCTAAAAAAATAGAAAATAAAGATATTTTAGGATAAAAAATTTTCAATGAAGTGAAAACTTCAATCTTACAATCATTATTGAAGTTTAATGACACAATGCCAAAGAACTTGCATTATTTTTGATTGAAAAGTCCATGAACCAGGACCAAGAAGTAGGTGAGAGTCTCGAATCCTAACCACTAGACCATTTGGGATGGTTAATGGATGCCTCGAAATTAGAGGAAAATAGCAACGCACGACCTCCCATGCAAAAACAGCCGCACACACAACCAAACGCGCCAGTTGGGAGGTCTTCTCTTCTTTCTCCATTCGCTGCACAAGAAAAACGTGCATTTGAAACATAAAAAACATAAAAAAAAACCTTGTAAAATAAAAACAAAAAATTCAGAATCAGCAACATTGATAGCAACATTCAAACCTTCAAATGATCCATCACAACTTCCCATTGACTTCAAAACAGAACTTGAAAGAAAAACGCAAGCATTTCGCCAAAAATTTACATCAGTTTTTAATTTACAAGTGAGAAACCAAAAGTTAAAAAACACAAAAAAATCTAAGTTTAGGATGTCAATGAAAACGATGCTGAAATGGGACGATATGGTTTTGCAAACATGATTGGAAGCGTGAGCTATTGGACCGGTTATTGCCAAGTTTCGAGTCCTTGCCTTTCTTATAATGAAGCAATAAATTATGGACCATTAACTCTTTATTCGGGAATTCCATCAAGGCCATATTATCCTCGAGGATTTCTTTGGGATGAAGGTTTCCATAATCTGTTAATGAGGAAATTTAGGCCTGAATTAAGTTTAGATGTAAGTTATTCTTTATTAGCAAAAAATAAAACAAAAATTGTTATATGTAAGTAAATACCATAAAAATATGGCAGAGACACATTTAAAAATTGTAAATTTCAAAAATTGCTTTTGCTCCTTAATTTTTACTTTATACAAATTTTTTGTTTTCATTCGGGTTTTTTGCAGCTAAAAAAATCCATCAAAATCTTTTAAATCTCAAAACAAAGTTATAAAAAAGCAATAAAAACTTTTTAAATCAATTTTAAATTTGTAAAATTTTATTACAATAACCTTTTAGAAGTAACATATTCTTGACTTGCCTCAAAACCTAGCCAAAAAAAATATAGCTCCATAATTTTCATCTTCAGATAGTAGCTTCGTGGTTAGATATGATGGATTCAGATGGATGGATTCCACGCGAAGTTGTACTTGATAGTGAAGCTCATCGACGAGCTCCTCCTTTACTCTTCGAAGATTCCACCGTAGCCAATCCACCAATGTTTATTTATTTGGTTGGAAAGCTCATGGATGATCCAAATGCTGCAACAACATATAAAGACAGACTTATTCGACTTTTCCCACGGATGAAATTGCTTTATACTTGGCTGAGAGATATTCAAAAAGGACCTCTTGAAGGTTCATGTCAATGGCAAGGTAGAAATCAAACAACGGATATGGAATTAAATCCTGGTACAACTCCCAGTGGATTAGATGATTATCCACGAGCTAGTCATCCAACCGATAAAGTAAAGGCTTTTCCACCATTTCAATTCCAATAAATTATTATTGCAGGAATATCATGTGGATATGAGATGTTGGATGGCAATGTCATCAAATGTAATGCTAAGACTCGCGCAACTTGCAAATGCGACGGATTGGATTATCGAAATTCAAAGTGATCAAACGCTTTTTAATAATCTCACAAATCTTGATCAACTTCATTGGTCGGAAAAAGCTAATGGATATTTTGATTATGGATTGCATAGTTATGAAGTTGCTATCGTAGGTGAAAAACAACCTGATGGAAGTGTAAAATATCGAAGAGAAGTATTTTCCAAACCTGAATATCGCTTTGTTGATGATGTTTATGGTTATGTAAATATTTTTCCATTCCTTCTTCGTTTATTCCCAGTTGATTCACCAAAATTAAAAATTATTTTGACAAGGCTCAATGACACAGAAGTAAGAGCATTAATAAAATATAATAAAAGTAACAAAAAAAATTTAGGAAATGTGGACACCTTTTGGTCTTCGATCTGTTTCTAAACGTT
This sequence comes from Panagrolaimus kolymaensis, assembly GCA_028622995.1. Classification (NCBI taxonomy): domain Eukaryota; kingdom Metazoa; phylum Nematoda; class Chromadorea; order Rhabditida; family Panagrolaimidae; genus Panagrolaimus; species Panagrolaimus kolymaensis. The sequence goes on along the minus strand of JAJQJQ010000046.1, from coordinate 185,847 downwards.
CACGATATTACGATTCATTCAATACTGATACAGCAGCACCATATTGGCGTGGACCGATTTGGATTAATCTTAATTATCTCGCACTCGAAGCCTTACAATATTATTCATCTGTTGATGGTCCATTGAAATCACTCGCATCAAATCTTTATGCTTCATTAAAATCCAATGTTGTTACAAATCTTGCAAATCAATATGCTAAAACAGGATTCATTTGGGAACATTATGATGATAAAACTGGAGCTGGTGCTGGCACAAGACCATTCACTGGGTGGAGTGCCCTTGTATTAGCAATAATGGGAGATGCATATTATTAAACTTTATTAAACTTAACAAAAATATATAAAAACAAAAGAATAAAAACTATTTGAAAAATCTGTAAACATTTGATTTACCATCCATTGGAGCAAGCTTCTTAGCAATATAATCATTGGTATATATTTGAATAACAGGAAGGCCTTGAACAATAACATGATCTTTAGTTGAGAGAACATCACCAAGAGTTTCTTTGAGCAGCAATTCACGCACTTGTTCATCATCAAAAACATCCAATGCAATGAAAAGTCGAACATTTGATAGCCTAAAAATGTATGCAATGAAAACAAAACAAGTGGAAAAGTACAAACTTGAAAACATGTGAGCGATCCCATTCAGCAGGAAATTCCAAAACAGGTTCAATTAAAGTTCTAATTGAATAATTTTCTGGACATTCTGTAAGAAAATCTGTTTGTCCAACTTCTGGGTATTGCAGCATAATAGGCCATTCAAGAGTATCAGTGCCATGTTCGAAATCCACACGAGTTGTCTGCAAAAAATAAACTATAATAATCCAAACTTTTTCACATTAAAAAAGCACTTACAGGTCGATTAGGAAAGTTAACATCCAGCATGGTCCATTCAAATTCGCGATAATTGTTGAAATCAATTTCAGGAGTAAATTGAAGCTTTCGTCTTTTAAACATTTGTACAATTTTTTCTTTCTTTTGTAAATCACGTAATAAAGCAGCTTGACGTTTTGAAGCTTCTATTTTATCCTTTTCAACTCGTTCAGCAGCAACTTTTCGTAAAGCTTTGAGTTTTTCTTTAGCTTCATCAAATTCTTTTTCACGACCATCTGGAGGAGTTTCAAGCTTTGCAATGAAGTCGGTGGCAAATTTCAAAGTTCTTCTTCCAGATTTTTCAAATTCTGATAACAATTCACAGCAACGAATCATAGCCTAAAATCGTATTTTACAGAGGAAAATATTAGAAAGGATTTACTTTGGTATGAAGAGGATCAAATTTAAGCGAAATCAAGCTATCTTTTAAACCAGATGAATAATTTCCAAGATATTTATGAGCTGTTGCACGATTACAATAAATGACAGCATTGAGTTTTCTATCAGCTATCATTAATTTTGCTCCTGAAATGTTTGCAAAAATACAGAATTAAAATAAACTACACAAACACCAACCTTCTGTATAACTATCAATAGCCCATCGATATTTCTTGAATTTGAAATGTTTGTTTCCTTCATCTTTATGATTGGTGGCAGTTTCCAAGAGATCTTCACCTTCATTATCATACTTCAAAGATTGCAGAGCTTGAATTGCAGTGGGAAGTTCGCCATCTGCTGAAGGAGTGAAGTTATCCATGAATGCTGGATGATTATCATATTCTTTACACCATTCATCAAAGTTGAAGGGTTTCTTGGGTTCATTCTAAAACATTGAAAATTAGTCAAACGAAATGAAAAAAAGGAATATGGACAAACTTTTTGATTTGCAGCCAATTCTTCCATGAAATCATCGCAATCTTTATCAAGTTTAGCAGCTAATTCTGCTCTTTCTTTCTCTGATAGTATCCGTTTTTGAGGACATTCCATTTTATTATTATCGAAAATTATTTCAAAAAACTTTTTTTGAAAGGGTAAAAGTTTAACATTTTCCACAAAAAAAAATTTTTGTTTGAAAGTTTCAATATTTGAAAAGAAAAGAAATTTCGTGCTAAAAGTTTTGAATGAAGCCGAAACCCTTGCTTTTGTTTCATTTTTTTTTTGTTCGTTGCAACTTTTTTTGTTTGATTGAAAAAATAAAATAGTTTTACAAATTTTTCGTGAAATTTTCTTACATTTTTTTAATTGGCTTCTAACCTTTGCCTACTTTACAGAAGATTTTCTCAAAATGGCTGAAAACCCAAATGAAGGAAATCTACATCTGCTCGACAAAGAACTTTTGGAATTATCTGATACTGAAGAAGATGAAACACCGAAGGTTAAAGAAGTTCCTAAGAAGCCAAAAAAGGCGAAAACTCATCGTGTAAAGCCACCATCATCTCTACCTGCTAACAATGATCTTATGGCAAATCTCAACAATCATCTCAGATTTCAAACTGGTTTATTCTTGGTAGCTTGGTATCTTATGCAATCATCAACGACGGAAAGCAAAAAAGCGTCAAAGAAAGTCTCGAAATCTGAAAGAAAAACTCCTCCTGTTAATTCTGAACATGGTATTCTGGATGATGAAAGATTATTGGAGAGCTCTGATGAAGATGAACAGAAACGATCTCCTGTTTCTGTTAGAACTACTGTTGCTGCTGATTCAATTCCTTTTCTTGAAGATGATCTTCTAAAATCATCTGATAGCGATATCGATGAATCACAAAATGAAGTAACGCCACCATTGGTGAAAGCATCCTCTACTAAATCAGAAATTGCTAAAATTGTTGTTGATGATGAAACACTTTTGAAAAGTTCTGATGATGAAAGCGATGATAATCAACCTGGAACATCTAAAGCGCAATCGACAGTTACAACTAACGATTCTGTGCCCTTCCTTGATGAAGATCTTCTTAAAACTGATAGTGATATCGAAGACGATGAGGTTATGCAACCAGCTGATCAAAAACCACAAAAAGAAAATGGAAATGGAAAACTTTTGGTAATTTCTGATGCTGATGACGATGAATCTAAAAAAAAAAATGACATTTTTGGCGATGAAAAGCTTCTCCAAAGCTCCGATGACGAAGAAGAGAAACAATCTCCTATGAAACAATCAAGTAATGAAGATGATACTGTGTCTTTTCTGGAAGATGATCTCCTTAAATCCTCTGATACCGAAGATAATGAAGTTATGCAACCAAGCAATGGAAAGCTTTTAGAGATTTCAGATACCGAAGACGATGAAAAGAAATCCGATATTGCTGCTTTTGAAGATGAAAGACTTTTAGAAAGCTCCGATGATGAAGAAGAGCAACAATCAACTGATGCCGATGATTCAGTGCCTTTTCTTGATGATGATCTGGTTAAATCCGACAATGAAGTCGAAGATGTGTCTGATGAAGTTTCTCGACCCTTAGCGTCACCTCCAACAGAACCATGTAAAGAAAATGGCACTCTTAATGGAAAACTTTTGGAAATCTCGGATGACGAAGATGAAGATAAGAAACCTGCAAAAGATAAAGCTGCTATTGATGATGAAAAGCTCTTACAGAGCTCAGATGACGAAGAAGAGAAGCAATTGCCTGTGTCTGCTCAATCATCGCCAGGGTCAAATGATTCAGTTGTGCATTTTCTTGAAAATGATCTTCTTAAATCTTCTAATAGTAATATCAAGGATGTCTCAAGTGAAGCTGGAAAAATGAAAGCATCTCCATTAAAAACGCAAGAAGAAAATGGAAAACTTTTGGAAGCTGCCGATATTGCTCTGAAAGAAAAGAAGCTTGAAAAAGAAGATGGTATTTTTAACGATGAAAGACTTTTACAGAACACCGACGACGAAGAAGATGAACCTTTTCCTGCAGGTACAAAAGCACAATCAATCTCTGATGATGATTCAGTGCCTCTTATTGAAGATGATCTTCTTAAATCGTCTGATGCTGATATCGATTCTTTGAACAATCTTGTTTCTCCTAAACCATCAAACATTATTGAATTGGATGAAGCTACATGTTCTTCAATGCTTTCAGAAGTTACTGTTGCTGCTATGGATGATGATGATGTTGAACCTCAAATAACTACAGAAGCTTGCGAAAATGATGATGGAACTCTCAAAGATGATGAATACGAGATTGATACCAGCAACAATGTTAGAAACTTCAGAACTATCAATCCTATTAAAACAAAAATTGCTGAAACTATACCGAAGTAAGTTACTCCACATACCTGCTTTTACATCAATTGTAATGAATCTCATTTTAGGCCTGAATTAAATCATTTAATTAACTTTTGGATGGCAAGGTTTACAAAGTTTTCTGATATGGTTTTATTTTGTCAATACCTTCAATATCATATCGAGAAATACGATGGATTACTGTACCTTAAAATTTATCAACAAATGATTCGGGTGAGTTTTTGACATAATTTTTAATTGATGATGGATTATAAACAAAATTTTAGGCTGTTGCTGATAGAGAACCAGCATTTGAAAGTCATATTGCTTTAGCTTCTAATATTCCTGCAATGTGTGAACTTCGATTTCTTTGTTTCAATCCTCTCAATCCTGATGTCATTTATATCAATCCAGAAGTTCTTCAACTCCAAGTGTTTCCTCTTGCTTTGGGATTGCCTTCAGAATTAATGTTTTGCTTCACAAAAAGAAAACAATGGAAAGTTTCTGAGCTTCGTGGTAATTTTATTTTCAAAGATATTCGTGACTTTTATCAACAACTTCAAAACTTCGTTAATGATCGACCTGATTTGGTTATTCTTGAATCAACAAATGCTAAAGGTATGTCTTTTGTTTTCTTCCTTCTTTTTATGTATTTGGTTATTTTTTAGATTCTTTTCCTCAAATGAGTCTCAAATTAAATGATCGTATTAGCACCAAATTTCTCTGCTTCAACTATAGTTTCAATGATATCTCAATGTATGAAATGATGCATCTTCGAAATGATTATGTCAAAAGTCTCAAACAATTCATGCCTCAAACTAAATTGAATATTTATCCTTGTTAAACTTGCTTCTTTCTTTTTTGTCATGCAATTGTACCATATCATTTCTTGCCTTGTATTATTGTAACCATGTGGTAATATTTGTAAACGGGTTGTTTTTGATGATTTTTAGCTTTCATTTATTATCCATTTCTTAATGGTAATTTTTTTTATTCTGTTTTCTATAAATAATAAAGTTTTTATTCTTTTTCTACGACGGTTGAATGAAACTTTCAAAGCATTTCTGAACTTTATTTTTTTCAAGTTTAAAAGCTTACGTAATTTCATTTTCTTTTTTGTTTAGTTTCGATGACATTTGAATAGGGAAGTTCTAAAATTGAAAGTTAAATAAAAAAACTACTCGAGATTTTTCAAAGCACACTTTGGATGTCAACTTTTTTTGCGTCTATCTCAAGGTCGATCAGCAGCAGCATCATCAACAACGTCGTCGTTGTCGTTATGACATACGACCTTTAGACACACCACGATGAATGGAAAGAAAAAAAATCATCTGGATTGCTGTTGTTATTATGTACATACGTTTGTTTGGGTGCTTAAGCTTACACATATCTTTTGCTGTTTTTTTATTATCCTGACTTTGAGTAAGTGTAAAGCTTACATATGCTGCTGATCCATTTGGTTGGCTTTGAATTTGTTTGTCCGGATTTTTTTTTATTACGACCGACGACGATCGTGTAAAAAAAAACTTTTGCAGTTAAAAAATGAAAGATGCTTTTTTAAACTTGAGCTTAAAGCTTGCTTGCTGCTTATTTCATCCTCCATTTTTTTCTTACTCAGCCTACTATCTTGTGGCTATTTAGATTTTTTTTATCCCTATAAAACCAAAGAGGATAAGAAGAAAGCGAAGACACAACAAGTTGATCTAAGATTTCTGTGTTTATCACACCAAAAAGCAGCTTGAATTTTTTTGTTGTTTTAACTTTAATCTTTTTCATGTTGATGAAATAAATTTATGTCGCGTACTTGTTTGTTTGTGTTATTGTTTTAAACCTGTGAATATTCTTTTCTTATGAAAATATTATCCAAAGAATTTTTTTTTCTTTCAGATTTTAAATGCAACGGTAACAAATACTTATATTTTACAAGAAATTTATACTACTAAAAAGAAAGTTATAAAATGGTCAAATCACTTTTCGATCTTTCTTTAGCTGTAGTTTGTCATAAAGCACAAGTATCGAATATTTTTGCTCATTTGACTCCAGAATGCAAACAAAAATTATTACAATTTTTTACTTCTCATGATCAGGTTAGTTTTTTTATTTATGGAAAAAATGAGTTTACAAATTACAATGACGCAATACAATAGGAAGCAACAAGGAATCTATCGACTCATAAAATAATTGCCAAAATTTTATTTAATAAATTTTCGATGGTTAGTAATTATTTACTGATTTGATGCTTGGTGAATGCCTTAAGAAAGGCTTTCAATGGTATTTATTTCATTCTAAACTTTTCTTTGATTAATTAAAAATCTTTTTGTTTACTAATCACAAAATTTATTACCTTGTTTTTATTATCATCGTCTTCACTTGAAGCACCACCATGAAAAACATTATTACAAAAGCGGGTGAATCTTTTCCACTAAAATATATCGACAGCCTTAAAAAGAATGGTTTCCGAATATTTATATTTAACTAACCCAGCTTCCTTCTCTCTGCTTCCGCTCTAATTTCTTTTGTCGCTTCATTTGTTTTTTCTCTAACTTTTTTTGATATTTTTTCTCAATTTCTTGCATCATTTCCCTCATAGCAGCTCTTTCTTTTTCAGAAATTTCAAATGGATCAGCTCCTTCACGTTCTTCATTATTAAAATAAATTCTAGGAGTTTCACGTTTTTTTTTGGGGTGATGAAGAATCAAAAAGTCCAACATATCCAATTTCGCTTTGAATGGGATTCCCAAAGAAGCTAACTTTGCTTCGACGTCGATTTTCATAGGCTTGTTCCCATTGGTCTCGTTGATAATTTTCATACCATCTTTGATTTTCATCATTTCTTCTATCATCGTAACGAGAGCATCTTTCTCCAAATCAAATGATATTCCACATATCTGTAAAAAATATGGACAAAATTGTTAGAGATTAAACCCGAATCGTTCAATTTCCACGCTTTCGATAAAAAATTTTAAAAGTGAATTGATCTCTCCGCTGCTAACATCTAGTATCATCGTCCCAACTTTCGATATGGAAAAATTCGCGAGCTTTGTAATACACTTTTTTTCTTTTGCAAATGTTTACAAAAATCATTCCATCTTCGTTTTTTTTCTTCGGCATTTCCTTTTCTGTTTTTCAAAAGCCAATGTTTTTGATGATTCCTTTTCAACCGAAAGACACTTTTTGGTATTATGCTTTATAACCTTTTACAAAAAAAATTTCCACATACATATATTTCTTTAATGCTCTCAATTTTCTTTGTTTCTTTTTCAATAAAAACAACATCCTATCCTTTTCGCGCTTTTTTAGAAAAACTAACTTTATTTTGGAGAGAAATGTATCCATCCATGTTTCATAACCAAAATATTCCATTTGCTATAACAATAAAACTGAAAACAACAAAAAATATACAAAGCACAGCTAAAAAATACAAAAAATCTTTATGGTTTACTGTAGCCTAAATTAATCAAGATTTTCCAAACTCAATTATTTTTGTTTTGCAGATTGATAGCGATCAATGCGTTCGTTTATTTACAAATCCCGCATTTGGATGTAATTTAACTGAACTCAGCTTTTATTTGAGTGATCAAGTAAATGATGCTGTACTCGAATGCCTTGCATCATCCACAAATCAATTTCGTCGAATTGCAATTGTTGAATGTCCAAATGTAACCGATCAAGGAATAATTTCTGCAACCATTGGGCAAAAATGTTTACGAATGTTAGAACTTCGAAACCTTCGATCCATAACTTCTGAAGCATTGAAATGTGTTTCATCTCCACATTTAAGTGGAGTTGATTTAAGCGGATGTTTAGCCATAACATCTGATGGAATATTTTATTTAGTTCATCAAAATCCATCCATTCGGTGTTTGTATTTGAATCATTGTCGAGGACTCGACGATCAAGCATTGTATGATATTGCACAATGTATTGGTGAAAATTTACATATCTTGGAATTGGATTTCTTACCAAATATGACCGATCCTGCAACAAGCTTACATAGATTATCACAAAGATGTCCAAAAATTAGTCAGTTATCACTTTGTAACTTTTTTGATGTAAGTTTTTTCGTTTAACAAACTGATTTTCTCGAAGAAGAAAAAAACTTTTACTTTAAACCAAGTCACTAATTTTCTTTCCATTTTTTTAGTCCACTGAATCAGCAGAAGATGAAGAAATCCCCGAATATCGAATTGAAGGCGACTCATTGGATTATATCGATTTGTGTGGCAATTATTTTCAAACCCTTCCCGATCTTCCTCCATCAGTTAGATGCCTTCGTCTTTCAGTAACAGGTTCAGAAGATATTCATGACCTCATTGCTAAATTAATTCAACTTCCACTTCTTAAAAATATTCATCTTGAGCTGATTACTTCTGGACATGATTGGGTTAGTCATTTTTTCAAATCCATTTAAAGATATGAAACTTGATTCTTAAAACTTTCTTAAAAGCAAAAAAAATATGTGAAGCTATTAAGTTTCAAAACTTTGATGCATTTTTTCTTTCGATGCTAAAAAACCTGTCGTTTTGTTGTCTGTCTGCTGCCAGCGGCATCGATCTTGCTTTTGCTTGGTTGAACTTCGGTCAACCAAGCAACCAACTGGTGACAACTTGTCCTCACAGTCGTCCACATTCTTTTTCTCTTTTTTTGCTTTACATTCTCGTGATCGACGACCAAATAGATTTTTTTTATTATTATTTTTCGTTTAATCTCAAAAAAAAAACTTTATGTCCTCGAGGTTTTATTATAAAAGCAAGAAGTATTGCGTCCTTCATCATTAAAAGGCGAAAATCAAAACAATATTTTTTTTTGATGAGGGAAAGAAGAAAAAACAAGGAAGTCAGTCGGCTGACAAAGGATTTTCACGTGTTCACTAAAAAGGAATAATTTGCTTATATCTATAAAAATATAAAAGGCAGCTTTGTGAATTTCCATTTCATAAATAAAAATAATAAACCATTTTGGTTTTTGCAATACCATAAAGTTTATGCGAAATTCGATGCAAATAACGACGAATTACTTTTTTGAACGGTTTAAAAAAGTTTTTTTATTGAAGCTTTAGTTTTAAAAACTTTGAACCTTGTGAATATTTTTAACAACGCTCGAAATCCACGGAAGAATAAACAAGCATTTTCAAAATAAAAAAAACTTTGAAAAATTTTGTCAACAACATTTACAGAAAAAAAAGATACCCAAAAATTAAAAAACCTTTAATTAACTTCTTTCAAAAAAAATTATTTTTCAGCGTTCCATTGATAATGCAAATCGCTTTCTATGTGAATTGATTCCAGAATTTGGTGGAATTATAACTCGCCTTCATATTTCTGTTACCGAAATTCGTGATGATGCCCTTGCTCTCATCACTCGTTCATTACCATATCTATGTCATCTTTCACTTGATGTTCGACATGTAAATATGTATTACCTTCATCGATTTTTTTCTGGTGGAAAAAAATCGCCTGGTGCAAGACTTCAATCACTTCGTTTGAGTAAACTTCGAGTTTCATATCGTTTGTTATTTGCCATTGGAAGATGTGCCACATCTCTCACTGATTTGGAAACAACTCATATGGGAGCTGTTGATGATAGATTCCTACGATTATTGGCAGATAATTGCAAAGATTTAAGAAATGTTAATTTTAATGGCTGCCGATGGGTTACGGATAAAGGTTTAGCTGCATTAACACGAAATGGAAGTTTACGAGAAGTTCGAATTCGTGGCACAGCTTGCAGCGATAAAAGCATTTACAATCTTGCTCAATTTTGTCCCGAACTTGAATGGATTGCTCATGCCGATTTTAGTGGAAGACCTAAATTTAGTGATGAAGCTTTGACATGTTTAAGAAATTCATGCATGCAACGGGTAATTTGTTAATACAAAAAAAAAGATAAAACCTCTCTTTACATACTCCACTTGTAATTGTAATTTAATGAAAAATTTGATATTTGGGATTATTACTGGTTGTTGTAAAAAAAACTTGAATAAAACTTTTTATTGAAATAACTCTACCAAAGTCTTCATAAAGAAGAAATGATTGTCAAATTGAAAACGAAACATGGATAATTTTGCAAAATAGTTTTTAAGTTGAAAATCCTCGCATTCTTCTTCCTCGCACAAAGTAATTCGGAATGAAAATACTTGCAAACGCCTTTACTTTTTTTTGTATTACTAACAGAGAAAAACAAGAATAAATTTTTTTATTAAACAATTAAAATCAATACAATTTACAGCAATAAAATTATAAAATAAATAAACTCCTGATAAAGTTAATTATCAGGGTTTTGTTGACCATTATTTGAATCATTTGGATCTTGATTTGCGTCATTAGTTGACGAACCAGCTAGTTGTTGACGGAGTTGTTCGACCAATTCAGGATTTGATTGTTGCATTTGTTGAGCAATCTGGAAAAAAGAAGATTAACTAAGAGTTAAAAGAAGAAGATAAACATACACTTTGCCCTGCAGCTAAAAGATCAGAAAAATTTCCACTAGCTGGTCCAGCTCCACTAGAAGAACCGCCCATAAATTGTTCCATCATTGAGCCCATAAGATTTTGCATGTTAGGATCATTCATCATTTGCATTGCAGCATTCATCATTTGAGGATTATTCATGAGAGCATTAAGATCAGGAACTCCGCCAGGTGCACCACCGAAGAGACCATTCAAGCCACCTAATGGATTCTAAAAAACAATAAAAATGAAAGTAAAGATAATGGATAAACTCACGGCTCCAGTATTGTTTTGGAATTGTGCTTCACGAACTTTTTCTTCGGCAATGGTGAGGTTGCTTTTGTAGCTTTCATTATTAGGATCCAATTCGAGTGCCTTCTTGTAAGCTTCGATAGCTTCTTCAAAACGATTTTGGAATGAAAGAGCCAATCCCATGCGTCCGTATGCCTTAGCATATTTTTCATCAAGTGCAAGAGCGGTACGACAATCCTATAAAAGTTTTATGATAAGTATCATCAAACAAAATAATTAATATCATACTTCAATGGCGAGATCATATTGTTCTAGACGACAATAAGCAGCTGAACGGTTACAGAAGAAGATAGGATCAGGATTGATATTGATAGCTTGAGTATATTTTTGAATTGCTTCTTCGAATTTTGAAGCCTTGACACATTCATTTCCTTCTTCTTTAAGGGTGTTAGCTTTAGCGATGTCATCAGCTGATGGAGTTGTAGATGATCCGTGAGTATCCTAAAAAAACAAAAGAAATAAAAAAGTAAAAAATAAACGAATACTTACAGCTGAACGACTTTCATGCGTTTCTGAACCAGAAAATTGATGACGAAGTTGATCAACCAGTTCAGGATTTGCTTGTTGCATTTGTTGAGCCATCTAAAAGTTAACAATGAGTATGAGTTTCAAAAGAAGATTGTAAGCATACACTTTGTCCAGCAGCCAAAAGATCAGCAAAGTTTTCACCAGCAGCTCCACCAGAAGAACCACCCATGAATTGTTCCATCATTGAGCTCATGAGATTTTGCATATTAGGATCATTCATCATTTGCATTGAAGCATTCATCATTTGAGGATCATTCATGAGGGCACTAAGATCAGGAGCTCCACCACCGAAGAGACCACTTAAACCACCGAACGCATTCTAAAAAACAAAAAATGAAAATTATACTAAGTAATAATGACAAAACTTACGGCACCAGGATTGTTTTGGAATCGTTGATTTGTTTCACGAGCTTTTTCTTCGGCTATTGCAAGGTTGCTTTTGTAGCTTTCATTATTAGCATCCAATTCAAGTGCCTTCTTGTAAGCATCAACAGCATCATCGTAACGATTTTGACCTGATAGCGCTAATCCCATGCGTCCGTATGCCTTAGCATATTTTTCATCAAGTGCAAGAGCGGTACGACAATCCTATAAAAGTTTTATGATAAGTATCATTAAACAAAATAATTAATATCATACTTCAATGGCGAGATCATATTGTTCAAGACGACAATAAGCAGCTGCACGATTACAGAAGAAGACAGGATCGGGGTTCATATTGATAGCTTGAGCATATTTTTGAATTGCTTCATCGAATTTTGATGCTTTGACACACTCGTTTCCTTCTTCTTTGAGAGCATTAGCCATCGCAATAACTTCTGGTGTTGGAGTCGTCGATGATTCTTGTATATCCTGAAAAAAATATATTTAGTGATGAAGAAGTAAATTAAAGGATAAAACTTACAGCTGAACCACTACCATGAGATTGATTTGAAGCCATGATTGAAGTTTAGAATACAACTAAAAATTAAACGGATTTGAGTAATGTCAAGGGAAAGAAAAATTTGAGAATAAAGAGAGCGATAATCAAAAAAAGTTTATGCAAATACGCGAAAATGAAAATATTAAATTGATTGAAAGTGAAGCAAAAAAAGAATCATCAAATGAAAAAAACGATGCTTTAGAAATTTGTTCAGCTTTGAAGTGAAAGAACTTTTTGGGTTGCTGCTGCTGCATCGTAATACATATTCATCGAAAAATTCCCGTCGAAAATAATCAAAATTTGAATTCTCATTGCTTTTGTTTGTTGTTGGAAATCATTGTTTTGGAATTCCATTTATTTATTTTAAAAGAAAGTTGGCGGCTATCATCATAGAAATTTTCGATGGTAATAATATCATAAAATGTAAATAATTTGTAAATATAACTTATTTTACAAGATTTTTATTTGTTGAGTGTTTGATTATTAAATTTGTTGAAGGCTAATTTGAGGTTTAAATATTTTTATGACTTTAAAGGGTTTGCTTTTATTTTCATGGAGTATGACTTTTTTCGTTGAATGTTTAATCAATGAATTTGATTCAATACATCATGTGTGAATTCGCTGATAATGTTAATAAATTTTGGCTCACCCTTTTTTAATTTGGTTTCTTAGTCCCGCCGCACCCCGAGCGAAGCGAGGGGTGCGGCTGTTTTAGCAATCAGAACGCCCGATCTCCTAACCGAAATTTATGATTTTTTTTATTTTGCTTAATTATGTTGATATTAGGGAACTTCCTAGGGTCAATTTTTCGTCGCATTTACGAATTTGTAAAAAAAATAGAGGGTTAGATAGTATCTTTTGCTCGAACCGTAACTTTTTTTTCGTCCGCAGTGTCCCGCTGAGCGATACAGCAAAGTAACCACATATTTTGGCTATAAAAATCTTTTTCTCCACCCTCAATTACCTCTAATAGTAAGCTATTGTAAAAAAATAAAACAAGAAAATAGCATTATGCCGCTATAGAAATTTAAATATCTAAATTTAGAGTAAAAATATCATTATCTAAAGTTTCTTTTTGCTTGTTTGTTGTGTGGTGTAGGCGTTTAAGGCCAAAAACCTTATGAATTTAATGTCATAGGTTCGAATCCCCTCATTATTTTTTCAATTAATAGTTTTAATTAAATTAAGGCAATAATATTCTAAATAATTTTTTATGATTTTTAATAATGTTTTCATAGTATAAATTATGCAAATTTTTAATGAAATATTCATAAATTTTACTTTTTTGAGAATATTAATTTGTTTAATTTACTTTTTATTAACAGGTTTTGATGATATTTTTGGTTTTTTAATTGTATCATAACTCTAATAGTAAGCTATCGTAAAAAACCTTGAAAAAAATTAGATGTATTCCGCTATGAAAAGTTGCATATAAATTGCTAAATTTTAAAGAAAGATGTTATTTTTTTAATGCTATTTATTTTATTATTTTTATTAAAATGTTTTAAAAAATAAATCAAAGAAAAATCTAAACAAAAATAATCAATTATATATTTACAAACATAAATTCTAACCAAATTAAAACGGTTTAAATACTCAAATTTTTTTACTTTCTATTATCTCGCTTAATTGTATACTTTGATTCCCTCCGCACCATGAGCGAAGCGAGGGAAGCAGCTGTTTTAGCAATATTGATATGTCCCATGATTAAAATTAACATTTTTCATTTTTTTCTTTGAAATTCTTTGTAGAATAACAAATAAATTCTATGCAAGTTATTTGGTAAATTATTTATTTTTTTTGAAGTTTCATCTTTAATGTTTTGCCATGTTAATTTGTTTTTCATTTTGTCTCGTAACCAAACAGAAAAATTTCCGGTCGTTTTGCTTCCATATGGCTGTTGAATGCAACCCATTAAGGTCCATAATTTTTCTAAAAAAGCTTATTTATTTAAAAAAGAAGGAGAAGCAAACGAACTTTCAATACTTTGGTGATTTGAATCATGTCGCTGAATTTTAGCTTCATTAACAAGTCCATTATTTGCATTATACCTTTCAAGCTTCACAAAAAGATAGCGCTGTTTATTAATTGCTGGCCACAAAATAGTTCTTTCAACGTTGTGTAATCCAAGGCTATTACACTTTTGACAATGGATGTTATTTTGTCGATGCTTTAATAATTCCAAAACTTCATTAAATGTTTTTGGCTTTGCATTTTCTTTGTGTAATGGTAGTTCAAGAATCATGCAATTTGGAATATCATGTCTTGTTTTCTAAAACGACCAGAAGCTTTTATAAGAAAAATAAAAAAATATTTTAAATGAATTGTTTTGTTTTTGTTTTTAATAAATTTTTTTTCTTTAATTGTATTATCTCAATTTCAAAATATGATTGATTTATTTTTAATATTATTCAGAATTTTAACAATCAAAAATAATTTAGTAACAATTTTTGTTCATACTGAAAAAATAACGACTTCAAAAATCTTTTGAAAACGACGATCTTGTAAAAAAAGGTTAGCGATTTTTATTGTAACAAAAAAATATGTTTTTTTTATTTTTTTTGTTTTATCAACTTTGTTACTGTTGCAGACGGCTCAAGAGATTAGTGCACGAGAATTACTATGTTAACGACGATGCATGCATTAATGACTAATAAAAAAAATTTAACGGTTTTTTGTAAACAACATGAATAAGAAATTTTTTTTATCATATATTCAAAAACTCTATGCTTTTCAAATCAATTAATAAGGCTTAAATAAAAAAAACAAAGGAGAGAATGGTTGCAATCAACCAAAAAAGAAAAAGAGCTCATAAAGGAATGAAATAATGAAACAAATAAACTCTTAATGTGGTGGTTGATTATCAGGATTATTTTGATTATTATTTGGATGATTGGGGTCTTGATTGGCGTCATCAGTTGATGAACCTGCAAATTGTTGGCGAAGTTGTTCAACCAATTCAGGATTTGCTTGTTGCATTTGTTGGGCCATCTAAAAGTAAACGTTGAATATGAGTTTCAAAAGAATATGATAAACATACACTTTGTCCAGCAGCCAAAAGATCTGTAAAATTTCCTCCAGCTGGTCCACCGCCAGCTCCACCAGCCGAACCGCCCATGAAATTTTCCATCATGGATCCCATAAGATTCTGCATGTTAGGATCATTCATCATTTGCATGGCAGCGTTCATCATTTGGGGATTATTCATGAGGGCACTAAGATCGGGGACTCCGCCAGGTGCACCACCAGCACCTAAAAGACCGCCCAAACCACCGAATGGATTCTAAAATGGATTAAATTATACGTTTCATCGATTAAACAACTTACAGCTCCTGGGTTGTTTTGGAATCTTTGACTAGCTTCGCGAACTTTTTCTTCTGCAATAGCAAGGTTGCTTTTGTAGCTATCATTATTAGGGTCTAATTCGAGAGCCTTTTTGTAAGCTTCAATAGCAGCATCATATCGATTTTGACATGAAAGCGCTAATCCCATACGCCCATAAGCTTTAGCGTATTTTTCATCGAGTGCAAGAGCAGTACGACAATCCTATAAAAGGTTCATTATGCAACGTCATGATAAGAATATAATAAGCTTACTTGAATGGCAATGTCATATTGCTCAAGGCGGCAATAAGCAGCTGCTCGATTACAGAAGTAAACGGGATCTCTATTTAACTTGATAGCTTGGTTATATTTTTCAATGGCTTCATTGAATTTTGTTCCTTTGACACATTCGTTTCCTTCTTCTTTAAGGGCGTTAGCTCTAGCAATGTCATCAGATGTTGGGGTTGGAAATTCTTCTTCTCCCTAAAATGAAGATTGTTTTAAAAAACGAAATTATTCAAGTAAGCTTACTGCTTTAAGACCTTCAGCTTCTGTCAACAATTGAAGCAATGGCTTGGTTGGTTGAAAAGCATAGTTTTTATCTGTCAATGAGAAAGCATTTTCTAAGCATTGAACAGCAACTAAAAAACCATCTAGTGTTATTATTAAGCAAAAATGGGAAGATTTCAACCTTCTAAACCTTCAATTTGGGCATCACTGCATTCATTAGCAGAAACCTTTTGACGAAGGAATTGAATGAAAGCAACAACAAGCTTCTTTTCTTCAACTTTGACAACGGGTTCTTTTGGTGTAGTTCCTTGGGATGGTTCTGAATCCATTGTTATTTACAGTTTAGAATCAAGCTAAAAAAGAAGAAGGATTGATTTAGTGAAATTTTGGTGACTAAAATAGTGATGAAGAAAGATAACGCACATACTAAAATGGAAAACTCTCGATTGTTGGAATGAACTAAGAAAATGTCATCGAATGTTAGAGGAGAAATATAAATAATCGTTTAAAGACTTTTCTATATAAAGTTTTGCACCTTTTATGATATTATGAAAAAAGTAAGCAAAACACTTTAATAATAAAAAATATGAGGTCAGTGGTAATAGGAAAAATTATATCATTCATCAAGCCTTATTCGCTTTTGTTGACCCAATGAAGCTAATTTAGCTCTGCTTTTATATTTATGTTTTGCAAAAAATAAAGTGGCTATAGAAGCCTGATATGACAGAAAAATTTTATAAACGTTAGTTAATATCTTAGAATCACATTTTATTTAGAATGGTCTCAAAAAGTTAATTTTGTTCAAGTTTTTTTAAAACTTTCATTTCATTTTTCGATAATTACGTACTAATTTTGGACCTTTTCATCCGATATAACATAAAACGTCCAAGCTTATTTAAATTTTGGAATTTTTTTTATTATCATGTTTGACTGCCGTATTGTTTTTCAAAGTTTAACATGTGATTACAATCTCAATGGTGTATTTGCTTTTTAGTTTGATACTCACTTGTTTAAAAAAATTTAAAACTTTTATAATCTTTTTTTGTTGTTGCATAATTGACGTAGAATTAGAGGCAAGAAAATGCAATTACTCGATAAATGAAAGAAAAAACTAACAAAAGTAAAGAAGTTAGAAACAAATAAAATGACCGGTTGTGACTTTTGAAAGAAAATTGCACAGAGATTTTTTTTGCGTATAAAAAGATGAAGAAAGAACGACGAGGATAAGGATTTGAAGCAAAATGAATGAAAACAAATAATTACAAATAAAATAAAAAATGGCACACGCACATACTGAGCACACTACACATATTAATGATAAATTAATACTGTACACAAATTTTTTTGATACATAAAAAAATATTTATAACAAACAACAAAGAAAAAACAAGCTTGAGATTAACCCCGGATGGAATCTGGCCTTGAATCGGATCTTGGAGATGTAAGCGAAGTTTCTTTAGAATATGACGGTGAAGAATTTATTTCAATATCATGTTCATTTGCAGTTGTTGAAAATACTATTGGAGTTATTTTATTTGTTCTTGAAGGATGTTTTTTATTTTTATCTTGTTTTTTGAAATTTAGGGCTCCATAAACTATTGGTAAAACAATAAGTCCATGAATCATTCCAAGACCCACGACAAGGGTGACGACTTTAACGAAAACTTGAACCATATAAGCATGAATTGTTGCTAACACAAGAAGAGATAGAATGGTGGAAAGTCCAGCTTGAACCATTGGCCATGCAATGGAACAAAGGGCATGACGAAGTCGTTCACGTTGATCTTCGATATCGCCTTTATAATAATGGAAACTTATGTGAGCTGAAAAAGAATGACTTTAATAAGATGAATTTCTTAGCTTTGAGTTTTAGCCCAAAAAAACTCTTTATCAAGCTTAAAATTTTCAAAAGACGCTGCTTACCGACAAAATCAACTGAAAACCCAATAGCCATAAGCGTGGTGGCCATTGAAATTGGATCCAAATCAATACTCCAATAATACAATAATCCAAAAACACCCAAATTAATTGACATTACACATAAAACTCCAGGTCCAATGGTGGCCGGATGAGGAGTAAAAAGTATCAAAACAATGGTCATACATAATAATGCAAAGAAAACCGTTTGTTGGGTCACCGGTGGAATGGTAAGAAGTTGATCAGAATACATACTAAAATCTTCATAAACTGTTAAATTCATTTCTGGATACATGGTAGCCATTTGTCTCCAATTTTGTAATAAATATAATCGATCACTCCATGATACAGCATTTTTAAAACCAGTAGAAAAAAAGAATTTTTGTACACATAATGGATTTTCATCCAAACAATCTCTGAAAATAACACGATTATGGAAATGATTAGAAGCTTTTTTTGTAAACATAAAATCAATAAATTTTTTATCACTTTTAAAAAAATCAAATTAAACTTACTGTTGATTTCCCAAACTAACATAATGACTCCATCGATGATATTCAGGAAGGCTAAAGAATTCGGGTAAATATTTATATTTAAAATCAACTGATCCACGATTTTGTAATCCCACGAATGGCAAATAAGTGTTTAGCCACATTTGAGTTGAGGATGAACCAACGCTGCCTTCAGCATGTTCATATTTTTCAAGCAATCTCATAATATCAGGAATTTTTTGAGATTCAGATAAATTTCCTGGGTTATTTATAAATACAGCCATTTGACCGCCTTCTTTAAAAATGATATTTGTTTGAAGTTTAACAAGTTCGAGAAGTGGAGAATCGTCGAGGAAAAGTTTTTCGGAAGTAAGACCAACTTTAATTTTGGTGACGCCATAAAATGAAAAAGCCCAATATGCAAGAAGAATCAAACCAAGCCCAATTCTTGACCAAAAATTTAAAGAAATATCAACCCATCGGTCAACAAATTTATTTCCAAATGAATTTATTGATTTTCTCCATCCTGGAATTGGAGCTTCTTTTTCTTCTTTAGTTGGTTCAGGTACTGTGATACATGGAATATATGCATTTAATCGTTTACGTTCACGAATGCCACCAATGGTAATTACAGCAGTGAAAAAGAAAACTTGATATAAATAATCAAACACAACAGCAGTGGTGGTAAAAATACAAAAAACTCTTATGGCTGGAGTTGGAGTAAAAATACCAATACCAAATGAAAGTAAATTTGTTAGAGATGTAATAGTAATAGATGGTCCAGCATCAGCAAGCATTTCACCTACTCTATCTATAGTTGAAAGAGATTTATCAGTTCTTGCCCAAGAATGAAGAAAAATAAATACATCATCCACGCCAATAGCCAAAATTAAAAATGGTACAACAGTTACAATTGGAAGAAATTCAAAATCAAACTAAAAGCAAAAACAATACTTATAACTTCTAAATTTTATAAGTCCAAGCTCACCCAAAATAAGAAACCAAATGAACCAATTAAAGATAAAATGGGGCAAAGAACTCCAAAGAAAGCTTCCCATGGTTTACTTTCAATCATATCACGTTTGAGTGAAGTAAAAACAGTGAATACAAGAATAACAAGGAATGATACACTCATAAGTGGAAGGGCTTGAATTCCTAAAAAATGACGCGATTTAATAATCGAAAAGTTTATTAACCGTCATAAAGAATTTTCATTTAAATTTATAAAAAGCCAAAGAAAAATAATGGATAAAAAAGAGAAATACTGTAATTTTAAAAAACTTATGAATTACTTACCAGTTCGTCGAACTTCTTCTGAAACTAAACCTTCAGAAGTTGTATAAAGTTTTAAGTGTTCATCATTTTTTGTTATATTTAATGTATAATCAAGAACCGCATGTTCCCATTTATTCATTACCGCAGCCATAGTTTCATTTGAAGAAATTGCATGGAAATTTATTACGATTAATCCAGCTTCTTCAACTAATTTTGAACTAAAATTAATCGGATTATTTTATGCTGACTTCTTTGTGCAAAAAATTAATTTACCGATTATTAAGTTTAACTTGAAATATATTATTTGCTAAATAAATGTGATGCCCAAAAACATCCATGGAGGGGAAAGTTAGTTTAACGTTAGCTTTTTTTCGATGTTGAACATCTCGAAACATTGTTAAAAAAATATTAACTGCATCGGAAGTTTCACATTGGGCTCCACAAAAATCTGAATATGCATACTGTTTGCCTTCATGTTCCACTTTAAGTTTATATTGAAGGTAGTCTTCTATTTCAAGGGCTTTATCAATAATTCTGAAATTATTATTTTTTAAAAGTAAAATAAAAGTGCGGTCTTGCATCAATAAAAGCTAATGAGTTTGGCTTCTCATCAAAAATATTAAAGAATTAATTTACCTTGGCCTCAATAAACTTCCATCATCTTTAGCTTGCATTGCCACAACGACATGAAAAGGACTACCAAGTTGTTTAAAAAATTCTAATGCTACAGCAAATTCATATCTTGATGGAGAATTATCTGCACTAAAGTGATCCCGAACATTATTAACTTCACGGAAATTTTTTCCTCCAACTGCAAGAAATAATGCTATTAATGTCCTAAAAATTTAAGGATTAATCAAAAAATATTATAATGGATATGGATGGATGAATTACCATAAAATTAAACAACTCCATGGATATCGTGCAATCCAAAGTCCAAGCTGGTGAAAAGCTTTATGAGTTTTTGCTTCAACAAATGAAGCAAAATTAAAACTTATTCCCATCAGCTGTAGGAGATTATTGTTTTGTTACCTGGAAAAGATAATAGCTAATATAAAAAAAGTATGTAAAGCAAGGACAAGGACTAACAAAAACGAATAAAAATTTTAACGAGACAAAGTAAAATTATCAGATGCAACTTTTATTTACATTGAAAGTTACTATTACAAAGAAAAGATTCTTGAAAACAACATTGGCTATAATTACAAGGATGGTAGAAATAAAGATAACAGTTAAAATTTAGGAGAAGCGTGGTAAAAATAAAGGTAAAGTACTTTTACTTTGAACAAGGATCAAAAAGTTAAAAAAAGAACAAATTTGTTTGAAAACTAAAATTTTATGATGCAAGGAAGACACTAAAAAGTGAAATGGATTATACATAAAAAATTAGGCAAGAACCATACAGGAATTTGTTTACAAAATGACTTTAATATAAAAGCCGTTATTTTAGATTATAGTAAAAAAATATTCAAGTTTTTTAGACGCAAGTAAAAAAAAACTAATTGAGCAAATATTCACGCATCATGTTGGTTTTTTTTTGTTGGGGTGCATTGTTTTATTAAAGCATTAATTGAATCAAAAAAAAAATGAAAAGAAAATCCGGAATTTTCACTTCTTGATTTTCTTTTTTTGAAAAGAGTGAATCTCTTCTTCTCTGCCTTCTCTCTTAAAAGATAAAGAAACTTCCTACCCTTCACTTTCACTTTTTTTTTCAATGATGTTAATGATGGTGCTGGAAAGGCAGTGGCGTTAAGTTCAACGAAATGACCACAGAAAAAAAATGAAAAGATACAAATATTCACGAGCAAAGCAGAAAATGAGCGTCGTTCAGCGAGAAACCAACTAACTAAACGCCAGTGGCGGTGACAAAGCCGGTTCAAAGGATATGTGGATGGATTCAAAAACCGGCAGCGTCAGAAAAGCAGGGAGGTGAAAATGACAAAAAAGAAAGGAAGAAACTCGAAGACCACGGCGACGAATGATTTGTTTGACGACGACGTTGAAGTCGTTCCTTGCTTGCTTCTTGACGACGGCCGATGACAAAAAAATTGATGATGAAAATCGATTGTTTGAAAACTGACCCCTTGACGTCGAGGAAATAATAATGCCTTTAGGGATTTTTGAATTCAATCATCGTGTAAAAAAAAAGGAAGGAAGAAAAGGGAAATCAGAAGAAAAAATGAAAGTGTATAAAAAAATTTTCTTTCGGGATTTAGGTCAATCCATGAAGTATACTTTTATTTTGTTAAGGAAAAGAGAGAAGGAAAATAAAAAAGAAAAATAGTTGATTAGTTGCTGTTATTAAAAGTTTAAAAAAATGTTAGAATGCTTTGGGTACTTTTTTTCGTGGAGCAGCGTTAGAGTTGAAAGATAAAAGGTATAAAAAAAAGGAATGGAAACTAAAGATGATTTAGTCTATTATGGTTCAAAGATTTCTCAATTTTGGATTCGAAACCTAAATTAAAAAAACCGTTCATCAACCAAAAACTAATATAAATCATTTTACTATTTTTTTTCTCATCAAAATTTTTTAAAAGTAAAAAAAGAATAAAGGTGTGACCCTATTTTGTATTTGTGAAAATAAAAATATTGTTGACCATCAAACCAAACCAAAAAAATAAATAACGATGAGCTCTCTTTTTATTCCTCATCCACCATCCCATCCACTTGAACAACAACGACAGATAAAGCACCTTTTTATTGCTTCGAATTAAAAGAGACTTCGTATAAGGAATGGTCAAAGCAGCAGCAACAACTACTATCTGCTACCTTGCAAAAAATGGATTGATGAGAAAATGAATAAAGCAAAAATTCAAAAAAGGAAGAAGGCCAATATCCAAAAAACAAAACAAGTTTTTAGTGTCCATAAAAAAATTAAAACATAAATCTTATTATTCATTTTTTTGGTTTTAGTTTTTTTATGAGGAGGTAGAGAAACTTGTTAAAAGACGAAGACGTTGCTGGAAAAAAAGGAAGATGGGTAGTGGACATTGGTGACGTCGAAAAAAAAATACGTATCGCCTACACTAAAAATATGGCGGGGCTTCGAACCAGTTCGATGACGCAGAGTTTTTTTATGAAGCAAAAAAAGCAAAAAGCACGTTAGAAGTTTTTCGACGTCCATCTAATTCAATGAGATAAAAAAGCAGATGGAGTTTGATTGATCCTTTAATGGACGCGGCAAATAAATGTATGGAAATTAAAGATAATTAATTAATTTTGTTACAAAGAACAGAAAAAGCAAAATTGAAGTTAGCTTTTGGAAATTATGGTTAGTTATTACTGTAGCAAACTAATGTGGAATGATTGCTAAAAAATCATATTCTTTTTCATTGATTTAAAACATACACACTTTTTTAGAATCGCAAACTTTTTGAGTTAAAAAAAAATTAAAGTTTGAACAATTTCCAAGAAATCGATGAAAATTAAAAATATCGTCGATAATCTATGTGACTCGACCGAGTAACCTTTTACGCATCTTTTCAACAACAAAAAAACCCGATTAGTAATAAAATATCCTCAACATCGTTGAACTCAAAATTTGATTCCCATATCTTAGAAAAAAAGAATGAATGGATGAAAATTTTTGATGCCTTTTTTGGAAGATGATTGGTTATGAAAAAAAAGAAGAGTTATTGTGCAATCTATCCTGCAATGTCTCAAGCAATTTTAAAATGCCGAATTAAAAAAGGTGCAAAAATTTTTTTTACGATTATTTAATATCAGTTATAAAAAAATAAAAGAAAGAATGAATCAAAGTTGAAAGTTTCGATTTTGTGGATTTTTTCGGCGGAGAATATTTTTTTATAAACGGCGAGAAGAAAGTAAAAGCGTTTTTAACGCAATTTTGAGAGAAAAATCAATTGAGTATATAATAATCTCGGTTAAAATCAATAATACTACTACAGCTAAAATAATAACTTATAAATGAAAGCACACTAATCAAGATGTAAAAGACACCAAAATAAAAAACACACGCAAAAAAATAAAACTTGTTTATTAATCAAAATCACTTCCGTGTTATTAAGAAAACGCGGTACAGTAAAACTTTTCTCAAAATGGAAAGTTTTTTTAATGGCTTCGGAAAAAAATTTTTAGCTACCACATTCATCATTTGACTACATCGTTTCACTATAATAACCATGAAGAGTTCATTCGTCTAACATCCATTTAGCTTAAACCAACCAAGAAGAAGAAGAAAATGTTATCCGGACAACCCTCGGGCATCATCCTTTTCAAAATCGAAAGCTTGCAAAAAGCATGTAAAAAAACTTATGTAAACCTATCAACAAATAAAGAAACTTGATTGTCGATAAATTTAAGGCATAGCATTTTTATTCATTGAATTACAAGAATGAAGATAACCACAGAAAACCTTTTCAATTTCAAACTTTCACTCTTTTTGCTTCCTTTTTTTCTTTTTTGTTTTAGTTGAAGATGAACAACATAAATCCGAATCCTTTTCCTTCTTTTGTCGATCACCGAGAAATAATGAGAAGAAGAAAAAAAAGAACGGGGGTAAAAAAAGAATTGAATGAATGGATGAATGCGCCACCGCTCATGTTTGAAATCAACTTTTTTGTCTGTTGTTGAATGGACTCGTTTGCGGCGATCGAGAAAATAATAAAGAACAAAAGACAGATTTGATTTGGTTCAATGTCCGGTTTTTTTCTTCGTCAAAATATGTTTGGATGCGATAAAAAAAAATAATGACGGAAATGGATTATCTTTTTTTACAGTAGTAGGGAAATAATAATAAATATTCTGTAGCATTTTTTATGTTCAGGAAGTTTCGTCAGCTTGATTATGAAATAGAATGGTTTCTTCGAAAACAAAAAAATTGCAAATAAAAAAGTATTTCTGGCTTTTTTCTTTCCTTCATTATCCCAATTTTTGATAATTTGCAGTTGCTAGTTAATTAATCAATTTTACCAATTTGTTTTCCATTGAACGATAGATAAATCTTTGATAGTTTTGTTTCAATGCCTGCAATTAGATGTCATGGGCAATGTGTCCTTTTTACATTCAGTTTTGAGCTCAATGATTTTTGATTCTAACTTTTTTCTCAGAAATTTTAAAGACTTTTAAAAAAACTAATTTTTTCAATAACTTTTTTACGTCAAAAGCTCGTGCTTTTTCTTATTTCAAAATCTTCACAATCAATAGCACCATTTTGTCGCCTAACTCTCTCAATTTTTGTAAAAGTTTCATCTCTTCCTTTCGCGTGTTTTTTTTTTCTCCAAACTTTCATTTTGCTCATATTCCTTTTATTTATTTATCATCATCATTTTTTAGAATCAACAAGAATTCAACGATGAGTGATTGGGATAAACTCTCTGAAAAGCTTCGACATCCTGATAATCCCATTGTATTCTTTGATATGGTAGCAGGTGGAGCACCAATAGGAACAATCAAAATGGAATTATTTGCTGATGTGGTGCCAAAAACGGCTGAAAATTTTCGTCAATTTTGTACTGGTGAATTTCGTCGTGATGGTGTTCCAGTTGGTTATAAACGAAGTCAGGTTCATCGAGTTATCAAAGATTTTATGATTCAAGGTGGTGATTTTGTCAATGTAAGTTTTCATGTTTCTCTTCCATCAACTTTAACGTTTTCTTTTCAGGGTGATGGAACTGGAATGTGTTCAATTTATGGCTCAAAATTTCAAGATGAAAATTTCAAATTGCAACATACAGAACCTGGAATATTATCAATGTATGTTTTTTACTGCTTCATCCCATGTATGAATTTCGTTGCTTACTTTTCAGGGCCAATGCTGGACCAGATACAAATGGATGTCAATTCTTTATTACCTGCGCAAAATGTGATTTCTTAGATAACAAACACGTCGTTTTTGGTAGAGTATTGGATGGATTACTTACTGTAAGAAAGATTGAAAATGTTCCAACTGGTCAAAACAACAAACCAAATATTCCAATCGTTATTGAACAATGTGGAGAATTGTGAAAGATTATGGTCGCTGATCCTGTGGTATTTATTTAATGATCTGAACTGGCTTATGATTCTCAAATCTTGTCTTGATGTTTTATTTATTCTTTGTTTTTGTTGTTGATTTTGAATATGTTTGGGTATTTTTAATGATCTGATTTTTACCTTTGTTTTTATTTGCTTGAAATAATGAATGTTTTTTTTTATGTGTTTTATTGAAATTTCAATGGTGCTTTAACCATTTTATACTTGTTAATTGTTTTTTGTTGTTGTTGCTTTTCCCAACCCCAATGAAGTTCCCTTTTTAGTAATGGATGATAGCGTTGGAACATCAGATTTAAGCTCCTTTAAAGTTGTGTTGCTTGGCGAAGGAGCAGTTGGAAAATCATCCGTTTTGTTGCGATACATTGAAAACAAGTTTAACAACAAGCATCTCTCCACAACTCAAGCTTCATTTGCTACGAGAAAATTAAACATTGATGGAAAAGAAGTTGAATTAAATATTTGGGATACCGCTGGACAAGAGAAGTATCATTCTCTAGGTCCTATTTATTATCGAGGTTCTCAAGGTGCAATATTAATTTATGATATCACAGATGAACGATCTTTTGAAAGGGTATTTCCTTAAACTTTATTGGTTGTATGGTTTCTAAAACTATCGTATCTTTAGATCAAAAATTGGGTTCGTGAACTTCAAGAAGTTTTAAAAGGTTCAGCAGCACTTTTTGTTGTTGGAAATAAAATTGATCTTGAAGCCACTCGAACAATCAGCAAAGAAACGGCTGAACAATATGCTGAATCCGTAAATGCCACATATCATGAATGCAGTGCAAAAGAAAATTTTAATATTGATTCCTTATTTGATAATATTGCAAAAGTTATGGTTGAACGTGAAAAAGAAGCAGCAACAAATTTTAATCGACGATCATCCCTTCGACGAAGCAATTCTCGACGAACCATTCAAGTTGTTGATGATGATGAAGTTGCGAGACCTAAGAAAAAATGTTGTTAAAAGTTTTAACATTGATTTGTTTTTTTGATTCGATGAAGGATATTTTTTGAATCTCTTTGGTTTCAATCCATTCTTATCCTCTTCCAAAAATCTGGGCTTATATTTCTTAATTTTTATGTTTTTCTCTTTATTTTATGATTTCTCCAAATTAACTTGTATGTAGTGTATACAAATTCAACAAAATTTTTGCCATATAACACTGGTGGCAATTTTATTATAAACTTATAAGAATTTTTCACAAATTTGTAAACAAGAATGAATAAAAGATTTTTTACACAAACAAAACAAAAAATTTAATCAACAAAAAAATGTGTCATCATCGTCAAAATCAAAAGAATCTTGAAGTTTTTTTGAAGGAGCAATTGGTTGCAAGTTATTCGAACAATCAAGAAAAGGTTTTTGTTTTGTAATTGGAGGTTCTATCATTGCTTTTTGATTACCTGTAGATTTAACTGAATATTTTGTTGGAATTGAAGCTTGTGACTTTTTCGAAAACAATATTTGCGGATTTCTATGTTTTATTCTGGAAATAATCGGAGAAAATTTGGATGGCAATTCTTGTGTAGCCAATACTATCACGTCATCATCTTCATTTTCTTCTTCATCAAATGAATCATACCCTTTTATGATTTGAGGTGGAGGAAATCGTACACGTTGAGGAGTTGATGCTGCACCTCCTCTTGTAAATGGAAATCTTGGATTTGAATTTGGTCGAATAATTATTGGATTAATTTGGGATTTTGAAGGAACATTTGGCCTTAAAATAGGACGATTATAAGAAGAAGTTGTTGATGTTGATGGTAGTTTAACAGCTGGCATCCATGCACCATGAGGTGGATGATTAACATATCTTTGAGGTGATGGATGAATTATTCTTGGTTTTGGTAGTAGTTGTGGATTAACAACTACATGAGATGTTGGTATATTTATTCTCGGTGGTGGCGGTTTTATGTCTCTTACAGAAATTCTATTAGGCGTTTTATGAATATTGGTTGTTGTTGTTGCTGGACTATGAATCATGGTCAATGCTTGCGATACAGTAAAATTTTCATTAGGTTTTGAAACTTTTGATGGAGTTGATGGATGTGTTATAGGAGCTTTTCTTTTCGTTGATAAATTAACATCATCTTCATTTTCAAACTTTTCATGTTTTATTTGCGGTGATTTTAGAGATGTTGGAATTGCAAGATTTTGATTAGCCGAATGTTGCTCGCTTTGAAACATTAGAATTTGTGGAGCTTCAACATTTATTTCGTTTTCTTGATCATCATCGGAATCAATAATATTACCTTTTGCTGCCACAAATGCTTCAACTTCGCTCAACTAAAAACTTGTTTATTTAATAATAACCTTTAACTCCATAAACTCACAAAATCTGGATTTTTTCTAAACATAAATTCAATATCATCTTCACCAACTTGATGGTGTTTAGCAAATCTAAAAAAGACTTTAGCAAACAACATCCCCAATTTAAAAAAAAATTTACTTGGCAATTGTACTTAATTCGTTTTCCAAATGATTCATAACAGCTTTAACAACTCCAGCTGTTCTTACAAGAGCTTCAGAGTCAAACGAAATATTTGGAAATTCTTTCTTTAAATTTTCTGATGTTTCAAATGCATAATAAATTAGTTGTTCATCAGCTTGCTAAAAACATGCAAAGGTTATTATTGCTTCAAAAGTTTTTTATTTTTAGAGGTATTGTAATCAGTTTTTTTATGTTTGGATAATTAAAAAATCTTCATTATTAATTTTTGCAAAATAACAAAGTGAACAAAGAGTATATATGTTTTTATATTTAAATATGATGCTTTTTGGTTCTAAATGTGAATCCAAATAAACTCCATTTATATTAATGAAAGTCACAATCAGGAAGGAATCTTTTGCAATCTCAACATTTTCACGTGATTTTTATCGCTATCAAAATCATCCGATGAAGATGAGGCAGTAATGGCAGAAATTTTAGATGAAATTCCATCACAAATATTTGCAGTTTGTTCAATATTAAAAATATTTCGTTGAAATAATTTTTCCATAAAACATCTAAGTGAACCACCACGTTCGGGTGAAAAAATTAAGGCTATGCCATTTGGAGAAAGGAAGGAAATTAAATTATCGATAAAGTTTTCATGAAATTGTGGATCAAAGAAACAATCGGCAGCCACTACGAGGTCAAATTGTTTGGATGCAAGGAAATCTGGTGGAGGTTGATCCCATCGATGAAAAATAGCTTGACACTTTTCTTCAACTTTGTTATGAGAAATAATAATTTCAAGATTTTCAATTGATTTTTCATTTCCATCAGTAATGATTACTTCGGCAGCGTTAAACCCGCAAGAAATACCCGCAAGACCCGTCATTCCACCACCAA
The DNA here is from genome assembly GCA_028622995.1 of Panagrolaimus kolymaensis. Taxonomy (NCBI): domain Eukaryota; kingdom Metazoa; phylum Nematoda; class Chromadorea; order Rhabditida; family Panagrolaimidae; genus Panagrolaimus; species Panagrolaimus kolymaensis. The sequence goes on along the minus strand of JAJQJQ010000046.1, from coordinate 156,703 downwards.
TTTCAAGCATGCTTTTTCCAACAAAAAGTTCAGGATTTTCAAGCAAATAATAAGTTAAACATTCTTCTGAAGGCCAAATTCGGATATTCCCCGTATTATTAAAACCCATTAAATCCATAACATCAAATCGAAATTTATCTATCAATCGTAAATCCACAATTGGCCAATCATCTTTTTCTTTCCATTTTAATTTAAACCATTTTCCCGTTTCATCTTGGCTTATTTTAGTTAAATCATACAAACCATAAGTGTGAAATATAGGCAATCGTGGAGTTGCAGCTTCGCGGGCTTTTTTCGATAAATGATTTGATAGCATGGTCCATCGACGTTTTGCGGAAGACTTCTGTATAAGAAATCTTTCCTGATTGTGACTTCAAAAAAAAGAAAAGAAAAAAAAAGAATATTATTTACCTTGCTTGTTGATGGTTGATCCCCATCAGCATCCTCAACTTCATCCAAGCCTTTATCAGAAGATGCTCTTAATCTTGATGGCCCAGGTTTCTCGTCGTTAAGATGGCTGTCATCATCATCCATTGTAGGAGGATATGAAAACGATTGGAAATTAGAATTTTTTACGTAAAATGGAAGAAGAAAAAGGAAGCGCGTAAAACAAAAAAACATAAACACTATAATGATGATTTTGTAAAAAAAATGTTTGGAAGTTGCAAAACTCGAATGTCGTTAGTGCATTCTCGATAATAATAAAGTAACAAAAAAAAAAACTGTCATAAAAATGCTACAATTTTTTAAATGATGGTTTGAAAGCAAATTACCAAATAGAAATATATCATTTATCATTATATGCGGATACAAAAAGTGTCAAAAAGCAGCAGCTCATTTTAGTATTTCTAACGCAAGGATAAGGTTAATGGAAGTTATAAAGGATCCTAATTTTATGAATTTTGCAAGTTTGAAAAAATGGTTGAAACTTTACAAAAAAGCAAGCAAATGGAAAAGTAAAAAAGTTGATGAAAGCCGCCATAAAATTTCTCAAAGCGAAACCGCGTCAATTAGATTTTGCTTTATTTTTTTTTGAGGAAGAAATCCTTCTTCGGCATTTTTTTGTGTTTTCTAAAAAAGGCATCATCGAACAATAAATAAGCTTCTTGGCTTCTTCATCAATTTATTATTGGTAAGTCAATCTCCAAAATTTTTTACACTATTTTTTTTATCAAATATTTTTGTCAGAATTCAATAACTTCTTTCAAATCAAATATGGAATTACCTGAACCATTTCTTCCTGGCGCAATAAGTTTACTTGAACAATTGGATAAGAAAATGATGGTTGTATTACGGGATGGTAAAACTCTGGTTGGATATTTAAGAACAATTGATCAATTTGCAAATCTGGTATTGCATAATACTATGGAAAGAATTCATGTCGATAATTGTTATGGTGATATTTCAAGAGGAATCTTTTTGGTTCGTGGTGAAAATGTTGTACTTGCTGGTGAAATTGATGAAGAAAATCGTCCAAACAATTTAGTTCAAGTCAGCGTGCAAGAAATTATGGAAATGCAACAAGCCAAATTTGATCTAAAACGTGAACAAGAACAAGCAAAGGTGGAAGCAATGAAGGCAAGAGGAAAACTACCGCGACCTCGAGATCCAACTGATATTTTAGGTGATGATGCATTTTGATTTTATGTTTTCAAAACTTTATTTTCTTTGTGTATATTTGTATTTGTGTATTTGTTTTCACTTTTTATAAACCTTTGTGTAATAAATGAAGCTAAAATGATATTGGTGTTGAACAAAATTTTTATCGGTTATCCGTGGAGTGTTTATTTATTTTTGAATGAAAGGTTGAATTCTTTTTACTGCTTTGATGATTCATTTTTTGTGTATGTATGCATTTACTAAAAGGCACATAAGTTGCTCTCCTTTTTGGTTTTGGTCGATAGAGTTAAATTTGTGGTAGCAAGTAAAACAAGAAAAGGATTGCCATTCGGATTTTTCGGGTAATGAATACATTATTTTTTGTGCTTTTATTAATACTACGACTACATTGATTTTTCTCTTATCAACTTTGCTCACTGTTGATTAATTATTCATGACCACAAAAGTTTCAAATTAGCCTGTCATCGCGCTACGCATTTGCTTTGTCCCTTGAACTTTTTGTCACATACTATTATTTTTCTTTACCACATTGTCGTTTTTCAGACTCAACTTTTGGTTCTCTTTTTTTTCTGCGTGGTTCTTGAAATACGAGCAGCGTCAACTCAAATATAATCATCCGCTCTTTTCTATTTTTCAATCATTGCTCCATTTTTGACATTTGGTTCGTTTTTTTGGTGATATTATTTTATTGTTCTTTTTTTAATTTTCCTTTTTTGACTCAATTCAATGAGGAGGAAAAGAGTGAGGAGGAGATAAGAGAAAATGAATTATTCTCGGGTTTATGTGATAATCGCGAATTTTTGCGGGGTTTTATTTTTGTTTTCCGTTGTTTTAGTTTTTATAATTACATTCATTTTTTAGGCAGCGTTGTTCATCGGCTGGTCCGGCGTACAATGAGTTCCAATGATTCTCACGCTCTTTCAAGATTGTATAATGTTGTATTTGTATTAGGTCCACCTGGTTCTGGAAAGGGCACACAATGTTCAAAAATTCAATCAAATCTTGGATTTATTCATCTTTCTGCTGGTGATTTATTAAGAGCTGAACGACAACGAAAAGGATCCGAATATGGTGAACTCATTGAAACTCATATTCGAGATGGATTAATTGTTCCTGTTGAAATTACTTGCAAATTGATTGAAAATGTAACATATTTTTAAACTTTGTGATTCATTAACTTTATATTCGTTTTAGGCTATGCTCGCTTGTGGTGATGCTGTTAAAGGGTTTTTAATCGATGGATTTCCACGTAATCAAGATAATCTCGATGGATGGAAACGAGAAATGGAGGATAAAGTTAAACTCCACTTTGTTCTTTATCTTTCTGCACCAATTGAAGTTTGTGTTCGTCGATGTTTGAATCGTGGTCAAGGAAGAACAGATGACAATCAAGAAACAATTCAGAAGCGTGTTTTAACATATAATAATCAAACATTTCCAATCATCAAACATTATGAACAACAAGATATGGTTCGAGAAATTGATGCTGGAGAAAAATCTGCTGATGAAGTTTATGCTGAAGTTGAACGTGTGTTCCAAAATGCTGGTTTTCGTCATTCTGCTTAATCGACGTTATGTATGGAGTCAAACAGAATCATCATCAATTACACTTTCATGAGATTACACTTTTTCTTAGTTTACTTTTATTTGTTTTTATGTTTTTATTAGTTGTATTTTCTTTTTTCTTTTTTTGTAAATGTTAATTTTTTGATAAATGATTGTTTTTTTCTCTAAATTTTCTTCAATACAGCAAATTTTTCCAACTTTGTCGCTTTGAATCCAGGAGTTTTTGGAATGATTTTTAATGGTCCAATGCAGATCTTTGAGAAAATGTTTGGCTAGCATTTATTGCATGTAATCATTAGAATGTATGAGAACTTCTTTTGCAGAAATGCTTGGCAATGAAGGATCATTTGATGTTACATTGTTACTTGGTTTGATCACAGTTTCATTAACAGCATATGAAGTAAAAATTTATTTTAGATTTAAAAGACTTTGAAGGCAAGTAAATAAATGATTTTTTCCCTTTCAAACTTTTACAAGCAAGAGAAGATTCATTGAGATCATTTTAAATTCAAATATGCGAATGAAAATATTATTTTTTTAAGATTTAAATAAAAATTTTTCCCATTAATCGTCCAAAAGCTCGATACAGAACGGCAGCAACTCTTTCTCTTCCTCCATCAAATTCAATTGTTCTTCTTCGTTTTTCAAAAAACTTACGGTATTATTATCAATGGTTAATCAAGATTATGGTTAGTTCATCATTAAAATTAACTTTCCATTTGTATATATTTATTACAGGAACTGCTAAAATTGTTTCAACAAATACAAAGCGAGGTGTTGCTCTCCACTACAATGGATGCAAGTGTTCTTTCAAAAGAAAAAATAAAGACAACAATGAAAAGAGCATCATCGGTGAATATGTATGGGAATGTAAAAAGTTAGAGAGAATTTTTAATTTTATATTTGTCATTGTAAATAATTATTCCACATTCAGGTGCTTTCTCGAAGTTAGAACATTTTCAATTGATGCAAATGATAAAGTTCTTGTTACAAATGTAAGAGCATCTGATAAACGAATGCCTTGTGGAGAAATCACCATCCAATCAACACAAGCTTCTTTGGTTACAAATGCAACTCAAGCTGCAACAGATGTTACACAAGGTTCAGAAGTGTCTCAATCAATTAACTCACCATAGGTTGTTGATACTCCGCATGCCCGTGAATTGCGTAATGCTGTTGGATGCATCAATTTATTGGATTTTAATCGAAGTCTCGTCCTTGATGCAACTCAATTGGATACTGAAATGGAAGAAACAGCCATTTCACCATGCTCGTCGAAGAAAAAGCAAGTGGAACAAGTGGTTTCAGTCGACAATGAATATTCCCCACCAGCACTCAGTGACAAAGATAAAGTCCCATCAATTTTGGAAAAGTCATTTGATGCACCTGTGTTTGCAGTCTCACCATCAAATTCTCGTATTTTTGCACCATCAAATGATTATGATGCAGCTAAAACTTTAATCAAACATACACGTAATCTTCTTATTGGCTATCGTGGTTTTCTTTATTACTTCATCATGAAAAGAAAGGAATTTGTTGGTGAAGCAAAAAGTATGAAAGATATTGAAATGTGTTTCAGTAATATGGATGAAGGTAAGTGGAAAAGCTTAGATATAAAGTGAAGAACAAATTTTGGTATTAAAAAAATTGGGAACCTCCAGAGTTTCTTTCAAAGCTCGGAGAAAACCCCATAGGCATTAATAAATAACAAAATAAATTTCAGCTGAGCTCAAATATCTTGATGCTGAAATGAAAAAGATGGTGGAATTGAAGTTAGAAGGAGAATATGGCTGGGAAGAAAATATTGATATGATTAAAGAAAATGGGAAATCAAAGTTGAATTTTAAAGCGTATCGTGATTTGATCAACGATTGGATGTGAGTTTTTATTTAGTGCCACTAAAAATTTTATTTTTTTGTTTTTCAGTCCAAAAGTAAGCCTCATGAACGGGCTTATTAAAGTAATAATGAGCTTTGATTTGTCATCTTTGAACAAAATTACTTTAAAGTATGAAGTCAAACAAATTCCAATTACTCATTCCACAAAGTCGAGCAATGAAGCGAAAGTTTACTTTCAAAAGAACAAAGAACTAGAAGGTATGTTTTTTTTAAATCTTGATGAAAAAATATTATAGATATCAATTTTCAGGATGACTTAAGCCCAAACTCATGAATGTTTCAACCAGTCCATTCGGAAATTCAGTCACAGTCTCGAAACTTGGCTTTATTCTCCCCTGGCAGATTCAAAACTATTCGCTTAACGAATCCAAATGAAATTGATATCGAACGCGATGAAGGAATGGTGAAGGAGCATTTTGATGGTTTTTGTTAAGTAACTGTAAAACAAAGATATCGACAAGACCACCGAGCAAGTATTCACTTCAGTGCTGGCATGTCCGATCCCAAATACATATTACTTATAATTACTACCAAATATGCCCAAAATTCTTAATCAAAATAAAATATAAAATTGTAAATAAAATATACACTTCTAAAAGATTATTAATTTTAGAAGTCGTCGATAAAGTATATGAATTGATTCAAGAAATGCAAGACCTTCGTTCCATCATCCAAGCTGCTGATAACCGACGTAATGTATTGCTATTGAAAATCACCGAAGGTCAAAAGCTCATAAGCGAGCACAAGCACATCACCGAAGATTTGAAGAAAGCTGAACAACTTTTACAAAAGTCAAAATTCTTCTCACCAATCATGCAACCACAAGTTCCACCAGTTCGTCAAAGTTATTTGCCTTCGGACTTTATCATCATCGAAGTTGAAGCTCTACAAGTCTCAAATGCCATGGAACACATCTCAAACTTCTTTGAATGGCATATTTTAAACCTTCGCCGGATCTTGGACAAAGCTATGCGAGCTGATTTTAAAATGTGATTCTTCGTGAAATTTTTAATATATTTTGAATAAACTATTTTTATTAACAAAACAAAAAACATTTCATTTGAAAAATAGGAAAGAAAAAAGCCAAAAACAAAACCCACATTTTATTCTTGCAAAAATCATCTTCATAAAAAAAATCAACCTTCTTTCTTTTCTTTTTGCTTCAATTTCAATCAAAAAAACAACATAAAAAAGGCGGCAATCTATTTTCTTTTCAATTTTCGCATGTCCATAATTTTTATTGCTATGTATTTTGTTTTCTCGCTAACATTGAAGAAAAATATAACTGAAAAAACGCAAGTTTTAGACTTGCAAGCAACTCAAAAGGAAAAGCAAAAAATTAAAATATGTAATGAATTTTCTTGTTCAAAATTTTTAGAAACAAATGAGTTTCAACAAAATAAACATTAAAGAATTCATTTCCAATGTATCCCTTTTTTTAATGCAGCATGGTTATAAAAAAAAATTTTTTTTTAATTTTTTAAACTTCGCTGAATTCATTGAAAAAATAGAAAATTTAACAAAAAAAGATAATTTAAAATTATTTTGCGCTGATTTTAACAACTTATTTACTAATTTACCTCACACCGTTGTAATTCAAAACATAAGCAACCTAATTGAATTATGCTTTAAAAACAGTAAAAAGGAATATTTAAAAGTTGGATATAATTACTGCCAATTCAGGGAAGCAAAAGAAAATGGGATGGAAAATTGCTTTACTAAAGAAGATATCATGGATTTACTAATTCAAACACTTGATAATAGCTATGCAAAATTCGCCACAATAATTTTTAAACAAATCAATGGAATTCCACAAGGCAATAATGCTTCACCTGAAATTGCAGATTTAACTTTGACTATGATGGAATACAAATACTGTCATAATAAAGAAAACCAATTTTTTGTAAAAAATATTGCTCCATCCAGATACATGGACGACATAATTGTAATCAACCATAAAAATATCGACTTTCAAAAAATTGCCAATAATATTTACCATGAAAGTTTAACACTCGAAACTACACATGAATCCGAATTTAAAACAAATTACCTCGATATTACGGTTGAATTAAATCAAGGAATCAACTACAATTTATATAATAAAACTGACGCATACACCTTTGACGTGCTTAGATACTCAAATTATCGCTCAAATATTCCTACAGTTTATAAACATAACATAATTGAGGGAGAAACATTAAGAACAGCGAGAGTTTCAAGCAATAAACATAACTTTAAAAACGCCTATGAAAATCTAGAAAACCTACTGATACGCAATAATTACCATAAAGAAACAATCAAAAAACACAAGAATAAAGTTCTAAACAAACACAAATACTTTAACTTCATTTAACTGAACAAATAAGAAATACAAAAAGTTACATAAGTTTATTTGAATATTACTTACAAAGACAAAATATACAAAACAAGATAAAATGCATTAAACAAAAGTTAAAATTTACAATTAGCAATATCTGAATAAAAATCTTTAACAATATCAAAAGTTTTAGGTTCATCAGCTCCTACTTTAATTGTATTACCTTTAAGCAGAACAAAAGGTACAGCATTAATCTTCTTTTGATGCAGCATATCCTTGAACATAGCGATCAATTCTTGCTTGATAATTAATCCAATCTTCCGTTTCTTCATTGAACTATTTGATAAACATCGTTGAACATCAATTCGACCATTAACTTTAAACAGCTTTGGCTTGAACGTTTTCAGGCGATGAAGTGAATCCATAACATTATTAACCAATAGCGAACCAAGTTTAACTTTAATGAATTTCTTTTCAGTTTTACCAAGATATTCTGGAGATCCAACAGCGGTTGATGAATAATTTTTATCCAAAATATGATCCAGTAATTCAAACACGCCATTGAGCAATAATTTACGATTATCCTTTCTATTGTTTGTAAGTGCAAAATCAACATTGTAAATCATCAAAAATTCTTTTGAATTATCTGCATCCAATCGATGAACAACGGGAGCCAATACATTAACAACTGAAGACAATTTATCAATTTGATCCTAAAAAACAAAAAGTAAAAAGATGAGAAAATTATATAAATTATAAAACATACCTGCAAGTCCAAATTAGGCATTTTGGCTCCTGAATGCATTCCTTCATCACCATTAATATCACGTTCAATTGGTCGCTTCTGTGGCATTTCTTGAATTAGCTTTAGAATTCTAACAATTATTGGATGATACTAAACATTGCTTCAAAACAACAACGATAAAATATTATTGCTCTTATGCATATAAAGCCAAAAATAACCACTTCCTTTTTTCAATCTTCAAAAAATTTATTTTTTCTCTAATTTCTTTTTCCCTTTTTTTCAACTTTCATCATCGCTCAACTAAACTCTTTAATTTTATTATAATTTTATTTCAAACCTTAGACCATCGAACTCTACTGATGAGGCCCAACGATGCAGGTTTCCTTTTCAAACAAATGTAAAATACAAATTTACTTTTATAATTAGGATGTTTAGGGTTCAGGGCCGAAACATCCAAAAATAATAAAACCATAAAAATTCAATCTTAAAGATCTCGCTTTAATGTGTTTTTTTTAAGTTGAATTTTATTTATTTCCAATGTCATTAAACTAAGTTATTGCATTAGCAAAGCTTAGCTAACAGCCTTAATGCTGTTATGACATTCATTCATTTATATTTTTTGATTTTTTTTAACATTCAAAAATCAATAAATCAAAAAAATTCAATCTTAAAGATCTCGCTTTAAAGTGATTTTTTTTAAGTTGAATTTTATTTATTCACAATGTCATTAAACTAAGTTATTGCATTAGCAAAGCTTAGCTAACAGCCTTAATGCTGTTGTGACATTTATTTACAATTTTGATTTTTGATTTTATTTCTTTAACTATCATAACCTAAAGTCTTCAAGTAATTGCTTTTAATGCAATTCTTGCACAACCTTAATGTTGTGTTGACTTTTTTACAAAACTTTTTTATTTTTTAGAAGAAAAATGACATTTTGCAGCAAAGGGAAAAATCTTTTTTTGTTGTCGGAAAATTGATAAAAAAAATACCAAATATCGTAAAATGGTAAAAAGTTTTAACTTCCAATAAACAATATTCGTTTATTGGCACTGCATCAATTTATGACTATGAAAATCTCAATATTTACTTATTTATAAGAAGTCAAAGATTTCGTAATCAAGTTTTGGAGACTTTGTTGCTTTAAAAAATATTAGACTTTTATTCAAATGGATAATGAAAGAAGATTATTTTAAAAATAATTGGTTTGCATGTTTGTCTTGATTTTGTAATTAATAAATAAAAAAAGTCCAAAATTAATAAATAAGAAATAATCTTTTCAAACAAAAAAAATGGTAGCCATTAGCGATTTTCCGCGCATGCCTTTCCTAAAATTTTTGTATGAAATGAACGTGTTTCATTGTAAACTTTTTTTGTTCAAAGTTTTTCTCTTTCTTATTTTTTCAGCGAATGAAATGGAAATTTACATGGATTGCATCATTTGATTTCGCTCAAATTTTATTATTCTTCGCTTCATCACTCGTTGGTCGCTCGTTTCAAATCAAAGCAGCAACATCATCGCAACAAAAAGAAAAGAAAATGAAAAACTTTGAATTTCTTGTTGTTGTTCGTTTATCTCCATATGTAACCAATGTTCAACTCAATCGTCCTCAACAACGTAATGCATTAAATGGTCATCTTTGGCAAGAAATTGGAGAAGTATTTCGTTTTCTATCAACCGATCCTGATACTCGTGTAATCATAATATCTGGTAATGGTCGATCGTTTTGTGCTGGTCTTGATTTGAAAGATGCTCAAGATATTATCCAACCATCCAATGCTGAAACTGGTGATGATCATGCACGCCGTGCTCGAAGATTCCGTGAGAAAATTATTACTTATCAAAATGCTTTTCGTGCTATTGAAGAATGTCCTAAACCTGTTATTGCTGCAATTCATGGTGCATGTATTGGTGGTGGAATTGATTTAATTACTGCTTGTGATATTCGTGTTGCTGCTGCCGATAGTTCTTTTTGCGTTAAGGTATGATACTTTTCTTTATTTATAAGTACTTGCTTGACCATTTTTATTGTTATAGGAAGTTGATCTTGGAATGGCTGCTGATACTGGTTCACTTAATCGTTTACCTAAAATTTGTGGAAATGAATCATGGGTTCGTGAAATTGCTTTTACCGCTCGTCGCTTTGATGAAAATGAAGCTCTTCAACATGGTAACTTTCACTTTTTTTTCCTCTAAACTTTTCATTTCATTTTTTTAGATGTCGTCTCAAAAGTCTATGATTCTCGTGAAGATATGATGAAAGGATGTGAAAAAATGGCTCAATTAATCGCTGCTAAATCTCCTGTTGCAATTCAAGGAACCAAAATTGTTCTCAATTATTCTCGTGATCATAGCGTTCAAGATTCTCTCAACTTTGTCGCCAATTGGAATATGTCTCAACTTATCACCGAAGATGTCTCAAAAGCTGCCATGGCCGTTTTTCAAAAGCAACCTCAACCTAATTTCGCTAAACTCTAATGTGAAGATTATTTTTTGTCTAATCATAAATTTTGTAATGTGTATTCAATAAAAATCTATTTTTTGTTCTTGTGTTATGATCTTTAATTATGTTGATTTCTTCTTATCATGGTTTTTCAACATCCGCTTCATTGATTGTGACATTCTCTAACTTCTTAAAAACATACATTTCCTTAATTGGTAAAAAAATAATCATCTTGAATATTTTCATTAATTGATGCAAAGCATTCTCCTAACCAAGAAATAAGTTGTTGAACTTTTATTTTCTTTTCAATCATAATGATTGCAATCTTAAACGTTTACTTATTAGACTCTCACGCTAACAAAATTTTTAAATTAGGTTTTTTACTCTTTTTCTTGGTTTATTGTATTGTAAATTACTTTTTTATTCAAAGGGAATGGAGAAAATATTCTTTTTTTTTATTGATGAATTTTTTAATACTCTAGCATCCAGAACTCTCTAAAACGATGAAAGAAAATTAGACCTTGACTATGTTTATCAATATTTATCAACAAAGAAACAAACAAAAAAAATAACTGATGAAATAAAGTTTCCTTGTTTATCAAAAATTAAAGCTCAATGTTTTCTTCTGACCGAATCAAATATAGTGAATGAATAAAGAAGAGAAGAGTACTTTGGACTGTGCGCAATTTTTTTGTTTTGTTTTGATGTTTTGATTTTTTTGTTGTTTTTGATTTTATGTAGGTGCAAAAAATGGAGTATAAAAACAACATCAAAAAATAAAAGTTTGGCAATTAACATTGCTTTTTTATTTACGCATTTTTGTTTTCACGTTTACTTTTAATATAAAAAATTAATATGTCTGCTACTCATCACGAAAGCTTTCAACAATCTTCTGAAATGTCATCTCGTCAAGATGGCGGTGATCATGCTTCAGTTAAAAATTTGGTTAATAAATTTGATAAAGGCGTAAATATTCATGGCGGTGAATCCCAACTTCAAACTAACGGCAGCAACCAACAACAATCCATAGTTACAACAACTTCCAGCTCTGCCACTGCAATTGGAGTCAGCCAAAATGAATTGATTGATTTTGAATCCGCTGAAGAACATGAACGTCGTGCACGTGAACTACGTGAAAAGGCTTTATCGACTTTAAAAACTAACGAAGAAGAATTTAATGAAGCTGAAATGGCTCAACGCGCTGCTCGAATTGCTGCCGAACAAGCTAATTCTAAAACCCAACAAGCTTTAGGAAATCAAGAACGTGGACAACAACTTTTAGCCGAAGCTGGTTAGCTCACTTTTGTGTTTGAGTTTTTTAAAATAATAATGAAAATGTTTATAGGTGCTCGTTTGATTGAAGCCGGTGCAAAACTTCAACAAGAAGCAGCCGCAATTAAACGTGAAGTTCCATTTAACGTTCATCAACAAGGTGAAATTAAACAAACTACTTGCGTTTCTTCTGCTGGCATTGAAGCTGCAGCTCATGCACGCGAAGTTGCAACATATCGAGAAGTTGAACAACTTCCTCAACCCAAAACTGATTTACAAATTCATTAAATGTGAACCATATCTTTTTAAATAATTTAATTATTAAAATTCACTTATTTTTGTATAAACATGAAATGATCTACTTTATTAACTAATAAAATCATAAAAAATATAAACCGATTGAGAATAAATGCATTAATGCTTTTAACGTTTTATATTTATTTGTAAAGTGTGAGTGTGTCACTTCATAATTTTTTTAAAGAAAAATTGCTTCTATAGTTTTTTCCCTCCAAACAGTATCATTGAATTTAATTTGTGTATTTGTTGTTGCTTAAAGCATTCATATCTATGTTTTTCTGTTTATTTAAGATCGTGATTAACACTTTGACATTAAAAGTAAGAAAATTCTTTAATTGTTTTAACTAAAATAAACAGTGGATTTTTTCAGCAAATTTAGGATTCAGACGAAATAAACTTACTAGGTACATTTTTTTACATTCATTTAAAAGTTTTTTTAATTTTATTTTAAAGGAAAACTAAAGTTGTTACAATTGCAATTGCGCAATAAGAAATTTTTTTTCATGGCAATTATGTACTTCCGGCTCTTTTAAAAACTGCGAAATTGGATTCAATTTTTCGTAATAATTACAGTATCAATTTGTCTTTTTTTTCGTTGTCGTGGTCGATGTGTTATGCAAACAACCAATTAACCCTTTCCTTCTTCGACTCACATCTTCTTATTTTGTTGTTGCCATAACTGTTTTGACCTTTTTTAGTTTCCAATTAAGGATTTAAAAAAGGTGCAAATTCTTAGAATAACGCAAAAATTAAGCATCTTATTTTTCTAAAAACTTTTTCGATATCCATTTTTACAACTTTTTTTTTTCAACTCTTTCCAAAAGTTTTTCTCTTTTTCTCATTTTTGCGCCATTTTGAGAGATAATAAAATTACCTAAAAATTTTGACATTTTTGCTGTTTAAAACGAAAATGAAGCTCATAATTATATTCTTCAAAAAAGCAGACAGGCAAGCGATGGCATCCCTTATTTGAAAATGATCTGTCAAAAGCAATTTAAAAAAAACTTTTGAAAATAAGAACAACTTTCTTTTTTTTTTGTGGTTAAAGAAGAAAAAAATTGAAGTCATAAGAAGCAAACGAGTGCGAATGAAAATGAGCGCAATAAATGCGCTGCTCCGCCTTCTTTCCTCATTTTTTAAGGATATATCGTAGCTTCTCTCTGTCATCATCATCATCTTTAAGTGGGACATCAATGAAAAAGCAGAAAAAAAAGAAAAAAAAGTGAACCGTTAGTTAGTGTAAAAAAAGAAGATGTTTTCAATTAGTAATCTTTTATCGGCTTCTAATAATTCAACTTCAAATGATACTGTAACCACCAAAAAGGTAGCTGCTCCCATTTCTGATGGAAATAATTCTTCTTCGATAATGGAAAAATTTAAATTTGATGAATCACAAATATCTGATATCATTTTTCCTACAAGTTCAACAACGACTTCCCCAACTTTAACAACAGCGGCAAATATATTTCATTCTCAAAATTCTAATATTTTAAATGGCGGCACTAATAATTCATCTTCCATGTTTTGGTTAAATCCCGCTACAGCGGCAGCTGCTGTAGCTGCAGCAAATGGTGGCGGTGGAGGAGTGCCAACATCAGCTGAACTTCAAAATGCCATTGCAGCTTCAAATTCTAATCAAGCTTTTGAACAATATTTAATGATGGCTAAACGATCACGTAAGCGGTTTACTTAATCAATTAGTTATTACTTTGAAATTTAAAATTTACTAGCATATTCGCAAAATAACCTATAACAAAAAATATTTTAATCTTCTGAAATTGTTTCTCGCATTTTTTCGTTTCTTTAAAAAGGTAATTTTAAGATGGGTGTTGACAAAATAAAAACGGAAAAATGTAAATTCAAATATATTAGTTAATTTTTTTAGTTCTCCCTCAATCTTGGAACCTTTTGAATCCAGATGCATTTCGATTTGCTGCAGCCGCGGCTGCTGCTGCTGCCGCTGTTGGTAATCCAATGGGCATGAGTAAATCATATCGTCGTCGAAAAGCTCGTACCGTATTTTCTGATCAACAACTTCAAGGTTTGGAAAAACGTTTTGAAAGTCAACGATATCTTTCAACTCCTGAAAGAATCGATCTTGCAGCCGCTTTAAATTTAAGTGAAACTCAAGTTAAAACTTGGTTTCAAAATCGTCGAATGAAACATAAAAAAATTGTTAGAAAAGAAAGCGGAGCGGGATTGGGCTCGTTGATGGAAGATGAAGACGAGGATGATTCAAATCCAAGTAATTTTTTTTAAAAAACAAATTAAAAAATAACAAACAATATCAATGAATCAGTTAGGCTTCAAGTTCTTCATTTTCCATTTCTTTCAATTCTTCCAGTGAGTTAAGACCACGTTCAAATCGAAGTTTATCAAGTTGCGCCATTTCTTCATATGGTGCTTTCTCAGTATCAGTCATCAAATCCCATTTTGAACTTTTCGCTTTGTTTGTCATATCACCACCGTACATTTGGAACATACACCAAGAGTTTCTCGGATTAACAATCATTCTTCCTTTAGCTTTCAACTTCTTTTCGCGTTTTCTTTGAGCCCCCTTTTTGAGCATTTTTGCTTTCTTTTCAGATGAACATTTGAATATAGGTTTCATATTAACACTTTTCGCTACAACGATTGCAATATTTTGTCCTTCTTGAATATCATCAACAGAAGAAGAAGGAAGCACCGGAGAAGATGCATTTAAGCGCTTAGGAACAGGTCCATCACCATCACCAATTGAAGAGGAAGCAACCATAGGAGAAGAAGAAGAAGGGTTAACATCAGACAAACGTTTGGAAACAGGGCCAACAAGATCACGAGAAGATTCTACATCAATTTCGGTATTCTTTCCATCATGACCATCCATAAGAGAAGAAGCAACCATAGGAGAAGAAGCAAGAGCAGACGAACGTTTAGGAACTCGACCATTAAGATCACGAGAAGACTCTACATCGATTTCTTCTTCAAGTTCTTCATTTTCCATTTCTTTCAATTCTTCCAGTGAGTTTAGACCACGTTCAAATCGAAGTTTATCAAGTTGCGCCATTTCTTCATATGGTGCTTTCTCAGTATCAGTCATCAAATCCCATTTTGAACTTTTCGCTTTGTTTGTCATATCACCACCGTACATTTGGAACATACACCAAGAGTTTCTCGGATTAACAATCATTCTTCCTTTAGCTTTCAATTTGTTTTGACGCTTATTTTCAGCTTGATTTTTGCGGCTTTCTGCTTTGTTTTCAGCTGACCTTTTGAATATAGATTTCATATTACCACTTTTTATTCTTTTTTTCATATCAACTTTCGATATATTAAGAACATGACGTAGTTTTTTGCGGGTATTTTGTTCATCACTCCGGATTGCATGTTCTAAGTCAAAAGTTCTTCCACTAGCAAAACCGTGTTCGATAAGACGTCTGAAAATATGAGTTTCATTTGAATATTTCAAAGGATGATTGTGGATAATATTCACTAGATCAAGTTGCAATAGTTTCCCATGTTTGATTATCTTTTCTTCGAGGCACAAGCAAGTACCAGGAGGGCCACGATAAAGTTCACATATACCAACATTGTTGATTCTTTCTGCATCATCACCATGGAATTTCTTGTATTTACGAGGATTTTTTTTTTCTGTTTCTTCTTCATGTTTAATCAATCGATCTTCAATGTTTTTTGAAACACCACTATAAAACGCAGATTCATATTTTTCTTCAGATGTTGGTGCATCATAATCATAAAGAAGATAAAGAGACCATAGTTTAGGTTCTTGAGCTTTGATGTAACATTTAACGTCTTCAAAATTATCTTCAATTGTTTCATGTGAAGCTACATCGATTGAAAATTTATGTTGAACAATTTGATCTAAAGAAAAACACGTTAAAATCATTCTATTGTATTGAGTAAAGTTTACCTTTTGCATGAAGAATCTGAGAAGTAAGGAGTCCATGAGTTGGAGAAGCAATATTAGAGTTCACGTCATCATAATGATCTTCAATTGTTTCATGTGAAGCTACATCGATTTCGGTATTTTTTCCATCATGACCATCCATAAGAGAAGAAGCAACCATAGGAGAAGAAGCAAGAGCAGGCGAACGTTTAGAAACTCGACCATTAAGATCACTAGAAGACTCTACATCGATTCCATTTGATGAACGTTTAGGAGGTGGACCATTAACATCATGAGGTGAAGAAGCACGCTTCTTTGAACGAACAAAAGAAGGAGAAGCCTTTTTGGTTTCTTTAACCTTAAAGGACCCTGTTCATTTGATCTTTTTTTCAAACTCGCGTTTGATTATTCCCTCATGCCGCAATATTGCAGAGTCCGTAAAGTACAGTAATTTGACCGTAATTTTACTGTACATTACTGTACTTTACGGGCTCTGCAATATTGCGGCATGAGGGAATAATCAAACGCGAGTTTGAAAAAAAGATCAAATGACCAGGGTCCTTTAAATATTCAAGCGATGAAAAAAGTTTTTATTAACAAACAAAATCCTACCTTTGGCTTTACAAAGCTTAAAATGCTTTGCTTACTTGGAGCATTAAAAGTAGACATTAATTTGTCTTTATTAAGCTTAGACATTTTAACAATTTACTTTAAATAAATACTTTTATACACAGATTTAGAGAATAATAAACAAAGTTTATCAGTTTTTTATAAAGAAAAAAAGTGAGAAATGAAAAAAGGCTAAAGAACAACAAATAAAAGTTTCGACACGAACGATACTGTATCTTTTTGGGTATTCATGTTGGACATGGCAAAAACCCGCATTTTTTGAATTTTATTAATAATTTATCGATAATAATAATAAAAAATTTTTTTAGGAGGAGATGAAAGCGACGATGATGAACAACATTCAGGAGCATGAGTTTATCGTCGTTTTTTGAGAAGTGTGAAATTTATTTTGATAAAAAAAGAGGAGGAAATTATATCAATTTGTGATCTCATTGAATTTTTATTTTTGCGCTTTATTAATTTTATCGTGTTTGTTTGTTAGCGTGCAAATTTTTCTTTTGTGGCATTTATTTTTTAAACTTGGATTATGTTCAAATAAAGTATTTGGAATAAGCATTTTTCTTTTTACTAAAAAGTTTGAAAAAAAAATTTTATTTGGCAAATATCAATTTCCTTGGAAAGATATGATATCCGTGATACACACATTTCTCTGTAAACGTTTAAGCAAATTTTATTGCATTTTAGATTTTCCTTAATTACGCGACAACACATTGCTTTCATTACTGTATTTCCTCGGTGAAAAAAAAAATTGAAAGCTCAATTTCGCATTCATTCATTTCCATCTTCAATTTTTTTTTCCAAAAAGTCATTCATTCTTTCTTTCTGTTTCTATCAATTTTATACTTGACTACGGTAATAATTTTCTTGGTTGTCGTTACTTTCTCTTTTTCTTTCCATTTCCTTTTTTTCCATTCAATTCGTTCTTCTCTTTCTGACACCTTTGCCGCCGATTATATTTTTGTACAAACATTGTCAACTTTTTCTTTCACATTTTCGTCGTTTTCATTGTCGCCTATGTTTTCTTTCTTTTTCTTTATCCTTTTTTAAAAATAATTAACTCAAACACAAACAATTGCTTGCGCCGCACCGATTTAATTGAACTTGCAAATAATAAAAAAACATTTGTAAAAAAACTTTTTTTTACAAAGAAAACCCAAAAAATTTTCCATTTTTAGGTTAAAATTATAGTATACTTTTCTTTTCCGCATTTCAAATGTTTAATTAAGTTTTTTTCTTTCTTAAAAAATATGGTTCTTGAAGATGTTTGTTTCACATAAAATGAGAAGCTTATTAGCGCATCCGCAAAATGATCATCATCGCTGTCATTATATTTTTTTTCTTGCAAGAAGTGAGGCTTACTTATTTACGACGATGACCAAATGAAGCAACCAATTTGTTTTAATTTTTTTACTTCAAATTATTAAAGAAATGAAACGATCTTTTTTTACTTATTTTAAGCTCATTAATTGCATATTTTCTTTTCGTATTTTTCAAAGATTTTTATTTTTAAGAATAAAATAAACAAGGTATTTATTGGTTGCAAATTTAAAGGGCAAACTACAGTATCAAAAATTTGAAATATTTATTTCAGAGTGATTTTCCATTTTTCTTACATCCCCAAATTCAGCTCAAAAGAAAACTGAAGCAAATTGGTAAATAAACATGAACATTTAAAAAGCACAAAATTTGTCCGTTTTTTTATTTTGGTCATTTTTGCGCCATTCAATAAAAAACAATGAAGCCCAACACCTTTTTTGTTCATCATCTTCTTTTTGCTAATCGCTACACTTTAGTTTAATAAAGGGCACATGGCGAAAAGTTGCTTGCTTGAATTGGATTGAATTAGTCGAAGAAGAAGAATGGGCACCTTTGCTTTTCCTTTTTGATCTTTAAATGCCGACACGCGCAAGCAAGGAAGAAACAAATGAGATCAAAAAAGGATAATCCACGAGAACGCAAATTGAGTGCCTTGTTTTTATTCGGTTTTTATGTATGCTTGCTTATTTGGGGTCAAAATAGCCAACAAGAATTAGAAAGAAAAAATGAAGGATAAACAGCACTTAATTTTATTAAGAAATAAATTAATATCAACAACAGCAATAAATATTTTGTAAATAATGATGGAAAATTTTCCCAATAACTAAAACACAAATGCAAAATTATTGTTGACTAACAAAACCATGTAAAAAAGTCATAATGTATTTCAGCAGAATTTCTTTTGACAAAATACTTTAATGACGCAATTTCTCTAGCTCTTCATGCAATTGTTGATTTCGCAAACATTCCTAAAACCTTTTCTTTTAACAAAAAAACTTTAATGGAAACTTCAAGCTTACATTTCGAAAATCTGCGACAGCGCCATTATAAACCCTTTGTTTATCAACAATCAATTGCAAACTATCATAAAGGCCATCCTTTTCTTTTTGCAGTGTTTCTTGGCGAGTGGTAATTTTATCGAGGCTTGCTTCAATGCTTTTTAAAATTTGTTCCAAATTTTGAACAAATGAAGCTTTATAAGAATCTGTGACAGCTCTAAAAACAAATCAAATTTGAAATGTTGTTTCACTTTTCCATTTTTTTTCAAGTTCATCGAAAACGAGCAATTAAATTTTAAAACTTACTTATCCTTTAAATCATCAATATTATTAAGCAAATCAATTTCTTTTTTAATAAAATTTCTTATATCTACTTTCATATTATGCATTGTGTAAAGGCCTTTAATTTCTCGATGTTTACTTGATACTGAAAATTTTTACTATATATTTTTTTACGTTTACTTCAAACCAATCTAATCTTACAATGATTATAAAGTTCCATAAATCGCTTTTGATATTGATTCTTTTCTAATTGTGAAGGATTTGCATCTATTTGACATCGAATTTGATATAATTCTCGATTGGATTCATTCATTTCTGAATCTAGCTTTAACAACTCTTCTGTGAGAGCATTGTGCTCGTCGCTAATGGTGTTGTCAAAAGCATCCATATCTCCATTTTCAATTGCTTCTAAAGTAGCGAGTTCATTTTCAAGCCTTTCAATTTCATTGCGACAGTTTCTTTTGTAATTTCGATAATTTTGTTTTGCTTCTATTACTTCTTCCAGTGATGCTTTTAATTGATTGACTATGCTAAAATGGGAAGATATGATAAAAGAAAATCCGAAAGCGTGTCTAAAACTAACTTTGGATCAACGGCTTTAAACAAGGCTTGTTGGATTTCATAATCGTCTTTTAATAAATTCGCTTCCATTGTCATTTTTTCAAATTTTGTTTCCTCTTCTGTTAATTCTTCTTTTAAATGTTTTTGTTCATATTGAAGCCGCTCCAATTCTGCTTTTAATTGATCAATTTCTTGCACTCCTATTCCATTCCCAACTTCTTTAACTCCATCGAGCGTTGATGAATCAATTAATTCATTTACAGCTTTCGCCGACATTCGACTTTTATTTGTTTGAATTCCTGCGTCTTCTAATTCAGCTTTTAATTTTTCTGCAATTTTTAAATCTTTTTGCATTATTTTTTCTCTTTCTTTTTTCTTTTCTTCGCCTTCATCAACTTCAGGTAAAACTATCACATCGCTTGCTTCATGACCATATTCCATTAAAGTGCATTTGACATCTTCAGCAATATTCAAAGTATCCATTCCTTCTGCTCTACGATAAATTCTTTTAGGCTTTGGTGCTGAAGACGAAGTAGCTGCAATCGCTTGCTTTTCATAAGATGGAGGAAGTTTCCATCCTTCTTGTCGAAATTGAAATGCTGCATGATTTAGTATTTCGTCACCCGTTCGAATTTTAGCTTCAATTGCTTCTTTTACCAACCATTCCATTACTGGAAGAATGTGAATACAATCCAGCCCTTGAATTTGATGAGGTTCAAGAGCGTGAGGGCATTTAAATTTAGGTAGGACTTTAACAATATTTTCTGTGAGAGCAATTTTTTGACCGATTGTTGAATTTTCTGAATATAAGAGATCCACATCAACGGATTCGGCACAAAGTGAAATACACCAAACCATTCCACCAACTATCTGGAATATCTCGAAAAGGAATTATAAGTATTAATAAAGAAAATTCAGTTACCTTATCAAATGCACTAAGACCTTGAATTTTGGCTCTAAAATATCCTGCTGATATGAGCAAATCGAGAATTTCAACCATTTTTGCATATTGTTCTTCATCTTCGCGAACATCAAATTGAGCTGTGGAGGCTTTGGAAGGTTCAAACATTGTCCCTTTAAATTTTTCATATTAATGTTTGAGAATTTAAAAAAGTAAAATAAATTATAAAAGAAACAAATAAAAAAAAGATTAGCGGATACAGTATTCGATAAAATGTTATAAAGTCAAAATATTTTACAGCATAATGACTGTTAATTAGCAATGTTTGTACATACATATCTTAAGAAATATTTATTACTACAATACCTAGAAAAAATACAAACACAAAAAGGTACTTTTGCACTTACGTGACCAAGCTTTCTTTTTCTTTTTTTTTTGGCGTTTTTTTTGATCTTTAAGATTATTTATAGGATCTGGATCTTTTAGATTACTAATAGGTTCTGGATCTTTAATGACCTTTAAAGATTCTGAATCCTTAAGAACCTTTATTTGTTCTTGGATCCTTTATATGTTCTGAATCTCTAAGAATCCTTTTGAGTTCTTGATCTTTTAGAATATCTTAAAGATCCAGATCCTAAAAAGCTTCATAAAGATCCAGATCCTATATATAATCTAAAAGATCCAGATCCTTTAAAGAATCTTTAAGATCCAGAACCCAAAAAGAATCTTAAAGAACCAGAACCTATAAAGGTTAATAAAGATCTCAAAAAGGATCCTAAAGATCCAGAACCTATAGAAGTTATTAAAGATCCTAAAAAGGATCTTAAAGATCCATAACCCATAAAGGTTAATAAAGATCCCAAAAAGGATCCTAAAGATCCAGAACCCTTAAAGGTCATTAAAGATCCAGAACCTATTAATAATCTAAAAGATCCAGATTAAAAAAAGAATCTTAAAGATCCAGATCCTAAAAAGATTCTTAAAGATCCAGATCCTATAATAAATCTTAAAGATCCAGAACCGGAGGGGCGAAAGTAAAAAAACGCCAAAAAAAAAAGAAAAAGAAAGCTTGGTCACGTAAGTGCAAAAGTACCCACAAAAAAATCAAATTATTCTCCTTTAAAAATTGGTGGTCGCTTCTCTGTGAAAGCTTTTAAAGCTTCTAATCTATCTTGAGTTGGAATAACTTGAGCATAACATTGTTGTTCAACGATTAAACCATTCGCCAAGTCAGTTTGTGAACCAACATTTACAGCGGTTTTAGCTAATTTAATTGCGATTGGACCTGTTTTTAGGATATCCTCTGCCATTTCAATTGCATATGGTACAGCACTTTTATCATCAACGGCGCGAGAAATTAAACCAATTCTTTCAGCTTCCGTGCCATCAATCATTTTTGCAGTAAATATTAATTCTTTAGCTTTTGAAACTCCTACCGCTCGTGTTAATCTTTGGGTTCCTCCAGCACCGGGAATAATGGCAAGTTTAGTTTCGGTTAAACCCATTTTAGCATCTTTGGTTGCAATTAAAATATCACAAGCTAACGCAATTTCAAGTCCACCTCCCAAAGCATAACCATCAATGGCAGCAATAACAGGAATGGGTAAAGCTGCAAGATCGGATGTTAATCGACGAATTCGATCAACAAATTTTGGGACCTCTTCTTCGGTCATGGTTCGACGTTCCTTCAAATCAGCACCAGTGCAAAAAGCTCCAGGTACATCACTTCTAATAATTAGTACACGAGCAGCTTTATCAAATTTTAATTCTTCTATTGCATTACAAAACTACAAAAAAATAAAAAAATCATTGTTTATAAAAAGAAAAGACGAAGAAATATAAAGCAAACTAACAGCTTCAAGCATGGCTTTACTAATGGCATTTTTAGTTTGAGGTCGATTCATTCGAATTTGTACAATTCCTAAAAGCATTTATTTGTTGATTGATGATGATACATTCCATAAGCAAAAAGTTTACCATCATGCTTTTTAGAAAGTCGTTCAACAACAAGTGGAGGCTTTTCTCCAGCTGCTGTTGCACCAATTGGAGTAACATTGAGCCCTCTTAAAAAAGTTTTTTCAATGGCATGGCTACATAAAAGTTGGGTTCCAAGTAATTTTAATGACATTATTAATATAAAGTTATTACCAATATTAAGATTTATTTAACCGCAAAAGAATTTTTTTGAGATGCTATCTTCCTTCATCCAATATTAAACTTCAAAATTTGAAGTATTACAAGTTCTTAAAGCGAAAATAAATTTCAGCAGTTTCAACAAATTTTTTCAACTTTTAAAATTTCATCAAAACTCTTTCTGATTGATTCGCTGTTAATTTTTCTTGCAAGTGGTTTACTTATTTTTTATCAATTCAAGTGTATTCAATCTCATTCAATCATGTCGGATATCAAAAATGAAGCTGTCATCCGTGGAAATTTGAAAGTCAAAAAAGGAAATATTTTTAAGAAAAAGAAAGTTGAATTGAAAGAAATTGATATTTCAATCAAAAAGGATGAAGAAGCTACAGCTGTAAAGAAGACTCCTGCTCAAATCGCTTTTGATAAGCGTCAACGTGAAACCGCTTTTGAGCGACTAAAATCCAAAGCTGCTGTTAGTCATCGTGAACGGGTGGAGAAATTCAACAAAGAAATGGAAGAAAGAACTGAATTCAATGAAATGGCGAAAGTCTCATGGACCAAATAATTTTGTTTTCTTTGTTTTGTATATTTATTTTTTGATTGTTGATGTTGTACATAAAGCTTTTAAAATTTGTTTACGTGTACGAGAATCACATCTTTATTCAATTGGTGTTAATGCTAAATTTTTTGTCCATATTTTTAGCATTTGTTTCCATAAAATTGGTCCAAGATATCGATTATGAATTAGAAAAAATGTTCCATTGCTTTTTAATGCTTGTTCAGTATTCTTTCCCAAATTGAATACTCCTGGACCGTTTATATGTCCAACATCAGCTTCAGCAGCTAATTTGCCAGTTACAAAGAAGTCGTCAATTCTACAGTAATGGATTTTATGGTTTATCAAGTATTCCAATTCTTTGATAATTACTGCTGTCGAAGTTACATATGCTAAACCGCTACAATATGGATCATAAAATTTGTATGATTGATCGATTTCAGTTTCAGGAACATACCTAAAAATAGAGAGTTAAAAAAATGCCAACTTTGTGTATCTCCGTTGATCGTAATTGAAAAACATTACCATCGAGATTTATTTGATCGTTCCACCAACATTCGAGTATTGTATTTACAATAAAATTTATTTTGTAATTGGTTTGAATATTGCAAAAAAATATCCTTCATTCGTTTCATTTCAATCACAACATCATCATCGGTTTTAACAATGAATGGGTTTTTTTCTGCACAATTTTCTGAAATGAATTTCATCCAAACTATCGCTTTTATAGTTAAATTCCAATATGTATCAACAAAATCTGCTTGAAGAATATCTTCAAAAGAAGCAGCTTCTTGTTGAATAATTTTTTGAAATTTTTCATCTTCATGTTTGCCCAAAACAAAAATAATATCAACACCGAAATGTTTTTTAATCCATTCTTTTCCCATTGTGTTTCGATAAACTGAACGTTGAAGAATATGATTAGGTTGGGTATGAACAATAATAATGATATCTTTGTAAGAATCTTTGTTAAAGCAAAGAGGAATTTTCGGTGTTATTATTGTTTCATAAGCAAATGGATCAATAATCTAAAGACATCATAACGATACCATAAAATTCCTTAAACTCTTTACTCACTTCATTTGTGGCACCATACGAATGTGATTCTTCACGACTATCATCCTTGTTATTATTGAATAAAATAAAACCAATAATTGTAAAAATTAAAGCACTAAAAAATCCAAAAATAAAACTCCTTCGAAGTGAAAGCCTCATTTGCGTGGGAATGAATGATAAAGTCCCTTCTTCTTTTCTTCAAGCAAAAAGCAAGCTAGACATCGTGTGAAAATGTTAAAACAAGTTACATAATTTTCTTTATTATTTATTTTACAACAACAAAAATAAAACACAAAACAATTCGAAGAATTAATCTTCATCGGCGCCTTCTTCTTTCAATGGTTTGACTGTCGTTGTAATCGGAATAGTAATGGTTTCTTCAACAAGATCAGCATCAGAAAACAGAGAAGTTGTATCAACACCGTCTAAAAAAACAAGATAAGTTAAAGGTTGTAATACAAAAAACAAAACTTACTTCTAAGTTTGAGACGTAATTCGCGTTCAGCATCATAACGTTCTTTAGCTTTGTGTCGCATAGAGTTGAATGCAGTCATAAATTCTCTGCGTTTCTCGATGAGTTCTTTGGATGCTTTATCTTGTTCTTTACGATCTTCTTCTTCAAATTTGCGGGATAAGTTCTTAAGATTTTTACGAGTTTCTTTGATTTTAGCATCAGGTAATACAATCTTTGGACGTGGACGCCATCGGAATCTTGTAAGACCATCTAGAGCTTTTTTGAATATCTCCCGACCTAGGAAAGTATGAATACGATAGCCCGTTTCATAACGACCAGCGCCAACAGATGCCGTAATAAAGAAGCGACCAGTTGGATCCCATTCACCATAATTCATTGAAGGATGTTCAATAAGACGAACACGTGTAGCTTCAGCACCAGTAGCATCAATGAATATAGCTTGACCAGCAGTAGAATTTTCAGAATACACAACAAGTGAACCTCCTTGTGGCGCCCATTTAACTGTTGTCAATTGAATACCAGCATCAAGTTTGGATGATAGTACAGGTGCAGGCTTTCCAGAATCAATTTTGTAAACAAGAGGAGTAACTTTGGCACCACTACCAACCAAAACACAAAATTTATCTCCTTTTGGTTCCCATCCAAAATTGACGAATGGTTCAGGAAGTTGCATAGTTTGAACAGAGACATCTTTAGCAGTGCAATCAAAGATTTCAAGATGAGAAACAACGCCCTATAATATTTTGATTCGATATGATTATATTTAAATAACTAAAAAAGGCATACAGAAAGCTTGACTTCGGTATCTTTAATTTTTCTTGAAGAATAGCGTTCAGTTTGAACAGCAAGAAAATCACCACTTTTTTGCCAATACAACATTGCAGAAGATACTGAGAATATACGTTGAGCGCGGATCTTTTGTTTAGAAGGATATTCAATAAGACCAATTTCGGCAGGAGAGCTAGGATCATACTAAAAAGTTAATAAGGTTAAAAGAACACCAACCAATCAAAGTTAAACGAACCCTTTCTTCACAATAATAAGCTATACCATTCTTTGCTGGATTCCATTCAAAAGTAATTAGACCAACAAGTTCGATTTGAGTTTCAAGAGCGAATGTTTCAGCATTGTAAACATTGATAGAATCGCCTTTAGCACGGCAAAAAGCAAAATACTTTTCATCGTATGACCATTTTAAGAAAGGCCAATCACAAATACGCCCAGAACCCATTGGACCCGAAGGTTGAAAATACTTTTTCTGTTCACCGGTGAAAACATCAAATACTCGAAGAGTGTTATCAAACCGACCATATTCATCTTGCGCATAAGTTACGATGTAACTAAAATAAACATTTAAATATGTCATTCAGCAAGTAAGTTGTTACCTTTCTTTCGGTGAAAACTCGACATAACCAACACCAGGATGTTGAATACGTTGAACCTTAATAAACTTTTCACCACCCCATAAAGCAACGCCTTGACTGTGAAAGGTGGCAAGATAAGTACCAGATGGAGACCATTTGAAAATGAATTCAGACCAATCCTAAAATAGACAACATAAATTTCCATTCAAAATGATATTTGACTTACAACACGGGATGCTTCATCGTTAACAATATATGGATCTTGACCTTTTGCATTCCAGAAAATGTTAAGATTAGTACCATCGCGACCTTCAGCTTGAATAGCAAATTGATCCATACATCGTGGATTTTGAACCCACCACCATAAATCACCCTAAAGTAATAAACATCAAAACCGGTAAAAATAATAAACAATCTTACAGCATCAACATAATCTTTTTTAGCAGGAGGAGTCCAATTTTCTTCAGGTTTCTTCAAATTACGCATGGCTGATAAGATATATGCAGAGAATGTATGCTTTTTATCCAATGCATATCCATCAAGAATCTTTGAAGCAGCACTAGTTTCTTGGGGAGTCGCATATTCAATAAAACAATAACCCGTCGTTTTTTCTTCTTCATCAGTAGGAAATAAAGATGTAACAGGTTCATGAACATACGAAAATACTTTCTTGAGAACAGCTTGAAGTTTTTCACTTCGTTCTTTACCAACAACAGGAATACCCCAAATAAGAACACAACATTCTTCATATATATTTGGATTTGGTGGAGTGAGATTGGAACCTTCAAGGACTTCTGAAATGTATCAAAAAATAAGAAACGAAAAGAAATAACGAAAAAAAGCCAAACCTTCATCAGTGATTTCATCAACAAAGTCCGGCGGATCAGAGAAATCCGGCATTTCTTGAACATCGGCCATGATTGCAAGTAGCTTTTTACTTCTTAATCAAAGGTTATTTGAAATATATTGATAGACCTAAAAAAAAAAAGTTAACAAAATTCATAAAAATTGAAGCATAGAAGAACGCAAGAACAAAAAAGTTTCAAACAAGAAAATTTTTCATCGCAATGGAAAAATTAATGCAAGCATCGTTTTTCTCTTTCTCTACTGTAACATGCCTGCATCTTGGAAAGAAAAAAACTTTGTTTGTGCGCGTTTTTTGTTTGGTTGATGCAAAATTGAATGAATGAAGAATGGATGATAAACAATTTAAATTTTATTTTCAATCAAAATATTTATTGCTGTTATTATTTTTTTACAAAAAAGCTTTTAAAAATATTTATTCAATGAGGTTATAGAAATTTTTTACAAAAGAATACATAATTACAAATAAAAAAAGGCACTGTAAAGCCAAAAATAAATATGAATGTTGTTGGAGAAAATTAACTTCAAAGTTTAAACTCATAAAGTTATTGGCTTTGCTGTAGTCCAAACATAATCAGGAGTTTTGGTGAAATTAACACATCCTTCACAAGTGCAATAAAGATCCCCAGCTCCACAATATCCCGCTTTACTGCAACAATGAGCCGTTGAGGAATCTGGATTACAAATTGGAACTTTTCCTGATGGAAGTTTTGGTGCAAGTGGACCACATTTACCTAAACGAATAACACGTTTAACTTATTTGGATTGATTTTTTTTTTGTTACCAATGTGTTCAGCTCCTTCAACAAATGTCCACCATGTTGGTGGTCGATAAACATAATCAGGATTTTTCTTAAAATCAATACAACCTTCACATTCACAATGTTCTTTAGAATTTCCACAATATCCTCCATTCGAACAGCAATGAGCTGCAGCATCATCTGGATTGCAAATGGGAACACCTCCTCTAGGAAGAGGAGGTGCTGTCTGACCACATCTGCCACGACGACCATCTCCAGCATCCATTGTGTACCTAAAATTTTTCGATTTTATGATATGTTTTTTTGAAAGTTATTATTCTACCATCGAATGTCTTTGCTTGGTTTAATTGGTTCTTCAAGAATTAATTGTGGATTTGTTCCATAATTTTTGCATGTTGGACATTCACAAAATTCTGGTCCACTTCCACAATAACCATAATGTCCACAACAAGCATAACCTGGATCATCAGGATCACAAACGGGATAAAAACCATTAAAAAGAGGAGCTGATTTACCGCACATACCAGCCAAGTCCTAAACGATTTTTTTCATCTTCAAGCGGCTGTATTAGAAAGACATACTTCACCATCATCGAATGTCCACCATCGTTGTTCACTAATGGGAGAACATTTATATGTTTCATGCTCGGTTACTGCACAATGATCACGACTAGCGACAATTTTTAGTAATGAGTCAGAATCATCATCAAGATCGAGAGCCCAAATCATTACTCCTCCAATGTCTCGCTTTAACGCATATTCAACCTAAAATGAAATTTATTTCTTTGAAAATTTTTTATTGAATAATAAACCTTTTCATCAATAGATTGCATATTTTCATAACCCAAAAATGTTTTATTTGATTCATTCCAAATAAATGGAGCTCTTGATTTTTCATGAAATTGTGATTTACTTTGATCCCAACCTTTAGCTTCTAAATCTCTCCAAGCAACATAACCCCCATCAAATTCTCCTTTATCATTTGGTTTTGCAAGCCTCCACATTGCATCATTACCTTCAACAGCATCACCAACATTGTGCCAAAATCTTCCATAAAATGGAATCCCCATGTTTAGCTTTTTTAAGTTTCGACCTTTACAATTATAATATTTCATTGTCCAATCAACATTCATTTTACCACTAAATTTTTTAGGTTGTCCAAAAAATAATGGAGCTGGTGGACCTGTATATGCACCCCATTTACTTTTCCATGCTCCAAAATAATCATATGACATAACATTGACGTAATCAGAATATTTGAGAAGCATGGGTAAATCATATCCAGGATCGAGAGTCCATTGTCCCGCTGCACCGGCAAAACTGATTAAAAGGCTTTTGGGAAGGGTTTTTTGAGTTTCATATTCAGAAAATCTAGTTCGAAGTTCACGAAGAAGGTGGACAAAGTTTCGGCGATCAGCCTTAAAATTATTATTTAGTTTTCGGGTTTTAGCGAAATATTAATTTTTTTAAGTTAATTTTGATTCAATGAAAGCAACGAAAAAAATGTTAGTTTATTATAAAGATTTTTGATCCAAATTTTTATTTAAAAACTTACAGGTGTTCCTTCTGAATCTCCACCAGTTACAGGATATTCCCAATCAATATCAACTCCATCAAATCCATAACTATCAATAACTTTAATAATGGAATCAATTAAAACGGTTCTTCGACTAAAATCTGCAACAAGCAAAGAAAAATATTCGCTATTATCCCAACCACCGATTGCAAATTGAATGCTTAAATTTGGAAATTTTTTTGTAACATTTAACATTCCATTTAATCGTTCTTCAGCAATTTTAGCTGCTTTTTGATCTGTTCCATTTCGAACATCACCAAGGGTGATAGAGCCATCAGAGCTAAGATGGAAGAAAGCAAAAATAACATGAGTTAATCGCTCAGCTTGAGATTCTGTAAATGGTTTAGTTCCCCATGAAGTAAAATATCCAACAATTCTTTTTGAACATGAATCAGGCGATGCAGGCGTTGATAAAGATAACAAAAAGCAAGCACAAAAACAAAAAATCCACAGTAATATTAATTCATTTTTCTTAAAAAACATTTCGATTACATTTGATTACTAAAAATTTTTTCTCGATAACTTTCATCAATAAATATAGGATAAATGGTTTATTTCTCCTTCTATTGTCACGATTTGCGAAGGATCTCTATCTCCTTTTATCGTTTTTTATTTTGTTGAAGAAAAAGTCAAGTGCTTGTGTCAATAAAAATTCAATTCAACAACAAAGGTATTAAAAGTTGAGTGGTGATCCTCCTTATAAATCCATTTTTTCTCTTTTTGAAATGATCGACGATGATCTTTTTTGATAGCAATTTTTTATCAAAAAAACAAAGTAATCGAAAGACAAAAATTTTTTTATGCATAATACAAAAAAATAAAATCTTTTTTGTTAAAGAACTTTTGAAATTTAAAAAAAATGAATTAAAAACAAAATTAAGTTTGACATCAAATCGACAAAAAAAGTTTTCTATTTACCATTTATATAAATTATAAAGGAAAAGCATCGAAGATGCAAAAAAATCATCAACTAGAAAATTTCCTTCCAAAGACGATGAAAGTTAAAAAAAAATTTCAAAGAACCAAAAGCTACAAAAAATTAATGAAGTTGAATGGATTAATACAAAAAACCGAAGGGACTCGGAGAGTTTCCTCTTTCATTAATACATTTGCTATTTTTCAAGCGTATTCCAGTCAAAAAAATTATATGCAAGATTCAAAATAAAAAAGTTGTGAATTTTTTAAATCTTTTTCAAGATTCAATCAAGAAAAGAAAAACAAGAAGCTTCTGTTCGTGATGATTTGGAACCTCAAGAAACGACCATCGATTTTGGAGTTTCTTTTCTTGATTTAACGCCTCAATCAGCTGATTTTAAAATGTGATTCTTCGTGAAATTTTTAATATATTTTTGAATAAACTATTTTTATTAACAAAACAAAACAAAAAACAATTCATTTGAAAAATAGGAAAAGAAAAAACCAAAAACAAAACTCACATTTTATTCTTGCAAAAGTCATCTTCATAAAAAAATCAACCTTGTTTCTTTTCTTTTTTTCAATTCCAATCACAAAAAAACATAAAAAGGCGGCAATCTCTTTTCTTTTTTTTCGATGTCCATAATTTTTATTGAAACCTATTTTGTTTTCTTGCTTACCTTGAAGAAAAATATAATCGAAAAAGCGCAAGTTTAAAATTTGAAAGAAACTCATAAGCAAAAGCAAAAAATTAAAATATGTAATGAATTTTCTGGTTCAAAATTTTTGGAACAAATGAGTTTCAGCAAAATAAACATTTAAGAATTCATTCCCCATATATCCTTTTTTAATGCAGCATGGTTATAAAATATTTTTTTAAAGTTGTAAAACTTCGCTGAATTTTAATTTTACTCTATCTTTTCTTTTCTTTGCTACAAATTAAATTTTCTTTGTCACCAAAGATGTGTGACGAATTTTCTTCCAAATGTGATGTTGTTTCTTTATCACATTTTTTTCTCACTTTTTCATTTTTTTCTATCAAACGTCTTTATATGCGTGTATATTTAGTAAAATTTTAGCTGGTTGGGTTCCTTTTTTACGTTTCCTTTTACCTCATTGTATTGACCAACAACATATTCTAGCTTGCGCAACTGCATCGATTCATTTTTTTTACAATTCTTTGTGCAATAGGTTGAATTTATGTCCTGGATAAATAACTACTTTTTTTGTTGTTGTCAAGGATAAAATTAAAAAAAGAAAATGAAATAAATGAAAGTCCACCTAATCAACTATTTATTAAACTAAAGATAAGGCCAAACAATATTCCAAAAATTCTGAAGATAGCGAACTACCATATTTTTATTATGGATGCCTTGAAGCATAAAAATGGAGGTTCGTCGATGTTCTTGTTGGAAATGAATATTCAGATAATTTTATAGCGTTCTAAAGAATGCAACAACACAAAAAAAATAGAAGGTCGCATTGCAAATATTAATTTTATTTTTATAAGCTTCAGAGCTAAAATAGTTTTTTTTCTTTTTTACTAAAAAAATTCCTTAATCGATGTTCTTGTTGGAAATGAATATTCAGATAATTTTATAGCACTTCAGTGATGCCAAGAACACAAAAAAAATAGAAGGTCACTTTGATGAAAACAATTTTATTTTAACAAACTCAAGGTGCTAATAAACTTTTTTTTAAAATAATAATTAAAATTCAAAAATCGATGTTCTTGTTGGAAATAAGATTACAGATAATTTTATAGCACTTCAGTGATGCCAAGAACACAAAAAAATAGAAGGTCACTTTGATGAAAACAATTTTATTTTAACAAACTCAAGGTGCTAATAAACTTTTTTTAAAAATAATAATTAAAATTCAAAAATCGATGTTCTTGTTGGAAATAAGATTACAGATAATTTTATAGCACTTCAGTGATGCCAAGAACACAAAAAAATAGAAGGTCACTTTGATGAAAACAATTTTATTTTAACAAACTCAAGGTGCTAATAAACTTTTTTTAAAAATAATAATTAAAATTCAAAAATCGATGTTCTTGTTGGAAATAAGATTACAGATAATTTTATAGCACTTCAGTGACGCCAAGAACACAAAAAAAATAGAAGGTCACTTTGATGAAAACAATTTTATATTAACAAACTCAAGGTGCTAATAAACTTTTTTTTAAAATAATAATTAAAATTCAAAAATCGATGTTCTTGTTGGAAATGAACATTCAGATAATTTTATACCATCGAGGAGCGATTTTGAGGTGGTGCAGCGTTGATAAAAAAAAATATTTTTCTAATCCAAAAATTAAACTTTCTTTTACAAATCAAAGTTCATTATGAATTATAGTTACTCAATAATTAAAAAAAAAATAAAACCCTTTCATCGCCAAAATCCATC
Source organism: Panagrolaimus kolymaensis (assembly GCA_028622995.1). NCBI lineage: Eukaryota > Metazoa > Nematoda > Chromadorea > Rhabditida > Panagrolaimidae > Panagrolaimus > Panagrolaimus kolymaensis. Next base: position 123,859 of record JAJQJQ010000046.1, on the reverse strand, counting down.
GAGTAGCGATTTTGAGGTGGTGCAGCGTTGATAAAAAAAAATATTTTTCTAATCCAAAAATTAAACTTTCTTTTACAAATCAAAGTTCATTATGAATTATAGTTACTCAGTAATTAAAAAAAAAATAAAACCCTTTCATCGCCGAAATCCATCGAGTAGCGATTTTGAGGTGGTGCAGCGTTCATAAAAAAAAATATTTTTCTAATCCAAAAATTAAACTTTCTATTACAAATCAAAGTTCATTATGAATTATAGTTACTCAGTAATTAAAAAAAAAATAAAACCCTTTCATCGCCGAATTCCATCGAGTAGCGATTTTGAGGTGGTGCAGCGTTGATAAAAAAAATATTTTTCTAATCCAAAAATTAAACTTTCTTTTACAAATCAAAGTTCTTCATTTTTTAAAGATATTAATAAAAGCAAAAATTAGAAAAAGCCATTCATCTCAAAATTCAATCGAGTAGCGATTTTGAGGTGGTGCAGCGTTGATAAAAAAAATTATTTTTCTAATCCAAAAATTAAAATTTCTATTACAAATCAAAGTTCATTATGAATTATAGTTACTATGTAATTAAAAAAAAAATAAAACCCTTTCATCGCCGAATTCCATCGAGTAGCGATTTTGAGGTGGTGCAGCGTTCATAAAAAAAAATATTTTTCTAATCCAAAAATTAAACTTTCTTTTACAAATCAAAGTTCTTCATTTTTTAAAGATATTAATAAAAGCAAAAATTAGAAAAAGCCATTCATCTCAAAGTTCCATCGAGTAGCGATTTTGAGGTGGTGCAGCGTTGATAAAAAAAAATATTTTTCTAATCCAAAAATTAAACTTTCTATTACAAATCAAAGTTCATTATGAATTATAGTTACTCAGTAATTAAAAAAAAAATAAAACCCTTTCATCGCCGAATTCCATCGAGTAGCGATTTTGAGGTGGTGCAGCGTTGATAAAAAAAATATTTTTCTAATCCAAAAATTAAACTTTCTTTTACAAATCAAAGTTCTTCATTTTTTAAAGATATTAATAAAAGCAAAAATTAGAAAAAGCCATTCATCTCAAAGTTCCATCGAGAAGCGATTTTGAGGTGGTGCAGCGTTGATAAAAAAAAATATTTTTCTAATCCAAAAATTAAACTTTCTTTTACAAATCAAAGTTCATTATGAATTATAGTTACTCAGTAATTAAAAAAAAAATAAAACCCTTTCATCGCCGAATTCCATCGAGTAGCGATTTTGAGGTGGTGCAGCGTTGATAAAAAAAATATTTTTCTAATCCAAAAATTAAACTTTCTTTTACAAATCAAAGTTCTTCATTTTTTAAAGATATTAATAAAAGCAAAAATTAGAAAAAGCCATTCATCTCAAAATTCAATCGAGTAGCGATTTTGAGGTGGTGCAGCGTTGATAAAAAAAAATATTTTTCTAATCCAAAAATTAAACTTTCTTTTACAAATCAAAGTTCATTATGAATTATAGTTACTCAGTAATTAAAAAAAAAATAAAACCCTTTCATCGCCGAAATCCATCGAGTAGCGATTTTGAGGTGGTGCAGCGTTCATAAAAAAAAATATTTTTCTAATCCAAAAATTAAACTTTCTATTACAAATCAAAGTTCATTATGAATTATAGTTACTCAGTAATTAAAAAAAAAATAAAACCCTTTCATCGCCGAAATCCATCGAGTAGCGATTTTGAGGTGGTGCAGCGTTGATAAAAAAAATATTTTTCTAATCCAAAAATTAAACTTTCTTTTACAAATCAAAGTTCTTCATTTTTTAAAGATATTAATAAAAGCAAAAATTAGAAAAAGCCATTCATCTCAAAGTTCCATCGAGAAGCGATTTTGAGGTGGTGCAGCGTTGATAAAAAAAAATATTTTTCTAATCCAAAAATTAAACTTTCTTTTACAAATCAAAGTTCATTATGAATTATAGTTACTCAATAATTAAAAAAAAAATAAAACCCTTTCATCGCCAAAATCCATCGAGTAGCGATTTTGAGGTGGTGCAGCGTTGATAAAAAAAAATATTTTTCTAATCCAAAAATTAAACTTTCTTTTACAAATCAAAGTTCATTATGAATTATAGTTACTCAGTAATTAAAAAAAAAATAAAACCCTTTCATCGCCGAAATCCATCGAGTAGCGATTTTGAGGTGGTGCAGCGTTCATAAAAAAAAATATTTTTCTAATCCAAAAATTAAACTTTCTATTACAAATCAAAGTTCATTATGAATTATAGTTACTCAGTAATTAAAAAAAAAATAAAACCCTTTCATCGCCGAAATCCATCGAGTAGCGATTTTGAGGTGGTGCAGCGTTGATAAAAAAAATATTTTTCTAATCCAAAAATTAAACTTTCTTTTACAAATCAAAGTTCTTCATTTTTTAAAGATATTAATAAAAGCAAAAATTAGAAAAAGCCATTCATCTCAAAATTCAATCGAGTAGCGATTTTGAGGTGGTGCAGCGTTGATAAAAAAAATATTTTTCTAATCCAAAAATTAAACTTTCTTTTACAAATCAAAGTTCTTCATTTTTTAAAGATATTAATAAAAGCAAAAATTAGAAAAAGCCATTCATCTCAAAGTTCCATCGAGAAGCGATTTTGAGGTGGTGCAGCGTTGATAAAAAAAAATATTTTTCTAATCCAAAAATTAAACTTTCTTTTACAAATCAAAGTTCATTATGAATTATAGTTACTCAGTAATTAAAAAAAAAATAAAACCCTTTCATCGCCGAATTCCATCGAGTAGCGATTTTGAGGTGGTGCAGCGTTGATAAAAAAAATATTTTTCTAATCCAAAAATTAAACTTTCTTTTACAAATCAAAGTTCTTCATTTTTTAAAGATATTAATAAAAGCAAAAATTAGAAAAAGCCATTCATCTCAAAATTCAATCGAGTAGCGATTTTGAGGTGGTGCAGCGTTGATAAAAAAAAATATTTTTCTAATCCAAAAATTAAACTTTCTTTTACAAATCAAAGTTCATTATGAATTATAGTTACTCAGTAATTAAAAAAAAAATAAAACCCTTTCATCGCCGAAATCCATCGAGTAGCGATTTTGAGGTGGTGCAGCGTTCATAAAAAAAAATATTTTTCTAATCCAAAAATTAAACTTTCTATTACAAATCAAAGTTCATTATGAATTATAGTTACTCAGTAATTAAAAAAAAAATAAAACCCTTTCATCGCCGAATTCCATCGAGTAGCGATTTTGAGGTGGTGCAGCGTTGATAAAAAAAATATTTTTCTAATCCAAAAATTAAACTTTCTTTTACAAATCAAAGTTCTTCATTTTTTAAAGATATTAATAAAAGCAAAAATTAGAAAAAGCCATTCATCTCAAAATTCAATCGAGTAGCGATTTTGAGGTGGTGCAGCGTTGATAAAAAAAAATATTTTTCTAATCCAAAAATTAAACTTTCTTTTACAAATCAAAGTTCATTATGAATTATAGTTACTCAGTAATTAAAAAAAAAATAAAACCCTTTCATCGCCGAAATCCATCGAGTAGCGATTTTGAGGTGGTGCAGCGTTCATAAAAAAAAATATTTTTCTAATCCAAAAATTAAACTTTCTATTACAAATCAAAGTTCATTATGAATTATAGTTACTCAGTAATTAAAAAAAAAATAAAACCCTTTCATCGCCGAATTCCATCGAGTAGCGATTTTGAGGTGGTGCAGCGTTGATAAAAAAAATATTTTTCTAATCCAAAAATTAAACTTTCTTTTACAAATCAAAGTTCTTCATTTTTTAAAGATATTAATAAAAGCAAAAATTAGAAAAAGCCATTCATCTCAAAATTCAATCGAGTAGCGATTTTGAGGTGGTGCAGCGTTGATAAAAAAAATTATTTTTCTAATCCAAAAATTAAACTTTCTATTACAAATCAAAGTTCATTATGAATTATAGTTACTCAGTAATTAAAAAAAAAATAAAACCCTTTCATCGCCGAATTCCATCGAGTAGCGATTTTGAGGTGGTGCAGCGTTGATAAAAAAAATATTTTTCTAATCCAAAAATTAAACTTTCTATTACAAATCAAAGTTCATTATGAATTATAGTTACTCAGTAATTAAAAAAAAAATAAAACCCTTTCATCGCCGAATTCCATCGAGTAGCGATTTTGAGGTGGTGCAGCGTTGATAAAAAAAATATTTTTCTAATCCAAAAATTAAACTTTCTTTTACAAATCAAAGTTCTTCATTTTTTAAAGATATTAATAAAAGCAAAAATTAGAAAAAGCCATTCATCTCAAAGTTCCATCGAGAAGCGATTTTGAGGTGGTGCAGCGTTGATAAAAAAAAATATTTTTCTAATCCAAAAATTAAACTTTCTTTTACAAATCAAAGTTCATTATGAATTATAGTTACTCAGTAATTAAAAAAAAAATAAAACCCTTTCATCGCCGAAATCCATCGAGTAGCGATTTTGAGGTGGTGCAGCGTTCATAAAAAAAAATATTTTTCTAATCCAAAAATTAAACTTTCTTTTACAAATCAAAGTTCTTCATTTTTTAAAGATATTAATAAAAGCAAAAATTAGAAAAAGCCATTCATCTCAAAGTTCCATCGAGAAGCGATTTTGAGGTGGTGCAGCGTTGATAAAAAAAAATATTTTTCTAATCCAAAAATTAAACTTTCTTTTACAAATCAAAGTTCATTATGAATTATAGTTACTCAGTAATTAAAAAAAAAATAAAACCCTTTCATCGCCGAATTCCATCGAGTAGCGATTTTGAGGTGGTGCAGCGTTGATAAAAAAAATATTTTTCTAATCCAAAAATTAAACTTTCTTTTACAAATCAAAGTTCTTCATTTTTTAAAGATATTAATAAAAGCAAAAATTAGAAAAAGCCATTCATCTCAAAATTCAATCGAGTAGCGATTTTGAGGTGGTGCAGCGTTGATAAAAAAAATTATTTTTCTAATCCAAAAATTAAACTTTCTATTACAAATCAAAGTTCATTATGAATTATAGTTACTCAGTAATTAAAAAAAAAATAAAACCCTTTCATCGCCGAATTCCATCGAGTAGCGATTTTGAGGTGGTGCAGCGTTGATAAAAAAAAATATTTTTCTAATCCAAAAATTAAACTTTCTATTACAAATCAAAGTTCATTATGAATTATAGTTACTCAGTAATTAAAAAAAAAATAAAACCCTTTCATCGCCGAATTCCATCGAGTAGCGATTTTGAGGTGGTGCAGCGTTGATAAAAAAAATATTTTTCTAATCCAAAAATTAAACTTTCTATTACAAATCAAAGTTCATTATGAATTATAGTTACTCAGTAATTAAAAAAAAAATAAAACCCTTTCATCGCCGAATTCCATCGAGTAGCGATTTTGAGGTGGTGCAGCGTTGATAAAAAAAATATTTTTCTAATCCAAAAATTAAACTTTCTTTTACAAATCAAAGTTCTTCATTTTTTAAAGATATTAATAAAAGCAAAAATTAGAAAAAGCCATTCATCTCAAAGTTCAATCGAGTAGCGATTTTGAGGTGGTGCAGCGTTGATAAAAAAAATTATTTTTCTAATCCAAAAATTAAACTTTCTTTTACAAATCAAAGTTCTTCATTTTTTAAAGATATTAATAAAAGCAAAAATTAGAAAAAGCCATTCATCTCAAAGTTCCATCGAGTAGCGATTTTGAGGTGGTGCAGCGTTGATAAAAAAAATATTTTTCTAATCCAAAAATTAAACTTTCTATTACAAATCAAAGTTCATTATGAATTATAGTTACTCAGTAATTAAAAAAAAAATAAAACCCTTTCATCGCCGAATTCCATCGAGTAGCGATTTTGAGGTGGTGCAGCGTTGATAAAAAAAATATTTTTCTAATCCAAAAATTAAACTTTCTTTTACAAATCAAAGTTCTTCATTTTTTAAAGATATTAATAAAAGCAAAAATTAGAAAAAGCCATTCATCTCAAAGTTCCATCGAGTAGCGATTTTGAGGTGGTGCAGCGTTGATAAAAAAAAATATTTTTCTAATCCAAAAATTAAACTTTCTATTACAAATCAAAGTTCATTATGAATTATAGTTACTCAGTAATTAAAAAAAAAATAAAACCCTTTCATCGCCGAATTCCATCGAGTAGCGATTTTGAGGTGGTGCAGCGTTGATAAAAAAAAATATTTTTCTAATCCAAAAATTAAACTTTCTATTACAAATCAAAGTTCATTATGAATTATAGTTACTCAGTAATTAAAAAAAAAATAAAACCCTTTCATCGCCGAATTCCATCGAGTAGCGATTTTGAGGTGGTGCAGCGTTGATAAAAAAAATATTTTTCTAATCCAAAAATTAAACTTTCTATTACAAATCAAAGTTCATTATGAATTATAGTTACTCAGTAATTAAAAAAAAAATAAAACCCTTTCATCGCCGAATTCCATCGAGTAGCGATTTTGAGGTGGTGCAGCGTTGATAAAAAAAATATTTTTCTAATCCAAAAATTAAACTTTCTTTTACAAATCAAAGTTCTTCATTTTTTAAAGATATTAATAAAAGCAAAAATTAGAAAAAGCCATTCATCTCAAAGTTCAATCGAGTAGCGATTTTGAGGTGGTGCAGCGTTGATAAAAAAAATTATTTTTCTAATCCAAAAATTAAACTTTCTATTACAAATCAAAGTTCATTATGAATTATAGTTACTCAGTAATTAAAAAAAAAATAAAACCCTTTCATCGCCGAATTCCATCGAGTAGCGATTTTGAGGTGGTGCAGCGTTGATAAAAAAAATATTTTTCTAATCCAAAAATTAAACTTTCTTTTACAAATCAAAGTTCTTCATTTTTTAAAGATATTAATAAAAGCAAAAATTAGAAAAAGCCATTCATCTCAAAGTTCAATCGAGTAGCGATTTTGAGGTGGTGCAGCGTTGATAAAAAAAATTATTTTTCTAATCCAAAAATTAAACTTTCTATTACAAATCAAAGTTCATTATGAATTATAGTTACTCAGTAATTAAAAAAAAAATAAAACCCTTTCATCGCCGAATTCCATCGAGTAGCGATTTTGAGGTGGTGCAGCGTTGATAAAAAAAATATTTTTCTAATCCAAAAATTAAACTTTCTATTACAAATCAAAGTTCTTCATTTTTTAAAGATATTAATAAAAGCAAAAATTAGAAAAAGCCATTCATCTCAAAGTTCCATCGAGAAGCGATTTTGAGGTGGTGCAGCGTTGATAAAAAAAAATATTTTTCTAATCCAAAAATTAAACTTTCTTTTACAAATCAAAGTTCATTATGAATTATAGTTACTCAGTAATTAAAAAAAAAATAAAACCCTTTCATCGCCGAATTCCATCGAGTAGCGATTTTGAGGTGGTGCAGCGTTGATAAAAAAAATTATTTTTCTAATCCAAAAATTAAACTTTCTATTACAAATCAAAGTTCATTATGAATTATAGTTACTCAGTAATTAAAAAAAAAATAAAACCCTTTCATCGCCGAATTCCATCGAGTAGCGATTTTGAGGTGGTGCAGCGTTGATAAAAAAAATATTTTTCTAATCCAAAAATTAAACTTTCTTTTACAAATCAAAGTTCTTCATTTTTTAAAGATATTAATAAAAGCAAAAATTAGAAAAAGCCATTCATCTCAAAGTTCCATCGAGTAGCGATTTTGAGGTGGTGCAGCGTTGATAAAAAAAAATATTTTTCTAATCCAAAAATTAAACTTTCTATTACAAATCAAAGTTCATTATGAATTATAGTTACTCAGTAATTAAAAAAAAAATAAAACCCTTTCATCGCCGAATTCCATCGAGTAGCGATTTTGAGGTGGTGCAGCGTTGATAAAAAAAATATTTTTCTAATCCAAAAAATTAAACTTTCTTTTACAAATCAAAGTTCTTCATTTTTTAAAGATATTAATAAAAGCAAAAATTAGAAAAAGCCATTCATCTCAAAGTTCCATCGAGTAGCGATTTTGAGGTGGTGCAGCGTTGATAAAAAAAAATATTTTTCTAATCCAAAAATTAAACTTTCTATTACAAATCAAAGTTCATTATGAATTATAGTTACTCAGTAATTAAAAAAAAAATAAAACCCTTTCATCGCCGAATTCCATCGAGTAGCGATTTTGAGGTGGTGCAGCGTTGATAAAAAAAAATATTTTTCTAATCCAAAAATTAAACTTTCTATTACAAATCAAAGTTCATTATGAATTATAGTTACTCAGTAATTAAAAAAAAAATAAAACCCTTTCATCGCCGAATTCCATCGAGTAGCGATTTTGAGGTGGTGCAGCGTTGATAAAAAAAATATTTTTCTAATCCAAAAAATTAAACTTTCTTTTACAAATCAAAGTTCTTCATTTTTTAAAGATATTAATAAAAGCAAACATTAGAAAAAGTCATTCATCTCAAAGTTCCATCGAGAAGCGATTTTGAGGTGGTGCAGCGTTGATAAAAAAAAATATTTTTCTAATCCAAAAATTAAACTTTCTATTACAAATCAAAGTTCATTATGAATTATAGTTACTCAGTAATTAAAAAAAAAATAAAACCCTTTCATCGCCGAATTCCATCGAGTAGCGATTTTGAGGTGGTGCAGCGTTGATAAAAAAAAATATTTTTCTAATCCAAAAATTAAACTTTCTATTACAAATAAAAGTTCATTATGAATTATAGTTACTCAGTAATTAAAAAAAAAATAAAACCCTTTCATCGCCGAATTCCATCGAGTAGCGATTTTGAGGTGGTGCAGCGTTGATAAAAAAAAATATTTTTCTAATCCAAAAATTAAACTTTCTATTACAAATCAAAGTTCATTATGAATTATAGTTACTCAGTAATTAAAAAAAAAATAAAACCCTTTCATCGCCGAATTCCATCGAGTAGCGATTTTGAGGTGGTGCAGCGTTGATAAAAAAAAATATTTTTCTAATCCAAAAATTAAACTTTCTATTACAAATCAAAGTTCATTATGAATTATAGTTACTCAGTAATTAAAAAAAAATAAAACCCTTTCATCGCCGAATTCCATCGAGTAGCGATTTTGAGGTGGTGCAGCGTTGATAAAAAAAAATATTTTTCTAATCCAAAAATTAAACTTTCTATTACAAATCAAAGTTCATTATGAATTATAGTTACTCAGTAATTAAAAAAAAAATAAAACCCTTTCATCGCCGAATTCCATCGAGTAGCGATTTTGTGGTGGTGCAGCGTTGATAAAAAAAATATTTTTCTAATCCAAAAATTAAACTTTCTATTTCAAATCAAAGTTCATTATGAATTATAGTTACTCAGTAATTAAAAAAAAAATAAAACCCTTTCATCGCCGAATTCCATCGAGTAGCGATTTTGAGGTGGTGCAGCGTTGATAAAAAAAAATATTTTTCTAATCCAAAAATTAAACTTTCTTTTACAAATCAAAGTTCATTATGAATTATAGTTACTCAGTAATTAAAAAAAAAATAAAACCCTTTCATCGCCGAATTCCATCGAGTAGCGATTTTGAGGTGGTGCATCGTTGATAAAAAAAAATATTTTTCTAATCCAAAAATTAAACTTTCTATTACAAATCAAAGTTCATTATGAATTATAGTTACTCAGTAATTAAAAAAAAAATAAAACCCTTTCATCGCCGAATTCCATCGAGTAGCGATTTTGAGGTGGTGCATCGTTGATAAAAAAAAATATTTTTCTAATCCAAAAATTAAACTTTCTATTACAAATCAAAGTTCTTCATTTTTTAAAGATATTAATAAAAGCAAAAATTAGAAAAAGCCATTCATCTCAAAGTTCCATCGAGTAGCGATTTTGAGGTGGTGCAGCGTTGATAAAAAAAAATATTTTTCTAATCCAAAAATTAAACTTTCTATTACAAATCAAAGTTCATTATGAATTATAGTTACTCAGTAATTAAAAAAAAAATAAAACCCTTTCATCGCCGAATTCCATCGAGTAGCGATTTTGAGGTGGTGCAGCGTTGATAAAAAAAAATATTTTTCTAATCCAAAAATTAAACTTTCTATTACAAATCAAAGTTCATTATGAATTATAGTTACTCAGTAATTAAAAAAAAAATAAAACCCTTTCATCGCCGAATTCCATCGAGTAGCGATTTTGAGGTGGTGCATCGTTGATAAAAAAAAATATTTTTCTAATCCAAAAATTAAACTTTCTATTACAAATCAAAGTTCATTATGAACATTATGAATTATAGTTACTCAGTAATTAAAAAAAAAATAAAACCCTTTCATCGCCGAATTCCATCGAGTAGCGATTTTGAGGTGGTGCATCGTTGATAAAAAAAAATATTTTTCTAATCCAAAAATTAAACTTTCTATTACAAATCAAAGTTCATTATGAATTATAGTTACTCAGTAATTAAAAAAAAAATAAAACCCTTTCATCGCCGAATTCCATCGAGTAGCGATTTTGAGGTGGTGCATCGTTGATAAAAAAAAATATTTTTCTAATCCAAAAATTAAACTTTCTATTACAAATCAAAGTTCATTATGAATTATAGTTACTCAGTAATTAAAAAAAAAATAAAACCCTTTCATCGCCGAATTCCATCGAGTAGCGATTTTGAGGTGGTGCAGCGTTGATAAAAAAAAATATTTTTCTAATCCAAAAATTAAACTTTCTATTACAAATAAAAGTTCATTATGAATTATAGTTACTCAGTAATTAAAAAAAAAATAAAACCCTTTCATCGCCGAATTCCAGCGAGTAGCGATTTTGAGGTGGTGCAGCGTTGATAAAAAAAAATATTTTTCTAATCCAAAAATTAAACTTTCTATTACAAATCAAAGTTCTTCATTTTTTAAAGATATTAATAAAAGCAAAAATTAGAAAAAGCCATTCATCTCAAAGTTCCATCGAGTAGCGATTTTGAGGTGGTGCAGCGTTGATAAAAAAAAATATTTTTCTAATCCAAAAATTAAACTTTCTATTACAAATCAAAGTTCATTATGAATTATAGTTACTCAGTAATTAAAAAAAAAATAAAACCCTTTCATCGCCGAATTCCATCGAGTAGCGATTTTGAGGTGGTGCAGCGTTGATAAAAAAAAATATTTTTCTAATCCAAAAATTAAACTTTCTATTACAAATCAAAGTTCATTATGAATTATAGTTACTCAGTAATTAAAAAAAAAATAAAACCCTTTCATCGCCGAATTCCATCGAGTAGCGATTTTGAGGTGGTGCAGCGTTGATAAAAAAAAATATTTTTCTAATCCAAAAATTAAACTTTCTATTACAAATCAAAGTTCATTATGAATTATAGTTACTCAGTAATTAAAAAAAAAATAAAACCCTTTCATCGCCGAATTCCATCGAGTAGCGATTTTGAGGTGGTGCAGCGTTGATAAAAAAAAATATTTTTCTAATCCAAAAATTAAACTTTCTATTACAAATCAAAGTTCTTCATTTTTTAAAGATATTAATAAAAGCAAAAATTAGAAAAAGCCATTCATCTCAAAGTTCCATCGAGTAGCGATTTTGAGGTGGTGCAGCGTTGATAAAAAAAAATATTTTTCTAATCCAAAAATTAAACTTTCTATTACAAATCAAAGTTCATTATGAATTATAGTTACTCAGTAATTAAAAAAAAAATAAAACCCTTTCATCGCCGAATTCCATCGAGTAGCGATTTTGAGGTGGTGCAGCGTTGATAAAAAAAAATATTTTTCTAATCCAAAAATTAAACTTTCTATTACAAATCAAAGTTCATTATGAATTATAGTTACTCAGTAATTAAAAAAAAAATAAAACCCTTTCATCGCCGAATTCCATCGAGTAGCGATTTTGAGGTGGTGCAGCGTTGATAAAAAAAAATATTTTTCTAATCCAAAAATTAAACTTTCTATTACAAATCAAAGTTCATTATGAATTATAGTTACTCAGTAATTAAAAAAAAAATAAAACCCTTTCATCGCCGAATTCCATCGAGTAGCGATTTTGAGGTGGTGCAGCGTTGATAAAAAAAAATATTTTTCTAATCCAAAAATTAAAATTTCTATTACAAATCAAAGTTCATTATGAATTATAGTTACTCAGTAATTAAAAAAAAAATAAAACCCTTTCATCGCCGAATTCCATCGAGTAGCGATTTTGAGGTGGTGCATCGTTGATAAAAAAAATATTTTTCTAATCCAAAAATTAAACTTTCTATTACAAATCAAAGTTCATTATGAATTATAGTTACTCAGTAATTAAAAAAAAAATAAAACCCTTTCATCGCCGAATTCCATCGAGTAGCGATTTTGAGGTGGTGCAGCGTTGATAAAAAAAAATATTTTTCTAATCCAAAAATTAAAATTTCTATTACAAATCAAAGTTCATTATGAATTATAGTTACTCAGTAATTAAAAAAAAAATAAAACCCTTTCATCGCCGAATTCCATCGAGTAGCGATTTTGAGGTGGTGCAGCGTTGATAAAAAAAAATATTTTTTTAATCCAAAAATTAAACTTTCTATTACAAATCAAAGTTCTTCATTTTTTAAAGATATTAATAAAAGCAAAAATTAGAAAAAGCCATTCATCTCAAAGTTCCATCGAGTAGCGATTTTGAGGTGGTGCAGCGTTGATAAAAAAAAATATTTTTCTAATCCAAAAATTAAACTTTCTATTACAAATCAAAGTTCATTATGAATTATAGTTACTCAGTAATTAAAAAAAAAATAAAACCCTTTCATCGCCGAATTCCATCGAGTAGCGATTTTGAGGTGGTGCAGCGTTGATAAAAAAAAATATTTTTCTAATCCAAAAATTAAACTTTCTATTACAAATCAAAGTTCATTATGAATTATAGTTACTCAGTAATTAAAAAAAAAATAAAACCCTTTCATCGCCGAATTCCATCGAGTAGCGATTTTGAGGTGGTGCAGCGTTGATAAAAAAAAATATTTTTCTAATCCAAAAATTAAAATTTCTATTACAAATCAAAGTTCATTATGAATTATAGTTACTCAGTAATTAAAAAAAAAATAAAACCCTTTCATCGCCGAATTCCATCGAGTAGCGATTTTGAGGTGGTGCATCGTTGATAAAAAAAAATATTTTTCTAATCCAAAAATTAAACTTTCTATTACAAATCAAAGTTCATTATGAATTATAGTTACTCAGTAATTAAAAAAAAAATAAAACCCTTTCATCGCCGAATTCCATCGAGTAGCGATTTTGAGGTGGTGCAGCGTTGATAAAAAAAAATATTTTTCTAATCCAAAAATTAAAATTTCTATTACAAATCAAAGTTCATTATGAATTATAGTTACTCAGTAATTAAAAAAAAAATAAAACCCTTTCATCGCCGAATTCCATCGAGTAGCGATTTTGAGGTGGTGCAGCGTTGATAAAAAAAAATATTTTTTTAATCCAAAAATTAAACTTTCTATTACAAATCAAAGTTCATTATGAATTATAGTTACTCAGTAATTAAAAAAAAAATAAAACCCTTTCATCGCCGAATTCCATCGAGTAGCGATTTTGAGGTGGTGCAGCGTTGATAAAAAAAAATATTTTTCTAATCCAAAAATTAAACTTTCTATTACAAATCAAAGTTCATTATGAATTATAGTTACTCAGTAATTAAAAAAAAAATAAAACCCTTTCATCGCCGAATTCCATCGAGTAGCGATTTTGAGGTGGTGCAGCGTTGATAAAAAAAAATATTTTTCTAATCCAAAAATTAAAATTTCTATTACAAATCAAAGTTCATTATGAATTATAGTTACTCAGTAATTAAAAAAAAAATAAAACCCTTTCATCGCCGAATTCCATCGAGTAGCGATTTTGAGGTGGTGCAGCGTTGATAAAAAAAAATATTTTTCTAATCCAAAAATTAAACTTTCTTTTACAAATCAAAGTTCATTATGAATTATAGTTACTCAGTAATTAAAAAAAAAATAAAACCCTTTCATCGCCGAATTCCATCGAGTAGCGATTTTGAGGTGGTGCAGCGTTGATAAAAAAAAATATTTTTCTAATCCAAAAATTAAACTTTCTATTACAAATCAAAGTTCATTATGAATTATAGTTACTCAGTAATTAAAAAAAAAATAAAACCCTTTCATCGCCGAATTCCATCGAGTAGCGATTTTGAGGTGGTGCAGCGTTGATAAAAAAAAATATTTTTCTAATCCAAAAATTAAACTTTCTTTTACAAATCAAAGTTCATTATGAATTATAGTTACTCAGTAATTAAAAAAAAAATAAAACCCTTTCATCGCCGAATTCCATCGAGTAGCGATTTTGAGGTGGTGCAGCGTTGATAAAAAAAAATATTTTTCTAATCCAAAAATTAAACTTTCTTTTACAAATCAAAGTTCATTATGAATTATAGTTACTCAGTAATTAAAAAAAAAATAAAACCCTTTCATCGCCGAATTCCATCGAGTAGCGATTTTGAGGTGGTGCAGCGTTGATAAAAAAAAATATTTTTCTAATCCAAAAATTAAACTTTCTATTACAAATCAAAGTTCATTATGAATTATAGTTACTCAGTAATTAAAAAAAAAATAAAACCCTTTCATCGCCGAATTCCATCGAGTAGCGATTTTGAGGTGGTGCAGCGTTGATAAAAAAAAATATTTTTCTAATCCAAAAATTAAAATTTCTATTACAAATCAAAGTTCATTATGAATTATAGTTACTCAGTAATTAAAAAAAAAATAAAACCCTTTCATCGCCGAATTCCATCGAGTAGCGATTTTGAGGTGGTGCATCGTTGATAAAAAAAAATATTTTTCTAATCCAAAAATTAAACTTTCTATTACAAATCAAAGTTCATTATGAATTATAGTTACTCAGTAATTAAAAAAAAAATAAAACCCTTTCATCGCCGAATTCCATCGAGTAGCGATTTTGAGGTGGTGCAGCGTTGATAAAAAAAAATATTTTTCTAATCCAAAAATTAAACTTTCTATTACAAATCAAAGTTCATTATGAATTATAGTTACTCAGTAATTAAAAAAAAAATAAAACCCTTTCATCGCCGAATTCCATCGAGTAGCGATTTTGAGGTGGTGCAGCGTTGATAAAAAAAAATATTTTTCTAATCCAAAAATTAAACTTTCTATTACAAATCAAAGTTCTTCATTTTTTAAAGATATTAATAAAAGCAAAAATTAGAAAAAGCCATTCATCTCAAAGTTCCATCGAGTAGCGATTTTGAGGTGGTGCAGCGTTGATAAAAAAAAATATTTTTCTAATCCAAAAATTAAACTTTCTATTACAAATCAAAGTTCATTATGAATTATAGTTACTCAGTAATTAAAAAAAAAATAAAACCCTTTCATCGCCGAATTCCATCGAGTAGCGATTTTGAGGTGGTGCAGCGTTGATAAAAAAAAATATTTTTCTAATCCAAAAATTAAACTTTCTATTACAAATCAAAGTTCATTATGAATTATAGTTACTCAGTAATTAAAAAAAAAATAAAACCCTTTCATCGCCGAATTCCATCGAGTAGCGATTTTGAGGTGGTGCAGCGTTGATAAAAAAAAATATTTTTCTAATCCAAAAATTAAAATTTCTATTACAAATCAAAGTTCATTATGAATTATAGTTACTCAGTAATTAAAAAAAAAATAAAACCCTTTCATCGCCGAATTCCATCGAGTAGCGATTTTGAGGTGGTGCATCGTTGATAAAAAAAAATATTTTTCTAATCCAAAAATTAAACTTTCTATTACAAATCAAAGTTCATTATGAATTATAGTTACTCAGTAATTAAAAAAAAAATAAAACCCTTTCATCGCCGAATTCCATCGAGTAGCGATTTTGAGGTGGTGCAGCGTTGATAAAAAAAAATATTTTTCTAATCCAAAAATTAAACTTTCTATTACAAATCAAAGTTCATTATGAATTATAGTTACTCAGTAATTAAAAAAAAAATAAAAGCCATTCATCTCAAAGTTCAATCGAGTAGCGATTTTGAGGTGGTGCAGCGTTGATAAAAAAAATTATTTTTCTAATCCAAAAATTAAACTTTCTATTACAAATCAAAGTTCATTATGAATTATAGTTACTCAGTAATTAAAAAAAAAATAAAACCCTTTCATCGCCGAATTCCATCGAGTAGCGATTTTGAGGTGGTGCATCGTTGATAAAAAAAAATATTTTTCTAATCCAAAAATTAAACTTTCTATTACAAATCAAAGTTCATTATGAATTATAGTTACTCAGTAATTAAAAAAAAAATAAAACCCTTTCATCGCCATTTTTCTATTCCAAAAATTAAACTTTCTATTACAAATCAAAGTTCATTATGAATTATAGTTACTCAGTAATTAAAAAAAAAATAAAACCCTTTCATCGCCGAATTCCATCGAGTAGCGATTTTGAGGTGGTGCAGCGTTGATAAAAAAAAATATTTTTCTAATCCAAAAATTAAACTTTCTTTTACAAATCAAAGTTCATTATGAATTATAGTTACTCAGTAATTAAAAAAAAAATAAAACCCTTTCATCGCCGAATTCCATCGAGTAGCGATTTTGAGGTGGTGCAGCGTTGATAAAAAAAAATATTTTTCTAATCCAAAAATTAAACTTTCTATTACAAATCAAAGTTCATTATGAATTATAGTTACTCAGTAATTAAAAAAAAAATAAAACCCTTTCATCGCCGAATTCCATCGAGTAGCGATTTTGAGGTGGTGCAGCGTTGATAAAAAAAAATATTTTTCTAATCCAAAAATTAAACTTTCTTTTACAAATCAAAGTTCATTATGAATTATAGTTACTCAGTAATTAAAAAAAAAATAAAACCCTTTCATCGCCGAATTCCATCGAGTAGCGATTTTGAGGTGGTGCAGCGTTGATAAAAAAAAATATTTTTCTAATCCAAAAATTAAACTTTCTTTTACAAATCAAAGTTCATTATGAATTATAGTTACTCAGTAATTAAAAAAAAAATAAAACCCTTTCATCGCCATTTTTCTATTCCAAAAATTAAACTTTCTATTACAAATCAAAGTTCATTATGAATTATAGTTACTCAGTAATTAAAAAAAAAATAAAACCCTTTCATCGCCGAATTCCATCGAGTAGCGATTTTGAGGTGGTGCAGCGTTGATAAAAAAAAATATTTTTCTAATCCAAAAATTAAACTTTCTTTTACAAATCAAAGTTCATTATGAATTATAGTTACTCAGTAATTAAAAAAAAAATAAAACCCTTTCATCGCCGAATTCCATCGAGTAGCGATTTTGAGGTGGTGCATCGTTGATAAAAAAAAATATTTTTCTAATCCAAAAATTAAAATTTCTATTACAAATCAAAGTTCATTATGAATTATAGTTACTCAGTAATTAAAAAAAAAATAAAACCCTTTCATCGCCGAATTCCATCGAGTAGCGATTTTGAGGTGGTGCAGCGTTGATAAAAAAAAATATTTTTCTAATCCAAAAATTAAACTTTCTTTTACAAATCAAAGTTCTTCATTTTTTAAAGATATTAATAAAAGCAAAAATTAGAAAAAGCCATTCATCTCAAAGTTCCATCGAGTAGCGATTTTGAGGTGGTGCAGCGTTGATAAAAAAAATATTTTTCTAATCCAAAAATTAAACTTTCTATTACAAATCAAAGTTCATTATGAATTATAGTTACTCAGTAATTAAAAAAAAAATAAAACCCTTTCATCGCCGAATTCCATCGAGTAGCGATTTTGAGGTGGTGCAGCGTTGATAAAAAAAAATATTTTTCTAATCCAAAAATTAAACTTTCTATTACAAATCAAAGTTCATTATGAATTATAGTTACTCAGTAATTAAAAAAAAAATAAAACCCTTTCATCGCCGAATTCCAACGAGTAGCGATTTTGAGGTGGTGCAGCGTTTATAAAAAAAAATATTTTTCTAATCCAAAAATTAAACTTTCTATTACAAATCAAAGTTCATTATGAATTATAGTTACTCAGTAATTAAAAAAAAAATAAAACCCTTTCATCGCCGAATTCCAACGAGTAGCGATTTTGAGGTGGTGCAGCGTTTATAAAAAAAAATATTTTTCTAATCCAAAAATTAAACTTTCTATTACAAATCAAAGTTCTTCATTTTTTAAAGATATTAATAAAAGCAAAAATTAGAAAAAGCCATTCATCTCAAAGTTCCATCGAGTAGCGATTTTGAGGTGGTGCAGCGTTGATAAAAAAAATATTTTTCTAATCCAAAAAATTAAACTTTCTATTACAAATCAAAGTTCATTATGAATTATAGTTACTCAGTAATTAAAAAAAAAATAAAACCCTTTCATCGCCGAATTCCATCGAGTAGCGATTTTGAGGTGGTGCAGCGTTGATAAAAAAAAATATTTTTCTAATCCAAAAATTAAACTTTCTATTACAAATCAAAGTTCATTATGAATTATAGTTACTCAGTAATTAAAAAAAAAATAAAACCCTTTCATCGCCGAATTCCAACGAGTAGCGATTTTGAGGTGGTGCAGCGTTTATAAAAAAAAATATTTTTCTAATCCAAAAATTAAACTTTCTATTACAAATCAAAGTTCATTATGAATTATAGTTACTCAGTAATTAAAAAAAAAATAAAACCCTTTCATCGCCGAATTCCATCGAGTAGCGATTTTGAGGTGGTGCAGCGTTGATAAAAAAAAATATTTTTCTAATCCAAAAATTAAACTTTCTATTACAAATCAAAGTTCATTATGAATTATAGTTACTCAGTAATTAAAAAAAAAATAAAACCCTTTCATCGCCGAATTCCAACGAGTAGCGATTTTGAGGTGGTGCAGCGTTTATAAAAAAAAATATTTTTCTAATCCAAAAATTAAACTTTCTATTACAAATCAAAGTTCATTATGAATTATAGTTACTCAGTAATTAAAAAAAAAATAAAACCCTTTCATCGCCGAATTCCAACGAGTAGCGATTTTGAGGTGGTGCAGCGTTTATAAAAAAAAATATTTTTCTAATCCAAAAATTAAACTTTCTATTACAAATCAAAGTTCTTCATTTTTTAAAGATATTAATAAAAGCAAAAATTAGAAAAAGCCATTCATCTCAAAGTTCCATCGAGTAGCGATTTTGAGGTGGTGCAGCGTTGATAAAAAAAATATTTTTCTAATCCAAAAAATTAAACTTTCTATTACAAATCAAAGTTCATTATGAATTATAGTTACTCAGTAATTAAAAAAAAAATAAAACCCTTTCATCGCCGAATTCCATCGAGTAGCGATTTTGAGGTGGTGCAGCGTTGATAAAAAAAAATATTTTTCTAATCCAAAAATTAAACTTTCTATTACAAATCAAAGTTCATTATGAATTATAGTTACTCAGTAATTAAAAAAAAAATAAAACCCTTTCATCGCCGAATTCCAACGAGTAGCGATTTTGAGGTGGTGCAGCGTTTATAAAAAAAAATATTTTTCTAATCCAAAAATTAAACTTTCTATTACAAATCAAAGTTCATTATGAATTATAGTTACTCAGTAATTAAAAAAAAAATAAAACCCTTTCATCGCCGAATTCCATCGAGTAGCGATTTTGAGGTGGTGCAGCGTTGATAAAAAAAAATATTTTTCTAATCCAAAAATTAAACTTTCTATTACAAATCAAAGTTCATTATGAATTATAGTTACTCAGTAATTAAAAAAAAAATAAAACCCTTTCATCGCCGAATTCCAACGAGTAGCGATTTTGAGGTGGTGCAGCGTTTATAAAAAAAAATATTTTTCTAATCCAAAAATTAAACTTTCTTTTACAAATCAAAGTTCATTATGAATTATAGTTACTCAGTAATTAAAAAAAAAATAAAACCCTTTCATCGCCGAATTCCATCGAGTAGCGATTTTGAGGTGGTGCAGCGTTGATAAAAAAAAATATTTTTCTAATCCAAAAATTAAACTTTCTATTACAAATCAAAGTTCATTATGAATTATAGTTACTCAGTAATTAAAAAAAAAATAAAACCCTTTCATCGCCGAATTCCATCGAGTAGCGATTTTGAGGTGGTGCAGCGTTGATAAAAAAAAATATTTTTCTAATCCAAAAATTAAACTTTCTATTACAAATCAAAGTTCATTATAAATTATAGTTACTCAGTAATTAAAAAAAAAATAAAACCCTTTCATCGCCGAATTCCATCGAGTAGCGATTTTGAGGTGGTGCAGCGTTGATAAAAAAAATATTTTTCTAATCCAAAAATTAAACTTTCTTTTACAAATCAAAGTTCATTATGAATTATAGTTACTCAGTAATTAAAAAAAAAATAAAACCCTTTCATCGCCGAATTCCATCGAGTAGCGATTTTGAGGTGGTGCAGCGTTGATAAAAAAAAATATTTTTCTAATCCAAAAATTAAACTTTCTATTACAAATCAAAGTTCATTATGAATTATAGTTACTCAGTAATTAAAAAAAAAATAAAACCCTTTCATCGCCGAATTCCAACGAGTAGCGATTTTGAGGTGGTGCAGCGTTTATAAAAAAAAATATTTTTCTAATCCAAAAATTAAACTTTCTTTTACAAATCAAAGTTCATTATGAATTATAGTTACTCAGTAATTAAAAAAAAAAATAAAACCCTTTCATCGCCGAATTCCATCGAGTAGCGATTTTGAGGTGGTGCAGCGTTGATAAAAAAAAATATTTTTCTAATCCAAAAATTAAACTTTCTATTACAAATCAAAGTTCATTATGAATTATAGTTACTCAGTAATTAAAAAAAAAATAAAACCCTTTCATCGCCGAATTCCATCGAGTAGCGATTTTGAGGTGGTGCAGCGTTGATAAAAAAAAATATTTTTCTAATCCAAAAATTAAACTTTCTATTACAAATCAAAGTTCATTATAAATTATAGTTACTCAGTAATTAAAAAAAAAATAAAACCCTTTCATCGCCGAATTCCATCGAGTAGCGATTTTGAGGTGGTGCAGCGTTGATAAAAAAAATATTTTTCTAATCCAAAAATTAAACTTTCTTTTACAAATCAAAGTTCATTATGAATTATAGTTACTCAGTAATTAAAAAAAAAATAAAACCCTTTCATCGCCGAATTCCATCGAGTAGCGATTTTGAGGTGGTGCAGGGTTGATAAAAAAAATATTTTTCTAATCCAAAAATTAAACTTTCTTTTACAAATCAAAGTTCTTCATTTTTTAAAGATATTAATAAAAGCAAAAATTAGAAAAAGCCATTCATCGCCGAATTCCATCGAGTAGCGATTTTGAGGTGGTGCAGCGTTGATAAAAAAAATATTTTTCTAATCCAAAAATTAAACTTTCTATTACAAATCAAAGTTCATTATGAATTATAGTTACTCAGTAATTAAAAAAAAAATAAAACCCTTTCATCGCCGAATGCCATCGAGTAGCGATTTTGAGGTGGTGCAGCGTTGATAAAAAAAAATATTTTTCTAATCCAAAAATTAAACTTTCTATTACAAATCAAAGTTCATTATGAATTATAGTTACTCAGTAATTAAAAAAAAAATAAAACCCTTTCATCGCCGAATTCCATCGAGTAGCGATTTTGAGGTGGTGCAGCGTTGATAAAAAAAAATATTTTTCTAATCCAAAAATTAAACTTTCTTTTACAAATCAAAGTTCTTCATTTTTTAAAGATATTAATAAAAGCAAAAATTAGAAAAAGCCATTCATCGCCGAATTCCATCGAGTAGCGATTTTGAGGTGGTGCAGCGTTGATAAAAAAAAATATTTTTCTAATCCAAAAATTAAACTTTCTATTACAAATCAAAGTTCATTATGAATTATAGTTACTCAGTAATTAAAAAAAAAATAAAACCCTTTCATCGCCGAATTCCATCGAGTAGCGATTTTGAGGTGGTGCAGCGTTGATAAAAAAAAATATTTTTCTAATCCAAAAATTAAACTTTCTATTACAAATCAAAGTTCATTATGAATTATAGTTACTCAGTAATTAAAAAAAAAATAAAACCCTTTCATCGCCGAATTCCATCGAGTAGCGATTTTGAGGTGGTGCAGCGTTGATAAAAAAAAATATTTTTCTAATCCAAAAATTAAACTTTCTTTTACAAATCAAAGTTCATTATGAATTATAGTTACTCAGTAATTAAAAAAAAAATAAAACCCTTTCATCGCCGAATTCCATCGAGTAGCGATTTTGAGGTGGTGCAGCGTTTATAAAAAAAAATATTTTTCTAATCCAAAAATTAAACTTTCTATTACAAATCAAAGTTCATTATGAATTATAGTTACTCAGTAATTAAAAAAAAAATAAAACCCTTTCATCGCCGAATTCCATCGAGTAGCGATTTTGAGGTGGTGCAGCGTTGATAAAAAAAATATTTTTCTAATCCAAAAATTAAACTTTCTTTTACAAATCAAAGTTCTTCATTTTTTAAAGATATTAATAAAAGCAAAAATTAGAAAAAGCCATTCATCGCCGAATTCCATCGAGTAGCGATTTTGAGGTGGTGCAGCGTTGATAAAAAAAATATTTTTCTAATCCAAAAAATTAAACTTTCTATTACAAATCAAAGTTCATTATGAATTATAGTTACTCAGTAATTAAAAAAAAAATAAAACCCTTTCATCGCCGAATTCCATCGAGTAGCGATTTTGAGGTGGTGCAGCGTTGATAAAAAAAATATTTTTCTAATCCAAAAATTAAACTTTCTTTTACAAATCAAAGTTCTTCATTTTTTAAAGATATTAATAAAAGCAAAAATTAGAAAAAGCCATTCATCGCCGAATTCCATCGAGTAGCGATTTTGAGGTGGTGCAGCGTTGATAAAAAAAAATATTTTTCTAATCCAAAAAATTAAACTTTCTATTACAAATCAAAGTTCATTATGAATTATAGTTACTCAGTAATTAAAAAAAAAATAAAACCCTTTCATCGCCGAATTCCATCGAGTAGCGATTTTGAGGTGGTGCAGCGTTGATAAAAAAAAATATTTTTCTAATCCAAAAATTAAACTTTCTATTACAAATCAAAGTTCATTATGAATTATAGTTACTCAGTAATTAAAAAAAAAATAAAACCCTTTCATCGCCGAATTCCATCGAGTAGCGATTTTGAGGTGGTGCAGCGTTGATAAAAAAAAATATTTTTCTAATCCAAAAATTAAACTTTCTATTACAAATCATAGTTCATTATGAATTATAGTTACTCAGTAATTAAAAAAAAAATAAAACCCTTTCATCGCCGAATTCCATCGAGTAGCGATTTTGAGGTGGTGCAGCGTTGATAAAAAAAAATATTTTTCTAATCCAAAAATTAAACTTTCTTTTACAAATCAAAGTTCATTATGAATTATAGTTACTCAGTAATTAAAAAAAAAATAAAACCCTTTCATCGCCGAATTCCATCGAGTAGCGATTTTGAGGTGGTGCAGCGTTGATAAAAAAAAATATTTTTCTAATCCAAAAATTAAAATTTCTATTACAAATCAAAGTTCATTATGAATTATAGTTACTCAGTAATTAAAAAAAAAATAAAACTCGTTCATCGCCGAATTCCATCGAGTAGCGATTTTGAGGTGGTGCAGCGTTGATAAAAAAAATATTTTTCTAATCCAAAAATTAAACTTTCTTTTACAAATCAAAGTTCTTCATTTTTTAAAGATATTAATAAAAGCAAAAATTAGAAAAAGCCATTCATCGCCGAATTCCATCGAGTAGCGATTTTGAGGTGGTGCAGCGTTGATAAAAAAAATATTTTTCTAATCCAAAAAATTAAACTTTCTATTACAAATCAAAGTTCATTATGAATTATAGTTACTCAGTAATTAAAAAAAAAATAAAACCCTTTCATCGCCGAATTCCATCGAGTAGCGATTTTGAGGTGGTGCAGCGTTGATAAAAAAAATATTTTTCTAATCCAAAAATTAAACTTTCTATTACAAATCAAAGTTCATTATGAATTATAGTTACTCAGTAATTAAAAAAAAAATAAAACCCTTTCATCGCCGAATTCCATCGAGTAGCGATTTTGAGGTGGTGCAGCGTTGATAAAAAAAAAATATTTTTCTAATCCAAAAATTAAACTTTCTATTACAAATCAAAGTTCATTATGAATTATAGTTACTCAGTAATTAAAAAAAAAATAAAACCCTTTCATCGCCGAATTCCATCGAGTAGCTATTTTGAGGTGGTGCAGCGTTGATAAAAAAAAATATTTTTCTAATCCAAAAATTAAACTTTCTTTTACAAATCAAAGTTCTTCATTTTTTAAAGATATTAATAAAAGCAAAAATTAGAAAAAGCCATTCATCTCAAAGTTCCATCGAGTAGCGATTTTGAGGTGGTGCAGCGTTGATAAAAAAAATATTTTTCTAATCCAAAAATTAAACTTTCTATTACAAATCAAAGTTCATTATGAATTATAGTTACTCAGTAATTAAAAAAAAAATAAAACCCTTTCATCGCCGAATTCCATCGAGTAGCGATTTTGAGGTGGTGCAGCGTTGATAAAAAAAAATATTTTTCTAATCCAAAAATTAAACTTTCTATTACAAATCAAAGTTCATTATGAATTATAGTTACTCAGTAATTAAAAAAAAAATAAAACCCTTTCATCGCCGAATTCCATCGAGTAGCGATTTTGAGGTGGTGCAGCGTTGATAAAAAAAAATATTTTTCTAATCCAAAAATTAAACTTTCTATTACAAATCAAAGTTCATTATGAATTATAGTTACTCAGTAATTAAAAAAAAAATAAAACCCTTTCATCGCCGAATTCCAACGAGTAGCGATTTTGAGGTGGTGCAGCGTTTATAAAAAAAAATATTTTTCTAATCCAAAAATTAAACTTTCTATTACAAATCAAAGTTCATTATGAATTATAGTTACTCAGTAATTAAAAAAAAAATAAAACCCTTTCATCGCCGAATTCCAACGAGTAGCGATTTTGAGGTGGTGCAGCGTTTATAAAAAAAAATATTTTTCTAATCCAAAAATTAAACTTTCTATTACAAATCAAAGTTCTTCATTTTTTAAAGATATTAATAAAAGCAAAAATTAGAAAAAGCCATTCATCTCAAAGTTCCATCGAGTAGCGATTTTGAGGTGGTGCAGCGTTGATAAAAAAAATATTTTTCTAATCCAAAAAATTAAACTTTCTATTACAAATCAAAGTTCATTATGAATTATAGTTACTCAGTAATTAAAAAAAAAATAAAACCCTTTCATCGCCGAATTCCATCGAGTAGCGATTTTGAGGTGGTGCAGCGTTGATAAAAAAAAATATTTTTCTAATCCAAAAATTAAACTTTCTATTACAAATCAAAGTTCATTATGAATTATAGTTACTCAGTAATTAAAAAAAAAATAAAACCCTTTCATCGCCGAATTCCATCGAGTAGCGATTTTGAGGTGGTGCAGCGTTGATAAAAAAAATATTTTTCTAATCCAAAAATTAAACTTTCTTTTACAAATCAAAGTTCTTCATTTTTTAAAGATATTAATAAAAGCAAAAATTAGAAAAAGCCATTCATCGCCGAATTCCATCGAGTAGCGATTTTGAGGTGGTGCAGCGTTGATAAAAAAAATATTTTTCTAATCCAAAAAATTAAACTTTCTATTACAAATCAAAGTTCATTATGAATTATAGTTACTCAGTAATTAAAAAAAAAATAAAACCCTTTCATCGCCGAATTCCATCGAGTAGCGATTTTGAGGTGGTGCAGCGTTGATAAAAAAAATATTTTTCTAATCCAAAAATTAAACTTTCTTTTACAAATCAAAGTTCTTCATTTTTTAAAGATATTAATAAAAGCAAAAATTAGAAAAAGCCATTCATCTCAAAGTTCCATCGAGTAGCGATTTTGAGGTGGTGCAGCGTTGATAAAAAAAATATTTTTCTAATCCAAAAAATTAAACTTTCTATTACAAATCAAAGTTCATTATGAATTATAGTTACTCAGTAATTAAAAAAAAAATAAAACCCTTTCATCGCCGAATTCCATCGAGTAGCGATTTTGAGGTGGTGCAGCGTTGATAAAAAAAAATATTTTTCTAATCCAAAAATTAAACTTTCTATTACAAATCAAAGTTCATTATGAATTATAGTTACTCAGTAATTAAAAAAAAAATAAAACCCTTTCATCGCCGAATTCCATCGAGTAGCGATTTTGAGGTGGTGCAGCGTTGATAAAAAAAAATATTTTTCTAATCCAAAAATTAAACTTTCTTTTACAAATCAAAGTTCATTATGAATTATAGTTACTCAGTAATTAAAAAAAAAATAAAACCCTTTCATCGCCGAATTCCAACGAGTAGCGATTTTGAGGTGGTGCAGCGTTTATAAAAAAAAATATTTTTCTAATCCAAAAATTAAACTTTCTTTTACAAATCAAAGTTCATTATGAATTATAGTTACTCAGTAATTAAAAAAAAAATAAAACCCTTTCATCGCCGAATTCCATCGAGTAGCGATTTTCAGGTGGTGCAGCGTTGATAAAAAAAAATATTTTTCTAATCCAAAAATTAAACTTTCTATTACAAATCAAAGTTCATTATGAATTATAGTTACTCAGTAATTAAAAAAAAAATAAAACCCTTTCATCGCCGAATTCCATCGAGTAGCGATTTTGAGGTGGTGCAGCGTTGATAAAAAAAAATATTTTTCTAATCCAAAAATTAAACTTTCTATTACAAATCAAAGTTCATTATGAATTATAGTTACTCAGTAATTAAAAAAAAAATAAAACCCTTTCATCGCCGAATTCCATCGAGTAGCGATTTTGAGGTGGTGCAGCGTTGATAAAAAAAATATTTTTCTAATCCAAAAATTAAACTTTCTTTTACAAATCAAAGTTCTTCATTTTTTAAAGATATTAATAAAAGCAAAAATTAGAAAAAGCCATTCATCGCCGAATTCCATCGAGTAGCGATTTTGAGGTGGTGCAGCGTTGATAAAAAAAATATTTTTCTAATCCAAAAAATTAAACTTTCTATTACAAATCAAAGTTCATTATGAATTATAGTTACTCAGTAATTAAAAAAAAAATAAAACCCTTTCATCGCCGAATTCCATCGAGTAGCGATTTTGAGGTGGTGCAGCGTTGATAAAAAAAATATTTTTCTAATCCAAAAATTAAACTTTCTTTTACAAATCAAAGTTCTTCATTTTTTAAAGATATTAATAAAAGCAAAAATTAGAAAAAGCCATTCATCTCAAAGTTCCATCGAGTAGCGATTTTGAGGTGGTGCAGCGTTGATAAAAAAAATATTTTTCTAATCCAAAAAATTAAACTTTCTATTACAAATCAAAGTTCATTATGAATTATAGTTACTCAGTAATTAAAAAAAAAATAAAACCCTTTCATCGCCGAATTCCATCGAGTAGCGATTTTGAGGTGGTGCAGCGTTGATAAAAAAAATATTTTTCTAATCCAAAAATTAAACTTTCTATTACAAATCAAAGTTCATTATGAATTATAGTTACTCAGTAATTAAAAAAAAAATAAAACCCTTTCATCGCCGAATTCCAACGAGTAGCGATTTTGAGGTGGTGCAGCGTTTATAAAAAAAAATATTTTTCTAATCCAAAAATTAAACTTTCTATTACAAATCAAAGTTCATTATGAATTATAGTTACTCAGTAATTAAAAAAAAAATAAAACCCTTTCATCGCCGAATTCCAACGAGTAGCGATTTTGAGGTGGTGCAGCGTTTATAAAAAAAAATATTTTTCTAATCCAAAAATTAAACTTTCTATTACAAATCAAAGTTCTTCATTTTTTAAAGATATTAATAAAAGCAAAAATTAGAAAAAGCCATTCATCTCAAAGTTCCATCGAGTAGCGATTTTGAGGTGGTGCAGCGTTGATAAAAAAAATATTTTTCTAATCCAAAAAATTAAACTTTCTATTACAAATCAAAGTTCATTATGAATTATAGTTACTCAGTAATTAAAAAAAAAATAAAACCCTTTCATCGCCGAATTCCATCGAGTAGCGATTTTGAGGTGGTGCAGCGTTGATAAAAAAAAATATTTTTCTAATCCAAAAATTAAACTTTCTATTACAAATCAAAGTTCATTATGAATTATAGTTACTCAGTAATTAAAAAAAAAATAAAACCCTTTCATCGCCGAATTCCAACGAGTAGCGATTTTGAGGTGGTGCAGCGTTTATAAAAAAAAATATTTTTCTAATCCAAAAATTAAACTTTCTATTACAAATCAAAGTTCATTATGAATTATAGTTACTCAGTAATTAAAAAAAAAATAAAACCCTTTCATCGCCGAATTCCATCGAGTAGCGATTTTGAGGTGGTGCAGCGTTGATAAAAAAAAATATTTTTCTAATCCAAAAATTAAACTTTCTTTTACAAATCAAAGTTCATTATGAATTATAGTTACTCAGTAATTAAAAAAAAAATAAAACCCTTTCATCGCCGAATTCCATCGAGTAGCGATTTTGAGGTGGTGCAGCGTTGATAAAAAAAAATATTTTTCTAATCCAAAAATTAAACTTTCTATTACAAATCAAAGTTCATTATAAATTATAGTTACTCAGTAATTAAAAAAAAAATAAAACCCTTTCATCGCCGAATTCCATCGAGTAGCGATTTTGAGGTGGTGCAGCGTTGATAAAAAAAATATTTTTCTAATCCAAAAATTAAACTTTCTTTTACAAATCAAAGTTCATTATGAATTATAGTTACTCAGTAATTAAAAAAAAAATAAAACCCTTTCATCGCCGAATTCCATCGAGTAGCGATTTTGAGGTGGTGCAGCGTTGATAAAAAAAAATATTTTTCTAATCCAAAAATTAAACTTTCTATTACAAATCAAAGTTCATTATGAATTATAGTTACTCAGTAATTAAAAAAAAAATAAAACCCTTTCATCGCCGAATTCCATCGAGTAGCGATTTTGAGGTGGTGCAGCGTTGATAAAAAAAAATATTTTTCTAATCCAAAAATTAAACTTTCTATTACAAATCAAAGTTCATTATAAATTATAGTTACTCAGTAATTAAAAAAAAAATAAAACCCTTTCATCGCCGAATTCCATCGAGTAGCGATTTTGAGGTGGTGCAGCGTTGATAAAAAAAATATTTTTCTAATCCAAAAATTAAACTTTCTTTTACAAATCAAAGTTCATTATGAATTATAGTTACTCAGTAATTAAAAAAAAAATAAAACCCTTTCATCGCCGAATTCCATCGAGTAGCGATTTTGAGGTGGTGCAGCGTTGATAAAAAAAAATATTTTTCTAATCCAAAAATTAAAATTTCTATTACAAATCAAAGTTCATTATGAATTATAGTTACTCAGTAATTAAAAAAAAAATAAAACCCTTTCATCGCCGAATTCCATCGAGTAGCGATTTTGAGGTGGTGCAGGGTTGATAAAAAAAATATTTTTCTAATCCAAAAATTAAACTTTCTTTTACAAATCAAAGTTCTTCATTTTTTAAAGATATTAATAAAAGCAAAAATTAGAAAAAGCCATTCATCGCCGAATTCCATCGAGTAGCGATTTTGAGGTGGTGCAGCGTTGATAAAAAAAATATTTTTCTAATCCAAAAATTAAACTTTCTATTACAAATCAAAGTTCATTATGAATTATAGTTACTCAGTAATTAAAAAAAAAATAAAACCCTTTCATCGCCGAATTCCATCGAGTAGCGATTTTGAGGTGGTGCAGCGTTGATAAAAAAAAATATTTTTCTAATCCAAAAATTAAACTTTCTTTTACAAATCAAAGTTCTTCATTTTTTAAAGATATTAATAAAAGCAAAAATTAGAAAAAGCCATTCATCGCCGAATTCCATCGAGTAGCGATTTTGAGGTGGTGCAGCGTTGATAAAAAAAAATATTTTTCTAATCCAAAAATTAAACTTTCTATTACAAATCAAAGTTCATTATGAATTATAGTTACTCAGTAATTAAAAAAAAAATAAAACCCTTTCATCGCCGAATTCCATCGAGTAGCGATTTTGAGGTGGTGCAGCGTTGATAAAAAAAAATATTTTTCTAATCCAAAAATTAAACTTTCTATTACAAATCAAAGTTCATTATGAATTATAGTTACTCAGTAATTAAAAAAAAAATAAAACCCTTTCATCGCCGAATTCCATCGAGTAGCGATTTTGAGGTGGTGCAGCGTTGATAAAAAAAAATATTTTTCTAATCCAAAAATTAAACTTTCTTTTACAAATCAAAGTTCATTATGAATTCTAGTTACTCAGTAATTAAAAAAAAAATAAAACCCTTTCATCGCCGAATTCCATCGAGTAGCGATTTTGAGGTGGTGCAGCGTTTATAAAAAAAAATATTTTTCTAATCCAAAAATTAAACTTTCTATTACAAATCAAAGTTCATTATGAATTATAGTTACTCAGTAATTAAAAAAAAAATAAAACCCTTTCATCGCCGAATTCCATCGAGTAGCGATTTTGAGGTGGTGCAGCGTTGATAAAAAAAAATATTTTTCTAATCCAAAAATTAAACTTTCTATTACAAATCAAAGTTCATTATGAATTATAGTTACTCAGTAATTAAAAAAAAAATAAAACCCTTTCATCGCCGAATTCCATCGAGTAGCGATTTTGAGGTGGTGCAGCGTTGATAAAAAAAATATTTTTCTAATCCAAAAATTAAACTTTCTTTTACAAATCAAAGTTCATTATGAATTATAGTTACTCAGTAATTAAAAAAAAAATAAAACCCTTTCATCGCCGAATTCCATCGAGTAGCGATTTTGAGGTGGTGCAGCGTTGATAAAAAAAATATTTTTCTAATCCAAAAATTAAACTTTCTTTTACAAATCAAAGTTCTTCATTTTTTAAAGATATTAATAAAAGCAAAAATTAGAAAAAGCCATTCATCGCCGAATTCCATCGAGTAGCGATTTTGAGGTGGTGCAGCGTTGATAAAAAAAAATATTTTTCTAATCCAAAAAATTAAACTTTCTATTACAAATCAAAGTTCATTATGAATTATAGTTACTCAGTAATTAAAAAAAAAATAAAACCCTTTCATCGCCGAATTCCATCGAGTAGCGATTTTGAGGTGGTGCAGCGTTGATAAAAAAAATATTTTTCTAATCCAAAAATTAAACTTTCTTTTACAAATCAAAGTTCTTCATTTTTTAAAGATATTAATAAAAGCAAAAATTAGAAAAAGCCATTCATCGCCGAATTCCATCGAGTAGCGATTTTGAGGTGGTGCAGCGTTGATAAAAAAAAATATTTTTCTAATCCAAAAAATTAAACTTTCTATTACAAATCAAAGTTCATTATGAATTATAGTTACTCAGTAATTAAAAAAAAAATAAAACCCTTTCATCGCCGAATTCCATCGAGTAGCGATTTTGAGGTGGTGCAGCGTTGATAAAAAAAAATATTTTTCTAATCCAAAAATTAAACTTTCTATTACAAATCAAAGTTCATTATGAATTATAGTTACTCAGTAATTAAAAAAAAAATAAAACCCTTTCATCGCCGAATTCTATCGAGTAGCGATTTTGAGGTGGTGCAGCGTTGATAAAAAAAAATATTTTTCTAATCCAAAAATTAAACTTTCTATTACAAATCATAGTTCATTATGAATTATAGTTACTCAGTAATTAAAAAAAAAATAAAACCCTTTCATCGCCGAATTCCATCGAGTAGCGATTTTGAGGTGGTGCAGCGTTGATAAAAAAAAATATTTTTCTAATCCAAAAATTAAACTTTCTTTTACAAATCAAAGTTCTTCATTTTTTAAAGATATTAATAAAAGCAAAAATTAGAAAAAGCCATTCATCTCAAAGTTCCATCGAGTAGCGATTTTGAGGTGGTGCAGCGTTGATAAAAAAAATATTTTTCTAATCCAAAAATTAAACTTTCTATTACAAATCAAAGTTCATTATGAATTATAGTTACTCAGTAATTAAAAAAAAAATAAAACCCTTTCATCGCCGAATTCCATCGAGTAGCGATTTTGAGGTGGTGCAGCGTTTATAAAAAAAAATATTTTTCTAATCCAAAAATTAAACTTTCTATTACAAATCAAAGTTCATTATGAATTATAGTTACTCAGTAATTAAAAAAAAAATAAAACCCTTTCATCGCCGAATTCCATCGAGTAGCGATTTTGAGGTGGTGCAGCGTTGATAAAAAAAAATATTTTTCTAATCCAAAAATTAAACTTTCTATTACAAATCAAAGTTCATTATGAATTATAGTTACTCAGTAATTAAAAAAAAAATAAAACCCTTTCATCGCCGAATTCCATCGAGTAGCGATTTTGAGGTGGTGCAGCGTTGATAAAAAAAATATTTTTCTAATCCAAAAATTAAACTTTCTATTACAAATCAAAGTTCATTATGAATTATAGTTACTCAGTAATTAAAAAAAAAATAAAACCCTTTCATCGCCGAATTCCATCGAGTAGCGATTTTGAGGTGGTGCAGCGTTGATAAAAAAAAATATTTTTCTAATCCAAAAATTAAACTTTCTATTACAAATCAAAGTTCATTATGAATTATAGTTACTCAGTAATTAAAAAAAAAATAAAACCCTTTCATCGCCGAATTCCATCGAGTAGCGATTTTGAGGTGGTGCAGCGTTTATAAAAAAAAATATTTTTCTAATCCAAAAATTAAACTTTCTATTACAAATCAAAGTTCATTATGAATTATAGTTACTCAGTAATTAAAAAAAAAATAAAACCCTTTCATCGCCGAATTCCATCGAGTAGCGATTTTGAGGTGGTGCAGCGTTGATAAAAAAAAATATTTTTCTAATCCAAAAATTAAACTTTCTTTTACAAATCAAAGTTCTTCATTTTTTAAAGATATTAATAAAAGCAAAAATTAGAAAAAGCTATTCATCTCAAAGTTCCATCGAGTAGCGATTTTGAGGTGGTGCAGCGTTGATAAAAAAAATATTTTTCTAATCCAAAAAATTAAACTTTCTATTACAAATCAAAGTTCATTATGAATTATAGTTACTCAGTAATTAAAAAAAAAATAAAACCCTTTCATCGCCGAATTCCATCGAGTAGCGATTTTGAGGTGGTGCAGCGTTGATAAAAAAAATATTTTTCTAATCCAAAAATTAAACTTTCTATTACAAATCAAAGTTCTTTATGAATTATAGTTACTCAGTAATTAAAAAAAAAATAAAACCCTTTCATCGCCGAATTCCATCGAGTAGCGATTTTGAGGTGGTGCAGCGTTGATAAAAAAAAATATTTTTCTAATCCAAAAATTAAACTTTCTATTACAAATCAAAGTTCATTATAAATTATAGTTACTCAGTAATTAAAAAAAAAATAAAACCCTTTCATCGCCGAATTCCATCGAGTAGCGATTTTGAGGTGGTGCAGCGTTGATAAAAAAAAATATTTTTCTAATCCAAAAATTAAACTTTCTTTTACAAATCAAAGTTCTTCATTTTTTAAAGATATTAATAAAAGCAAAAATTAGAAAAAGCCATTCATCTCAAAGTTCCATCGAGTAGCGATTTTGAGGTGGTGCAGCGTTGATAAAAAAAATATTTTTCTAATCCAAAAATTAAACTTTCTATTACAAATCAAAGTTCATTATGAATTATAGTTACTCAGTAATTAAAAAAAAAATAAAACCCTTTCATCGCCGAATTCCATCGAGTAGCGATTTTGAGATGGTGCAGCGTTGATAAAAAAAAATATTTTTCTATTCCAAAAATTAAACTTTCTATTACAAATCAAAGTTCATTATGAATTATAGTTACTCAGTAATTAAAAAAAAAATAAAACCCTTTCATCGCCGAATTCCATCGAGTAGCGATTTTGAGGTGGTGCAGCGTTGATAAAAAAAAATATTTTTCTAATCCAAAAATTAAACTTTCTATTACAAATCAAAGTTCATTATGAATTATAGTTACTCAGTAATTAAAAAAAAAATAAAATCCTTTCATCGCCGAATTCCATCGAGTAGCGATTTTGAGGTGGTGCAGCGTTTATAAAAAAAAATATTTTTCTAATCCAAAAATTAAACTTTCTATTACAAATCAAAGTTCATTATGAATTATAGTTACTCAGTAATTAAAAAAAAAATAAAACCCTTTCATCGCCGAATTCCATCGAGTAGCGATTTTGAGGTGGTGCAGCGTTGATAAAAAAAATATTTTTCTAATCCAAAAAATTAAACTTTCTTTTACAAATCAAAGTTCTTCATTTTTTAAAGATATTAATAAAAGCAAAAATTAGAAAAAGCTATTCATCTCAAAGTTCCATCGAGTAGCGATTTTGAGGTGGTGCAGCGTTGATAAAAAAAATATTTTTCTAATCCAAAAAATTAAACTTTCTATTACAAATCAAAGTTCATTATGAATTATAGTTACTCAGTAATTAAAAAAAAAATAAAACCCTTTCATCGCCGAATTCCATCGAGTAGCGATTTTGAGGTGGTGCAGCGTTGATAAAAAAAAATATTTTTCTAATCCAAAAATTAAACTTTCTATTACAAATCAAAGTTCATTATGAATTATAGTTACTCAGTAATTAAAAAAAAAATAAAACCCTTTCATCGCCGAATTCCATCGAGTAGCGATTTTGAGGTGGTGCAGCGTTTATAAAAAAAAATATTTTTCTAATCCAAAAATTAAACTTTCTATTACAAATCAAAGTTCATTATGAATTATAGTTACTCAGTAATTAAAAAAAAAATAAAACCCTTTCATCGCCGAATTCCATCGAGTAGCGATTTTGAGGTGGTGCAGCGTTGATAAAAAAAAATATTTTTCTAATCCAAAAATTAAACTTTCTTTTACAAATCAAAGTTCTTCATTTTTTAAAGATATTAATAAAAGCAAAAATTAGAAAAAGCTATTCATCTCAAAGTTCCATCGAGTAGCGATTTTGAGGTGGTGCAGCGTTGATAAAAAAAATATTTTTCTAATCCAAAAAATTAAACTTTCTATTACAAATCAAAGTTCATTATGAATTATAGTTACTCAGTAATTAAAAAAAAAATAAAACCCTTTCATCGCCGAATTCCATCGAGTAGCGATTTTGAGGTGGTGCAGCGTTTATAAAAAAAAATATTTTTCTAATCCAAAAATTAAACTTTCTATTACAAATCAAAGTTCATTATGAATTATAGTTACTCAGTAATTAAAAAAAAAATAAAACCCTTTCATCGCCGAATTCCATCGAGTAGCGATTTTGAGGTGGTGCAGCGTTGATAAAAAAAATATTTTTCTAATCCAAAAATTAAACTTTCTATTACAAATCAAAGTTCTTTATGAATTATAGTTACTCAGTAATTAAAAAAAAAATAAAACCCTTTCATCGCCGAATTCCATCGAGTAGCGATTTTGAGGTGGTGCAGCGTTGATAAAAAAAAATATTTTTCTAATCCAAAAATTAAACTTTCTATTACAAATCAAAGTTCATTATAAATTATAGTTACTCAGTAATTAAAAAAAAAATAAAACCCTTTCATCGCCGAATTCCATCGAGTAGCGATTTTGAGGTGGTGCAGCGTTGATAAAAAAAAATATTTTTCTAATCCAAAAATTAAACTTTCTTTTACAAATCAAAGTTCTTCATTTTTTAAAGATATTAATAAAAGCAAAAATTAGAAAAAGCCATTCATCTCAAAGTTCCATCGAGTAGCGATTTTGAGGTGGTGCAGCGTTGATAAAAAAAATATTTTTCTAATCCAAAAATTAAACTTTCTATTACAAATCAAAGTTCATTATGAATTATAGTTACTCAGTAATTAAAAAAAAAATAAAACCCTTTCATCGCCGAATTCCATCGAGTAGCGATTTTGAGATGGTGCAGCGTTGATAAAAAAAAATATTTTTCTATTCCAAAAATTAAACTTTCTATTACAAATCAAAGTTCATTATGAATTATAGTTACTCAGTAATTAAAAAAAAAATAAAACCCTTTCATCGCCGAATTCCATCGAGTAGCGATTTTGAGGTGGTGCAGCGTTGATAAAAAAAAATATTTTTCTAATCCAAAAATTAAACTTTCTATTACAAATCAAAGTTCATTATGAATTATAGTTACTCAGTAATTAAAAAAAAAATAAAATCCTTTCATCGCCGAATTCCATCGAGTAGCGATTTTGAGGTGGTGCAGCGTTTATAAAAAAAAATATTTTTCTAATCCAAAAATTAAACTTTCTATTACAAATCAAAGTTCATTATGAATTATAGTTACTCAGTAATTAAAAAAAAAATAAAACCCTTTCATCGCCGAATTCCATCGAGTAGCGATTTTGAGGTGGTGCAGCGTTGATAAAAAAAATATTTTTCTAATCCAAAAAATTAAACTTTCTTTTACAAATCAAAGTTCTTCATTTTTTAAAGATATTAATAAAAGCAAAAATTAGAAAAAGCCATTCATCTCAAAGTTCCATCGAGTAGCGATTTTGAGGTGGTGCAGCGTTGATAAAAAAAATATTTTTCTAATCCAAAAATTAAACTTTCTATTACAAATCAAAGTTCATTATGAATTATAGTTACTCAGTAATTAAAAAAAAAATAAAACCCTTTCATCGCAGAATTCCATCGAGTAGCGATTTTGAGATGGTGCAGCGTTGATAAAAAAAAATATTTTTCTATTCCAAAAATTAAACTTTCTATTACAAATCAAAGTTCATTATGAATTATAGTTACTCAGTAATTAAAAAAAAAATAAAACCCTTTCATCGCCGAATTCCATCGAGTAGCGATTTTGAGGTGGTGCAGCGTTGATAAAAAAAAATATTTTTCTAATCCAAAAATTAAACTTTCTATTACAAATCAAAGTTCATTATGAATTATAGTTACTCAGTAATTAAAAAAAAAATAAAATCCTTTCATCGCCGAATTCCATCGAGTAGCGATTTTGAGGTGGTGCAGCGTTTATAAAAAAAAATATTTTTCTAATCCAAAAATTAAACTTTCTATTACAAATCAAAGTTCATTATGAATTATAGTTACTCAGTAATTAAAAAAAAAATAAAACCCTTTCATCGCCGAATTCCATCGAGTAGCGATTTTGAGGTGGTGCAGCGTTGATAAAAAAAAATATTTTTCTAATCCAAAAATTAAACTTTCTATTACAAATCAAAGTTCATTATGAATTATAGTTACTCAGTAATTAAAAAAAAAATAAAATCCTTTCATCGCCGAATTCCATCGAGTAGCGATTTTGAGGTGGTGCAGCGTTGATAAAAAAAAATATTTTTCTAATCCAAAAATTAAACTTTCTATTACAAATCAAAGTTCATTATGAATTATAGTTACTCAGTAATTAAAAAAAAAATAAAACCCTTTCATCGCCGAATTCCATCGAGTAGCGATTTTGAGGTGGTGCAGCGTTGATAAAAAAAAATATTTTTCTAATCCAAAAATTAAACTTTCTTTTACAAATCAAAGTTCATTATGAATTATAGTTACTCAGTAATTAAAAAAAAAATAAAACCCTTTCATCGCCGAATTCCATCGAGTAGCGATTTTGAGGTGGTGCAGCGTTGATAAAAAAAAAAATTTTTCTAATCCAAAAATTAAACTTTCTATTACAAATCAAAGTTCATTATGAATTATAGTTACTCAGTAATTAAAAAAAAAATAAAACCCTTTCATCGCCGAATTCCATCGAGTAGCGATTTTGAGGTGGTGCAGCGTTGATAAAAAAAAATATTTTTCTAATCCAAAAATTAAACTTTCTATTACAAATCAAAGTTCATTATGAATTATAGTTACTCAGTAATTAAAAAAAAAATAAAACCCTTTCATCGCCGAATTCCATCGAGTAGCGATTTTGAGGTGGTGCAGCGTTGATAAAAAACAATATTTTTCTAATCCAAAAATTAAACTTTCTATTACAAATCAAAGTTCATTATGAATTATAGTTACTCAGTAATTAAAAAAAAAATAAAACCCTTTCATCGCCGAATTCCATCGAGTAGCGATTTTGAGGTGGTGCAGCGTTGATAAAAAACAATATTTTTCTAATCCAAAAATTAAACTTTCTATTACAAATCAAAGTTCATTATGAATTATAGTTACTCAGTAATTAAAAAAAAAATAAAACCCTTTCATCGCCGAATTCCATCGAGTAGCGATTTTGAGGTGGTGCAGCGTTGATAAAAAAAATATTTTTCTAATCCAAAAATTAAACTTTCTTTTACAAATCAAAGTTCTTCATTTTTTAAAGATATTAATAAAAGCAAAAATTAGAAAAAGCCATTCATCGCCGAATTCCATCGAGTAGCGATTTTGAGGTGGTGCAGCGTTGATAAAAAAAAATATTTTTCTAATCCAAAAATTAAACTTTCTATTACAAATCAAAGTTCATTATGAATTATAGTTACTCAGTAATTAAAAAAAAAATAAAACCCTTTCATCGCCGAATTCCATCGAGTAGCGATTTTGAGGTGGTGCAGCGTTGATAAAAAAAAATATTTTTCTAATCCAAAAATTAAACTTTCTATTACAAATCAAAGTTCATTATGAATTATAGTTACTCAGTAATTAAAAAAAAAATAAAACCCTTTCATCGCCGAATTCCATCGAGTAGCGATTTTGAGGTGGTGCAGCGTTGATAAAAAAAAATATTTTTCTAATCCAAAAATTAAACTTTCTTT
The DNA here is from genome assembly GCA_028622995.1 of Panagrolaimus kolymaensis. Classification (NCBI taxonomy): domain Eukaryota; kingdom Metazoa; phylum Nematoda; class Chromadorea; order Rhabditida; family Panagrolaimidae; genus Panagrolaimus; species Panagrolaimus kolymaensis. Next base: position 85,374 of record JAJQJQ010000046.1, on the reverse strand, counting down.
TACAAATCAAAGTTCATTATGAATTATAGTTACTCAGTAATTAAAAAAAAAATAAAACCCTTTCATCGCCGAATTCCATCGAGTAGCGATTTTGAGGTGGTGCAGCGTTTATAAAAAAAAATATTTTTCTAATCCAAAAATTAAACTTTCTATTACAAATCAAAGTTCATTATGAATTATAGTTACTCAGTAATTAAAAAAAAAATAAAACCCTTTCATCGCCGAATTCCATCGAGTAGCGATTTTGAGGTGGTGCAGCGTTGATAAAAAAAAATATTTTTCTAATCCAAAAATTAAACTTTCTATTACAAATCAAAGTTCATTATGAATTATAGTTACTCAGTAATTAAAAAAAAAATAAAACCCTTTCATCGCCGAATTCCATCGAGTAGCGATTTTGAGGTGGTGCAGCGTTGATAAAAAAAAATATTTTTCTAATCCAAAAATTAAACTTTCTATTACAAATCAAAGTTCATTATGAATTATAGTTACTCAGTAATTAAAAAAAAAATAAAACCCTTTCATCGCCGAATTCCATCGAGTAGCGATTTTGAGGTGGTGCAGCGTTGATAAAAAAAAATATTTTTTTAATCCAAAAATTAAACTTTCTTTTACAAATCAAAGTTCTTCATTTTTTAAAGATATTAATAAAAGCAAAAATTAGAAAAAGCCATTCATCTCAAAGTTCCATCGAGTAGCGATTTTGAGGTGGTGCAGCGTTGATAAAAAAAATATTTTTCTAATCCAAAAAATTAAACTTTCTATTACAAATCAAAGTTCATTATGAATTATAGTTACTCAGTAATTAAAAAAAAAATAAAACCCTTTCATCGCCGAATTCCATCGAGTAGCGATTTTGAGGTGGTGCAGCGTTGATAAAAAAAATATTTTTCTAATCCAAAAATTAAACTTTCTATTACAAATCAAAGTTCATTATGAATTATAGTTACTCAGTAATTAAAAAAAAAATAAAACCCTTTCATCGCCGAATTCCATCGAGTAGCGATTTTGAGGTGGTGCAGCGTTGATAAAAAAAAATATTTTTCTAATCCAAAAATTAAACTTTCTATTACAAATCAAAGTTCATTATAAATTATAGTTACTCAGTAATTAAAAAAAAAATAAAACCCTTTCATCGCCGAATTCCATCGAGTAGCGATTTTGAGGTGGTGCAGCGTTGATAAAAAAAAATATTTTTCTAATCCAAAAATTAAACTTTCTATTACAAATCAAAGTTCATTATGAATTATAGTTACTCAGTAATTAAAAAAAAAATAAAACCCTTTCATCGCCGAATTCCATCGAGTAGCGATTTTGAGGTGGTGCAGCGTTGATAAAAAAAAATATTTTTCTAATCCAAAAATTAAACTTTCTATTACAAATCAAAGTTCATTATGAATTATAGTTACTCAGTAATTAAAAAAAAAATAAAACCCTTTCATCGCCGAATTCCATCGAGTAGCGATTTTGAGGTGGTGCAGCGTTGATAAAAAAAAATATTTTTTTAATCCAAAAATTAAACTTTCTTTTACAAATCAAAGTTCTTCATTTTTTAAAGATATTAATAAAAGCAAAAATTAGAAAAAGCCATTCATCTCAAAGTTCCATCGAGTAGCGATTTTGAGGTGGTGCAGCGTTGATAAAAAAAAATATTTTTCTAATCCAAAAATTAAACTTTCTATTACAAATCAAAGTTCATTATGAATTATAGTTACTCAGTAATTAAAAAAAAAATAAAACCCTTTCATCGCCGAATTCCATCGAGTAGCGATTTTGAGGTGGTGCAGCGTTGATAAAAAAAAATATTTTTTTAATCCAAAAATTAAACTTTCTTTTACAAATCAAAGTTCTTCATTTTTTAAAGATATTAATAAAAGCAAAAATTAGAAAAAGCCATTCATCTCAAAGTTCCATCGAGTAGCGATTTTGAGGTGGTGCAGCGTTGATAAAAAAAATATTTTTCTAATCCAAAAAATTAAACTTTCTATTACAAATCAAAGTTCATTATGAATTATAGTTACTCAGTAATTAAAAAAAAAATAAAACCCTTTCATCGCCGAATTCCATCGAGTAGCGATTTTGAGGTGGTGCAGCGTTGATAAAAAAAATATTTTTCTAATCCAAAAATTAAACTTTCTATTACAAATCAAAGTTCATTATGAATTATAGTTACTCAGTAATTAAAAAAAAAATAAAACCCTTTCATCGCCGAATTCCATCGAGTAGCGATTTTGAGGTGGTGCAGCGTTGATAAAAAAAAATATTTTTCTAATCCAAAAATTAAACTTTCTATTACAAATCAAAGTTCATTATAAATTATAGTTACTCAGTAATTAAAAAAAAAATAAAACCCTTTCATCGCCGAATTCCATCGAGTAGCGATTTTGAGGTGGTGCAGCGTTGATAAAAAAAAATATTTTTCTAATCCAAAAATTAAACTTTCTATTACAAATCAAAGTTCATTATGAATTATAGTTACTCAGTAATTAAAAAAAAAATAAAACCCTTTCATCGCCGAATTCCATCGAGTAGCGATTTTGAGGTGGTGCAGCGTTGATAAAAAAAAATATTTTTCTAATCCAAAAATTAAACTTTCTATTACAAATCAAAGTTCATTATGAATTATAGTTACTCAGTAATTAAAAAAAAAATAAAACCCTTTCATCGCCGAATTCCATCGAGTAGCGATTTTGAGGTGGTGCAGCGTTGATAAAAAAAAATATTTTTCTAATCCAAAAATTAAACTTTCTATTACAAATCAAAGTTCATTATGAATTATAGTTACTCAGTAATTAAAAAAAAAATAAAACCCTTTCATCGCCGAATTCCATCGAGTAGCGATTTTGAGGTGGTGCAGCGTTGATAAAAAAAAATATTTTTCTAATCCAAAAATTAAACTTTCTTTTACAAATCAAAGTTCTTCATTTTTTAAAGATATTAATAAAAGCAAAAATTAGAAAAAGCCATTCATCTCAAAGTTCCATCGAGTAGCGATTTTGAGGTGGTGCAGCGTTGATAAAAAAAATATTTTTCTAATCCAAAAATTAAACTTTCTATTACAAATCAAAGTTCATTATGAAATATAGTTACTCAGTAATTAAAAAAAAAATAAAACCCTTTCATCGCCGAATTCCATCGAGTAGCGATTTTGAGGTGGTGCAGCGTTGATAAAAAAAATATTTTTCTAATCCAAAAAATTAAACTTTCTATTACAAATCAAAGTTCATTATGAATTATAGTTACTCAGTAATTAAAAAAAAAATAAAACCCTTTCATCGCCGAATTCCATCGAGTAGCGATTTTGAGGTGGTGCAGCGTTTATAAAAAAAAATATTTTTCTAATCCAAAAATTAAACTTTCTATTACAAATCAAAGTTCATTATGAATTATAGTTACTCAGTAATTAAAAAAAAAATAAAACCCTTTCATCGCCGAATTCCAACGAGTAGCGATTTTGAGGTGGTGCAGCGTTTATAAAAAAAAATATTTTTCTAATCCAAAAATTAAACTTTCTATTACAAATCAAAGTTCATTATGAATTATAGTTACTCAGTAATTAAAAAAAAAATAAAACCCTTTCATCGCCGAATTCCATCGAGTAGCGATTTTGAGGTGGTGCAGCGTTGATAAAAAAAAATATTTTTCTAATCCAAAAATTAAACTTTCTATTACAAATCAAAGTTCATTATGAATTATAGTTACTCAGTAATTAAAAAAAAAATAAAACCCTTTCATCGCCGAATTCCATCGAGTAGCGATTTTGAGGTGGTGCAGCGTTGATAAAAAAAAAAATTTTTCTAATCCAAAAATTAAACTTTCTTTTACAAATCAAAGTTCATTATGAATTATAGTTACTCAGTAATTAAAAAAAAAATAAAACCCTTTCATCGCCGAATTCCATCGAGTAGCGATTTTGAGGTGGTGCAGCGTTGATAAAAAAAAATATTTTTCTAATCCAAAAATTAAACTTTCTTTTACAAATCAAAGTTCTTCATTTTTTAAAGATATTAATAAAAGCAAAAATTAGAAAAAGCCATTCATCTCAAAGTTCCATCGAGTAGCGATTTTGAGGTGGTGCAGCGTTGATAAAAAAAAATATTTTTCTAATCCAAAAATTAAACTTTCTATTACAAATCAAAGTTCATTATGAATTATAGTTACTCAGTAATTAAAAAAAAAATAAAACCCTTTCATCGCCGAATTCCATCGAGTAGCGATTTTGAGGTGGTGCAGCGTTGATAAAAAAAAATATTTTTCTAATCCAAAAATTAAACTTTCTATTACAAATCAAAGTTCATTATTAATTATAGTTACTCAGTAATTAAAAAAAAAATAAAACCCTTTCATCGCCGAATTCCATCGAGTAGCGATTTTGAGGTGGTGCAGCGTTGATAAAAAAAAATATTTTTCTAATCCAAAAATTAAACTTTCTATTACAAATCAAAGTTCATTATGAATTATAGTTACTCAGTAATTAAAAAAAAAATAAAACCCTTTCATCGCCGAATTCCATCGAGTAGCGATTTTGAGGTGGTGCAGCGTTGATAAAAAAAAATATTTTTCTAATCCAAAAATTAAACTTTCTATTACAAATCAAAGTTCATTATGAATTATAGTTACTCAGTAATTAAAAAAAAAATAAAACCCTTTCATCGCCGAATTCCATCGAGTAGCGATTTTGAGGTGGTGCAGCGTTGATAAAAAAAAATATTTTTCTAATCCAAAAATTAAACTTTCTATTACAAATCAAAGTTCATTATGAATTATAGTTACTCAGTAATTAAAAAAAAAATAAAACCCTTTCATCGCCGAATTCCATCGAGTAGCGATTTTGAGGTGGTGCAGCGTTGATAAAAAAAAATATTTTTCTAATCCAAAAATTAAACTTTCTTTTACAAATCAAAGTTCTTCATTTTTTAAAGATATTAATAAAAGCAAAAATTAGAAAAAGCCATTCATCTCAAAGTTCCATCGAGTAGCGATTTTGAGGTGGTGCAGCGTTGATAAAAAAAATATTTTTCTAATCCAAAAATTAAACTTTCTATTACAAATCAAAGTTCATTATGAAATATAGTTACTCAGTAATTAAAAAAAAAATAAAACCCTTTCATCGCCGAATTCCATCGAGTAGCGATTTTGAGGTGGTGCAGCGTTGATAAAAAAAAATATTTTTCTAATCCAAAAATTAAACTTTCTATTACAAATCAAAGTTCATTATGAATTATAGTTACTCAGTAATTAAAAAAAAAATAAAACCCTTTCATCGCCGAATTCCATCGAGTAGCGATTTTGAGGTGGTGCAGCGTTGATAAAAAAAATATTTTTCTAATCCAAAAAATTAAACTTTCTATTACAAATCAAAGTTCATTATGAATTATAGTTACTCAGTAATTAAAAAAAAAATAAAACCCTTTCATCGCCGAATTCCATCGAGTAGCGATTTTGAGGTGGTGCAGCGTTGATAAAAAAAATATTTTTCTAATCCAAAAAATTAAACTTTCTATTACAAATCAAAGTTCATTATGAATTATAGTTACTCAGTAATTAAAAAAAAAATAAAACCCTTTCATCGCCGAATTCCAACGAGTAGCGATTTTGAGGTGGTGCAGCGTTTATAAAAAAAAATATTTTTCTAATCCAAAAATTAAACTTTCTATTACAAATCAAAGTTCATTATGAATTATAGTTACTCAGTAATTAAAAAAAAAATAAAACCCTTTCATCGCCGAATTCCATCGAGTAGCGATTTTGAGGTGGTGCAGCGTTGATAAAAAAAAATATTTTTCTAATCCAAAAATTAAACTTTCTATTACAAATCAAAGTTCATTATGAATTATAGTTACTCAGTAATTAAAAAAAAAATAAAACCCTTTCATCGCCGAATTCCATCGAGTAGCGATTTTGAGGTGGTGCAGCGTTGATAAAAAAAAAAATTTTTCTAATCCAAAAATTAAACTTTCTTTTACAAATCAAAGTTCATTATGAATTATAGTTACTCAGTAATTAAAAAAAAAATAAAACCCTTTCATCGCCGAATTCCATCGAGTAGCGATTTTGAGGTGGTGCAGCGTTGATAAAAAAAAAAATTTTTCTAATCCAAAAATTAAACTTTCTTTTACAAATCAAAGTTCATTATGAATTATAGTTACTCAGTAATTAAAAAAAAAATAAAACCCTTTCATCGCCGAATTCCATCGAGTAGCGATTTTGAGGTGGTGCAGCGTTGATAAAAAAAATATTTTTCTAATCCAAAAAATTAAACTTTCTATTACAAATCAAAGTTCATTATGAATTATAGTTACTCAGTAATTAAAAAAAAAATAAAACACTTTCATCGCCGAATTCCATCGAGTAGCGATTTTGAGGTGGTGCAGCGTTGATAAAAAAAAATATTTTTCTAATCCAAAAATTAAACTTTCTATTACAAATCAAAGTTCATTATGAAATATAGTTACTCAGTAATTAAAAAAAAAATAAAACCCTTTCATCGCCGAATTCCATCGAGTAGCGATTTTGAGGTGGTGCAGCGTTGATAAAAAAAAATATTTTTCTAATCCAAAAATTAAACTTTCTATTACAAATCAAAGTTCATTATGAATTATAGTTACTCAGTAATTAAAAAAAAAATAAAACCCTTTCATCGCCGAATTCCATCGAGTAGCGATTTTGAGGTGGTGCAGCGTTGATAAAAAAAATATTTTTCTAATCCAAAAAATTAAACTTTCTATTACAAATCAAAGTTCATTATGAATTATAGTTACTCAGTAATTAAAAAAAAAATAAAACCCTTTCATCGCCGAATTCCATCGAGTAGCGATTTTGAGGTGGTGCAGCGTTGATAAAAAAAAATATTTTTCTAATCCAAAAATTAAACTTTCTATTACAAATCAAAGTTCATTATGAATTATAGTTACTCAGTAATTAAAAAAAAAATAAAACCCTTTCATCGCCGAATTCCATCGAGTAGCGATTTTGAGGTGGTGCAGCGTTGATAAAAAAAAATATTTTTCTAATCCAAAAATTAAACTTTCTTTTACAAATCAAAGTTCATTATGAATTATAGTTACTCAGTAATTAAAAAAAAAATAAAACCCTTTCATCGCCGAATTCCATCGAGTAGCGATTTTGAGGTGGTGCAGCGTTGATAAAAAAAAATATTTTTCTAATCCAAAAATTAAACTTTCTATTACAAATCAAAGTTCATTATGAATTATAGTTACTCAGTAATTAAAAAAAAAATAAAACCCTTTCATCGCCGAATTCCATCGAGTAGCGATTTTGAGGTGGTGCAGCGTTGATAAAAAAAATATTTTTCTAATCCAAAAAATTAAACTTTCTATTACAAATCAAAGTTCATTATGAATTATAGTTACTCAGTAATTAAAAAAAAAATAAAACCCTTTCATCGCCGAATTCCATCGAGTAGCGATTTTGAGGTGGTGCAGCGTTGATAAAAAAAAATATTTTTCTAATCCAAAAATTAAACTTTCTATTACAAATCAAAGTTCATTATGAATTATAGTTACTCAGTAATTAAAAAAAAAATAAAACCCTTTCATCGCCGAATTCCATCGAGTAGCGATTTTGAGGTGGTGCAGCGTTGATAAAAAAAAATATTTTTCTAATCCAAAAATTAAACTTTCTTTTACAAATCAAAGTTCATTATGAATTATAGTTACTCAGTAATTAAAAAAAAAATAAAACCCTTTCATCGCCGAATTCCATCGAGTAGCGATTTTGAGGTGGTGCAGCGTTGATAAAAAAAAATATTTTTCTAATCCAAAAATTAAACTTTCTATTACAAATCAAAGTTCATTATGAATTATAGTTACTCAGTAATTAAAAAAAAAATAAAACCCTTTCATCGCCGAATTCCATCGAGTAGCGATTTTGAGGTGGTGCAGCGTTGATAAAAAAAAATATTTTTCTAATCCAAAAATTAAACTTTCTTTTACAAATCAAAGTTCTTCATTTTTTAAAGATATTAATAAAAGCAAAAATTAGAAAAAGCCATTCATCTCAAAGTTCCATCGAGTAGCGATTTTGAGGTGGTGCAGCGTTGATAAAAAAAATATTTTTCTAATCCAAAAAATTAAACTTTCTATTACAAATCAAAGTTCATTATGAATTATAGTTACTCAGTAATTAAAAAAAAAATAAAACCCTTTCATCGCCGAATTCCATCGAGTAGCAATTTTGAGGTGGTGCAGCGTTGATAAAAAAAATATTTTTCTAATCCAAAAAATTAAACTTTCTATTACAAATCAAAGTTCATTATGAATTATAGTTACTCAGTAATTAAAAAAAAAATAAAACCCTTTCATCGCCGAATTCCATCGAGTAGCGATTTTGAGGTGGTGCAGCGTTGATAAAAAAAAATATTTTTCTAATCCAAAAATTAAACTTTCTATTACAAATCAAAGTTCATTATGAATTATAGTTACTCAGTAATTAAAAAAAAAATAAAACCCTTTCATCGCCGAATTCCATCGAGTAGCGATTTTGAGGTGGTGCAGCGTTGATAAAAAAAAATATTTTTCTAATCCAAAAATTAAACTTTCTTTTACAAATCAAAGTTCATTATGAATTATAGTTACTCAGTAATTAAAAAAAAAATAAAACCCTTTCATCGCCGAATTCCATCGAGTAGCGATTTTGAGGTGGTGCAGCGTTGATAAAAAAAAATATTTTTCTAATCCAAAAATTAAACTTTCTTTTACAAATCAAAGTTCTTCATTTTTTAAAGATATTAATAAAAGCAAAAATTAGAAAAAGCCATTCATCTCAAAGTTCCATCGAGTAGCGATTTTGAGGTGGTGCAGCGTTGATAAAAAAAATATTTTTCTAATCCAAAAAATTAAACTTTCTATTACAAATCAAAGTTCATTATGAATTATAGTTACTCAGTAATTAAAAAAAAAATAAAACCCTTTCATCGCCGAATTCCATCGAGTAGCGATTTTGAGGTGGTGCAGCGTTGATAAAAAAAAATATTTTTCTAATCCAAAAATTAAACTTTCTTTTACAAATCAAAGTTCTTCATTTTTTAAAGATATTAATAAAAGCAAAAATTAGAAAAAGCCATTCATCTCAAAGTTCCATCGAGTAGCGATTTTGAGGTGGTGCAGCGTTGATAAAAAAAATATTTTTCTAATCCAAAAAATTAAACTTTCTATTACAAATCAAAGTTCATTATGAATTATAGTTACTCAGTAATTAAAAAAAAAATAAAACCCTTTCATCGCCGAATTCCATCGAGTAGCGATTTTGAGGTGGTGCAGCGTTGATAAAAAAAAATATTTTTCTAATCCAAAAATTAAACTTTCTATTACAAATCAAAGTTCATTATGAATTATAGTTACTCAGTAATTAAAAAAAAAATAAAACCCTTTCATCGCCGAATTCCATCGAGTAGCGATTTTGAGGTGGTGCAGCGTTGATAAAAAAAAATATTTTTCTAATCCAAAAATTAAACTTTCTTTTACAAATCAAAGTTCATTATGAATTATAGTTACTCAGTAATTAAAAAAAAAATAAAACCCTTTCATCGCCGAATTCCATCGAGTAGCGATTTTGAGGTGGTGCAGCGTTGATAAAAAAAAATATTTTTCTAATCCAAAAATTAAACTTTCTTTTACAAATCAAAGTTCATTATGAATTATAGTTACTCAGTAATTAAAAAAAAAATAAAACCCTTTCATCGCCGAATTCCATCGAGTAGCGATTTTGAGGTGGTGCAGCGTTGATAAAAAAAAATATTTTTCTAATCCAAAAATTAAACTTTCTTTTACAAATCAAAGTTCTTCATTTTTTAAAGATATTAATAAAAGCAAAAATTAGAAAAAGCCATTCATCTCAAAGTTCCATCGAGTAGCGATTTTGAGGTGGTGCAGCGTTGATAAAAAAAATATTTTTCTAATCCAAAAAATTAAACTTTCTATTACAAATCAAAGTTCATTATGAATTATAGTTACTCAGTAATTAAAAAAAAAATAAAACCCTTTCATCGCCGAATTCCATCGAGTAGCGATTTTGAGGTGGTGCAGCGTTGATAAAAAAAAATATTTTTCTAATCCAAAAATTAAACTTTCTATTACAAATCAAAGTTCATTATGAATTATAGTTACTCAGTAATTAAAAAAAAAATAAAACCCTTTCATCGCCGAATTCCATCGAGTAGCGATTTTGAGGTGGTGCAGCGTTGATAAAAAAAAATATTTTTCTAATCCAAAAATTAAACTTTCTTTTACAAATCAAAGTTCATTATGAATTATAGTTACTCAGTAATTAAAAAAAAAATAAAACCCTTTCATCGCCGAATTCCATCGAGTAGCGATTTTGAGGTGGTGCAGCGTTGATAAAAAAAAATATTTTTCTAATCCAAAAATTAAACTTTCTTTTACAAATCAAAGTTCTTCATTTTTTAAAGATATTAATAAAAGCAAAAATTAGAAAAAGCCATTCATCTCAAAGTTCCATCGAGTAGCGATTTTGAGGTGGTGCAGCGTTGATAAAAAAAATATTTTTCTAATCCAAAAAATTAAACTTTCTATTACAAATCAAAGTTCATTATGAATTATAGTTACTCAGTAATTAAAAAAAAAATAAAACCCTTTCATCGCCGAATTCCATCGAGTAGCAATTTTGAGGTGGTGCAGCGTTGATAAAAAAAATATTTTTCTAATCCAAAAAATTAAACTTTCTATTACAAATCAAAGTTCATTATGAATTATAGTTACTCAGTAATTAAAAAAAAAATAAAACCCTTTCATCGCCGAATTCCATCGAGTAGCGATTTTGAGGTGGTGCAGCGTTGATAAAAAAAAATATTTTTCTAATCCAAAAATTAAACTTTCTATTACAAATCAAAGTTCATTATGAATTATAGTTACTCAGTAATTAAAAAAAAAATAAAACCCTTTCATCGCCGAATTCCATCGAGTAGCGATTTTGAGGTGGTGCAGCGTTGATAAAAAAAAATATTTTTCTAATCCAAAAATTAAACTTTCTTTTACAAATCAAAGTTCATTATGAATTATAGTTACTCAGTAATTAAAAAAAAAATAAAACCCTTTCATCGCCGAATTCCATCGAGTAGCGATTTTGAGGTGGTGCAGCGTTGATAAAAAAAAATATTTTTCTAATCCAAAAATTAAACTTTCTTTTACAAATCAAAGTTCTTCATTTTTTAAAGATATTAATAAAAGCAAAAATTAGAAAAAGCCATTCATCTCAAAGTTCCATCGAGTAGCGATTTTGAGGTGGTGCAGCGTTGATAAAAAAAATATTTTTCTAATCCAAAAAATTAAACTTTCTATTACAAATCAAAGTTCATTATGAATTATAGTTACTCAGTAATTAAAAAAAAAATAAAACCCTTTCATTGCCGAATTCCATCGAGTAGCGATTTTGAGGTGGTGCAGCGTTGATAAAAAAAAATATTTTTCTAATCCAAAAATTAAACTTTCTTTTACAAATCAAAGTTCTTCATTTTTTAAAGATATTAATAAAAGCAAAAATTAGAAAAAGCCATTCATCTCAAAGTTCCATCGAGTAGCGATTTTGAGGTGGTGCAGCGTTGATAAAAAAAATATTTTTCTAATCCAAAAAATTAAACTTTCTATTACAAATCAAAGTTCATTATGAATTATAGTTACTCAGTAATTAAAAAAAAAATAAAACCCTTTCATCGCCGAATTCCATCGAGTAGCGATTTTGAGGTGGTGCAGCGTTGATAAAAAAAATATTTTTCTAATCCAAAAATTAAACTTTCTTTTACAAATCAAAGTTCTTCATTTTTTAAAGATATTAATAAAAGCAAAAATTAGAAAAAGCCATTCATCTCAAAGTTCCATCGAGTAGCGATTTTGAGGTGGTGCAGCGTTGATAAAAAAAATATTTTTCTAATCCAAAAAATTAAACTTTCTATTACAAATCAAAGTTCATTATGAATTATAGTTACTCAGTAATTAAAAAAAAAATAAAACCCTTTCATCGCCGAATTCCATCGAGTAGCGATTTTGAGGTGGTGCAGCGTTGATAAAAAAAATATTTTTCTAATCCAAAAAATTAAACTTTCTATTACAAATCAAAGTTCATTATGAATTATAGTTACTCAGTAATTAAAAAAAAAATAAAACCCTTTCATCGCCGAATTCCATCGAGTAGCGATTTTGAGGTGGTGCAGCGTTGATAAAAAAAATATTTTTCTAATCCAAAAATTAAACTTTCTATTACAAATCAAAGTTCATTATGAATTATAGTTACTCAGTAATTAAAAAAAAAATAAAACCCTTTCATCGCCGAATTCCATCGAGTAGCGATTTTGAGGTGGTGCAGCGTTGATAAAAAAAAATATTTTTCTAATCCAAAAATTAAACTTTCTATTACAAATCAAAGTTCATTATAAATTATAGTTACTCAGTAATTAAAAAAAAAATAAAACCCTTTCATCGCCGAATTCCATCGAGTAGCGATTTTGAGGTGGTGCAGCGTTGATAAAAAAAAATATTTTTCTAATCCAAAAATTAAACTTTCTTTTACAAATCAAAGTTCTTCATTTTTTAAAGATATTAATAAAAGCAAAAATTAGAAAAAGCCATTCATCTCAAAGTTCCATCGAGTAGCGATTTTGAGGTGGTGCAGCGTTGATAAAAAAAATATTTTTCTAATCCAAAAATTAAACTTTCTATTACAAATCAAAGTTCATTATGAAATATAGTTACTCAGTAATTAAAAAAAAAATAAAACCCTTTCATCGCCGAATTCCATCGAGTAGCGATTTTGAGGTGGTGCAGCGTTGATAAAAAAAAATATTTTTCTAATCCAAAAATTAAACTTTCTATTACAAATCAAAGTTCATTATGAATTATAGTTACTCAGTAATTAAAAAAAAAATAAAACCCTTTCATCGCCGAATTCCATCGAGTAGCGATTTTGAGGTGGTGCAGCGTTGATAAAAAAAAATATTTTTCTAATCCAAAAATTAAACTTTCTTTTACAAATCAAAGTTCTTCATTTTTTAAAGATATTAATAAAAGCAAAAATTAGAAAAAGCCATTCATCTCAAAGTTCCATCGAGTAGCGATTTTGAGGTGGTGCAGCGTTGATAAAAAAAATATTTTTCTAATCCAAAAAATTAAACTTTCTATTACAAATCAAAGTTCATTATGAATTATAGTTACTCAGTAATTAAAAAAAAAATAAAACCCTTTCATCGCCGAATTCCATCGAGTAGCGATTTTGAGGTGGTGCAGCGTTGATAAAAAAAATATTTTTCTAATCCAAAAAATTAAACTTTCTATTACAAATCAAAGTTCATTATGAATTATAGTTACTCAGTAATTAAAAAAAAAATAAAACCCTTTCATCGCCGAATTCCATCGAGTAGCGATTTTGAGGTGGTGCAGCGTTGATAAAAAAAAATATTTTTCTAATCCAAAAATTAAACTTTCTTTTACAAATCAAAGTTCATTATGAATTATAGTTACTCAGTAATTAAAAAAAAAATAAAACCCTTTCATCGCCGAATTCCATCGAGTAGCGATTTTGAGGTGGTGCAGCGTTGATAAAAAAAAATATTTTTCTAATCCAAAAATTAAACTTTCTTTTACAAATCAAAGTTCTTCATTTTTTAAAGATATTAATAAAAGCAAAAATTAGAAAAAGCCATTCATCTCAAAGTTCCATCGAGTAGCGATTTTGAGGTGGTGCAGCGTTGATAAAAAAAATATTTTTCTAATCCAAAAAATTAAACTTTCTATTACAAATCAAAGTTCATTATGAATTATAGTTACTCAGTAATTAAAAAAAAAATAAAACCCTTTCATCGCCGAATTCCATCGAGTAGCGATTTTGAGGTGGTGCAGCGTTGATAAAAAAAATATTTTTCTAATCCAAAAATTAAACTTTCTTTTACAAATCAAAGTTCTTCATTTTTTAAAGATATTAATAAAAGCAAAAATTAGAAAAAGCCATTCATCTCAAAGTTCCATCGAGTAGCGATTTTGAGGTGGTGCAGCGTTGATAAAAAAAATATTTTTCTAATCCAAAAAATTAAACTTTCTATTACAAATCAAAGTTCATTATGAATTATAGTTACTCAGTAATTTAAAAAAAAATAAAACCCTTTCATCGCCGAATTCCATCGAGTAGCGATTTTGAGGTGGTGCAGCGTTGATAAAAAAAAATATTTTTCTAATCCAAAAATTAAACTTTCTTTTACAAATCAAAGTTCTTCATTTTTTAAAGATATTAATAAAAGCAAAAATTAGAAAAAGCCATTCATCTCAAAGTTCCATCGAGTAGCGATTTTGAGGTGGTGCAGCGTTGATAAAAAAAATATTTTTCTAATCCAAAAAATTAAACTTTCTATTACAAATCAAAGTTCATTATGAATTATAGTTACTCAGTAATTAAAAAAAAAATAAAACCCTTTCATCGCCGAATTCCATCGAGTAGCGATTTTGAGGTGGTGCAGCGTTGATAAAAAAAAATATTTTTCTAATCCAAAAAATTAAACTTTCTATTACAAATCAAAGTTCATTATGAATTATAGTTACTCAGTAATTAAAAAAAAAATAAAACCCTTTCATCGCCGAATTCCATCGAGTAGCGATTTTGAGGTGGTGCAGCGTTGATAAAAAAAAATATTTTTCTAATCCAAAAATTAAACTTTCTTTTACAAATCAAAGTTCATTATGAATTATAGTTACTCAGTAATTAAAAAAAAAATAAAACCCTTTCATCGCCGAATTCCATCGAGTAGCGATTTTGAGGTGGTGCAGCGTTGATAAAAAAAAATATTTTTCTAATCCAAAAATTAAACTTTCTTTTACAAATCAAAGTTCTTCATTTTTTAAAGATATTAATAAAAGCAAAAATTAGAAAAAGCCATTCATCTCAAAGTTCCATCGAGTAGCGATTTTGAGGTGGTGCAGCGTTGATAAAAAAAAATATTTTTCTAATCCAAAAATTAAACTTTCTATTACAAATCAAAGTTCATTATGAATTATAGTTACTCAGTAATTAAAAAAAAAATAAAACCCTTTCATCGCCGAATTCCATCGAGTAGCGATTTTGAGGTGGTGCAGCGTTGATAAAAAAAAATATTTTTCTAATCCAAAAATTAAACTTTCTTTTACAAATCAAAGTTCATTATGAATTATAGTTACTCAGTAATTAAAAAAAAAATAAAACCCTTTCATCGCCGAATTCCATCGAGTAGCGATTTTGAGGTGGTGCAGCGTTGATAAAAAAAAATATTTTTCTAATCCAAAAATTAAACTTTCTTTTACAAATCAAAGTTCATTATGAATTATAGTTACTCAGTAATTAAAAAAAAAATAAAACCCTTTCATCGCCGAATTCCATCGAGTAGCGATTTTGAGGTGGTGCAGCGTTGATAAAAAAAATATTTTTCTAATCCAAAAATTAAACTTTCTTTTACAAATAAAAGTTCATTATGAATTATAGTTACTCAGTAATTAAAAAAAAAATAAAACCCTTTCATCGCCGAATTCCATCGAGTAGCGATTTTGAGGTGGTGCAGCGTTGATAAAAAAAATATTTTTCTAATCCAAAAAATTAAACTTTCTTTTACAAATCAAAGTTCTTCATTTTTTAAAGATATTAATAAAAGCAAAAATTAGAAAAAGCCATTCATCTCAAAGTTCCATCGAGTAGCGATTTTGAGGTGGTGCAGCGTTGATAAAAAAAATATTTTTCTAATCCAAAAATTAAACTTTCTATTACAAATCAAAGTTCATTATGAATTATAGTTACTCAGTAATTAAAAAAAAAATAAAACCCTTTCATCGCCGAATTCCATCGAGTAGCGATTTTGAGGTGGTGCAGCGTTGATAAAAAAAAATATTTTTTTAATCCAAAAATTAAACTTTCTTTTACAAATCAAAGTTCATTATGAATTATAGTTACTCAGTAATTAAAAAAAAAATAAAACCCTTTCATCGCCGAATTCCATCGAGTAGCGATTTTGAGGTGGTGCAGCGTTGATAAAAAAAATATTTTTCTAATCCAAAAATTAAACTTTCTTTTACAAATCAAAGTTCATTATGAATTATAGTTACTCAGTAATTAAAAAAAAAATAAAACCCTTTCATCGCCGAATTCCATCGAGTAGCGATTTTGAGGTGGTGCAGCGTTGATAAAAAAAATATTTTTCTAATCCAAAAAATTAAACTTTCTTTTACAAATCAAAGTTCATTATGAATTATAGTTACTCAGTAATTAAAAAAAAAATAAAACCCTTTCATCGCCGAATTCCATCGAGTAGCGATTTTGAGGTGGTGCAGCGTTGATAAAAAAAATATTTTTCTAATCCAAAAAATTAAACTTTCTTTTACAAATCAAAGTTCTTCATTTTTTAAAGATATTAATAAAAGCAAAAATTAGAAAAAGCCATTCATCTCAAAGTTCCATCGAGTAGCGATTTTGAGGTGGTGCAGCGTTGATAAAAAAAATATTTTTCTAATCCAAAAATTAAACTTTCTATTACAAATCAAAGTTCATTATGAATTATAGTTACTCAGTAATTAAAAAAAAAATAAAACCCTTTCATCGCCGAATTCCATCGAGTAGCGATTTTGAGGTGGTGCAGCGTTGATAAAAAAAATATTTTTCTAATCCAAAAATTAAACTTTCTATTACAAATCAAAGTTCATTATGAATTATAGTTACTCAGTAATTAAAAAAAAAATAAAACCCTTTCATCGCCGAATTCCATCGAGTAGCGATTTTGAGGTGGTGCAGCGTTGATAATAAAAATATTTTTCTAATCCAAAAAATTAAACTTTCTTTTACAAATCAAAGTTCTTCATTTTTTAAAGATATTAATAAAAGCAAAAATTAGAAAAAGCCATTCATCTCAAAGTTCCATCGAGTAGCGATTTTGAGGTGGTGCAGCGTTGATAAAAAAAATATTTTTCTAATCCAAAAATTAAACTTTCTATTACAAATCAAAGTTCATTATGAATTATAGTTACTCAGTAATTAAAAAAAAAATAAAACCCTTTCATCGCCGAATTCCATCGAGTAGCGATTTTGAGGTGGTGCAGCGTTGATAAAAAAAAATATTTTTCTAATCCAAAAATTAAACTTTCTTTTACAAATCAAAGTTCATTATGAATTATAGTTACTCAGTAATTAAAAAAAAAATAAAACCCTTTCATCGCCGAATTCCATCGAGTAGCGATTTTGAGGTGGTGCAGCGTTGATAAAAAAAAATATTTTTCTAATCCAAAAATTAAACTTTCTATTACAAATCAAAGTTCATTATGAATTATAGTTACTCAGTAATTAAAAAAAAAATAAAACCCTTTCATCGCCGAATTCCATCGAGTAGCGATTTTGAGGTGGTGCAGCGTTGATAAAAAAAATATTTTTCTAATCCAAAAATTAAACTTTCTATTACAAATCAAAGTTCATTATGAATTATAGTTACTCAGTAATTAAAAAAAAAATAAAACCCTTTCATCGCCGAATTCCATCGAGTAGCGATTTTGAGGTGGTGCAGCGTTGATAAAAAAAATATTTTTCTAATCCAAAAATTAAACTTTCTTTTACAAATCAAAGTTCATTATGAATTATAGTTACTCAGTAATTAAAGAAAAAATAAAACCCTTTCATCGCCGAATTCCATCGAGTAGCGATTTTGAGGTGGTGCAGCGTTGATAAAAAAAATATTTTTCTAATCCAAAAAATTAAACTTTCTTTTACAAATCAAAGTTCTTCATTTTTTAAAGATATTAATAAAAGCAAAAATTAGAAAAAGCCATTCATCTCAAAGTTCCATCGAGTAGCGATTTTGAGGTTGTGCAGCGTTGATAAAAAAAATATTTTTCTAATCCAAAAATTAAACTTTCTATTACAAATCAAAGTTCATTATGAATTATAGTTACTCAGTAATTAAAAAAAAAATAAAACCCTTTCATCGCCGAATTCCATCGAGTAGCGATTTTGAGGTGGTGCAGCGTTGATAAAAAAAATATTTTTCTAATCCAAAAATTAAACTTTCTATTACAAATCAAAGTTCATTATGAATTATAGTTACTCAGTAATTAAAAAAAAAATAAAACCCTTTCATCGCCGAATTCCATCGAGTAGCGATTTTGAGGTGGTGCAGCGTTGATAAAAAAAATATTTTTCTAATCCAAAAATTAAACTTTCTTTTACAAATCAAAGTTCATTATGAATTATAGTTACTCAGTAATTAAAAAAAAAATAAAACCCTTTCATCGCCGAATTCCATCGAGTAGCGATTTTGAGGTGGTGCAGCGTTGATAAAAAAAAATATTTTTCTAATCCAAAAATTAAACTTTCTATTACAAATCAAAGTTCATTATGAATTATAGTTACTCAGTAATTAAAAAAAAAATAAAACCCTTTCATCGCCGAATTCCATCGAGTAGCGATTTTGAGGTGGTGCAGCGTTGATAAAAAAAATATTTTTCTAATCCAAAAATTAAACTTTCTTTTACAAATCAAAGTTCATTATGAATTATAGTTACTCAGTAATTAAAAAAAAAATAAAACCCTTTCATCGCCGAATTCCATCGAGTAGCGATTTTGAGGTGGTGCAGCGTTGATAAAAAAAATATTTTTCTAATCCAAAAAATTAAACTTTCTTTTACAAATCAAAGTTCTTCATTTTTTAAAGATATTAATAAAAGCAAAAATTAGAAAAAGCCATTCATCTCAAAGTTCCATCGAGTAGCGATTTTGAGGTGGTGCAGCGTTGATAAAAAAAATATTTTTCTAATCCAAAAATTAAACTTTCTATTACAAATCAAAGTTCATTATGAATTATAGTTACTCAGTAATTAAAAAAAAAATAAAACCCTTTCATCGCCGAATTCCATCGAGTAGCGATTTTGAGGTGGTGCAGCGTTGATAAAAAAAATATTTTTCTAATCCAAAAATTAAACTTTCTATTACAAATCAAAGTTCATTATGAATTATAGTTACTCAGTAATTAAAAAAAAAATAAAACCCTTTCATCGCCGAATTCCATCGAGTAGCGATTTTGAGGTGGTGCAGCGTTGATAAAAAAAATATTTTTCTAATCCAAAAATTAAACTTTCTATTACAAATCAAAGTTCATTATGAATTATAGTTACTCAGTAATTAAAAAAAAAATAAAACCCTTTCATCGCCGAATTCCATCGAGTAGCGATTTTGAGGTGGTGCAGCGTTGATAAAAAAAATATTTTTCTAATCCAAAAATTAAACTTTCTATTACAAATCAAAGTTCATTATGAATTATAGTTACTCAGTAATTAAAAAAAAAATAAAACCCTTTCATCGCCGAATTCCATCGAGTAGCGATTTTGAGGTGGTGCAGCGTTGATAAAAAAAATATTTTTCTAATCCAAAAATTAAACTTTCTATTACAAATCAAAGTTCATTATGAATTATAGTTACTCAGTAATTAAAAAAAAAATAAAACCCTTTCATCGCCGAATTCCATCGAGTAGCGATTTTGAGGTGGTGCAGCGTTGATAAAAAAAATATTTTTCTAATCCAAAAATTAAACTTTCTATTACAAATCAAAGTTCATTATGAATTATAGTTACTCAGTAATTAAAAAAAAAATAAAACCCTTTCATCGCCGAATTCCATCGAGTAGCGATTTTGAGGTGGTGCAGCGTTGATAAAAAAAATATTTTTCTAATCCAAAAATTAAACTTTCTATTACAAATCAAAGTTCATTATGAATTATAGTTACTCAGTAATTAAAAAAAAAATAAAACCCTTTCATCGCCGAATTCCATCGAGTAGCGATTTTGAGGTGGTGCAGCGTTGATAAAAAAAATATTTTTCTAATCCAAAAATTAAACTTTCTATTACAAATCAAAGTTCATTATGAATTATAGTTACTCAGTAATTAAAAAAAAAATAAAACCCTTTCATCGCCGAATTCCATCGAGTAGCGATTTTGAGGTGGTGCAGCGTTGATAAAAAAAATATTTTTCTAATCCAAAAAATTAAACTTTCTATTACAAATCAAAGTTCATTATGAATTATAGTTACTCAGTAATTAAAAAAAAAATAAAACCCTTTCATCTCAAAGTTCCATCGAGTAGCGATTTTGAGGTGGTGCAGCGTTGATAAAAAAAATATTTTTCTAATCCAAAAATTAAACTTTCTATTACAAATCAAAGTTCATTATGAATTATAGTTACTCAGTAATTAAAAAAAAAATAAAACCCTTTCATCGCCGAATTCCATCGAGTAGCGATTTTGAGGTGGTGCAGCGTTGATAAAAAAAATATTTTTCTAATCCAAAAATTAAACTTTCTATTACAAATCAAAGTTCATTATGAATTATAGTTACTCAGTAATTAAAAAAAAAATAAAACCCTTTCATCGCCGAATTCCATCGAGTAGCGATTTTGAGGTGGTGCAGCGTTGATAAAAAAAATATTTTTCTAATCCAAAAATTAAACTTTCTATTACAAATCAAAGTTCATTATGAATTATAGTTACTCAGTAATTAAAAAAAAAATAAAACCCTTTCATCGCCGAATTCCATCGAGTAGCGATTTTGAGGTGGTGCAGCGTTGATAAAAAAAATATTTTTCTAATCCAAAAAATTAAACTTTCTATTACAAATCAAAGTTCATTATGAATTATAGTTACTCAGTAATTAAAAAAAAAATAAAACCCTTTCATCGCCGAATTCCATCGAGTAGCGATTTTGAGGTGGTGCAGCGTTGATAAAAAAAATATTTTTCTAATCCAAAAAATTAAACTTTCTTTTACAAATCAAAGTTCATTATGAATTATAGTTACTCAGTAATTAAAAAAAAAATAAAACCCTTTCATCGCCGAATTCCATCGAGTAGCGATTTTGAGGTGGTGCAGCGTTGATAAAAAAAATATTTTTCTAATCCAAAAAATTAAACTTTCTATTACAAATCAAAGTTCATTATGAATTATAGTTACTCAGTAATTAAAAAAAAAATAAAACCCTTTCATCGCCGAATTCCATCGAGTAGCGATTTTGAGGTGGTGCAGCGTTGATAAAAAAAATATTTTTATAATCCAAAAATTAAACTTTCTTTTACAAATCAAAGTTCTTCATTTTTTAAAGATATTAATAAAAGCAAAAATTAGAAAAAGCCATTCATCTCAAAGTTCCATCGAGTAGCGATTTTGAGGTGGTGCAGCGTTGATAAAAAAAATATTTTTCTAATCCAAAAATTAAACTTTCTATTACAAATCAAAGTTCATTATGAATTATAGTTACTCAGTAATTAAAAAAAAAATAAAACCCTTTCATCGCCGAATTCCATCGAGTAGCGATTTTGAGGTGGTGCAGCGTTGATAAAAAAAATATTTTTCTAATCCAAAAATTAAACTTTCTATTACAAATCAAAGTTCATTATGAATTATAGTTACTCAGTAATTAAAAAAAAAATAAAACCCTTTCATCGCCGAATTCCATCGAGTAGCGATTTTGAGGTGGTGCAGCGTTGATAAAAAAAATATTTTTCTAATCCAAAAATTAAACTTTCTATTACAAATCAAAGTTCATTATGAATTATAGTTACTCAGTAATTAAAAAAAAAATAAAACCCTTTCATCGCCGAATTCCATCGAGTAGCGATTTTGAGGTGGTGCAGCGTTGATAAAAAAAATATTTTTCTAATCCAAAAATTAAACTTTCTATTACAAATCAAAGTTCATTATGAATTATAGTTACTCAGTAATTAAAAAAAAAATAAAACCCTTTCATCGCCGAATTCCATCGAGTAGCGATTTTGAGGTGGTGCAGCGTTGATAAAAAAAATATTTTTCTAATCCAAAAATTAAACTTTCTATTACAAATCAAAGTTCATTATGAATTATAGTTACTCAGTAATTAAAAAAAAAATAAAACCCTTTCATCGCCGAATTCCATCGAGTAGCGATTTTGAGGTGGTGCAGCGTTGATAAAAAAAATATTTTTCTAATCCAAAAATTAAACTTTCTATTACAAATCAAAGTTCATTATGAATTATAGTTACTCAGTAATTAAAAAAAAAATAAAACCCTTTCATCGCCGAATTCCATCGAGTAGCGATTTTGAGGTGGTGCAGCGTTGATAAAAAAAATATTTTTCTAATCCAAAAAATTAAACTTTCTATTACAAATCAAAGTTCATTATGAATTATAGTTACTCAGTAATTAAAAAAAAAATAAAACCCTTTCATCGCCGAATTCCATCGAGTAGCGATTTTGAGGTGGTGCAGCGTTGATAAAAAAAATATTTTTCTAATCCAAAAAATTAAACTTTCTATTACAAATCAAAGTTCATTATGAATTATAGTTACTCAGTAATTAAAAAAAAAATAAAACCCTTTCATCGCCGAATTCCATCGAGTAGCGATTTTGAGGTGGTGCAGCGTTGATAAAAAAAATATTTTTCTAATCCAAAAAATTAAACTTTCTATTACAAATCAAAGTTCATTATGAATTATAGTTACTCAGTAATTAAAAAAAAAATAAAACCCTTTCATCGCCGAATTCCATCGAGTAGCGATTTTGAGGTGGTGCAGCGTTGATAAAAAAAATATTTTTATAATCCAAAAATTAAACTTTCTTTTACAAATCAAAGTTCTTCATTTTTTAAAGATATTAATAAAAGCAAAAATTAGAAAAAGCCATTCATCTCAAAGTTCCATCGAGTAGCGATTTTGAGGTGGTGCAGCGTTGATAAAAAAAATATTTTTCTAATCCAAAAATTAAACTTTCTATTACAAATCAAAGTTCATTATGAATTATAGTTACTCAGTAATTAAAAAAAAAATAAAACCCTTTCATCGCCGAATTCCATCGAGTAGCGATTTTGAGGTGGTGCAGCGTTGATAAAAAAAATATTTTTCTAATCCAAAAATTAAACTTTCTATTACAAATCAAAGTTCATTATGAATTATAGTTACTCAGTAATTAAAAAAAAAATAAAACCCTTTCATCGCCGAATTCCATCGAGTAGCGATTTTGAGGTGGTGCAGCGTTGATAAAAAAAATATTTTTCTAATCCAAAAATTAAACTTTCTATTACAAATCAAAGTTCATTATGAATTATAGTTACTCAGTAATTAAAAAAAAAATAAAACCCTTTCATCGCCGAATTCCATCGAGTAGCGATTTTGAGGTGGTGCAGCGTTGATAAAAAAAATATTTTTCTAATCCAAAAATTAAACTTTCTATTACAAATCAAAGTTCATTATGAATTATAGTTACTCAGTAATTAAAAAAAAAATAAAACCCTTTCATCGCCGAATTCCATCGAGTAGCGATTTTGAGGTGGTGCAGCGTTGATAAAAAAAATATTTTTCTAATCCAAAAATTAAACTTTCTATTACAAATCAAAGTTCATTATGAATTATAGTTACTCAGTAATTAAAAAAAAAATAAAACCCTTTCATCGCCGAATTCCATCGAGTAGCGATTTTGAGGTGGTGCAGCGTTGATAAAAAAAATATTTTTCTAATCCAAAAATTAAACTTTCTATTACAAATCAAAGTTCATTATGAATTATAGTTACTCAGTAATTAAAAAAAAAATAAAACCCTTTCATCGCCGAATTCCATCGAGTAGCGATTTTGAGGTGGTGCAGCGTTGATAAAAAAAATATTTTTCTAATCCAAAAATTAAACTTTCTATTACAAATCAAAGTTCATTATGAATTATAGTTACTCAGTAATTAAAAAAAAAATAAAACCCTTTCATCGCCGAATTCCATCGAGTAGCGATTTTGAGGTGGTGCAGCGTTGATAAAAAAAATATTTTTCTAATCCAAAAATTAAACTTTCTATTACAAATCAAAGTTCATTATGAATTATAGTTACTCAGTAATTAAAAAAAAAATAAAACCCTTTCATCGCCGAATTCCATCGAGTAGCGATTTTGAGGTGGTGCAGCGTTGATAAAAAAAATATTTTTCTAATCCAAAAAATTAAACTTTCTATTACAAATCAAAGTTCATTATGAATTATAGTTACTCAGTAATTAAAAAAAAAATAAAACCCTTTCATCGCCGAATTCCATCGAGTAGCGATTTTGAGGTGGTGCAGCGTTGATAAAAAAAATATTTTTCTAATCCAAAAATTAAACTTTCTATTACAAATCAAAGTTCATTATGAATTATAGTTACTCAGTAATTAAAAAAAAAATAAAACCCTTTCATCGCCGAATTCCATCGAGTAGCGATTTTGAGGTGGTGCAGCGTTGATAAAAAAAATATTTTTCTAATCCAAAAATTAAACTTTCTTTTACAAATCAAAGTTCTTCATTTTTTAAAGATATTAATAAAAGCAAAAATTAGAAAAAGCCATTCATCGCCGAATTCCATCGAGTAGCGATTTTGAGGTGGTGCAGCGTTGATAAAAAAAATATTTTTCTAATTCAAAAAATTAAACTTTCTATTACAAATCAAAGTTCATTATGAATTATAGTTACTCAGTAATTAAAAAAAAAATAAAACCCTTTCATCGCCGAATTCCATCGAGTAGCGATTTTGAGGTGGTGCAGCGTTGATAAAAAAAATATTTTTCTAATCCAAAAATTAAACTTTCTTTTACAAATCAAAGTTCTTCATTTTTTAAAGATATTAATAAAAGCAAAAATTAGAAAAAGCCATTCATCGCCGAATTCCATCGAGTAGCGATTTTGAGGTGGTGCAGCGTTGATAAAAAAAAATATTTTTCTAATCCAAAAATTAAACTTTCTATTACAAATCAAAGTTCATTATGAATTATAGTTACTCAGTAATTAAAAAAAAAATAAAACCCTTTCATCGCCGAATTCCAGCGAGTAGCGATTTTGAGGTGGTGCAGCGTTGATAAAAAAAATATTTTTCTAATCCAAAAATTAAACTTTCTATTACAAATCAAAGTTCATTATGAATTATAGTTACTCAGTAATTAAAAAAAAAATAAAACCCTTTCATCGCCGAATTCCATCGAGTAGCGATTTTGAGGTGGTGCATCGTTGATAAAAAAAAATATTTTTCTAATCCAAAAATTAAACTTTCTATTACAAATCAAAGTTCATTATGAATTATAGTTACTCAGTAATTAAAAAAAAAATAAAACCCTTTCATCGCCGAATTCCATCGAGTAGCGATTTTGAGGTGGTGCAGCGTTGATAAAAAAAAATATTTTTCTAATCCAAAAATTAAACTTTCTTTTACAAATCAAAGTTCTTCATTTTTTAAAGATATTAATAAAAGCAAAAATTAGAAAAAGCCATTCATCGCCGAATTCCATCGAGTAGCGATTTTGAGGTGGTGCAGCGTTGATAAAAAAAAATATTTTTCTAATCCAAAATATTAAACTTTCTATTACAAATCAAAGTTCATTATGAATTATAGTTACTCAGTAATTAAAAAAAAAATAAAACCCTTTCATCGCCGAATTCCAGCGAGTAGCGATTTTGAGGTGGTGCAGCGTTGATAAAAAAAATATTTTTCTAATCCAAAAATTAAACTTTCTTTTACAAATCAAAGTTCTTCATTTTTTAAAGATATTAATAAAAGCAAAAATTAGAAAAAGCCATTCATCGCCGAATTCCATCGAGTAGCGATTTTGAGGTGGTGCATCGTTGATAAAAAAAAATATTTTTCTAATCCAAAAATTAAACTTTCTATTACAAATCAAAGTTCATTATGAATTATAGTTACTCAGTAATTAAAAAAAAAATAAAACCCTTTCATCGCCGAATTCCATCGAGTAGCGATTTTGAGGTGGTGCAGCGTTGATAAAAAAAATATTTTTCTAATCCAAAAATTAAACTTTCTTTTACAAATCAAAGTTCTTCATTTTTTAAAGATATTAATAAAAGCAAAAATTAGAAAAAGCCATTCATCGCCGAATTCCATCGAGTAGCGATTTTGAGGTGGTGCAGCGTTGATAAAAAAAAATATTTTTCTAATCCAAAATATTAAACTTTCTATTACAAATCAAAGTTCATTATGAATTATAGTTACTCAGTAATTAAAAAAAAAATAAAACCCTTTCATCGCCGAATTCCAGCGAGTAGCGATTTTGAGGTGGTGCAGCGTTGATAAAAAAAATATTTTTCTAATCCAAAAATTAAACTTTCTTTTACAAATCAAAGTTCTTCATTTTTTAAAGATATTAATAAAAGCAAAAATTAGAAAAAGCCATTCATCGCCGAATTCCATCGAGTAGCGATTTTGAGGTGGTGCATCGTTGATAAAAAAAAATATTTTTCTAATCCAAAAATTAAACTTTCTATTACAAATCAAAGTTCATTATGAATTATAGTTACTCAGTAATTAAAAAAAAAATAAAACCCTTTCATCGCCGAATTCCATCGAGTAGCGATTTTGAGGTGGTGCATCGTTGATAAAAAAAAATATTTTTCTAATCCAAAAATTAAACTTTCTATTACAAATCAAAGTTCATTATGAATTATAGTTACTCAGTAATTAAAAAAAAAATAAAACCCTTTCATCGCCGAATTCCATCGAGTAGCGATTTTGAGGTGGTGCAGCGTTGATAAAAAAAAATATTTTTCTAATCCAAAAATTAAACTTTCTATTACAAATCAAAGTTCATTATGAATTATAGTTACTCAGTAATTAAAAAAAAAATAAAACCCTTTCATCGCCGAATTCCATCGAGTAGCGATTTTGAGGTGGTGCATCGTTGATAAAAAAAAATATTTTTCTAATCCAAAAATTAAACTTTCTATTACAAATCAAAGTTCATTATGAATTATAGTTACTCAGTAATTAAAAAAAAAATAAAACCCTTTCATCGCCGAATTCCATCGAGTAGCGATTTTGAGGTGGTGCATCGTTGATAAAAAAAAATATTTTTCTAATCCAAAAATTAAACTTTCTATTACAAATCAAAGTTCATTATGAATTATAGTTACTCAGTAATTAAAAAAAAAATAAAACCCTTTCATCGCCGAATTCCATCGAGTAGCGATTTTGAGGTGGTGCATCGTTGATAAAAAAAAATTTTTTTCTAATCCAAAAATTAAACTTTCTATTACAAATCAAAGTTCATTATGAATTATAGTTACTCAGTAATTAAAAAAAAAATAAAACCCTTTCATCGCCGAATTCCATCGAGTAGCGATTTTGAGGTGGTGCAGCGTTGATAAAAAAAAATATTTTTCTAATCCAAAAATTAAACTTTCTATTACAAATCAAAGTTCATTAGTGCACAAGATTACTATGTAAAAAAACAAAAGGCTGTTCAGGAAAAAACTTTTAGACGGTTGAAGAGATTAAATTTTAATTGATTTGGCTTTTAGACGGCTAATGAGATTAAATTTTTTTTATTGATTTCAATAAATTATTTTATATGTTACACTGAAACAAACAGCCGCAGCACCGTCTTCGATTTTTAACAGTAAAAAAATTTTTGGTCCGACAATTAGTTATATTTAAATTTTTTGCTTAAAATACCTTTTTTCAAACATGCTTTGTTTCAGAAAACAATAGAAAATTGGAAAAAAAAACTAAAAATTTTATTTTGTAATTGACCTTATAATTATTATTTTTTTCAATTTACACCAAAACATTTTTTACATCAAAAATCTTGCGAATATACGAGTTGCTTTTACATCTTATCTAATCAAGAATAAAACAAAATTTTTAATTTTTAACATTTTTAAAAAAATTTTTCAATATTAAATAGTTGGTAAAGAAGTTGGGTAATAACAATCGAAGACGGTGCTGCGGCTGTTTGTTTCAGTGTAACATATAAAATAATTTATTGAAATCAATAAAAAAAATTTAATCTCATTAGCCGTCTAAAAGCCAAATCAATTAAAATTTAATCTCTTCAACCGTCTAAAAGTTTTTTCCTGAACAGCCTTTTGTTTTTTTACATAGTAATCTTGTGCACTAATCTCTTGAGCCGTCTGCAACAATAATTACTAGAAACTCCGCTGCCTCCGGTCGGCGATCTTACTTGTTTTATTGAAAAATACAAAATTGCCACTCGTATTAATGCCTATGTTTTAATAATTACTTTTCCAAAAAGTTATTGTATTGACTTTTATAAAAATTAAAACTTTTCCCGAACAATCTTATCACTCGTGTCTATTTTAATCACTTAATTTTCAATAATGAGATCCTAAAAATTGAAACATGTGTAAGCCTTTAAAACTTTTTTTTTGCACGAATCAAAATAAACAATGAACTGAACCATTAAAAAAAAATTTATACCAGCTTGTGAAAAATTCGCAAAAAGTTAAGGTTATAGTCATCGAGCAAGCTTACAATAGTTAAATCACTTAATTTGCGCAGCAAGCAAACCCATGTTTTGCTGATTTTTTATGTATATGAAAATTACCCAAATCATTTCATCGCGCTTGGAAAACAAAATATAGTTTCATTCTAATTTATGCAAATTTTTTAGGTGAATTTCCTATTTTAATATAAAAGATTTCAAGATAAGATACAAAAAAACAGAGAGAAAAAGAATAATAATATGTATGGGAAAAAGCGAAGCCTAGTAGCCCTGGGACAGCGACCAAAAGTAATCGAAAACGACGAACAATAAAAATTAATAAGAAGGAAATATTCAAGTTACTTTTCGATTAAACTCACCGAAAATAATAAAAAAAGTTCCCTATGTTTATTCTTTTCATAAACTAAACGTCAGCGTACTTTTAATTAAATTTTGCGTTTAGAATACCTAAAAGTTTTGTATGCTAATCCAATTAAATTTAGAAAAAAAAATATACGATCCAAAAGCTTAGTTAAAAAAAATTTCATTGAAAATCGTTAAAAATAATTTCGCTTTAATTTCATAATAAAGAAACTTAATATTCATAAAAAAAGTAAAATTTGTGAATATTTTATTAAAAATTTGCATATTTTCTAATGAAAACATTATTAAAAATCATAAAAAATTATTTGGATATAATTGTCTCAATTCAATTAAAACAATTTATTAAAAAAAATTGTGGGGATTCGAACCTATGACAGAAATATCCAAACATCACCGCCTTCAACGCCTACGCCACACAGCAAATGTATAACAAGGAACTTTAGCCAATGATATTTTTACTCTAAATCAAAATATTTAAATTTCCATAGCGGCATACATCTATTTTTATGTGATGTTTTTTAAAGTTAGCTTACTCATAGAGGTAATTGAGGGTGGAAAAAACGATTTTTATAGCCAGAATATGCGTTAACTTTGCTGCAACGCTCAGCGGGACATTGTGAACTTTTAAAATGTTGTGATTAAGCACTTTTTTTCTATACTTCCTTCTATTTTTTTTAAAAATTCGTCAATGCGACGAAAAATTGACCCTAAAGAGCCCTCTAATATCAACATAATTACACGAAATAAAAAAAATCATAAATTTCGGTTAGCAGATCGGGCGTTCTCATTGCTAAAACAGCCGCACCCCTCGCTTCGCTCGGGGTGCGGCGGGATTATGAATTATAGTTACTCAGTAATTAAAAAAAAAATAAAACCCTTTCATCGCCGAATTCCATCGAGTAGCGATTTTGAGGTGGTGCATCGTTGATAAAAAAAAATATTTTTCTAATCCAAAAATTAAACTTTCTATTACAAATCAAAGTTCATTATGAATTATAGTTACTCAGTAATTAAAAAAAAAATAAAACCCTTTCATCGCCGAATTCCATCGAGTAGCGATTTTGAGGTGGTGCAGCGTTGATAAAAAAAAATATTTTTCTAATCCAAAAATTAAACTTTCTTTTACAAATCAAAGTTCATTATGAATTATAGTTACTCAGTAATTAAAAAAAAAATAAAACCCTTTCATCGCCGAATTCCATCGAGTAGCGATTTTGAGGTTGTGCAGCGTTGATAAAAAAAATATTTTTCTAATCCAAAAATTAAACTTTCTATTACAAATCAAAGTTCATTATGAATTATAGTTACTCAGTAATTAAAAAAAAAATAAAACCCTTTCATCGCCGAATTCCATCGAGTAGCGATTTTGAGGTGGTGCAGCGTTGATAAAAAAAAATATTTTTCTAATCCAAAAATTAAACTTTCTATTACAAATCAAAGTTCATTATGAATTATAGTTACTCAGTAATTAAAAAAAAAATAAAACCCTTTCATCGCCGAATTCCATCGAGTAGCGATTTTGAGGTGGTGCAGCGTTTATAAAAAAAAATATTTTTCTAATCCAAAAATTAAACTTTCTATTACAAATCAAAGTTCATTATGAATTATAGTTACTCAGTAATTAAAAAAAATAATAAAACCCTTTCATCGCCGAATTCCATCGAGTAGCGATTTTGAGGTTGTGCAGCGTTGATAAAAAAAATATTTTTCTAATCCAAAAATTAAACTTTCTATTACAAATCAAAGTTCATTATGAATTATAGTTACTCAGTAATTAAAAAAAAAATAAAACCCTTTCATCGCCGAATTCCATCGAGTAGCGATTTTGAGGTGGTGCAGCGTTGATAAAAAAAAATATTTTTCTAATCCAAAAATTAAACTTTCTTTTACAAATCAAAGTTCATTATGAATTATAGTTACTCAGTAATTAAAAAAAAAATAAAACCCTTTCATCGCCGAATTCCATCGAGTAGCGATTTTGAGGTGGTGCAGCGTTTATAAAAAAAAATATTTTTCTAATCCAAAAATTAAACTTTCTATTACAAATCAAAGTTCATTATGAATTATAGTTACTCAGTAATTAAAAAAAAAATAAAACCCTTTCATCGCCGAATTCCATCGAGTAGCGATTTTGAGGTTGTGCAGCGTTGATAAAAAAAATATTTTTCTAATCCAAAAATTAAACTTTCTATTACAAATCAAAGTTCTTCATTTTTTAAAGATATTAATAAAAGCAAAAATTAGAAAAAGCCATTCATCTCAAAGTTCCATCGAGTAGCGATTTTGAGGTGGTGCAGCGTTGATAAAAAAAATATTTTTCTAATCCAAAAATTAAACTTTCTTTTACAAATCAAAGTTCTTCATTTTTTAAAGATATTAATAAAAGCAAAAATTAGAAAAAGCCATTCATCTCAAAGTTCCATCGAGTAGCGATTTTGAGGTGGTGCAGCGTTGATAAAAAAATATTTTTCTAATCCAAAAATTAAACTTTCTTTTACAAATCAAAGTTCTTCATTTTTTAAAGATATTAATAAAAGCAAAAATTAGAAAAAGCCATTCATCTCAAAGTTCCATCGAGTAGCGATTTTGAGGTGGTGCAGCGTTGATAAAAAAATATTTTTCTAATCCAAAAATTAAACTTTCTTTTACAAATCAAAGTTCTTCATTTTTTAAAGATATTAATAAAAGCAAAAATTAGAAAAAGCCATTCATCTCAAAGTTCCATCGAGTAGCGATTTTGAGGTGGTGCAGCGTTGATAAAAAAAATATTTTTCTAATCCAAAAATTAAACTTTCTATTACAAATCAAAGTTCATTATGAATTATAGTTACTCAGTAATTAAAAAAAAAATAAAACCCTTTCATCGCCGAATTCCATCGAGTAGCGATTTTGAGGTGGTGCAGCGTTGATAAAAAAAATATTTTTCTAATCCAAAAATTAAACTTTCTATTACAAATCAAAGTTCATTATGAATTATAGTTACTCAGTAATTAAAAAAAAAATAAAACCCTTTCATCGCCGAATTCCATCGAGTAGCGATTTTGAGGTGGTGCAGCGTTGATAAAAAAAATATTTTTCTAATCCAAAAATTAAACTTTCTATTACAAATCAAAGTTCATTATGAATTATAGTTACTCAGTAATTAAAAAAAAAATAAAACCCTTTCATCGCCGAATTCCATCGAGTAGCGATTTTGAGGTGGTGCAGCGTTGATAAAAAAAATATTTTTCTAATCCAAAAATTAAACTTTCTATTACAAATTAAAGTTCATTATGAATTATAGTTACTCAGTAATTAAAAAAAAAATAAAACCCTTTCATCGCCGAATTCCATCGAGTAGCGATTTTGAGGTGGTGCAGCGTTGATAAAAAAAATATTTTTCTAATCCAAAAATTAAACTTTCTATTACAAATCAAAGTTCTTCATTTTTTAAAGATATTAATAAAAGCAAAAATTAGAAAAAGCCATTCATCTCAAAGTTCCATCGAGTAGCGATTTTGAGGTGGTGCAGCGTTGATAAAAAAAATATTTTTCTAATCCAAAAATTAAACTTTCTATTACAAATCAAAGTTCATTATGAATTATAGTTACTCAGTAATTAAAAAAAAAATAAAACCCTTTCATCGCCGAATTCCATCGAGTAGCGATTTTGAGGTGGTGCAGCGTTGATAAAAAAAATATTTTTCTAATCCAAAAATTAAACTTTCTTTTACAAATCAAAGTTCTTCATTTTTTAAAGATATTAATAAAAGCAAAAATTAGAAAAAGCCATTCATCTCAAAGTTCCATCGAGTAGCGATTTTGAGGTGGTGCAGCGTTGATAAAAAAAATATTTTTCTAATCCAAAAATTAAACTTTCTTTTACAAATCAAAGTTCTTCATTTTTTAAAGATATTAATAAAAGCAAAAATTAGAAAAAGCCATTCATCTCAAAGTTCCATCGAGTAGCGATTTTGAGGTGGTGCAGCGTTGATAAAAAAAATATTTTTCTAATCCAAAAATTAAACTTTCTATTACAAATCAAAGTTCATTATGAATTATAGTTACTCAGTAATTAAAAAAAAAATAAAACCCTTTCATCGCCGAATTCCATCGAGTAGCGATTTTGAGGTGGTGCAGCGTTGATAAAAAAAATATTTTTCTAATCCAAAAATTAAACTTTCTATTACAAATCAAAGTTCATTATGAATTATAGTTACTCAGTAATTAAAAAAAAAATAAAACCCTTTCATCGCCGAATTCCATCGAGTAGCGATTTTGAGGTGGTGCAGCGTTGATAAAAAAAATATTTTTCTAATCCAAAAATTAAACTTTCTATTACAAATCAAAGTTCATTATGAATTATAGTTACTCAGTAATTAAAAAAAAAATAAAACCCTTTCATCGCCGAATTCCATCGAGTATCGATTTTGAGGTGGTGCAGCGTTGATAAAAAAAATATTTTTCTAATCCAAAAATTAAACTTTCTATTACAAATCAAAGTTCATTATGAATTATAGTTACTCAGTAATTAAAAAAAAAATAAAACCCTTTCATCGCCGAATTCCATCGAGTAGCGATTTTGAGGTGGTGCAGCGTTGATAAAAAAAATATTTTTCTAATCCAAAAATTAAACTTTCTATTACAAATCAAAGTTCATTATGAATTATAGTTACTCAGTAATTAAAAAAAAAATAAAACCCTTTCATCGCCGAATTCCATCGAGTAGCGATTTTGAGGTGGTGCAGCGTTGATAAAAAAAATATTTTTCTAATCCAAAAATTAAACTTTCTTTTACAAATCAAAGTTCATTATGAATTATAGTTACTCAGTAATTAAAAAAAAAATAAAACCCTTTCATCGCCGAATTCCATCGAGTAGCGATTTTGAGGTGGTGCAGCGTTGATAAAAAAAATATTTTTCTAATCCAAAAATTAAACTTTCTATTACAAATCAAAGTTCTTCATTTTTTAAAGATATTAATAAAAGCAAAAATTAGAAAAAGCCATTCATCTCAAAGTTCCATCGAGTAGCGATTTTGAGGTGGTGCAGCGTTGATAAAAAAAATATTTTTCTAATCCAAAAATTAAACTTTCTTTTACAAATCAAAGTTCATTATGAATTATAGTTACTCAGTAATTAAAAAAAAAATAAAACCCTTTCATCGCCGAATTCCATCGAGTAGCGATTTTGAGGTGGTGCAGCGTTGATAAAAAAAATATTTTTCTAATCCAAAAATTAAACTTTCTTTTACAAATCAAAGTTCTTCATTTTTTAAAGATATTAATAAAAGCAAAAATTAGAAAAAGCCATTCATCTCAAAGTTCCATCGAGTAGCGATTTTGAGGTGGTGCAGCGTTGATAAAAAAAATATTTTTCTAATCCAAAAATTAAACTTTCTTTTACAAATCAAAGTTCTTCATTTTTTTAAGATATTAATAAAAGCAAAAATTAGAAAAAGCCATTCATCTCAAAGTTCCATCGAGTAGCGATTTTGAGGTGGTGCAGCGTTGATAAAAAAAATATTTTTCTAATCCAAAAATTAAACTTTCTATTACAAATCAAAGTTCTTCATTTTTTAAAGATATTAATAAAAGCAAAAATTAGAAAAAGCCATTCATCTCAAAGTTCCATCGAGTAGCGATTTTGAGGTGGTGCAGCGTTGATAAAAAAAATATTTTTCTAATCCAAAAATTAAACTTTCTTTTACAAATCAAAGTTCTTCATTTTTTTAAGATATTAATAAAAGCAAAAATTAGAAAAAGCCATTCATCTCAAAGTTCCATCGAGTAGCGATTTTGAGGTGGTGCAGCGTTGATAAAAAAAATATTTTTCTAATCCAAAAATTAAACTTTCTTTTACAAATCAAAGTTCTTCATTTTTTAAAGATATTAATAAAAGCAAAAATTAGAAAAAGCCATTCATCTCAAAGTTCCATCGAGTAGCGATTTTGAGGTGGTGCAGCGTTGATAAAAAAAATATTTTTCTAATCCAAAAATTAAACTTTCTATTACAAATCAAAGTTCTTCATTTTTTAAAGATATTAATAAAAGCAAAAATTAGAAAAAGCCATTCATCTCAAAGTTCCATCGAGTAGCGATTTTGAGGTGGTGCAGCGTTGATAAAAAAAATATTTTTCTAATCCAAAAATTAAACTTTCTTTTACAAATCAAAGTTCATTATGAATTATAGTTACTCAGTAATTAAAAAAAAAATAAAACCCTTTCATCGCCGAATTCCATCGAGTAGCGATTTTGAGGTGGTGCAGCGTTGATAAAAAAAATATTTTTCTAATCCAAAAATTAAACTTTCTTTTACAAATCAAAGTTCTTCATTTTTTAAAGATATTAATAAAAGCAAAAATTAGAAAAAGCCATTCATCTCAAAGTTCCATCGAGTAGCGATTTTGAGGTGGTGCAGCGTTGATAAAAAAAATATTTTTCTAATCCAAAAATTAAACTTTCTTTTACAAATCAAAGTTCTTCATTTTTTAAAGATATTAATAAAAGCAAAAATTAGAAAAAGCCATTCATCTCAAAGTTCCATCGAGTAGCGATTTTGAGGTGGTGCAGCGTTGATAAAAAAAATATTTTTCTAATCCAAAAATTAAACTTTCTATTACAAATCAAAGTTCTTCATTTTTTAAAGATATTAATAAAAGCAAAAATTAGAAAAAGCCATTCATCTCAAAGTTCCATCGAGTAGCGATTTTGAGGTGGTGCAGCGTTGATAAAAAAAATATTTTTCTAATCCAAAAATTAAACTTTCTTTTACAAATCAAAGTTCTTCATTTTTTAAAGATATTAATAAAAGCAAAAATTAGAAAAAGCCATTCATCTCAAAGTTCCATCGAGTAGCGATTTTGAGGTGGTGCAGCGTTGATAAAAAAAATATTTTTCTAATCCAAAAATTAAACTTTCTTTTACAAATCAAAGTTCTTCATTTTTTAAAGATATTAATAAAAGCAAAAATTAGAAAAAGCCATTCATCTCAAAGTTCCATCGAGTAGCGATTTTGAGGTGGTGCAGCGTTGATAAAAAAAATATTTTTCTAATCCAAAAATTAAACTTTCTTTTACAAATCAAAGTTCTTCATTTTTTAAAGATATTAATAAAAGCAAAAATTAGAAAAAGCCATTCATCTCAAAGTTCCATCGAGTAGCGATTTTGAGGTGGTGCAGCGTTGATAAAAAAAATATTTTTCTAATCCAAAAAATTAAACTTTCTATTACAAATCAAAGTTCTTCATTTTTTAAAGATATTAATAAAAGCAAAAATTAGAAAAAGCCATTCATCTCAAAGTTCCATCGAGTAGCGATTTTGAGGTGGTGCAGCGTTGATAAAAAAAATATTTTTCTAATCCAAAAATTAAACTTTCTATTACAAATCAAAGTTCATTATGAATTATAGTTACTCAGTAATTAAAAAAAAAATAAAACCCTTTCATCGCCGAATTCCATCGAGTAGCGATTTTGAGGTGGTGCAGCGTTGATAAAAAAAATATTTTTCTAATCCAAAAATTAAACTTTCTTTTACAAATCAAAGTTCTTCATTTTTTAAAGATATTAATAAAAGCAAAAATTAGAAAAAGCCATTCATCTCAAAGTTCCATCGAGTAGCGATTTTGAGGTGGTGCAGCGTTGATAAAAAAAATATTTTTCTAATCCAAAAATTAAACTTTCTATTACAAATCAAAGTTCATTATGAATTATAGTTACTCAGTAATTAAAAAAAAAATAAAACCCTTTCATCGCCGAATTCCATCGAGTAGCGATTTTGAGGTGGTGCAGCGTTGATAAAAAAAATATTTTTCTAATCCAAAAAATTAAACTTTCTATTACAAATCAAAGTTCATTATGAATTATAGTTACTCAATAATTTAAAAAAAAATAAAACCCTTTCATCGCCGAATTCCATCGAGTAGCGATTTTGAGGTGGTCCAGCGTTGATAAAAAAAATATTTTTCTAATCCAAAAATTAAACTTTCTATTACAAATCAAAGTTCATAATGAATTATAGTTACTCAGTAATTAAAAAAAAAATAAAACCCTTTCATCGCCGAATTCCATCGAGTAGCGATTTTGAGGTGGTGCAGCGTTGATAAAAAAAATATTTTTCTAATCCAAAAATTAAACTTTCTATTACAAATCAAAGTTCATTATGAATTGTAGTTACTCAGTAATTAAAAAAAAAATAAAACCCTTTCATCGCCGAATTCCATCGAGTAGCGATTTTGAGGTGGTGCAGCGTTGATAAAAAAAATATTTTTCTAATCCAAAAATTAAACTTTCTATTACAAATCAAAGTTCATTATGAATTATAGTTACTCAGTAATTAAAAAAAAAATAAAACCCTTTCATCGCCGAATTCCATCGAGTAGCGATTTTGAGGTGGTGCAGCGTTGATAAAAAAAATATTTTTCTAATCCAAAAAATTAAACTTTCTATTACAAATCAAAGTTCTTCATTTTTTAAAGATATTAATAAAAGCAAAAATTAGAAAAAGCCATTCATCTCAAAGTTCCATCGAGTAGCGATTTTGAGGTGGTGCAGCGTTGATAAAAAAAATATTTTTCTAATCCAAAAATTAAACTTTCTATTACAAATCAAAGTTCATTATGAATTATAGTTACTCAGTAATTAAAAAAAAAATAAAACCCTTTCATCGCCGAATTCCATCGAGTAGCGATTTTGAGGTGGTGCAGCGTTGATAAAAAAAATATTTTTCTAATCCAAAAATTAAACTTTCTTTTACAAATCAAAGTTCTTCATTTTTTAAAGATATTAATAAAAGCAAAAATTAGAAAAAGCCATTCATCTCAAAGTTCCATCGAGTAGCGATTTTGAGGTGGTGCAGCGTTGATAAAAAAAATATTTTTCTAATCCAAAAATTAAACTTTCTTTTACAAATCAAAGTTCTTCATTTTTTAAAGATATTAATAAAAGCAAAAATTAGAAAAAGCCATTCATCTCAAAGTTCCATCGAGTAGCGATTTTGAGGTGGTGCAGCGTTGATAAAAAAAATATTTTTCTAATCCAAAAAATTAAACTTTCTATTACAAATCAAAGTTCATTATGAATTATAGTTACTCAGTAATTAAAAAAAAAATAAAACCCTTTCATCGCCGAATTCCATCGAGTAGCGATTTTGAGGTGGTGCAGCGTTGATAAAAAAAATATTTTTCTAATCCAAAAATTAAACTTTCTATTACAAATCAAAGTTCATTATGAATTATAGTTACTCAGTAATTAAAAAAAAAATAAAACCCTTTCATCGCCGAATTCCATCGAGTAGCGATTTTGAGGTGTTACAGCGTTGATAAAAAAAATATTTTTCTAATCCAAAAATTAAACTTTCTATTACAAATCAAAGTTCATTATGAATTATAGTTACTCAGTAATTAAAAAAAAAATAAAACCCTTTCATCGCCGAATTCCATCGAGTAGCGATTTTGAGGTGGTGCAGCGTTGATAAAAAAAATATTTTTCTAATCCAAAAATTAAACTTTCTATTACAAATCAAAGTTCATTATGAATTATAGTTACTCAGTAATTAAAAAAAAAATAAAACCCTTTCATCGCCGAATTCCATCGAGTAGCGATTTTGAGGTGGTGCAGCGTTGATAAAAAAAATATTTTTCTAATCCAAAAAATTAAACTTTCTATTACAAATCAAAGTTCATTATGAATTATAGTTACTCAGTAATTTAAAAAAAAATAAAACCCTTTCATCGCCGAATTCCATCGAGTAGCGATTTTGAGGTGGTGCAGCGTTGATAAAAAAAATATTTTTCTAATCCAAAAATTAAACTTTCTATTACAAATCAAAGTTCTTCATTTTTTAAAGATATTAATAAAAGCAAAAATTAGAAAAAGCCATTCATCTCAAAGTTCCATCGAGTAGCGATTTTGAGGTGGTGCAGCGTTGATAAAAAAAATATTTTTCTAATCCAAAAATTAAACTTTCTTTTACAAATCAAAGTTCTTCATTTTTTAAAGATATTAATAAAAGCAAAAATTAGAAAAAGCCATTCATCTCAAAGTTCCATCGAGTAGCGATTTTGAGGTGGTGCAGCGTTGATAAAAAAAATATTTTTCTAATCCAAAAATTAAACTTTCTATTACAAATCAAAGTTCATTATGAATTATAGTTACTCAATAATTAAAAAAAAAATAAAACCCTTTCATCGCCGAATTCCATCGAGTAGCGATTTTGAGGTGGTGCAGCGTTGATAAAAAAAATATTTTTCTAATCCAAAAATTAAACTTTCTTTTACAAATCAAAGTTCTTCATTTTTTAAAGATATTAATAAAAGCAAAAATTAGAAAAAGCCATTCATCTCAAAGTTCCATCGAGTAGCGATTTTGAGGTGGTGCAGCGTTGATAAAAAAAATATTTTTCTAATCCAAAAATTAAACTTTCTATTACAAATCAAAGTTCATTATGAATTATAGTTACTCAATAATTAAAAAAAAAATAAAACCCTTTCATCGCCGAATTCCATCGAGTAGCGATTTTGAGGTGGTGCAGCGTTGATAAAAAAAATATTTTTCTAATCCAAAAATTAAACTTTCTTTTACAAATCAAAGTTCTTCATTTTTTAAAGATATTAATAAAAGCAAAAATTAGAAAAAGCCATTCATCTCAAAGTTCCATCGAGTAGCGATTTTGAGGTGGTGCAGCGTTGATAAAAAAAATATTTTTCTAATCCAAAAATTAAACTTTCTATTACAAATCAAAGTTCATTATGAATTATAGTTACTCAATAATTAAAAAAAAAATAAAACCCTTTCATCGCCGAATTCCATCGAGTAGCGATTTTGAGGTGGTGCAGCGTTGATAAAAAAAATATTTTTCTAATCCAAAAATTAAACTTTCTTTTACAAATCAAAGTTCTTCATTTTTTAAAGATATTAATAAAAGCAAAAATTAGAAAAAGCCATTCATCTCAAAGTTCCATCGAGTAGCGATTTTGGGGTGGTGCAGCGTTGATAAAAAAAATATTTTTCTAATCCAAAAATTAAACTTTCTATTACAAATCAAAGTTCATTATGAATTATAGTTACTCAGTAATTAAAAAAAAAATAAAACCCTTTCATCGCCGAATTCCATCGAGTAGCGATTTTGAGGTGGTGCAGCGTTGATAAAAAAAATATTTTTCTAATCCAAAAATTAAACTTTCTTTTACAAATCAAAGTTCTTCATTTTTTAAAGATATTAATAAAAGCAAAAATTAGAAAAAGCCATTCATCTCAAAGTTCCATCGAGTAGCGATTTTGAGGTGGTGCAGCGTTGATAAAAAAAATATTTTTCTAATCCAAAAATTAAACTTTCTATTACAAATCAAAGTTCATTATGAATTATAGTTACTCAGTAATTAAAAAAAAAATAAAACCCTTTCATCGCCGAATTCCATCGAGTAGCGATTTTGAGGTGGTGCAGCGTTGATAAAAAAAATATTTTTCTAATCCAAAAATTAAACTTTCTTTTACAAATCAAAGTTCTTCATTTTTTAAAGATATTAATAAAAGCAAAAATTAGAAAAAGCCATTCATCTCAAAGTTCCATCGAGTAGCGATTTTGAGGTGGTGCAGCGTTGATAAAAAAAATATTTTTCTAATCCAAAAATTAAAAATTAAACTTTCTATTACAAATCAAAGTTCATTATGAATTATAGTTACTCAGTAATTAAAAAAAAAATAAAACCCTTTCATCGCCGAATTCCATCGAGTAGCGATTTTGAGGTGGTGCAGCGTTGATAAAAAAAATATTTTTCTAATCCAAAAATTAAACTTTCTTTTACAAATCAAAGTTCTTCATTTTTTAAAGATATTAATAAAAGCAAAAATTAGAAAAAGCCATTCATCTCAAAGTTCCATCGAGTAGCGATTTTGAGGTGGTGCAGCGTTGATAAAAAAAATATTTTTCTAATCCAAAAATTAAACTTTCTATTACAAATCAAAGTTCATTATGAATTATAGTTACTCAGTAATTAAAAAAAAAATAAAACCCTTTCATCGCCGAATTCCATCGAGTAGCGATTTTGAGGTGGTGCAGCGTTGATAAAAAAAATATTTTTCTAATCCAAAAATTAAACTTTCTTTTACAAATCAAAGTTCTTCATTTTTTAAAGATATTAATAAAAGCAAAAATTAGAAAAAGCCATTCATCTCAAAGTTCCATCGAGTAGCGATTTTGAGGTGGTGCAGCGTTGATAAAAAAAATATTTTTCTAATCCAAAAATTAAAAATTAAACTTTCTATTACAAATCAAAGTTCATTATGAATTATAGTTACTCAGTAATTAAAAAAAAAATAAAACCCTTTCATCGCCGAATTCCATCGAGTAGCGATTTTGAGGTGGTGCAGCGTTGATAAAAAAAATATTTTTCTAATCCAAAAATTAAACTTTCTTTTACAAATCAAAGTTCTTCATTTTTTAAAGATATTAATAAAAGCAAAAATTAGAAAAAGCCATTCATCTCAAAGTTCCATCGAGTAGCGATTTTGAGGTGGTGCAGCGTTGATAAAAAAAATATTTTTCTAATCCAAAAATTAAACTTTCTATTACAAATCAAAGTTCATTATGAATTATAGTTACTCAGTAATTAAAAAAAAAATAAAACCCTTTCATCGCCGAATTCCATCGAGTAGCGATTTTGAGGTGGTGCAGCGTTGATAAAAAAAATATTTTTCTAATCCAAAAATTAAACTTTCTATTACAAATCAAAGTTCATTATGAATTATAGTTACTCAGTAATTAAAAAAAAAATAAAACCCTTTCATCGCCGAATTCCATCGAGTAGCGATTTTGAGGTGGTGCAGCGTTGATAAAAAAAATATTTTTCTAATCCAAAAATTAAACTTTCTATTACAAATCAAAGTTCATTATGAATTATAGTTACTCAGTAATTAAAAAAAAAATAAAACCCTTTCATCGCCGAATTCCATCGAGTAGCGATTTTGAGGTGGTGCAGCGTTGATAAAAAAAATATTTTTATAATCCAAAAATTAAACTTTCTTTTACAAATCAAAGTTCTTCATTTTTTAAAGATATTAATAAAAGCAAAAATTAGAAAAAGCCATTCATCTCAAAGTTCCATCGAGTAGCGATTTTGAGGTGGTGCAGCGTTGATAAAAAAAATATTTTTCTAATCCAAAAATTAAACTTTCTATTACAAATCAAAGTTCATTATGAATTATAGTTACTCAGTAATTAAAAAAAAAATAAAACCCTTTCATCGCCGAATTCCATCGAGTAGCGATTTTGAGGTGGTGCAGCGTTGATAAAAAAAATATTTTTCTAATCCAAAAATTAAACTTTCTATTACAAATCAAAGTTCATTATGAATTATAGTTACTCAGTAATTAAAAAAAAAATAAAACCCTTTCATCGCCGAATTCCATCGAGTAGCGATTTTGAGGTGGTGCAGCGTTGATAAAAAAAATATTTTTCTAATCCAAAAATTAAACTTTCTATTACAAATCAAAGTTCATTATGAATTATAGTTACTCAGTAATTAAAAAAAAAATAAAACCCTTTCATCGCCGAATTCCATCGAGTAGCGATTTTGAGGTGGTGCAGCGTTGATAAAAAAAATATTTTTCTAATCCAAAAATTAAACTTTCTATTACAAATCAAAGTTCATTATGAATTATAGTTACTCAGTAATTAAAAAAAAAATAAAACCCTTTCATCGCCGAATTCCATCGAGTAGCGATTTTGAGGTGGTGCAGCGTTGATAAAAAAAATATTTTTCTAATCCAAAAATTAAACTTTCTATTACAAATCAAAGTTCAGTATGAATTATAGTTACTCAGTAATTAAAAAAAAAATAAAACCCTTTCATCGCCGAATTCCATCGAGTAGCGATTTTGAGGTGGTGCAGCGTTGATAAAAAAAATATTTTTCTAATCCAAAAATTAAACTTTCTATTACAAATCAAAGTTCATTATGAATTATAGTTACTCAGTAATTAAAAAAAAAATAAAACCCTTTCATCGCCGAATTCCATCGAGTAGCGATTTTGAGGTGGTGCAGCGTTGATAAAAAAAATATTTTTCTAATCCAAAAAATTAAACTTTCTATTACAAATCAAAGTTCATTATGAATTATAGTTACTCAGTAATTAAAAAAAAAATAAAACCCTTTCATCGCCGAATTCCATCGAGTAGCGATTTTGAGGTGGTGCAGCGTTGATAAAAAAAATATTTTTCTAATCCAAAAATTAAACTTTCTATTACAAATCAAAGTTCATTATGAATTATAGTTACTCAGTAATTAAAAAAAAAATAAAACCCTTTCATCGCCGAATTCCATCGAGTAGCGATTTTGAGGTGGTGCAGCGTTGATAAAAAAAATATTTTTCTAATCCAAAAATTAAACTTTCTATTACAAATCAAAGTTCATTATGAATTATAGTTACTCAGTAATTAAAAAAAAAATAAAACCCTTTCATCGCCGAATTCCATCGAGTAGCGATTTTGAGGTGGTGCAGCGTTGATAAAAAAAATATTTTTCTAATCCAAAAAATTAAACTTTCTATTACAAATCAAAGTTCATTATGAATTATAGTTACTCAGTAATTAAAAAAAAAATAAAACCCTTTCATCGCCGAATTCCATCGAGTAGCGATTTTGAGGTGGTGCAGCGTTGATAAAAAAAATATTTTTATAATCCAAAAATTAAACTTTCTTTTACAAATCAAAGTTCTTCATTTTTTAAAGATATTAATAAAAGCAAAAATTAGAAAAAGCCATTCATCTCAAAGTTCCATCGAGTAGCGATTTTGAGGTGGTGCAGCGTTGATAAAAAAAATATTTTTCTAATCCAAAAATTAAACTTTCTATTACAAATCAAAGTTCATTATGAATTATAGTTACTCAGTAATTAAAAAAAAAATAAAACCCTTTCATCGCCGAATTCCATCGAGTAGCGATTTTGAGGTGGTGCAGCGTTGATAAAAAAAATATTTTTCTAATCCAAAAATTAAACTTTCTATTACAAATCAAAGTTCATTATGAATTATAGTTACTCAGTAATTAAAAAAAAAATAAAACCCTTTCATCGCCGAATTCCATCGAGTAGCGATTTTGAGGTGGTGCAGCGTTGATAAAAAAAATATTTTTCTAATCCAAAAATTAAACTTTCTATTACAAATCAAAGTTCATTATGAATTATAGTTACTCAGTAATTAAAAAAAAAATAAAACCCTTTCATCGCCGAATTCCATCGAGTAGCGATTTTGAGGTGGTGCAGCGTTGATAAAAAAAATATTTTTCTAATCCAAAAATTAAACTTTCTATTACAAATCAAAGTTCATTATGAATTATAGTTACTCAGTAATTAAAAAAAAAATAAAACCCTTTCATCGCCGAATTCCATCGAGTAGCGATTTTGAGGTGGTGCAGCGTTGATAAAAAAAATATTTTTCTAATCCAAAAATTAAACTTTCTATTACAAATCAAAGTTCATTATGAATTATAGTTACTCAGTAATTAAAAAAAAAATAAAACCCTTTCATCGCCGAATTCCATCGAGTAGCGATTTTGAGGTGGTGCAGCGTTGATAAAAAAAATATTTTTCTAATCCAAAAATTAAACTTTCTATTACAAATCAAAGTTCATTATGAATTATAGTTGATCAGTAATTAAAAAAAAAATAAAACCCTTTCATCGCCGAATTCCATCGAGTAGCGATTTTGAGGTGGTGCAGCGTTGATAAAAAAAATATTTTTCTAATCCAAAAATTAAACTTTCTATTACAAATCAAAGTTCATTATGAATTATAGTTACTCAGTAATTAAAAAAAAAATAAAACCCTTTCATCGCCGAATTCCATCGAGTAGCGATTTTGAGGTGGTGCAGCGTTGATAAAAAAAATATTTTTCTAATCCAAAAATTAAACTTTCTATTACAAATCAAAGTTCATTATGAATTATAGTTACTCAGTAATTAAAAAAAAAATAAAACCCTTTCATCGCCGAATTCCATCGAGTAGCGATTTTGAGGTGGTGCAGCGTTGATAAAAAAAATATTTTTCTAATCCAAAAAATTAAACTTTCTATTACAAATCAAAGTTCATTATGAATTATAGTTACTCAGTAATTAAAAAAAAAATAAAACCCTTTCATCGCCGAATTCCATCGAGTAGCGATTTTGAGGTGGTGCAGCGTTGATAAAAAAAATATTTTTCTAATCCAAAAAATTAAACTTTCTATTACAAATCAAAGTTCATTATGAATTATAGTTACTCAGTAATTAAAAAAAAAATAAAACCCTTTCATCGCCGAATTCCATCGAGTAGCGATTTT
The DNA here is from genome assembly GCA_028622995.1 of Panagrolaimus kolymaensis. Classification (NCBI taxonomy): domain Eukaryota; kingdom Metazoa; phylum Nematoda; class Chromadorea; order Rhabditida; family Panagrolaimidae; genus Panagrolaimus; species Panagrolaimus kolymaensis. The sequence goes on along the minus strand of JAJQJQ010000046.1, from coordinate 40,480 downwards.
GAGGTGGTGCAGCGTTGATAAAAAAAATATTTTTCTAATCCAAAAAATTAAACTTTCTATTACAAATCAAAGTTCATTATGAATTATAGTTACTCAGTAATTAAAAAAAAAATAAAACCCTTTCATCGCCGAATTCCATCGAGTAGCGATTTTGAGGTGGTGCAGCGTTGATAAAAAAAATATTTTTATAATCCAAAAATTAAACTTTCTTTTACAAATCAAAGTTCTTCATTTTTTAAAGATATTAATAAAAGCAAAAATTAGAAAAAGCCATTCATCTCAAAGTTCCATCGAGTAGCGATTTTGAGGTGGTGCAGCGTTGATAAAAAAAATATTTTTCTAATCCAAAAATTAAACTTTCTATTACAAATCAAAGTTCATTATGAATTATAGTTACTCAGTAATTAAAAAAAAAATAAAACCCTTTCATCGCCGAATTCCATCGAGTAGCGATTTTGAGGTGGTGCAGCGTTGATAAAAAAAATATTTTTCTAATCCAAAAATTAAACTTTCTATTACAAATCAAAGTTCATTATGAATTATAGTTACTCAGTAATTAAAAAAAAAATAAAACCCTTTCATCGCCGAATTCCATCGAGTAGCGATTTTGAGGTGGTGCAGCGTTGATAAAAAAAATATTTTTCTAATCCAAAAATTAAACTTTCTATTACAAATCAAAGTTCATTATGAATTATAGTTACTCAGTAATTAAAAAAAAAATAAAACCCTTTCATCGCCGAATTCCATCGAGTAGCGATTTTGAGGTGGTGCAGCGTTGATAAAAAAAATATTTTTCTAATCCAAAAATTAAACTTTCTATTACAAATCAAAGTTCATTATGAATTATAGTTACTCAGTAATTAAAAAAAAAATAAAACCCTTTCATCGCCGAATTCCATCGAGTAGCGATTTTGAGGTGGTGCAGCGTTGATAAAAAAAATATTTTTCTAATCCAAAAATTAAACTTTCTATTACAAATCAAAGTTCATTATGAATTATAGTTACTCAGTAATTAAAAAAAAAATAAAACCCTTTCATCGCCGAATTCCATCGAGTAGCGATTTTGAGGTGGTGCAGCGTTGATAAAAAAAATATTTTTCTAATCCAAAAATTAAACTTTCTATTACAAATCAAAGTTCATTATGAATTATAGTTACTCAGTAATTAAAAAAAAAATAAAACCCTTTCATCGCCGAATTCCATCGAGTAGCGATTTTGAGGTGGTGCAGCGTTGATAAAAAAAATATTTTTCTAATCCAAAAATTAAACTTTCTATTACAAATCAAAGTTCATTATGAATTATAGTTACTCAGTAATTAAAAAAAAAATAAAACCCTTTCATCGCCGAATTCCATCGAGTAGCGATTTTGAGGTGGTGCAGCGTTGATAAAAAAAATATTTTTCTAATCCAAAAATTAAACTTTCTATTACAAATCAAAGTTCATTATGAATTATAGTTACTCAGTAATTAAAAAAAAAATAAAACCCTTTCATCGCCGAATTCCATCGAGTAGCGATTTTGAGGTGGTGCAGCGTTGATAAAAAAAATATTTTTCTAATCCAAAAATTAAACTTTCTATTACAAATCAAAGTTCATTATGAATTATAGTTACTCAGTAATTAAAAAAAAAATAAAACCCTTTCATCGCCGAATTCCATCGAGTAGCGATTTTGAGGTGGTGCAGCGTTGATAAAAAAAATATTTTTCTAATCCAAAAATTAAACTTTCTATTACAAATCAAAGTTCATTATGAATTATAGTTACTCAGTAATTAAAAAAAAAATAAAACCCTTTCATCGCCGAATTCCATCGAGTAGCGATTTTGAGGTGGTGCAGCGTTGATAAAAAAAATATTTTTCTAATCCAAAAATTAAACTTTCTATTACAAATCAAAGTTCATTATGAATTATAGTTACTCAGTAATTAAAAAAAAAATAAAACCCTTTCATCGCCGAATTCCATCGAGTAGCGATTTTGAGGTGGTGCAGCGTTGATAAAAAAAATATTTTTCTAATCCAAAAATTAAACTTTCTATTACAAATCAAAGTTCATTATGAATTATAGTTACTCAGTAATTAAAAAAAAAATAAAACCCTTTCATCGCCGAATTCCATCGAGTAGCGATTTTGAGGTGGTGCAGCGTTGATAAAAAAAATATTTTTCTAATCCAAAAATTAAACTTTCTATTACAAATCAAAGTTCATTATGAATTATAGTTACTCAGTAATTAAAAAAAAAATAAAACCCTTTCATCGCCGAATTCCATCGAGTAGCGATTTTGAGGTGGTGCAGCGTTGATAAAAAAAATATTTTTCTAATCCAAAAATTAAACTTTCTATTACAAATCAAAGTTCATTATGAATTATAGTTACTCAGTAATTAAAAAAAAAATAAAACCCTTTCATCGCCGAATTCCATCGAGTAGCGATTTTGAGGTGGTGCAGCGTTGATAAAAAAAATATTTTTCTAATCCAAAAATTAAACTTTCTATTACAAATCAAAGTTCATTATGAATTATAGTTACTCAGTAATTAAAAAAAAAATAAAACCCTTTCATCGCCGAATTCCATCGAGTAGCGATTTTGAGGTGGTGCAGCGTTGATAAAAAAAATATTTTTCTAATCCAAAAATTAAACTTTCTATTACAAATCAAAGTTCATTATGAATTATAGTTACTCAGTAATTAAAAAAAAAATAAAACCCTTTCATCGCCGAATTCCATCGAGTAGCGATTTTGAGGTGGTGCAGCGTTGATAAAAAAAATATTTTTCTAATCCAAAAATTAAACTTTCTATTACAAATCAAAGTTCATTATGAATTATAGTTACTCAGTAATTAAAAAAAAAATAAAACCCTTTCATCGCCGAATTCCATCGAGTAGCGATTTTGAGGTGGTGCAGCGTTGATAAAAAAAATATTTTTCTAATCCAAAAATTAAACTTTCTATTACAAATCAAAGTTCATTATGAATTATAGTTACTCAGTAATTAAAAAAAAAATAAAACCCTTTCATCGCCGAATTCCATCGAGTAGCGATTTTGAGGTGGTGCAGCGTTGATAAAAAAAATATTTTTCTAATCCAAAAATTAAACTTTCTATTACAAATCAAAGTTCATTATGAATTATAGTTACTCAGTAATTAAAAAAAAAATAAAACCCTTTCATCGCCGAATTCCATCGAGTAGCGATTTTGAGGTGGTGCAGCGTTGATAAAAAAAATATTTTTCTAATCCAAAAATTAAACTTTCTATTACAAATCAAAGTTCATTATGAATTATAGTTACTCAGTAATTAAAAAAAAAATAAAACCCTTTCATCGCCGAATTCCATCGAGTAGCGATTTTGAGGTGGTGCAGCGTTGATAAAAAAAATATTTTTCTAATCCAAAAATTAAACTTTCTATTACAAATCAAAGTTCATTATGAATTATAGTTACTCAGTAATTAAAAAAAAAATAAAACCCTTTCATCGCCGAATTCCATCGAGTAGCGATTTTGAGGTGGTGCAGCGTTGATAAAAAAAATATTTTTCTAATCCAAAAATTAAACTTTCTATTACAAATCAAAGTTCATTATGAATTATAGTTACTCAGTAATTAAAAAAAAAATAAAACCCTTTCATCGCCGAATTCCATCGAGTAGCGATTTTGAGGTGGTGCAGCGTTGATAAAAAAAATATTTTTCTAATCCAAAAATTAAACTTTCTATTACAAATCAAAGTTCATTATGAATTATAGTTACTCAGTAATTAAAAAAAAAATAAAACCCTTTCATCGCCGAATTCCATCGAGTAGCGATTTTGAGGTGGTGCAGCGTTGATAAAAAAAATATTTTTCTAATCCAAAAATTAAACTTTCTATTACAAATCAAAGTTCATTATGAATTATAGTTACTCAGTAATTAAAAAAAAAATAAAACCCTTTCATCGCCGAATTCCATCGAGTAGCGATTTTGAGGTGGTGCAGCGTTGATAAAAAAAATATTTTTCTAATCCAAAAATTAAACTTTCTATTACAAATCAAAGTTCATTATGAATTATAGTTACTCAGTAATTAAAAAAAAAATAAAACCCTTTCATCGCCGAATTCCATCGAGTAGCGATTTTGAGGTGGTGCAGCGTTGATAAAAAAAATATTTTTCTAATCCAAAAATTAAACTTTCTATTACAAATCAAAGTTCATTATGAATTATAGTTACTCAGTAATTAAAAAAAAAATAAAACCCTTTCATCGCCGAATTCCATCGAGTAGCGATTTTGAGGTGGTGCAGCGTTGATAAAAAAAATATTTTTCTAATCCAAAAATTAAACTTTCTATTACAAATCAAAGTTCATTATGAATTATAGTTACTCAGTAATTAAAAAAAAAATAAAACCCTTTCATCGCCGAATTCCATCGAGTAGCGATTTTGAGGTGGTGCAGCGTTGATAAAAAAAATATTTTTCTAATCCAAAAATTAAACTTTCTATTACAAATCAAAGTTCATTATGAATTATAGTTACTCAGTAATTAAAAAAAAAATAAAACCCTTTCATCGCCGAATTCCATCGAGTAGCGATTTTGAGGTGGTGCAGCGTTGATAAAAAAAATATTTTTCTAATCCAAAAATTAAACTTTCTATTACAAATCAAAGTTCATTATGAATTATAGTTACTCAGTAATTAAAAAAAAAATAAAACCCTTTCATCGCCGAATTCCATCGAGTAGCGATTTTGAGGTGGTGCAGCGTTGATAAAAAAAATATTTTTCTAATCCAAAAATTAAACTTTCTATTACAAATCAAAGTTCATTATGAATTATAGTTACTCAGTAATTAAAAAAAAAATAAAACCCTTTCATCGCCGAATTCCATCGAGTAGCGATTTTGAGGTGGTGCAGCGTTGATAAAAAAAATATTTTTCTAATCCAAAAATTAAACTTTCTATTACAAATCAAAGTTCATTATGAATTATAGTTACTCAGTAATTAAAAAAAAAATAAAACCCTTTCATCGCCGAATTCCATCGAGTAGCGATTTTGAGGTGGTGCAGCGTTGATAAAAAAAATATTTTTCTAATCCAAAAATTAAACTTTCTATTACAAATCAAAGTTCATTATGAATTATAGTTACTCAGTAATTAAAAAAAAAATAAAACCCTTTCATCGCCGAATTCCATCGAGTAGCGATTTTGAGGTGGTGCAGCGTTGATAAAAAAAATATTTTTCTAATCCAAAAATTAAACTTTCTATTACAAATCAAAGTTCATTATGAATTATAGTTACTCAGTAATTAAAAAAAAAATAAAACCCTTTCATCGCCGAATTCCATCGAGTAGCGATTTTGAGGTGGTGCAGCGTTGATAAAAAAAATATTTTTCTAATCCAAAAATTAAACTTTCTATTACAAATCAAAGTTCATTATGAATTATAGTTACTCAGTAATTAAAAAAAAAATAAAACCCTTTCATCGCCGAATTCCATCGAGTAGCGATTTTGAGGTGGTGCAGCGTTGATAAAAAAAATATTTTTCTAATCCAAAAATTAAACTTTCTATTACAAATCAAAGTTCATTATGAATTATAGTTACTCAGTAATTAAAAAAAAAATAAAACCCTTTCATCGCCGAATTCCATCGAGTAGCGATTTTGAGGTGGTGCAGCGTTGATAAAAAAAATATTTTTCTAATCCAAAAATTAAACTTTCTATTACAAATCAAAGTTCATTATGAATTATAGTTACTCAGTAATTAAAAAAAAAATAAAACCCTTTCATCGCCGAATTCCATCGAGTAGCGATTTTGAGGTGGTGCAGCGTTGATAAAAAAAATATTTTTCTAATCCAAAAAATTAAACTTTCTATTACAAATCAAAGTTCATTATGAATTATAGTTACTCAGTAATTAAAAAAAAAATAAAACCCTTTCATCGCCGAATTCCATCGAGTAGCGATTTTGAGGTGGTGCAGCGTTGATAAAAAAAATATTTTTCTAATCCAAAAATTAAACTTTCTATTACAAATCAAAGTTCATTATGAATTATAGTTACTCAGTAATTAAAAAAAAAATAAAACCCTTTCATCGCCGAATTCCATCGAGTAGCGATTTTGAGGTGGTGCAGCGTTGATAAAAAAAATATTTTTCTAATCCAAAAATTAAACTTTCTATTACAAATCAAAGTTCATTATGAATTATAGTTACTCAGTAATTAAAAAAAAAATAAAACCCTTTCATCGCCGAATTCCATCGAGTAGCGATTTTGAGGTGGTGCAGCGTTGATAAAAAAAATATTTTTCTAATCCAAAAATTAAACTTTCTATTACAAATCAAAGTTCATTATGAATTATAGTTACTCAGTAATTAAAAAAAAAATAAAACCCTTTCATCGCCGAATTCCATCGAGTAGCGATTTTGAGGTGGTGCAGCGTTGATAAAAAAAATATTTTTCTAATCCAAAAATTAAACTTTCTATTACAAATCAAAGTTCATTATGAATTATAGTTACTCAGTAATTAAAAAAAAAATAAAACCCTTTCATCGCCGAATTCCATCGAGTAGCGATTTTGAGGTGGTGCAGCGTTGATAAAAAAAATATTTTTCTAATCCAAAAATTAAACTTTCTATTACAAATCAAAGTTCATTATGAATTATAGTTACTCAGTAATTAAAAAAAAAATAAAACCCTTTCATCGCCGAATTCCATCGAGTAGCGATTTTGAGGTGGTGCAGCGTTGATAAAAAAAATATTTTTCTAATCCAAAAATTAAACTTTCTATTACAAATCAAAGTTCATTATGAATTATAGTTACTCAGTAATTAAAAAAAAAATAAAACCCTTTCATCGCCGAATTCCATCGAGTAGCGATTTTGAGGTGGTGCAGCGTTGATAAAAAAAATATTTTTCTAATCCAAAAATTAAACTTTCTATTACAAATCAAAGTTCATTATGAATTATAGTTACTCAGTAATTAAAAAAAAAATAAAACCCTTTCATCGCCGAATTCCATCGAGTAGCGATTTTGAGGTGGTGCAGCGTTGATAAAAAAAATATTTTTCTAATCCAAAAATTAAACTTTCTATTACAAATCAAAGTTCATTATGAATTATAGTTACTCAGTAATTAAAAAAAAAATAAAATTCTTTCATCGCCGAATTCCATCGAGTAGCGATTTTGAGGTGGTGCAGCGTTTATAAAAAAAATATTTTTCTAATCCAAAAATTAAACTTTCTTTTACAAATCAAAGTTCTTCATTTTTTAAAGATATTAATAAAAGCAAAAATTAGAAAAAGCCATTCATCTCAAAGTTCCATCGAGTAGCGATTTTGAGGTGGTGCAGCGTTTATAAAAAAAATATTTTTCTAATCCAAAAATTAAAAATTAAACTTTCTATTACAAATCAAAGTTCATTATGAATTATAGTTACTCAGTAATTAAAAAAAAAATAAAACCCTTTCATCGCCGAATTCCATCGAGTAGCGATTTTGAGGTGGTGCAGCGTTGATAAAAAAAATATTTTTCTAATCCAAAAATTAAACTTTCTTTTACAAATCAAAGTTCTTCATTTTTTAAAGATATTAATAAAAGCAAAAATTAGAAAAAGCCATTCATCTCAAAGTTCCATCGAGTAGCGATTTTGAGGTGGTGCAGCGTTGATAAAAAAAATATTTTTCTAATCCAAAAATTAAACTTTCTTTTACAAATCAAAGTTCATTATGAATTATAGTTACTCAGTAATTAAAAAAAAAATAAAACCCTTTCATCGCCGAATTCCATCGAGTAGCGATTTTGAGGTGGTGCAGCTTTGATAAAAAAAATATTTTTCTAATCCAAAAATTAAACTTTCTATTACAAATCAAAGTTCATTATGAATTATAGTTACTCAGTAATTAAAAAAAAAATAAAACCCTTTCATCGCCGAATTCCATCGAGTAGCGATTTTGAGGTGGTGCAGCGTTGATAAAAAAAAATATTTTTCTAATCCAAAAATTAAACTTTCTTTTACAAATCAAAGTTCATTATGAATTATAGTTACTCAGTAATTAAAAAAAAAATAAAACCCTTTCATCGCCGAATTCCATCGAGTAGCGATTTTGAGGTGGTGCAGCGTTTATAAAAAAAATATTTTTCTAATCCAAAAATTAAACTTTCTTTTACAAATCAAAGTTCTTCATTTTTTAAAGATATTAATAAAAGCAAAAATTAGAAAAAGCCATTCATCTCAAAGTTCCATCGAGTAGCGATTTTGAGGTGGTGCAGCGTTGATAAAAAAAATATTTTTCTAATCCAAAAATTAAACTTTCTTTTACAAATCAAAGTTCATTATTAATTATAGTTACTCAGTAATTAAAAAAAAAATAAAACCCTTTCATCGCCGAATTCCATCGAGTAGCGATTTTGAGGTGGTGCAGCGTTGATAAAAAAAAATATTTTTCTAATCCAAAAATTAAACTTTCTTTTACAAATCAAAGTTCATTATGAATTATAGTTACTCAGTAATTAAAAAAAAAATAAAACCCTTTCATCGCCGAATTCCATCGAGTAGCGATTTTGAGGTGGTGCAGCGTTGATAAAAAAAATATTTTTCTAATCCAAAAATTAAACTTTCTTTTACAAATCAAAGTTCTTCTTTTTTTAAAGATATTAATAAAAGCAAAAATTAGAAAAAGCCATTCATCTCAAAGTTCCATCGAGTAGCGATTTTGAGGTGGTGCAGCGTTGATAAAAAAAATATTTTTCTAATCCAAAAATTAAAAATTAAACTTTCTATTACAAATCAAAGTTCATTATGAATTATAGTTACTCAGTAATTAAAAAAAAAATAAAACCCTTTCATCGCCGAATTCCATCGAGTAGCGATTTTGAGGTGGTGCAGCGTTGATAAAAAAAATATTTTTCTAATCCAAAAATTAAACTTTCTTTTACAAATCAAAGTTCTTCATTTTTTAAAGATATTAATAAAAGCAAAAATTAGAAAAAGCCATTCATCTCAAAGTTCCATCGAGTAGCGATTTTGAGGTGGTGCAGCGTTGATAAAAAAAATATTTTTCTAATCCAAAAATTAAACTTTCTATTACAAATCAAAGTTCATTATGAATTATAGTTACTCAGTAATTAAAAAAAAAATAAAACCCTTTCATCGCCGAATTCCATCGAGTAGCGATTTTGAGGTGGTGCAGCGTTGATAAAAAAAATATTTTTCTAATCCAAAAAATTAAACTTTCTATTACAAAACAAAGTTCATTATGAATTATAGTTACTCAGTAATTAAAAAAAAAAATAAAACCCTTTCATCGCCGAATTCCATCGAGTAGCGATTTTGAGGTGGTGCAGCGTTGATAAAAAAAATATTTTTCTAATCAAAAAATTAAACTTTCTATTACAAATCAAAGTTCATTATGAATTATAGTTACTCAGTAATTAAAAAAAAAATAAAACCCTTTCATCGCCGAATTCCATCGAGTAGCGATTTTGAGGTGGTGCAGCGTTGATAAAAAAAATATTTTTCTAATCCAAAAATTAAACTTTCTATTACAAATCAAAGTTCATTATGAATTATAGTTACTCAGTAATAAAAAAAAAAATAAAACCCTTTCATCGCCGAATTCCATCGAGTAGCGATTTTGAGGTGGTGCAGCGTTGATAAAAAAAATATTTTTCTAATCCAAAAATTAAACTTTCTCTTACAAATCAAAGTTCATTATGAATTATAGTTACTCAGTAATTCAAAAAAAAATAAAACCCTTTCATCGCCGAATTCCATCGAGTAGCGATTTTGAGGTGGTGCAGCTTTGATAAAAAAAATATTTTTCTAATCCAAAAATTAAACTTTCTATTACAAATCAAAGTTCATTATGAATTATAGTTACTCAGTAATTAAAAAAAAAATAAAACCCTTTCATCGCCGAATTCCATCGAGTAGCGATTTTGAGGTGGTGCAGCGTTGATAAAAAAAATATTTTTCTAATCCAAAAATTAAACTTTCTTTTACAAATCAAAGTTCATTATGAATTATAGTTACTCAGTAATTAAAAAAAAAAATAAAACCCTTTCATCGCCGAATTCCATCGAGTAGCGATTTTGAGGTGGTGCAGCGTTGATAAAAAAAATATTTTTCTAATCAAAAAATTAAACTTTCTATTACAAATCAAAGTTCATTATGAATTATAGTTACTCAGTAATTAAAAAAAAAAATAAAACCCTTTCATCGCCGAATTCCATCGAGTAGCGATTTTGAGGTGGTGCAGCGTTGATAAAAAAAATATTTTTCTAATCCAAAAAATTAAACTTTCTATTACAAATCAAAGTTCATTATGAATTATAGTTACTCAGTAATTAAAAAAAAAATAAAACCCTTTCATCGCCGAATTCCATCGAGTAGCGATTTTGAGGTGGTGCAGCGTTGATAAAAAAAATATTTTTCTAATCCAAAAAATTAAACTTTCTATTACAAAACAAAGTTCATTATGAATTATAGTTACTCAGTAATTAAAAAAAAAATAAAACCCTTTCATCGCCGAATTCCATCGAGTAGCGATTTTGAGGTGGTGCAGCGTTGATAAAAAAAATATTTTTCTAATCAAAAAATTAAACTTTCTATTACAAATCAAAGTTCATTATGAATTATAGTTACTCAGTAATTAAAAAAAAAATAAAACCCTTTCATCGCCGAATTCCATCGAGTAGCGATTTTGAGGTGGTGCAGCGTTGATAAAAAAAATATTTTTCTAATCCAAAAAATTAAACTTTCTATTACAAATCAAAGTTCATTATGAATTATAGTTACTCAGTAATTAAAAAAAAAATAAAACCCTTTCATCGCCGAATTCCATCGAGTAGCGATTTTGAGGTGGTGCAGCGTTGATAAAAAAAATATTTTTCTAATCCAAAAAATTAAACTTTCTATTACAAAACAAAGTTCATTATGAATTATAGTTACTCAGTAATTAAAAAAAAAAATAAAACCCTTTCATCGCCGAATTCCATCGAGTAGCGATTTTGAGGTGGTGCAGCGTTGATAAAAAAAATATTTTTCTAATCCAAAAAATTAAACTTTCTATTACAAAACAAAGTTCATTATGAATTATAGTTACTCAGTAATTAAAAAAAAAAATAAAACCCTTTCATCGCCGAATTCCATCGAGTAGCGATTTTGAGGTGGTGCAGCGTTGATAAAAAAAATATTTTTCTAATCAAAAAATTAAACTTTCTATTACAAATCAAAGTTCATTATGAATTATAGTTACTCAGTAATTAAAAAAAAAATAAAACCCTTTCATCGCCGAATTCCATCGAGTAGCGATTTTGAGGTGGTGCAGCGTTGATAAAAAAAATATTTTTCTAATCAAAAAATTAAACTTTCTATTACAAATCAAAGTTCATTATGAATTATAGTTACTCAGTAATTAAAAAAAAAATAAAACCCTTTCATCGCCGAATTCCATCGAGTAGCGATTTTGAGGTGGTGCAGCGTTGATAAAAAAAATATTTTTCTAATCCAAAAATTAAACTTTCTATTACAAATCAAAGTTCATTATGAATTATAGTTACTCAGTAATTAAAAAAAAAATAAAACCCTTTCATCGCCGAATTCCATCGAGTAGCGATTTTGAGGTGGTGCAGCGTTGATAAAAAAAATATTTTTCTAATCCAAAAAATTAAACTTTCTATTACAAAACAAAGTTCATTATGAATTATAGTTACTCAGTAATTAAAAAAAAAAATAAAACCCTTTCATCGCCGAATTCCATCGAGTAGCGATTTTGAGGTGGTGCAGCGTTGATAAAAAAAATATTTTTCTAATCCAAAAAATTAAACTTTCTATTACAAAACAAAGTTCATTATGAATTATAGTTACTCAGTAATTAAAAAAAAAAATAAAACCCTTTCATCGCCGAATTCCATCGAGTAGCGATTTTGAGGTGGTGCAGCGTTGATAAAAAAAATATTTTTCTAATCCAAAAATTAAACTTTCTATTACAAATCAAAGTTCATTATGAATTATAGTTACTCAGTAATTCAAAAAAAAATAAAACCCTTTCATCGCCGAATTCCATCGAGTAGCGATTTTGAGGTGGTGCAGCTTTGATAAAAAAAATATTTTTCTAATCCAAAAATTAAACTTTCTATTACAAATCAAAGTTCATTATGAATTATAGTTACTCAGTAATTAAAAAAAAAATAAAACCCTTTCATCGCCGAATTCCATCGAGTAGCGATTTTGAGGTGGTGCAGCGTTGATAAAAAAAATATTTTTCTAATCCAAAAATTAAACTTTCTTTTACAAATCAAAGTTCATTATGAATTATAGTTACTCAGTAATTAAAAAAAAAATAAAACCCTTTCATCGCCGAATTCCATCGAGTAGCGATTTTGAGGTGGTGCAGCGTTGATAAAAAAAATATTTTTCTAATCCAAAAATTAAACTTTCTTTTACAAATCAAAGTTCTTCATTTTTTAAAGATATTAATAAAAGCAAAAATTAGAAAAAGCCATTCATCTCAAAGTTCCATCGAGTAGCGATTTTGAGGTGGTGCAGCGTTGATAAAAAAAATATTTTTCTAATCCAAAAATTAAACTTTCTATTACAAATCAAAGTTCATTATGAATTATAGTTACTCAGTAATTAAAAAAAAAATAAAACCCTTTCATCGCCGAATTCCATCGAGTAGCGATTTTGAGGTGGTGCAGCGTTGATAAAAAAAATATTTTTCTAATCCAAAAAATTAAACTTTCTATTACAAAACAAAGTTCATTATGAATTATAGTTACTCAGTAATTAAAAAAAAAAATAAAACCCTTTCATCGCCGAATTCCATCGAGTAGCGATTTTGAGGTGGTGCAGCGTTGATAAAAAAAATATTTTTCTAATCAAAAAATTAAACTTTCTATTACAAATCAAAGTTCATTATGAATTATAGTTACTCAGTAATTAAAAAAAAAATAAAACCCTTTCATCGCCGAATTCCATCGAGTAGCGATTTTGAGGTGGTGCAGCGTTGATAAAAAAAATATTTTTCTAATCCAAAAATTAAACTTTCTATTACAAATCAAAGTTCATTATGAATTATAGTTACTCAGTAATAAAAAAAAAAATAAAACCCTTTCATCGCCGAATTCCATCGAGTAGCGATTTTGAGGTGGTGCAGCGTTGATAAAAAAAATATTTTTCTAATCCAAAAATTAAACTTTCTCTTACAAATCAAAGTTCATTATGAATTATAGTTACTCAGTAATTCAAAAAAAAATAAAACCCTTTCATCGCCGAATTCCATCGAGTAGCGATTTTGAGGTGGTGCAGCTTTGATAAAAAAAATATTTTTCTAATCCAAAAATTAAACTTTCTATTACAAATCAAAGTTCATTATGAATTATAGTTACTCAGTAATTAAAAAAAAAATAAAACCCTTTCATCGCCGAATTCCATCGAGTAGCGATTTTGAGGTGGTGCAGCGTTGATAAAAAAAATATTTTTCTAATCCAAAAATTAAACTTTCTTTTACAAATCAAAGTTCATTATGAATTATAGTTACTCAGTAATTAAAAAAAAAAATAAAACCCTTTCATCGCCGAATTCCATCGAGTAGCGATTTTGAGGTGGTGCAGCGTTGATAAAAAAAATATTTTTCTAATCAAAAAATTAAACTTTCTATTACAAATCAAAGTTCATTATGAATTATAGTTACTCAGTAATTAAAAAAAAAAATAAAACCCTTTCATCGCCGAATTACATCGAGTAGCGATTTTGAGGTGGTGCAGCGTTGATAAAAAAAATATTTTTCTAATCAAAAAATTAAACTTTCTATTACAAATCAAAGTTCATTATGAATTATAGTTACTCAGTAATTAAAAAAAAAATAAAACCCTTTCATCGCCGAATTCCATCGAGTAGCGATTTTGAGGTGGTGCAGCGTTGATAAAAAAAATATTTTTCTAATCCAAAAAATTAAACTTTCTATTACAAATCAAAGTTCATTATGAATTATAGTTACTCAGTAATTAAAAAAAAAATAAAACCCTTTCATCGCCGAATTCCATCGAGTAGCGATTTTGAGGTGGTGCAGCGTTGATAAAAAAAATATTTTTCTAATCCAAAAAATTAAACTTTCTATTACAAAACAAAGTTCATTATGAATTATAGTTACTCAGTAATTAAAAAAAAAAATAAAACCCTTTCATCGCCGAATTCCATCGAGTAGCGATTTTGAGGTGGTGCAGCGTTGATAAAAAAAATATTTTTCTAATCCAAAAAATTAAACTTTCTATTACAAAACAAAGTTCATTATGAATTATAGTTACTCAGTAATTAAAAAAAAAAATAAAACCCTTTCATCGCCGAATTCCATCGAGTAGCGATTTTGAGGTGGTGCAGCGTTGATAAAAAAAATATTTTTCTAATCAAAAAATTAAACTTTCTATTACAAATCAAAGTTCATTATGAATTATAGTTACTCAGTAATTAAAAAAAAAATAAAACCCTTTCATCGCCGAATTCCATCGAGTAGCGATTTTGAGGTGGTGCAGCGTTGATAAAAAAAATATTTTTCTAATCAAAAAATTAAACTTTCTATTACAAATCAAAGTTCATTATGAATTATAGTTACTCAGTAATTAAAAAAAAAATAAAACCCTTTCATCGCCGAATTCCATCGAGTAGCGATTTTGAGGTGGTGCAGCGTTGATAAAAAAAATATTTTTCTAATCCAAAAATTAAACTTTCTATTACAAATCAAAGTTCATTATGAATTATAGTTACTCAGTAATTAAAAAAAAAATAAAACCCTTTCATCGCCGAATTCCATCGAGTAGCGATTTTGAGGTGGTGCAGCGTTGATAAAAAAAATATTTTTCTAATCCAAAAAATTAAACTTTCTATTACAAAACAAAGTTCATTATGAATTATAGTTACTCAGTAATTAAAAAAAAAAATAAAACCCTTTCATCGCCGAATTCCATCGAGTAGCGATTTTGAGGTGGTGCAGCGTTGATAAAAAAAATATTTTTCTAATCCAAAAAATTAAACTTTCTATTACAAAACAAAGTTCATTATGAATTATAGTTACTCAGTAATTAAAAAAAAAAATAAAACCCTTTCATCGCCGAATTCCATCGAGTAGCGATTTTGAGGTGGTGCAGCGTTGATAAAAAAAATATTTTTCTAATCCAAAAATTAAACTTTCTATTACAAATCAAAGTTCATTATGAATTATAGTTACTCAGTAATTCAAAAAAAAATAAAACCCTTTCATCGCCGAATTCCATCGAGTAGCGATTTTGAGGTGGTGCAGCTTTGATAAAAAAAATATTTTTCTAATCCAAAAATTAAACTTTCTATTACAAATCAAAGTTCATTATGAATTATAGTTACTCAGTAATTAAAAAAAAAATAAAACCCTTTCATCGCCGAATTCCATCGAGTAGCGATTTTGAGGTGGTGCAGCGTTGATAAAAAAAATATTTTTCTAATCCAAAAATTAAACTTTCTTTTACAAATCAAAGTTCATTATGAATTATAGTTACTCAGTAATTAAAAAAAAAATAAAACCCTTTCATCGCCGAATTCCATCGAGTAGCGATTTTGAGGTGGTGCAGCGTTTATAAAAAAAATATTTTTCTAATCCAAAAATTAAACTTTCTTTTACAAATCAAAGTTCTTCATTTTTTAAAGATATTAATAAAAGCAAAAATTAGAAAAAGCCATTCATCTCAAAGTTCCATCGAGTAGCGATTTTGAGGTGGTGCAGCGTTGATAAAAAAAATATTTTTCTAATCCAAAAATTAAACTTTCTTTTACAAATCAAAGTTCATTAAGAATTATAGTTACTCAGTAATTAAAAAAAAAATAAAACCCTTTCATCGCCGAATTCCATCGAGTAGCGATTTTGAGGTGGTGCAGCGTTGATAAAAAAAAATATTTTTCTAATCCAAAAATTAAACTTTCTTTTACAAATCAAAGTTCATTATGAATTATAGTTACTCAGTAATTAAAAAAAAAATAAAACCCTTTCATCGCCGAATTCCATCGAGTAGCGATTTTGAGGTGGTGCAGCTTTGATAAAAAAAATATTTTTCTAATCCAAAAATTAAACTTTCTTTTACAAATCAAAGTTCTTCATTTTTTAAAGATATTAATAAAAGCAAAAATTAGAAAAAGCCATTCATCTCAAAGTTCCATCGAGTAGCGATTTTGAGGTGGTGCAGCGTTGATAAAAAAAATATTTTTCTAATCCAAAAATTAAAAATTAAACTTTCTATTACAAATCAAAGTTCATTATGAATTATAGTTACTCAGTAATTAAAAAAAAAATAAAACCCTTTCATCGCCGAATTCCATCGAGTAGCGATTTTGAGGTGGTGCAGCGTTGATAAAAAAAATATTTTTCTAATCCAAAAATTAAACTTTCTTTTACAAATCAAAGTTCTTCATTTTTTAAAGATATTAATAAAAGCAAAAATTAGAAAAAGCCATTCATCTCAAAGTTCCATCGAGTAGCGATTTTGAGGTGGTGCAGCGTTGATAAAAAAAATATTTTTCTAATCCAAAAAATTAAACTTTCTATTACAAAACAAAGTTCATTATGAATTATAGTTACTCAGTAATTAAAAAAAAAAATAAAACCCTTTCATCGCCGAATTCCATCGAGTAGCGATTTTGAGGTGGTGCAGCGTTGATAAAAAAAATATTTTTCTAATCAAAAAATTAAACTTTCTATTACAAATCAAAGTTCATTATGAATTATAGTTACTCAGTAATTAAAAAAAAAATAAAACCCTTTCATCGCCGAATTCCATCGAGTAGCGATTTTGAGGTGGTGCAGCGTTGATAAAAAAAATATTTTTCTAATCCAAAAAATTAAACTTTCTATTACAAATCAAAGTTCATTATGAATTATAGTTACTCAGTAATTAAAAAAAAAATAAAACCCTTTCATCGCCGAATTCCATCGAGTAGCGATTTTGAGGTGGTGCAGCGTTGATAAAAAAAATATTTTTCTAATCCAAAAATTAAACTTTCTATTACAAATCAAAGTTCATTATGAATTTTAGTTACTCAGTAATTCAAAAAAAAATAAAACCCTTTCATCGCCGAATTCCATCGAGTAGCGATTTTGAGGTGGTGCAGCGTTGATAAAAAAAATATTTTTCTAATCCAAAAATTAAACTTTCATTTACAAATCAAAGTTCATTATGAATTATAGTTACTCAGTAATTAAAAAAAAAATAAACCCCTTTCATCGCCGAATTCCGTCGAGTAGCGATTTTGAGGTGGTGCAGCGTTGATAAAAAAAATATTTTTCTAATCCAAAAAATTAAACTTTCTATTACAAATCAAAGTTCATTATGAATTATAGTTACTCAGTAATTAAAAAAAAAATAAAACCCTTTCATCGCCGAATTCCATCGAGTAGCGATTTTGAGGTGGTGCAGCGTTGATAAAAAAAATATTTTTCTAATCCAAAAATTAAACTTTCTATTACAAATCAAAGTTCATTATGAATTATAGTTACTCAGTAATTAAAAAAAAAATAAAACCCTTTCATCGCCGAATTCCATCGAGTAGCGATTTTGAGGTGGTGCAGCGTTGATAAAAAAAATATTTTTCTAATCCAAAAATTAAACTTTCTTTTACAAATCAAAGTTCTTCATTTTTTAAAGATATTAATAAAAGCAAAAATTAGAAAAAGCCATTCATCTCAAAGTTCCATCGAGTAGCGATTTTGAGGTGGTGCAGCGTTGATAAAAAAAATATTTTTCTAATCCAAAAATTAAACTTTCTATTACAAATCAAAGTTCATTATGAATTATAGTTACTCAGTAATTAAAAAAAAAATAAAACCCTTTCATCGCCGAATTCCATCGAGTAGCGATTTTGAGGTGGTGCAGCGTTGATAAAAAAAATATTTTTCTAATCCAAAAATTAAACTTTCTATTACAAATCAAAGTTCATTATGAATTATAGTTACTCAGTAATTAAAAAAAAAATAAAACCCTTTCATCGCCGAATTCCATCGAGTAGCGATTTTGAGTAGGTGCAGCGTTGATAAAAAAAATATTTTTCTAATCCAAAAATTAAACTTTCTATTACAAATCAAAGTTCATTATGAATTATAGTTACTCAGTAATTAAAAAAAAAATAAAACCCTTTCATCGCCGAATTCCATCGAGTAGCGATTTTGAGGTGGTGCAGCGTTGATAAAAAAAATATTTTTCTAATCCAAAAATTAAACTTTCTTTTACAAATCAAAGTTCTTCATTTTTTAAAGATATTAATAAAAGCAAAAATTAGAAAAAGCCATTCATCTCAAAGTTCCATCGAGTAGCGATTTTGAGGTGGTGCAGCGTTGATAAAAAAAATATTTTTCTAATCCAAAAATTAAACTTTCTATTACAAATCAAAGTTCATTATGAATTATAGTTACTCAGTAATTAAAAAAAAAATAAAACCCTTTCATCGCCGAATTCCATCGAGTAGCGATTTTGAGGTGGTGCAGCGTTGATAAAAAAAATATTTTTCTAATCCAAAAATTAAACTTTCTTTTACAAATCAAAGTTCTTCATTTTTTAAAGATATTAATAAAAGCAAAAATTAGAAAAAGCCATTCATCTCAAAGTTCCATCGAGTAGCGATTTTGAGGTGGTGCAGCGTTGATAAAAAAAATATTTTTCTAATCCAAAAATTAAACTTTCTATTACAAATCAAAGTTCATTATGAATTATAGTTACTCAGTAATTAAAAAAAAAATAAAACCCTTTCATCGCCGAATTCCATCGAGTAGCGATTTTGAGGTGGTGCAGCGTTGATAAAAAAAATATTTTTCTAATCCAAAAATTAAACTTTCTTTTACAAATCAAAGTTCTTCATTTTTTAAAGATATTAATAAAAGCAAAAATTAGAAAAAGCCATTCATCTCAAAGTTCCATCGAGTAGCGATTTTGAGGTGGTGCAGCGTTGATAAAAAAAATATTTTTCTAATCCAAAAATTAAACTTTCTATTACAAATCAAAGTTCATTATGAATTATAGTTACTCAGTAATTAAAAAAAAAATAAAACCCTTTCATCGCCGAATTCCATCGAGTAGCGATTTTGATGTGGTGCAGCGTTGATAAAAAAAATATTTTTCTAATCCAAAAAATTAAACTTTCTATTACAAAACAAAGTTCATTATGAATTATAGTTACTCAGTAATTAAAAAAAAAAATAAAACCCTTTCATCGCCGAATTCCATCGAGTAGCGATTTTGAGGTGGTGCAGCGTTGATAAAAAAAATATTTTTCTAATCAAAAAATTAAACTTTCTATTACAAATCAAAGTTCATTATGAATTATAGTTACTCAGTAATTAAAAAAAAAATAAAACCCTTTCATCGCCGAATTCCATCGAGTAGCGATTTTGAGGTGGTGCAGCGTTGATAAAAAAAATATTTTTCTAATCCAAAAATTAAACTTTCTATTACAAATCAAAGTTCATTATGAATTATAGTTACTCAGTAATTCAAAAAAAAATAAAACCCTTTCATCGCCGAATTCCATCGAGTAGCGATTTTGAGGTGGTGCAGCGTTGATAAAAAAAATATTTTTCTAATCCAAAAATTAAACTTTCATTTACAAATCAAAGTTCATTATGAATTATAGTTACTCAGTAATTAAAAAAAAAATAAAACCCTTTCATCGCCGAATTCCATCGAGTAGCGATTTTGAGGTGGTGCAGCGTTGATAAAAAAAATATTTTTCTAATCCAAAAAATTAAACTTTCTATTACAAATCAAAGTTCAGTATGAATTATAGTTACTCAGTAATTAAAAAAAAAATAAAACCCTTTCATCGCCGAATTCCATCGAGTAGCGATTTTGAGGTGGTGCAGCGTTGATAAAAAAAATATTTTTCTAATCCAAAAAATTAAACTTTCTATTACAAATCAAAGTTCTTCATTTTTTAAAGATATTAATAAAAGCAAAAATTAGAAAAAGCCATTCATCTCAAAGTTCCATCGAGTAGCGATTTTGAGGTGGTGCAGCGTTGATAAAAAAAATATTTTTCTAATCCAAAAAATTAAACTTTCTATTACAAAACAAAGTTCATTATGAATTATAGTTACTCAGTAATTAAAAAAAAAAATAAAACCCTTTCATCGCCGAATTCCATCGAGTAGCGATTTTGAGGTGGTGCAGCGTTGATAAAAAAAATATTTTTCTAATCAAAAAATTAAACTTTCTATTACAAATCAAAGTTCATTATGAATTATAGTTACTCAGTAATTAAAAAAAAAATAAAACCCTTTCATCGCCGAATTCCATCGAGTAGCGATTTTGAGGTGGTGCAGCGTTGATAAAAAAAATATTTTTCTAATCCAAAAAATTAAACTTTCTATTACAAATCAAAGTTCATTATGAATTATAGTTACTCAGTAATTAAAAAAAAAATAAAACCCTTTCATCGCCGAATTCCATCGAGTAGCGATTTTGAGGTGGTGCAGCGTTGATAAAAAAAAATATTTTTCTAATCCAAAAATTAAACTTTCTATTACAAATCAAAGTTCATTATGAATTATAGTTACTCAGTAATTAAAAAAAAAATAAAACCCTTTCATCGCCGAATTCCATCGAGTAGCGATTTTGAGGTGGTGCAGCGTTGATAAAAAAAAATATTTTTCTAATCCAAAAAATTAAACTTTCTATTACAAATAAAAGTTCATTATGAATTATAGTTACTCAGTAATTAAAAAAAAAAATAAAACCCTTTCATCGCCGAATTCCATCGAGTAGCGATTTTGAGGTGGCACAGCGTTGATAAAAAAAAATATTTTTCTAATCCAAAAATTAAACTTTCTATTACAAATCAAAGTTCATTATGAATTATAGTTACTCAGTAATTAAAAAAAAAATAAAACCCTTTCATCGCCGAATTCCATCGAGTAGCGATTTTGAGGTGGTGCAGCGTTGATAAAAAAAATATTTTTCTAATCCAAAAAATTAAACTTTCTATTACAAATCAAAGTTCATTATGAATTATAGTTACTCAGTAATTAAAAAAAAAATAAAACCCTTTCATCGCCGAATTCCATCGAGTAGCGATTTTGAGGTGGTGCAGCGTTGATAAAAAAAATATTTTTCTAATCCAAAAATTAAACTTTCTATTACAAATCAAAGTTCATTATGAATTATAGTTACTCAGTAATTAAAAAAAAAATAAAACCCTTTCATCGCCGAATTCCATCGAGTAGCGATTTTGAGGTGGTGCAGCGTTGATAAAAAAAATATTTTTCTCATCCAAAAATTAAACTTTCTATTACAAATCAAAGTTCATTATGAATTATAGTTACTCAGTAATTAAAAAAAAAATAAAACCCTTTCATCGCCGAATTCCATCGAGTAGCGATTTTGAGGTGGTGCAGCGTTGATAAAAAAAATATTTTTCTAATCCAAAAAATTAAACTTTCTATTACAAATCAAAGTTCAGTATGAATTATAGTTACTCAGTAATTAAAAAAAAAATAAAACCCTTTCATCGCCGAATTCCATCGAGTAGCGATTTTGAGGTGGTGCAGCGTTGATAAAAAAAATATTTTTCTAATCCAAAAATTAAACTTTCTTTTACAAATCAAAGTTCTTCATTTTTTAAAGATATTAATAAAAGCAAAAATTAGAAAAAGCCATTCATCTCAAAGTTCCATCGAGTAGCGATTTTAAGGTGGTGCAGCGTTGATAAAAAAAATATTTTTCTAATCCAAAAATTAAACTTTCTATTACAAATCAAAGTTCATTATGAATTATAGTTACTCAGTAATTAAAAAAAAAATAAAACCCTTTCATCGCCGAATTCCATCGAGTAGCGATTTTGAGGTGGTGCAGCGTTGATAAAAAAAATATTTTTCTAATCCAAAAAATTAAACTTTCTATTACAAATCAAAGTTCAGTATGAATTATAGTTACTCAGTAATTAAAAAAAAAATAAAACCCTTTCATCGCCGAATTCCATCGAGTAGCGATTTTGAGGTGGTGCAGCGTTGATAAAAAAAATATTTTTCTAATCCAAAATATTAAACTTTCTATTACAAATCAAAGTTCATTATGAATTATAGTTACTCAGTAATTAAAAAAAAAATAAAACCCTTTCATCGCCGAATTCCATCGAGTAGCGATTTTGAGGTGGTGCAGCGTTGATAAAAAAAATATTTTTCTAATCCAAAAATTAAACTTTCTTTTACAAATCAAAGTTCTTCATTTTTTAAAGATATTAATAAAAGCAAAAATTAGAAAAAGCCATTCATCTCAAAGTTCCATCGAGTAGCGATTTTAAGGTGGTGCAGCGTTGATAAAAAAAATATTTTTCTAATCCAAAAATTAAACTTTCTATTACAAATCAAAGTTCAGTATGAATTATAGTTACTCAGTAATTAAAAAAAAAATAAAACCCTTTCATCACCGAATTCCATCGAGTAGCGATTTTGAGGTGGTGCAGCGTTGATAAAAAAAATATTTTTCTAATCCAAAAATTAAACTTTCTATTACAAATCAAAGTTCATTATGAATTATAGTTACTCAGTAATTCAAAAAAAAATAAAACCCTTTCATCGCCGAATTCCATCGAGTAGCGATTTTGAGGTGGTGCAGCGTTGATAAAAAAAATATTTTTCTAATCCAAAAATTAAACTTTCTATTACAAATCAAAGTTCATTATGAATTATAGTTACTCAGTAATTAAAAAAAAAATAAAACCCTTTCATCGCCGAATTCCATCGAGTAGCGATTTTGAGGTGGTGCAGCGTTGATAAAAAAAAATATTTTTCTAATCCAAAAAATTAAACTTTCTATTACAAATAAAAGTTCATTATGAATTATAGTTACTCAGTAATTAAAAAAAAAAATAAAACCCTTTCATCGCCGAATTCCATCGAGTAGCGATTTTGAGGTGGTGCAGCGTTGATAAAAAAAATATTTTTCTAATCCAAAAATTAAACTTTCTATTACAAATCAAAGTTCATTATGAATTATAGTTACTCAGTAATTAAAAAAAAAATAAAACCCTTTCATCGCCGAATTCCATCGAGTAGCGATTTTGAGGTGGTGCAGCGTTGATAAAAAAAAATATTTTTCTAATCCAAAAAATTAAACTTTCTATTACAAATAAAAGTTCATTATGAATTATAGTTACTCAGTAATTAAAAAAAAAAATAAAACCCTTTCATCGCCGAATTCCATCGAGTAGCGATTTTGAGGTGGTGCAGCGTTGATAAAAAAAATATTTTTCTAATCCAAAAATTAAACTTTCTATTACAAATCAAAGTTCATTATGAATTATAGTTACTCAGTAATTAAAAAAAAAATAAAACCCTTTCATCGCCGAATTCCATCGAGTAGCGATTTTGAGGTGGTGCAGCGTTGATAAAAAAAATATTTTTCTAATCCAAAAAATTAAACTTTCTATTACAAATCAAAGTTCAGTATGAATTATAGTTACTCAGTAATTAAAAAAAAAATAAAACCCTTTCATCGCCGAATTCCATCGAGTAGCGATTTTGAGGTGGTGCAGCGTTGATAAAAAAAATATTTTTCTAATCCAAAAATTAAACTTTCTTTTACAAATCAAAGTTCTTCATTTTTTAAAGATATTAATAAAAGCAAAAATTAGAAAAAGCCATTCATCTCAAAGTTCCATCGAGTAGCGATTTTAAGGTGGTGCAGCGTTGATAAAAAAAATATTTTTCTAATCCAAAAATTAAACTTTCTATTACAAATCAAAGTTCATTATGAATTATAGTTACTCAGTAATTTAAAAAAAAATAAAACCCTTTCATCGCCGAATTCCATCGAGTAGCGATTTTGAGGTGGTGCAGCGTTGATAAAAAAAATATTTTTCTCATCCAAAAATTAAACTTTCTATTACAAATCAAAGTTCATTATGAATTATAGTTACTCAGTAATTAAAAAAAAAATAAAACCCTTTCATCGCCGAATTCCATCGAGTAGCGATTTTGAGGTGGTGCAGCGTTGATAAAAAAAATATTTTTCTAATCCAAAAAATTAAACTTTCTATTACAAATCAAAGTTCAGTATGAATTATAGTTACTCAGTAATTATAAAAAAATTAAAACCCTTTCATCGCCGAATTCCATCGAGTAGCGATTTTGAGGTGGTGCAGCGTTGATAAAAAAAATATTTTTCTAATCCAAAAATTAAACTTTCTATTACAAATCAAAGTTCATTATGAATTATAGTTACTCAGTAATTAAAAAAAAAATAAAACCCTTTCATCGCCGAATTCCATCGAGTAGCGATTTTGAGGTGGTGCAGCGTTGATAAAAAAAATATTTTTCTAATCCAAAAATTAAACTTTCTTTTACAAATCAAAGTTCTTCATTTTTTAAAGATATTAATAAAAGCAAAAATTAGAAAAAGCCATTCATCTCAAAGTTCCATCGAGTAGCGATTTTAAGGTGGTGCAGCGTTGATAAAAAAAATATTTTTCTAATCCAAAAATTAAACTTTCTATAACAAATCAAAGTTCATTATGAATTATAGTTACTCAGTAATTAAAAAAAAAATAAAACCCTTTCATCGCCGAATTCCATCGAGTAGCGATTTTGAGGTGGTGCAGCGTTGATAAAAAAAATATTTTTCTAATCCAAAAAATTAAACTTTCTATTACAAATCAAAGTTCAGTATGAATTATAGTTACTCAGTAATTATAAAAAAATTAAAACCCTTTCATCGCCGAATTCCATCGAGTAGCGATTTTGAGGTGGTGCAGCGTTGATAAAAAAAATATTTTTCTAATCCAAAAATTAAACTTTCTATTACAAATCAAAGTTCATTATGAATTATAGTTACTCAGTAATTAAAAAAAAAATAAAACCCTTTCATCGCCGAATTCCATCGAGTAGCGATTTTGAGGTGGTGCAGCGTTGATAAAAAAAATATTTTTCTAATCCAAAATATTAAACTTTCTATTACAAATCAAAGTTCATTATGAATTATAGTTACTCAGTAATTAAAAAAAAAATAAAACCCTTTCATCGCCGAATTCCATCGAGTAGCGATTTTGAGGTGGTGCAGCGTTGATAAAAAAAATATTTTTCTAATCCAAAAATTAAACTTTCTTTTACAAATCAAAGTTCTTCATTTTTTAAAGATATTAATAAAAGCAAAAATTAGAAAAAGCCATTCATCTCAAAGTTCCATCGAGTAGCGATTTTGAGGTGGTGCAGCGTTGATAAAAAAAATATTTTTCTAATCCAAAAAATTAAACTTTCTATTACAAATCAAAGTTCAGTATGAATTATAGTTACTCAGTAATTAAAAAAAAAATAAAACCCTTTCATCGCCGAATTCCATCGAGTAGCGATTTTGAGGTGGTGCAGCGTTGATAAAAAAAATATTTTTCTAATCCAAAAAATTAAACTTTCTATTACAAATCAAAGTTCAGTATGAATTATAGTTACTCAGTAATTAAAAAAAAAATAAAACCCTTTCATCGCCGAATTCCATCGAGTAGCGATTTTGAGGTGGTGCAGCGTTGATAAAAAAAATATTTTTCTAATCCAAAAATTAAACTTTCTATTACAAATCAAAGTTCATTATGAATTATAGTTACTCAGTAATTAAAAAAAAAAATAAAACCCTTTCATCGCCGAATTCCATCGAGTAGCGATTTTGAGGTGGTGCAGCGTTGATAAAAAAAATATTTTTCTAATCCAAAAAATTAAACTTTCTATTACAAATCAAAGTTCAGTATGAATTATAGTTACTCAGTAATTAAAAAAAAAAATAAAACCCTTTCATCGCCGAATTCCATCGAGTAGCGATTTTGAGGTGGTGCAGCGTTGATAAAAAAAATATTTTTCTAATCCAAAAAATTAAACTTTCTATTACAAATCAAAGTTCAGTATGAATTATAGTTACTCAGTAATTAAAAAAAAAATAAAACCCTTTCATCGCCGAATTCCATCGAGTAGCGATTTTGAGGTGGTGCAGCGTTGATAAAAAAAATATTTTTCTAATCCAAAAAATTAAACTTTCTATTACAAATCAAAGTTCATTATGAATTATAGTTACTCAGTAATTAAAAAAAAAATAAAATTCTTTCATCGCCGAATTCCATCGAGTAGCGATTTTGAGGTGGTGCAGCGTTGATAAAAAAAATATTTTTCTAATCCAAAAATTAAACTTTCTTTTACAAATCAAAGTTCTTCATTTTTTAAAGATATTAATAAAAGCAAAAATTAGAAAAAGCCATTCATCTCAAAGTTCCATCGAGTAGCGATTTTAAGGTTGTGCAGCGTTGATAAAAAAAATATTTTTCTAATCCAAAAATTAAACTTTCTATTACAAATCAAAGTTCATTATGAATTATAGTTACTCAGTAATTAAAAAAAAAATAAAATTCTTTCATCGCCGAATTCCATCGAGTAGCGATTTTGAGGTGGTGCAGCGTTGATAAAAAAAATATTTTTCTAATCCAAAAATTAAACTTTCTTTTACAAATCAAAGTTCTTCATTTTTTAAAGATATTAATAAAAGCAAAAATTAGAAAAAGCCATTCATCTCAAAGTTCCATCGAGTAGCGATTTTGAGGTGGTGCAGCGTTGATAAAAAAAATATTTTTCTAATCCAAAAATTAAACTTTCTATTACAAATCAAAGTTCATTATGAATTATAGTTACTCAGTAATTAAAAAAAAAATAAAACCCTTTCATCGCCGAATTCCATCGAGTAGCGATTTTGAGGTGGTGCAGCGTTGATAAAAAAAATATTTTTCTAATCCAAAAATTAAACTTTCTATTACAAATCAAAGTTCATTATGAATTATAGTTACTCAGTAATTAAAAAAAAAATAAAACCCTTTCATCGCCGAATTCCATCGAGTAGCGATTTTGAGGTGGTGCAGCGTTGATAAAAAAAATATTTTTCTAATCCAAAAAATTAAACTTTCTATTACAAATCAAAGTTCAGTATGAATTATAGTTACTCAGTAATTAAAAAAAAATAAAACCCTTTCATCGCCGAATTCCATCGAGTAGCGATTTTGAGGTGGTGCAGCGTTGATAAAAAAAATATTTTTCTAATCCAAAAATTAAACTTTCTATTACAAATCAAAGTTCATTATGAATTATAGTTACTCAGTAATTAAAAAAAAAATAAAACCCTTTCATCGCCGAATTCCATCGAGTAGCGATTTTGAGGTGGTGCAGCGTTGATAAAAAAAATATTTTTCTAATCCAAAAAATTAAACTTTCTATTACAAATCAAAGTTCAGTATGAATTATAGTTACTCAGTAATTAAAAAAAAAATAAAACCCTTTCATCGCCGAATTCCATCGAGTTGCGATTTTGAGGTGGTGCAGCGTTGATAAAAAAAATATTTTTCTAATCCAAAAATTAAACTTTCTATTACAAATCAAAGTTCATTATGAATTATAGTTACTCAGTAATTAAAAAAAAAATAAAACCCTTTCATCGCCGAATTCCATCGAGTAGCGATTTTGAGGTGGTGCAGCGTTGATAAAAAAAATATTTTTCTAATCCAAAAATTAAACTTTCTATTACAAATCAAAGTTCATTATGAATTATAGTTACTCAGTAATTAAAAAAAAAATAAAACCCTTTCATCGCCGAATTCCATCGAGTAGCGATTTTGAGGTGGTGCAGCGTTGATAAAAAAAATATTTTTCTAATCCAAAAATTAAACTTTCTTTTACAAATCAAAGTTCTTCATTTTTTAAAGATATTAATAAAAGCAAAAATTAGAAAAAGCCATTCATCTCAAAGTTCCATCGAGTAGCGATTTTGAGGTGGTGCAGCGTTGATAAAAAAAATATTTTTCTAATCCAAAAATTAAACTTTCTTTTACAAATCAAAGTTCTTCATTTTTTAAAGATATTAATAAAAGCAAAAATTAGAAAAAGCCATTCATCTCAAAGTTCCATCGAGTAGCGATTTTAAGGTGGTGCAGCGTTGATAAAAAAAATATTTTTCTAATCCAAAAATTAAACTTTCTATTACAAATCAAAGTTCATTATGAATTATAGTTACTCAGTAATTAAAAAAAAAATAAAACCCTTTCATCGCCGAATTCCATCGAGTAGCGATTTTGAGGTGGTGCAGCGTTGATAAAAAAAATATTTTTCTAATCCAAAAAATTAAACTTTCTATTACAAATCAAAGTTCAGTATGAATTATAGTTACTCAGTAATTAAAAAAAAAATAAAACCCTTTCATCGCCGAATTCCATCGAGTAGCGATTTTGAGGTGGTGCAGCGTTGATAAAAAAAATATTTTTCTAATCCAAAAATTAAACTTTCTATTACAAATCAAAGTTTATTATGAATTATAGTTACTCAGTAATTAAAAAAAAAATAAAACCCTTTCATCGCCGAATTCCATCGAGTAGCGATTTTGAGGTGGTGCAGCGTTGATAAAAAAAATATTTTTCTAATCCAAAAAATTAAACTTTCTATTACAAATCAAAGTTCAGTATGAATTATAGTTACTCAGTAATTAAAAAAAAAATAAAACCCTTTCATCGCCGAATTCCATCGAGTAGCGATTTTGAGGTGGTGCAGCGTTGATAAAAAAAATATTTTTCTAATCCAAAAAATTAAACTTTCTATTACAAATCAAAGTTCATTATGAATTATAGTTACTCAGTAATTAAAAAAAAAATAAAACCCTTTCATCGCCGAATTCCATCGAGTAGCGATTTTGAGGTGGTGCAGCGTTGATAAAAAAAATATTTTTCTAATCCAAAAATTAAACTTTCTTTTACAAATCAAAGTTCTTCATTTTTTAAAGATATTAATAAAAACAAAAATTAGAAAAAGCCATTCATCTCAAAGTTCCATCGAGTAGCGATTTTAAGGTTGTGCAGCGTTGATAAAAAAAATATTTTTCTAATCCAAAAATTAAACTTTCTATTACAAATCAAAGTTCATTATGAATTATAGTTACTCAGTAATTAAAAAAAAAATAAAACCCTTTCATCGCCGAATTCCATCGAGTAGCGATTTTGAGGTGGTGCAGCGTTGATAAAAAAAATATTTTTCTAATCCAAAAATTAAACTTTCTATTACAAATCAAAGTTCATTATGAATTATAGTTACTCAGTAATTAAAAAAAAAATAAAATTCTTTCATCGCCGAATTCCATCGAGTAGCGATTTTGAGGTGGTGCAGCGTTGATAAAAAAAATATTTTTCTAATCCAAAAATTAAACTTTCTTTTACAAATCAAAGTTCTTCATTTTTTAAAGATATTAATAAAAGCAAAAATTAGAAAAAGCCATTCATCTCAAAGTTCCATCGAGTAGCGATTTTGAGGTGGTGCAGCGTTGATAAAAAAAATATTTTTCTAATCCAAAAATTAAACTTTCTATTACAAATCAAAGTTCATTATGAATTATAGTTACTCAGTAATTAAAAAAAAAATAAAACCCTTTCATCGCCGAATTCCATCGAGTAGCGATTTTGAGGTGGTGCAGCGTTGATAAAAAAAATATTTTTCTAATCCAAAAAATTAAACTTTCTATTACAAATCAAAGTTCAGTATGAATTATAGTTACTCAGTAATTAAAAAAAAATAAAACCCTTTCATCGCCGAATTCCATCGAGTAGCGATTTTGAGGTGGTGCAGCGTTGATAAAAAAAATATTTTTCTAATCCAAAAATTAAACTTTCTATTACAAATCAAAGTTCATTATGAATTATAGTTACTCAGTAATTAAAAAAAAAATAAAACCCTTTCATCGCCGAATTCCATCGAGTAGCGATTTTGAGGTGGTGCAGCGTTGATAAAAAAAATATTTTTCTAATCCAAAAATTAAACTTTCTATTACAAATCAAAGTTCATTATGAATTATAGTTACTCAGTAATTAAAAAAAAAATAAAACCCTTTCATCGCCGAATTCCATCGAGTAGCGATTTTGAGGTGGTGCAGCGTTGATAAAAAAAATATTTTTCTAATCCAAAAATTAAACTTTCTATTACAAATCAAAGTTCATTATGAATTATAGTTACTCAGTAATTAAAAAAAAAATAAAACCCTTTCATCGCCGAATTCCATCGAGTAGCGATTTTGAGGTGGTGCAGCGTTGATAAAAAAAATATTTTTCTAATCCAAAAAATTAAACTTTCTATTACAAATCAAAGTTCATTATGAATTATAGTTACTCAGTAATTAAAAAAAAAAATAAAACCCTTTCATCGCCGAATTCCATCGAGTAGCGATTTTGAGGTGGTGCAGCGTTGATAAAAAAAATATTTTTCTAATCCAAAAATTAAACTTTCTATTACAAATCAAAGTTCAGTATGAATTATAGTTACTCAGTAATTAAAAAAAAAATAAAACCCTTTCATCGCCGAATTCCATCGAGTAGCGATTTTGAGGTGGTGCAGCGTTGATAAAAAAAATATTTTTCTAATCCAAAAAATTAAACTTTCTATTACAAATCAAAGTTCATTATGAATTATAGTTACTCAGTAATTAAAAAAAAAATAAAACCCTTTCATCGCCGAATTCCATCGAGTAGCGATTTTGAGGTGGTGCAGCGTTGATAAAAAAAATAATTTTCTAATCCAAAAAATTAAACTTTCTATTACAAATCAAAGTTCATTATGAATTATAGTTACTCAGTAATTAAAAAAAAAAATAAAACCCTTTCATCGCCGAATTCCATCGAGTAGCGATTTTGAGGTGGTGCAGCGTTGATAAAAAAAATAATTTTCTAATCCAAAAATTAAACTTTCTATTACAAATCAAAGTTCATTATGAATTATAGTTACTCAGTAATTAAAAAAAAAATAAAACCCTTTCATCGCCGAATTCCATCGAGTAGCGATTTTGAGGTGGTGCAGCGTTGATAAAAAAAATATTTTTCTAATCCAAAAAATTAAACTTTCTATTACAAATCAAAGTTCATTATGAATTATAGTTACTCAGTAATTAAAAAAAAAATAAAACCCTTTCATCGCCGAATTCCATCGAGTAGCGATTTTGAGGTGGTGCAGCGTTGATAAAAAAAATATTTTTCTAATCCAAAAAATTAAACTTTCTATTACAAATCAAAGTTCATTATGAATTATAGTTACTCAGTAATTAAAAAAAAAATAAAACCCTTTCATCGCCGAATTCCATCGAGTAGCGATTTTGAGGTGGTGCAGCGTTGATAAAAAAAATATTTTTCTAATCCAAAAAATTAAACTTTCTATTACAAATCAAAGTTCATTATGAATTATAGTTACTCAGTAATTAAAAAAAAAATAAAACCCTTTCATCGCCGAATTCCATCGAGTAGCGATTTTGAGGTGGTGCAGCGTTGATAAAAAAAATATTTTTCTAATCAAAAAATTAAACTTTCTATTACAAATCAAAGTTCATTATGAATTATAGTTACTCAGTAATTAAAAAAAAAATAAAACCCTTTCATCGCCGAATTCCATCGAGTAGCGATTTTGAGGTGGTGAAGCGTTGATAAAAAAAATATTTTTCTAATCCAAAAAATTAAACTTTCTATTACAAATCAAAGTTCAGTATGAATTATAGTTACTCAGTAATTAAAAAAAAAATAAAACCCTTTCATCGCCGAATTCCATCGAGTAGCGATTTTGAGGTGGTGCAGCGTTGATAAATAAAATATTTTTCTAATCCAAAAAATTAAACTTTCTATTACAAATCAAAGTTCAGTATGAATTATAGTTACTCAGTAATTAAAAAAAAAAATAAAACCCTTTCATCGCCGAATTCCATCGAGTAGCGATTTTGAGGTGGTGCAGCGTTGATAAAAAAAATATTTTTCTAATCCAAAAATTAAACTTTCTATTACAAATCAAAGTTCAGTATGAATTATAGTTACTCAGTAATTAAAAAAAAAAATAAAACCCTTTCATCGCCGAATTCCATCGAGTAGCGATTTTGAGGTGGTGCAGCGTTGATAAAAAAAATATTTTTCTAATCCAAAAAATTAAACTTTCTATTACAAATCAAAGTTCAGTATGAATTATAGTTACTCAGTAATTAAAAAAAAAAATAAAACCCTTTCATCGCCGAATTCCATCGAGTAGCGATTTTGAGGTGGTGCAGCGTTGATAAAAAAAATATTTTTCTAATCCAAAAATTAAACTTTCTATTACAAATCAAAGTTCATTATGAATTATAGTTACTCAGTAATTAAAAAAAAAATAAAACCCTTTCATCGCCGAATTCCATCGAGTAGCGATTTTGAGGTGGTGCAGCGTTGATAAAAAAAATATTTTTCTAATCCAAAAAATTAAACTTTCTATTACAAATCAAAGTTCATTATGAATTATAGTTACTCAGTAATTAAAAAAAAAAATAAAACCCTTTCATCGCCGAATTCCATCGAGTAGCGATTTTGAGGTGGTGCAGCGTTGATAAAAAAAATATTTTTCTAATCCAAAAAATTAAACTTTCTATTACAAATCAAAGTTCATTATGAATTATAGTTACTCAGTAATTAAAAAAAAAATAAAACCCTTTCATCGCCGAATTCCATCGAGTAGCGATTTTGAGGTGGTGCAGCGTTGATAAAAAAAATATTTTTCTAATCCAAAAAATTAAACTTTCTATTACAAATCAAAGTTCAGTATGAATTATAGTTACTCAGTAATTAAAAAAAAAAATAAAACCCTTTCATCGCCGAATTCCATCGAGTAGCGATTTTGAGGTGGTGCAGCGTTGATAAAAAAAATATTTTTCTAATCCAAAAATTAAACTTTCTATTACAAATCAAAGTTCAGTATGAATTATAGTTACTCAGTAATTAAAAAAAAAATAAAACCCTTTCATCGCCGAATTCCATCGAGTAGCGATTTTGAGGTGGTGCAGCGTTGATAAAAAAAATATTTTTCTAATCCAAAAAATTAAACTTTCTATTACAAATCAAAGTTCAGTATGAATTATAGTTACTCAGTAATTAAAAAAAAAAATAAAACCCTTTCATCGCCGAATTCCATCGAGTAGCGATTTTGAGGTGGTGCAGCGTTGATAAAAAAAATATTTTTCTAATCCAAAAATTAAACTTTCTATTACAAATCAAAGTTCATTATGAATTATAGTTACTCAGTAATTAAAAAAAAAATAAAACCCTTTCATCGCCGAATTCCATCGAGTAGCGATTTTGAGGTGGTGCAGCGTTGATAAAAAAAATATTTTTCTAATCCAAAAAATTAAACTTTCTATTACAAATCAAAGTTCAGTATGAATTATAGTTACTCAGTAATTAAAAAAAAAATAAAACCCTTTCATCGCCGAATTCCATCGAGTAGCGATTTTGAGGTGGTGCAGCGTTGATAAAAAAAATATTTTTCTAATCCAAAAATTAAACTTTCTATTACAAATCAAAGTTCATTATGAATTATAGTTACTCAGTAATTAAAAAAAAAATAAAACCCTTTCATCGCCGAATTCCATCGAGTAGCGATTTTGAGGTGGTGCAGCGTTGATAAAAAAAATATTTTTCTAATCCAAAAAATTAAACTTTCTATTACAAATCAAAGTTCATTATGAATTATAGTTACTCAGTAATTAAAAAAAAAAATAAAACCCTTTCATCGCCGAATTCCATCGAGTAGCGATTTTGAGGTGGTGCAGCGTTGATAAAAAAAATATTTTTCTAATCCAAAAAATTAAACTTTCTATTACAAATCAAAGTTCATTATGAATTATAGTTACTCAGTAATTAAAAAAAAAAATAAAACCCTTTCATCGCCGAATTCCATCGAGTAGCGATTTTGAGGTGGTGCAGCGTTGATAAAAAAAATATTTTTCTAATCCAAAAATTAAACTTTCTATTACAAATCAAAGTTCATTATGAATTATAGTTACTCAGTAATTAAAAAAAAAATAAAACCCTTTCATCGCCGAATTCCATCGAGTAGCGATTTTGAGGTGGTGCAGCGTTGATAAAAAAAATATTTTTCTAATCCAAAAAATTAAACTTTCTATTACAAATCAAAGTTCATTATGAATTATAGTTACTCAGTAATTAAAAAAAAAATAAAACCCTTTCATCGCCGAATTCCATCGAGTAGCGATTTTGAGGTGGTGCAGCGTTGATAAAAAAAATATTTTTCTAATCCAAAAAATTAAACTTTCTATTACAAATCAAAGTTCATTATGAATTATAGTTACTCAGTAATTAAAAAAAAAATAAAACCCTTTCATCGCCGAATTCCATCGAGTAGCGATTTTGAGGTGGTGCAGCGTTGATAAAAAAAATATTTTTCTAATCCAAAAAATTAAACTTTCTATTACAAATCAAAGTTCATTATGAATTATAGTTACTCAGTAATTAAAAAAAAAATAAAACCCTTTCATCGCCGAATTCCATCGAGTAGCGATTTTGAGGTGGTGCAGCGTTGATAAAAAAAATATTTTTCTAATCAAAAAATTAAACTTTCTATTACAAATCAAAGTTCATTATGAATTATAGTTACTCAGTAATTAAAAAAAAAATAAAACCCTTTCATCGCCGAATTCCATCGAGTAGCGATTTTGAGGTGGTGAAGCGTTGATAAAAAAAATATTTTTCTAATCCAAAAAATTAAACTTTCTATTACAAATCAAAGTTCAGTATGAATTATAGTTACTCAGTAATTAAAAAAAAAATAAAACCCTTTCATCGCCGAATTCCATCGAGTAGCGATTTTGAGGTGGTGCAGCGTTGATAAAAAAAATATTTTTCTAATCCAAAAAATTAAACTTTCTATTACAAATCAAAGTTCAGTATGAATTATAGTTACTCAGTAATTAAAAAAAAAATAAAACCCTTTCATCGCCGAATTCCATCGAGTAGCGATTTTGAGGTGGTGCAGCGTTGATAAAAAAAATATTTTTCTAATCCAAAAATTAAACTTTCTATTACAAATCAAAGTTCAGTATGAATTATAGTTACTCAGTAATTAAAAAAAAAATAAAACCCTTTCATCGCCGAATTCCATCGAGTAGCGATTTTGAGGTGGTGCAGCGTTGATAAAAAAAATATTTTTCTAATCCAAAAAATTAAACTTTCTATTACAAATCAAAGTTCAGTATGAATTATAGTTACTCAGTAATTAAAAAAAAAAATAAAACCCTTTCATCGCCGAATTCCATCGAGTAGCGATTTTGAGGTGGTGCAGCGTTGATAAAAAAAATATTTTTCTAATCCAAAAATTAAACTTTCTATTACAAATCAAAGTTCATTATGAATTATAGTTACTCAGTAATTAAAAAAAAAAATAAAACCCTTTCATCGCCGAATTCCATCGAGTAGCGATTTTGAGGTGGTGCAGCGTTGATAAAAAAAATATTTTTCTAATCCAAAAAATTAAACTTTCTATTACAAATCAAAGTTCATTATGAATTATAGTTACTCAGTAATTAAAAAAAAAAATAAAACCCTTTCATCGCCGAATTCCATCGAGTAGCGATTTTGAGGTGGTGCAGCGTTGATAAAAAAAATATTTTTCTAATCCAAAAAATTAAACTTTCTATTACAAATCAAAGTTCATTATGAATTATAGTTACTCAGTAATTAAAAAAAAAATAAAACCCTTTCATCGCCGAATTCCATCGAGTAGCGATTTTGAGGTGGTGCAGCGTTGATAAAAAAAATATTTTTCTAATCCAAAAAATTAAACTTTCTATTACAAATCAAAGTTCAGTATGAATTATAGTTACTCAGTAATTAAAAAAAAAAATAAAACCCTTTCATCGCCGAATTCCATCGAGTAGCGATTTTGAGGTGGTGCAGCGTTGATAAAAAAAATATTTTTCTAATCCAAAAATTAAACTTTCTATTACAAATCAAAGTTCATTATGAATTATAGTTACTCAGTAATTAAAAAAAAAAATAAAACCCTTTCATCGCCGAATTCCATCGAGTAGCGATTTTGAGGTGGTGCAGCGTTGATAAAAAAAATATTTTTCTAATCCAAAAAATTAAACTTTCTATTACAAATCAAAGTTCATTATGAATTATAGTTACTCAGTAATTAAAAAAAAAAATAAAACCCTTTCATCGCCGAATTCCATCGAGTAGCGATTTTGAGGTGGTGCAGCGTTGATAAAAAAAATATTTTTCTAATCCAAAAAATTAAACTTTCTATTACAAATCAAAGTTCATTATGAATTATAGTTACTCAGTAATTAAAAAAAAAATAAAACCCTTTCATCGCCGAATTCCATCGAGTAGCGATTTTGAGGTGGTGCAGCGTTGATAAAAAAAATATTTTTCTAATCCAAAAAATTAAACTTTCTATTACAAATCAAAGTTCATTATGAATTATAGTTACTCAGTAATTAAAAAAAAAAATAAAACCCTTTCATCGCCGAATTCCATCGAGTAGCGATTTTGAGGTGGTGCAGCGTTGATAAAAAAAATATTTTTCTAATCAAAAAATTAAACTTTCTATTACAAATCAAAGTTCATTATGAATTATAGTTACTCAGTAATTAAAAAAAAAATAAAACCCTTTCATCGCCGAATTCCATCGAGTAGCGATTTTGAGGTGGTGCAGCGTTGATAAAAAAAATATTTTTCTAATCCAAAAATTAAACTTTCTATTACAAATCAAAGTTCATTATGAATTATAGTTACTCAGTAATTAAAAAAAAAAATAAAACCCTTTCATCGCCGAATTCCATCGAGTAGCGATTTTGAGGTGGCGCAGCGTTGATAAAAAAAATATTTTTCTAATCCAAAAAATTAAACTTTCTATTACAAATCAAAGTTCAGTATGAATTATAGTTACTCAGTAATTAAAAAAAAAATAAAACCCTTTCATCGCCGAATTCCATCGAGTAGCGATTTTGAGGTGGTGCAGCGTTGATAAAAAAAATATTTTTCTAATCCAAAAAATTAAACTTTCTATTACAAATCAAAGTTCATTATGAATTATAGTTACTCAGTAATTAAAAAAAAAAATAAAACCCTTTCATCGCCGAATTCCATCGAGTAGCGATTTTGAGGTGGTGCAGCGTTGATAAAAAAAATATTTTTCTAATCCAAAAATTAAACTTTCTATTACAAATCAAAGTTCAGTATGAATTATAGTTACTCAGTAATTAAAAAAAAAATAAAACCCTTTCATCGCCGAATTCCATCGAGTAGCGATTTTGAGGTGGTGCAGCGTTGATAAAAAAAATATTTTTCTAATCCAAAAAATTAAACTTTCTATTACAAATCAAAGTTCATTATGAATTATAGTTACTCAGTAATTAAAAAAAAAATAAAACCCTTTCATCGCCGAATTCCATCGAGTAGCGATTTTGAGGTGGTGCAGCGTTGATAAAAAAAAATATTTTTCTAATCCAAAAAATTAAACTTTCTATTACAAATCAAAGTTCAGTATGAATTATAGTTACTCAGTAATTAAAAAAAAAAATAAAACCCTTTCATCGCCGAATTCCATCGAGTAGCGATTTTGAGGTGGTGCAGCGTTGATAAAAAAAATATTTTTCTAATCCAAAAAATTAAACTTTCTATTACAAATCAAAGTTCAGTATGAATTATAGTTACTCAGTAATTAAAAAAAAAAATAAAACCCTTTCATCGCCGAATTCCATCGAGTAGCGATTTTGAGGTGGTGCAGCGTTGATAAAAAAAATATTTTTCTAATCCAAAAAATTAAACTTTCTATTACAAATCAAAGTTCAGTATGAATTATAGTTACTCAGTAATTAAAAAAAAAAATAAAACCCTTTCATCGCCGAATTCCATCGAGTAGCGATTTTGAGGTGGTGCAGCGTTGATAAAAAAAATATTTTTCTAATCCAAAAAATTAAACTTTCTATTACAAATCAAAGTTCAGTATGAATTATAGTTACTCAGTAATTAAAAAAAAAAATAAAACCCTTTCATCGCCGAATTCCATCGAGTAGCGATTTTGAGGTGGTGCAGCGTTGATAAAAAAAATATTTTTCTAATCCAAAAAATTAAACTTTCTATTACAAATCAAAGTTCAGTATGAATTATAGTTACTCAGTAATTAAAAAAAAAAATAAAACCCTTTCATCGCCGAATTCCATCGAGTAGCGATTTTGAGGTGGTGCAGCGTTGATAAAAAAAATATTTTTCTAATCCAAAAAATTAAACTTTCTATTACAAATCAAAGTTCAGTATGAATTATAGTTACTCAGTAATTAAAAAAAAAAATAAAACCCTTTCATCGCCGAATTCCATCGAGTAGCGATTTTGAGGTGGTGCAGCGTTGATAAAAAAAAATATTTTTCTAATCCAAAAATTAAACTTTCTATTACAAATCAAAGTTCAGTATGAATTATAGTTACTCAGTAATTAAAAAAAAAATAAAACCCTTTCATCGCCGAATTCCATCGAGTAGCGATTTTGAGGTGGTGCAGCGTTGATAAAAAAAATATTTTTCTAATCCAAAAATTAAACTTTCTATTACAAATCAAAGTTCATTATGAATTATAGTTACTCAGTAATTAAAAAAAAAATAAAACCCTTTCATCGCCGAATTCCATCGAGTAGCGATTTTGAGGTGGTGCAGCGTTGATAAAAAAAATATTTTTCTAATCCAAAAATTAAACTTTCTATTACAAATCAAAGTTCATTATGAATTATAGTTACTCAGTAATTAAAAAAAAAATAAAACCCTTTCATCGCCGAATTCCATCGAGTAGCGATTTTGAGGTGGTGCAGCGTTGATAAAAAAAATATTTTTCTAATCCAAAAATTAAACTTTCTATTACAAATCAAAGTTCATTATGAATTATAGTTACTCAGTAATTAAAAAAAAAATAAAACCCTTTCATCGCCGAATTCCATCGAGTAGCGATTTTGAGGTGGTGCAGCGTTGATAAAAAAAATATTTTTCTAATCCAAAAATTAAACTTTCTATTACAAATCAAAGTTCATTATGAATTATAGTTACTCAGTAATTAAAAAAAAAATAAAACCCTTTCATCGCCGAATTCCATCGAGTAGCGATTTTGAGGTGGTGCAGCGTTGATAAAAAAAATATTTTTCTAATCCAAAAATTAAACTTTCTATTACAAATCAAAGTTCATTATGAATTATAGTTACTCAGTAATTAAAAAAAAAATAAAACCCTTTCATCGCCGAATTCCATCGAGTAGCGATTTTGAGGTGGTGCAGCGTTGATAAAAAAAATATTTTTCTAATCCAAAAATTAAACTTTCTATTACAAATCAAAGTTCATTATGAATTATAGTTACTCAGTAATTAAAAAAAAAATAAAACCCTTTCATCGCCGAATTCCATCGAGTAGCGATTTTGAGGTGGTGCAGCGTTGATAAAAAAAATATTTTTCTAATCCAAAAATTAAACTTTCTATTACAAATCAAAGTTCATTATGAATTATAGTTACTCAGTAATTAAAAAAAAAATAAAACCCTTTCATCGCCGAATTCCATCGAGTAGCGATTTTGAGGTGGTGCAGCGTTGATAAAAAAAATATTTTTCTAATCCAAAAATTAAACTTTCTATTACAAATCAAAGTTCATTATGAATTATAGTTACTCAGTAATTAAAAAAAAAATAAAACCCTTTCATCGCCGAATTCCATCGAGTAGCGATTTTGAGGTGGTGCAGCGTTGATAAAAAAAATATTTTTCTAATCCAAAAATTAAACTTTCTATTACAAATCAAAGTTCATTATGAATTATAGTTACTCAGTAATTAAAAAAAAAATAAAACCCTTTCATCGCCGAATTCCATCGAGTAGCGATTTTGAGGTGGTGCAGCGTTGATAAAAAAATATTTTTCTAATCCAAAAATTAAACTTTCTATTACAATCAAAGTTCATTATGAATTATAGTTACTCAGTAATTAAAAAAAAATAAAACCCTTTCATCGCCGAATTCCATCGAGTAGCGATTTTGAGGTGGTGCAGCGTTGATAAAAAAAATATTTTTCTAATCCAAAAATTAAACTTTCTATTACAAATCAAAGTTCAGTATGAATTATAGTTACTCAGTAATTAAAAAAAAAATAAAACCCTTTCATCGCCGAATTCCATCGAGTAGCGATTTTGAGGTGGTGCAGCGTTGATAAAAAAAATATTTTTCTAATCCAAAAATTAAACTTTCTATTACAAATCAAAGTTCATTATGAATTATAGTTACTCAGTAATTAAAAAAAAAATAAAACCCTTTCATCGCCGAATTCCATCGAGTAGCGATTTTGAGGTGGTGCAGCGTTGATAAAAAAAATATTTTTCTAATCCAAAAATTAAACTTTCTATTACAAATCAAAGTTCATTATGAATTATAGTTACTCAGTAATTAAAAAAAAAAATAAAACCCTTTCATCGCCGAATTCCATCGAGTAGCGATTTTGAGGTGGTGCAGCGTTGATAAAAAAAATATTTTTCTAATCCAAAAAATTAAACTTTCTATTACAATTCAAAGTTCAGTAATGAATTATAGTTACTCAGTAATTAAAAAAAAATAAAACCCTTTCATCGCCGAATTCCATCGAGTAGCGATTTTGAGGTGGTGCAGCGTTGATAAAAAAAATATTTTTCTAATCCA